>OY776673.1:200425909-201625909 GCA_963675555.1 Leptura quadrifasciata | reverse complement strand
TTAAGATTACTTATGAAAAAAAGGGATCTTGCTTTACAAGGATTTAAACACACTTAGGAGTTCATCATGTTCAAATTAAAAAGCTCAGAAATTTCAATTTCTATGTTGGGGAGGGAGTAAAAAGTTTGTTTGTGCTGATAAAAATCCTCAAAAATCGTGGCCGGCTCTAAAGAACTTAATACCACTGATAGTTGTGATGAAAATTTTAATTATTATACCAGCAGCACTTATGATGATAATGTTCCTGCGCTCTCAAAATTTTTTTATTTATAATTACGTAACTTCTAATAATATTTTAGCTGACAGTCAGTGTGAGTTTAGGAAAGGAATGAGTACTGCAACAGTCTTAGTTAATGTCATCAATGGCATTTATAAGCATACGATAACAAACTGAATAGTGCACTGATGCTACTTGATTTCTCAAAGGCGTTTGATACCATTAACCATCAGCTTATTCGTGCTAAATTGAAATATTATGATTTTAATACTTCATCTGCCAATACTTATTTAGAAGATCGCAGAAAGTTTTTACAATAATATATTTTCACCAAATATTCAAATTTATTCAGGTGTTCCTCAGGGTTCAGTCCTTGGACCTTTGTTATTTCTGATTTATACTTACGATACATTAACATCTTTAAGCGCCATGTAAAGTAGAAGCGTATGCTGATGATACGCAAATATACCTACATTTTGATCATAATGACTATCCTCTCGCTTCTACTCTTATCAATAATGATCTAAATCGAGTTAATCAGCTTGCCTTTGAGCATTATTTGAAACTGAACCCCTCCAAATCGGGTGTTATATTATTAGGAAATAAAAATCATATTCACACCCTTAAGAAAAACTTAAACAGAACACTCCTGTACCGATCATTAATCCAATAAAAAACTTAGGTATCATTGTGGACAGCGACTTCAGATTTAAAAATCACGTTAAAAGACTACTTCAAAAATCTTTTGCATCTTTAAAATTATTATATGCTAATCGCAATTTTCTGAATTTACAACTTAAAAAAATATTGCGTGATTCATTGCTATCTTATTTTAACTATTGCAATTTTCTTTATGGACCTTGCCTTGATTCTTTTGATAAAAATATAATTCAATAAATTCAAAATTCTTGCATTCGTTTAATATACGGTATAAGAAAATTTGACCATGCTTAACATAAATTGTATGAATTGAACTGATTAACTATGGAGGAGCGTAGGGTGCATCATCTTGGTAACTTTGTAGTGAATATTGTGCATAACGCTTCTTCAGTGACCATAAGAAATAAACTAGTAACGTTTTTCTTCTTGGCGTCTTTTTTCTTGTTCTAGTTGTCTCTTTTCCTGATCTAACGTAATTTTCCTCATTTGATCTATTTCTTCTTTCTGGTCTAGCATAATTTTTCTTAATTCGGCGCGAACATGTCTTGCATTTGCTTTTCAGTAGCCACGCTTCTTGTTTCCATCCAAAAGTTCTTGAGACAACACTAGCAAATCTTATTTAAAGTCTATCTTAAGTATAAGTCAAATGTTCTTCACAAAATCCGAAATAGAACTTTCTAGGAATTTTCCAAATGTCACAAATAGGTCTTATTTAGTGTCAATACGACTTTCCAGTTGACAGAAATTAGCTAACTGCACTAGTTTTTAAAATATCCACACATTAGCACAAATAAGTTTTGTCTAATGTCATATCACTTTCCAGTTCAAAGCACTTCAATATCTCCCGTGGTTTCCAGATAAAACAGTAGAACACTCTGGAACCTCATCGAATTCTTCAGAAATCTTGTTGCGCTTACGCTTCTGACACCAATTGTTACGTGTTTACAATCTCCAGTAAACGCCCTGTATGTAGGTTCAATAAATTGCAACAAGAATCCTCACAAACAACTGATTTATTAATCACTCAAATTACAATAATCAATCCTTAAAAATAACACAACTAATAATAATAGCAACTTTGGTTGCAGTCTGGTTACTTTCCTTATAGTAAAATAAGGATTTATAGAGGAGTTTGCGACTAAAAAAATATTATGTTTAATATTCCGCCCTCTAAAAGCACATTTGAACTAATAATAACTTGATTCTAACACAAATTCACCACTTTAAATCACAACTTGTTACTGTTCTTTGTTTCATCTGATCACTTGTCATCCAATTTATATCTCTCCATATCAGAACTGTACTATATATCCAATGAAAAAATTAATAAAATATGAGTATTTTACATATAGAAATCCTGGAGACGCTCTCAAGTTTAAAATGAAATTTCCTTCCAACAAACATACGTTTTATAATTTAGTTATACATTAAAAACTGACTAGTCACTTTCATTTCATAAACGTTATTAGATTGGGCTGTAAGGCATCCTGCTATTATCATAATAGCTCTCATGGGCGTAACGCCACCTTTTCATAATGGGTGTCAAAATTAAAACGTGCTATTTAATATATCATTACGCCGAAAACCAATTTCAGTACATTTTCATTAATGTTATCCAAGTTGTGCGACTTTCGGGACTTAAGTAGTAACGTAAAAAGATGAATTAAATGAAATGTATATTCAAAACTAATTATGCATCATATTTGCAACAACCGGTTTCACTTATTATGTCTAAATAAAATTACTATAATGATTGCATTTCAACTTGCCACATTTCTTTGATGGTACATTGACTGGAGCTATTTATCTTAATTTTTTGGAAAACTATCTGCCACAATTATTGGTAAATCTCCCTGAAAGAATTCGAAATAGGATGTGGTTTCAGCAAGATGATGCCCCACCACATTCTTTAAATGCAGTTAGAGACCACTTAAATAATATCTACCCTAATCAATGGATTGGGAGAAATGGACCCACTAAATGGCCTGCTAGATTTCCAGATCTTACAAAAATGGATTTCTTGTTATGGGAATACGTGAAGGAAATTGTTTATAGAGACACACCAACAACAGTACAAAATATGAAGGAATTAATAATAACTGCCTTTACATCTATCACACCGGCGCGGCAGTTTTAGGAACAGTGAGAACCTCATTTCAAAAGCGCATAGAGATGTGTGCCAATCAAAATGGACAACATGTGGAATATTTATTATAATTTTAGAGTTATTTGAAGAAACCTCTTTTTTTAAGTTTATTTTTTAATTTTGTAATTAATGCTCAATAAAACAAAATTTCATTTCTACATCACATCGCCGAAAAATATACATTTGAAAAACTGAGAAAATTCAATTTAAAATGTTCTTAATTGAAAAATAATTTTTGGCCACCCTGTACATTTTTAGGAAATGAAAGTGATTCAAAAACATTAATTAGATATCTCGTAACTAATATTCACATAAGTTTTTCTTAAAATCCATAATTGTGACTGAGGTGATTTTTTTGCCTTATTTCAACAAAAAGATTCATTACATCCAAGTGGTTGGGAGGTATTCAATGCTAATATAGGAATGAATAGAGTCTAGAAAGAGGTTTCAAAAAATGTACTGATATACATAGCATTCCATTTAAGAAAAATGCACTTGGTCCTGTAATTTCGTCTTGGCTCACCCTGTATGTTCGAAAATAACTTCTAGTTATAGACTTTTTATCTTTAAATTTCTGGCTATCGTAGAATTCGAGATATCGAGGTCCGACGCACTATTGCCCCACCCTATATAACTTAAGCATTAGAGACCATATATGGCCCTTACCTGGAAAAATTGATAGTGCTTCTAGAAATAGGGTTACTTTATGTTTTCCGAATTTTTAACTTCTCACCAAAAATCCCCACCCCGCAACCTCCTCAAAAATTTGGAGAATAAAACCAAAAAAATGTTTCCATTTTTTTCTTCATTTATAGAAAATATACCTAAAAATTCGGAAAGTAGACAAAATTTCCAACAAAAGAGGTCCTTTGACATTTTAACATAGAATAAATGGGGGAAGCGTTAGCACGCCTCGAAACATAAGCCTCGGCGCCGCGGGGCTGCATGAAGTTGCACAACTCTGCTTAACCACTCACGTCGTTTACGTTCTTTCGGTCTAAGTTAATAATTGACATTTTGAAATTTACTGTGAAAACAAACAAAATACATACGTGCAATAATGTTACAAGGCAGTTGCAACTTGATTTAATAGTTGCGAACCTAGTTTTGTCCAAGTTTAACTGAAAATGAGAAAAAAGGAGAACAGAGATATGTTGTCTACATTATGTATTTCATTTGTAAAGAGAAAGTAAAACCTATTTACGTATTATGACAAGTGTCACATAAGTTTAAATCTTTCTCCGTTTGACTGCAACCGAGGGCCTAGGTTGATCCATGTCACTTTGGTCGTCACTATCAGATCCGTCAAATGTATCTTTGTGGGCTTCACCCAAGTCTGAAACATACGTAAATATTTATCAGTCAAGCTGAAAGTTAAGTCCAGGCGTGACAAAGATATAATTTGTTTCAGGTCCCGTTTTTAAATCGAATTGATTGAATGATAAAGCAACTTTGGTTAATTGAGCAATTAATTCGTTTGTTTGATAGAAAAAGGGAGAAAAAAGAGGCGGTAAGAACGACTGACCTGACAATTCGTCGTGATTTCGGGCTCTGGATCTTCAGGTTCACATGGTTCCTCCAAATTGCTCTCATCACCTTGATTCATCTTCTCGGTCAACAGTTCAAGTTCCATTTCTTCCGAATTATCTTCATCCAGATCTTCGAGGATATCTTCAGGAATTCTTCCCATGAATTGTTGCACTAGAGGCACATGATAGAACATTCCAACCCATTTTTCTTGCAGCTACATGCGCAGTCTTTCTTACATCTGCAGGAGATAGGCTTATTAGAGGTTTTCGTGGAGCAATAGGTTTCCAAGAAGTAATATGAAAAAGACAATTAATACGATGTTAATAAAATGAGAATAAGTATTTTAGTTTCGATGTGTTCCAGGTTCATGTGAGGGCGGTATTTTTTAGGGCATTATTTTATAATGTTTTCTTTGTAAAATCGTTATTTTGAATGTTTGGAAGCTATTCTCGGTAATTTTAGTATAATTGAGAATTATTTATTTATTTTATTTTAATTTTAACGCCTTATTTAGATTAACGTCCTGGCGGAGTTTAGCATTAGCTATTCCACCACTCAACCAGGACACATACACATAGACAATTATACAACGACCATTCCCTACGACATTGCTATCTGTCGCAGATGAGACTCGATCTCAGGAGTGGTACAGCAACTAGCCGTGTTGTCCCTCACGCAACCTCGCCTAGTCCACTACTACCAACTAAACACCACTAAACTCCATACCCTAGCCAGGATTCGAACCCGGGACTCCTTGGTTGCAAGCCTAACACGTAAGCGTTGAGCCACTGAGCTGGTGTTTGTGAAGTATTTTAGGAGATGATTTAATAAATTGCAGTTTTTTATGAATTTAAATATTTGTATAACTTTTTTGTTTTTGTGGTTTGACATTATGGCCGAATAATATGTTTTTTTTTTCGAAAATTATGTAACTCTTAAATTTTATTTTTTGCAGGCTACGCTGAAGAGGGACAGTAATTTTGAGACATCATCACTCGCGCACTGATTTCTTTTCACTGCAAATGGTCTTATTTTTTTCGATTGTGAAGATAAATATTTTTTTATTCGTCGAGAAACATTTTTTATATACATAAACACTTTTGTTCGCCCACTTAAAAATACTGTTTAGAGTTCATTGCAGTAAATAGGTATTTAAACCATTCACTGTCTATTTATACAATACACTTTAAACTTGTCTTTAATTTACTACTGTTGAGTTTTTCAGGAATATTATTTATTCCACGCAAAATATAACAATTATCACAAGGGTCACTGTGACAGTCTTAAAAGATTTGCTTTCTGGAGACGTAATTAAATAAAAAAATAAATACGTACATAGTCATATGTAATAAGAATATTTTCTAATAATGTTTCTGTATCGTGTACCCTGGAAGATGATGAATTAAGAAATATCTCAGTTAAATATTCAGTGACATACTGCATTGTACGCCTCTGTGAATCCTGTAATAATGCTAATGAAAGCGTAATTCTTTTCAGGTCGCGTGTCCTCCACCCGTTCCACTCTCTTGGTTGGCACACGATCCCCATCGATTTCACCCTTCGATTTAGTGCTGCCGGTGATCTTTTGCAGTCGAAGCCAGAAGGTAAGAGTTTTATTTCGTTTTTGCACGATCCGGACTATCTTAGACAATAAATCCTTGATATTGTATGATGAAGTGGACTTCCTTGTATGTATGCGGCTTTGGCAATGCCAGATAACGACATTTTGTTATATGCGGTATATAGTATAAGGTAATGAACATACTTAAATAAAATATTTTGATATGATACATAAAATAATTATGATTTTTAATAACTAATACACTTAAATATTTAAATCCTTAAAGTACATTTTCCCTACAGTAGAATGGTAAATAGAGGTTTTATAATTTAGATTTTGGTTTTACAATTTATTAACAGCAATTAAGAGTGGTCTATTTGGATTTTGAATATCACGTTCGTTATCAGAAACACCGAAAGCCCACAAGTACTAGATATCGTGAAATTAGTCGTAGTTCGTAGATTTTCCCCGCCGCATTGGATTCGCCAATGATTCGTTATCCAGTGACCTCAGAAATATCACATTACTTTTAAATACTGAATTGTTGATAGTACATTCATTATCAATAACCTATAAAGCTCTTAGTATTGAATTTTATGCACACCCGTCGTAGTTACTACTTAAACATAATAAACATACGATGTCGAAAAAAGTGAAATTTTAAAATGGCTAATAAGTTATTTAAATTTTTCATTTTTCCACACATATGTATACAGAGTGTTTTTGAAATACATGCATATATTCAGATTCATCAAACGTCATCTTTTTAATATTCGTAAATCCGTATTTATTTATCCAAAAGTCAAAAAACAAGTAGTAAGAAAGTAAATTTTGAACATTGCAAATAATTATCGATTATTATCAAGTTACACCACTGATCAGTTTCCATATGGTACTTTATCATGAACTTGTTTTTTAGTGCGCCGTCGCCAAGTAGCAGGTAGATTTAGCTGCGGTCGACGCCGTCGACAGTTTATAACTGATCTCTACATATTAATAGCGAATTACTGTGTTCAAAAATTTTTAACGATGGAGAATTTTACAAACATTGAGTGGACAAACACTGTATTTTGTTACTTGTTATTGCAAGAAAATTCTTTTTGACAGATTTCGGTGAGTAACTCAAAATTGAGCAACTTCTGGGATCTGGAACATACATCGATCATACCAGCGTATCAAAATGTATGGGGATTGACACTCCAATATATCTAAAAAGAAAATGCAAAAAATATTTTTGAATATTGCTCGTGAATAATTCAACATAGGGCCACTTCTGGAATTTGGGACCTATGCCAATCGATTCGGTGTATTAAAATACGTAAAAATGAAGACATGATTATTTCTGTTTATGTCAAAAGAAAATGGGAGAAGATTCCATTTTCGACAGTATCTCGTAAATAATTCGAGGTAGAACCACCTCTGGGATCTTGAAATTACGTCAATCGATTTCAGCATATCAAAATACGTCAATGTGGACACTGATATATTAATATTTCTGCATACTTACCTCAAAAGAAAATGGGGAAATATATCATTTGTAACAGTTTCTCATAAATAATTCGAAATAGGACAGCTTCTGGGAACTGGAACCTTTGCCAATCGGTTGGACGTATCAAAGGATGTAAAAGAGGGTACTACACATCTGCATACCTCAACAAAAAATACGAAAATACACTATTGTTGATTGTTTCTCGCAAATAATTTGAGACAGGACCACTTCGAGATCAGGAACCCGCGCCAATCGATCCGGCTATCATAGTATGTAAACTGAGATACTATTATAATAATATTTATGGATGCTTTAAAAAAATAATGCAAAACAACATTTTTTCGCAGATTTTTGTGAATAATTCGAAATTCGACTACTTCTGGCATCGGAAACTCACACCAAACATTCCAGTGTATCAAAATACAAAAGTATGGACACGTTCATATTCCCGTATGATTTAAAAGAAAATGCAAAAAATACCATTTTTGACAGTTTCTCGTGAATTCAAGATGGGATCACTTCCCGGAACTAGAATTCACGCCATTCGATCCGTCGTATGAAAATACGTAAAAGGGGATGCCAATATCTTAATGTTTTTGTATACCTCAAAACAAAATGCGAGAAAATACTATTTTTGACAGTTTCTCGTAAATATTTCAAGATACGACCATTCCTTGGATCTATGACCTACGCCAACCGACCCAGCGTCTCAAACTACATAAAACTATACACTAACATATTAGTGTAGTGTGTGAGTCACACGAACTTGTAAATATTTTGCTATGCAACGAGAATCCGTTCCCCTACATTTTCGAGGATACTGAAAATGATGGTGCTGGTAGAATTTCTCTTTGGATTTTCACTCCTTTTGGGTGTGTTTATTAGCCGGTAGAGGGGTTGGAGGGGATCGGAAGAAATATTCAACATCACCACCGTGCCCAGCATCCTCGAAAACGGGGGAGGGGGTATTCTAAGTTTCAAGTTTCACCGCTGGAAAAGATGCGATAAATGTTTAACCCCATTTGGGGGTGGTTTTGGTCGTTTGGGGGGTTGCGCAACTCCAAAGTGAAATTCTACCAGCACCATCGTATTCAGCATCCTCGAAAAATAGTGGGGGAGGTCAGTGGCGGTCCCAGAATTTCGACATGGGGGAGCATCAAAGATGGGCAGTACAACTGTGTATACGTAGCGTCAGCTGCAAGGGAATTTAATGATTAACGATTAAATAGTCGAAGACAGGACAAAAAAATACTATTTTGTCGGCGTCTCATGTATTTGGCACACGTTTCTTCAGGGTTTAATAGTTATAATGCAACATTTTTAAGCACAACAATTTCATCATTATTAATGTTGAATATTGGTGTTGATGAAATTATTATGCCTACAGATGTTGCGTTATAACTAGGGTGACCATATTTTTATCAAAAAAAAAAAAATACAATGTTGAAAGTAACTTTTTATCAAAGTTGAGGTTGAAGGGCTTAAAAATGCGCCGCAAGCGAAAATTTGAGTTAAACGGCCTTAAATTAATAGATAGAAATTTTATTTAAAATAATATTGTCTTCGAAATGTAGGTCTCCTGGGCGCAAGGCTTAAAAATATAAAATACTAAATATATTTGTATCAGGTAAAAAGACCAAGTATTCTATATTCTAATACAAAATATAACAAAATAACAAACATGCTCTTAAATTTGCCCTCGACTTGCCTACAACTACAGCACTTGAATCACCACGTTGCTACCAGTCGCACTTTTGGGAACTTAGAATTGCTTTCAAAATTTGTGGTCTGGCTTTTGGAAAGTGGAACATTTCGCTGGAACTTTCATTGACGTTAGTGCGAACTTGCATCACAGCCTTTAGTGTGAATAATTCCATTTACGATTTTTCTGAACTCCAATAGTTATTAATATTAGAGAACAGTCGCGTAATCCACGCACTTGTCTCATGAAAATAAAAAGTAAACTCCCATAGAATCTCCAAATCGATGTAAATAAAAATGAAATGCTGTTTGTTGGTAATCGCATCACTTGAGAACGGCTGGACCGATTTGGCTAATTTTTTTTTAAATGTTCGTAATAGTTCGAAGAATGTTTTCAGAGAAAGAAAAATTGAAAATATTGTCCGAAAAATTGGAAAATTGTGAAAAAACTTAAAGTGCTTTTTGTAACAGGGGTGTTCATAATAGTTCGAGTGACAGAGATGTTCGTAATAGTCAGAACAAGGTTTTTAGGAAATGAAAAATTGAGAAAGTTGTCCGGAAAATTGGAAAATTCTGGAAAACTGAAAGTGCTTTTTGTAACAGGACAACGTATGTTGGGTTAAATAGTAAATAAATAAAATCGTAATTTCGTACAAACAAAGACGCTTCTTCGAAAATAGTAAATATGCTGCACTTTAAGAAAATGTCAGTAATTTTTTTCGTACAGCACCATAAAAATAACTAGATATAATTTCTTAACCTTCAAAAAACATTTTTTGAGGTAAATTTCATTTTGGTCCGTTTCACTTCACTTTTAACACGCAAGGCAACATATGACTACTCGGGGTTTATCGACTTCTTGAGTAATATTTTAAGGCGTCTGCGTCTGTGAATATATTTCAGTCACTGACGTTTCTTGTTTTTGGGCGAATTTTTCCAATGTCGACTGCATTTTATATCTATTTATATAAATCAATCTGTTCGTTCTAAGAGAAAAAAGAATATATTGATTTTATATTCTAATTATATTGTGAGTTGTGTGTATGGCGATGTCTATCTTATTTAGTTTTAAAAAATAAATCAGTTTTGCCTGCACTGAAAATGATCGCATATGAAATTAACAGATACCTATTTTTTAACTTACACAACTAATTAATATGTGATCAAATTTTAGAATATTCAAAAAAATTGTTGGCTAAAACAGAATTCATAATACTCTTACTATAATACTCACTTTTCCACGTTTTTATAATTGTGTGGGAATAATTTATCAAACAAGTTTTCGCAATGATTCAAATTATACTGACAGAGAAAATGATTCTAATGAAAGTAGCATGACTGATTCACACTGCAGATTATTATCCTCTCGGGTGTAATATCCAAATTTAATTTACTTGCTCAATTTTTACTGCACGTGGAGCCATATTTTTTTAACGGCCTTATGTAAATTTAGGAATTATGACTTGAATATTACCTTTTTTTCTCACTGGCACATAAATTACAAATGCTGCGCTTCATTTTAAATAAATATATGAAAAAATTAATTTAATTATTTACTTTTATAGTATTATTATGAAGATATATACAGGACTACTGGAAGCCATTAAAATCACTAGAAGTCAGTTTTTGAAATAAGTCTTGAAAAGTTATTATTTCATTAAATTTATCACCTTTTTCCACATTATAGTAAGTTTTAAAATTTCCAATCGATTCGAGCAAAGTAAATCGTAATAAGTTACGGACAATTTATTAAAAATTATCATAGTACTAACGTGAAAATTGAAGATGTACCGTCGTCTTGGGATAACATTTTTGCAATATGTAAAAAGTCATTAATTTTTCACAAAATTGTCACTTGCAGTCACAGTTGCCACTTGGTTATTTATCGAGAAGTGCTAGAAGCATTGTGTATAATATTGTATAAACAAGCAGTTCATTGAAACGTTAAGTCTGACGTGCATCATTCTGACACTCCATTTATTTTACACTAGTTAAGAATAGCTGAGGTGGACATTGAAGAAGCTGCAAACCTATGGGCTGTAAGTGACTATAACCTTATGAAGTAGATTCTTCCGTCGAACTTGACTTGACGTTTCGCTGATCATCCTATCAGCTTCTTCAGAAGGATTCTAAAGACTGAATCTGTTATGTTACACTCCTTGTTATATACCTAGGCGCCGCTTCGCTTCGCTGGTCATTGGTCGCGCTTGGTTCGCTTCGCTGCTCATTCGTCGTGTTTGGTTGACCGTGACTTACTATGGTGCTGGTACTTGGCAATACCAGTCTCCACGTGTTACTAAGTCGATACCCATCCTCTCTGTTAAAGTTGTTCACGTTTTTCATAATTTCCAGTGATTCCCTAATGATTCGCGGATAATAGCGCGTATTCCTGTCTAATATATTGACATCCTCGTAGTCGATTTTATGGTTCTCGTTATTATGGACATTTTCTGCTATCGCCAACCTATCCGTGTATCCAAATCTGGTATTTCTCTGGTGTTCTTTGATTCTGCACTGGATACTCCGTCCTGTTTGTCCGATGTAGCTCTTACCATATGTGCACTTCAACTGGTAAACACCTTTTGATAACAGTTTGGGGACAGGGTCTTTGACTGAGGGTATCTGCTGTATTTTCTTCACTGTTCGAAATCGTACACCTACTTTCTTCTTGAATAAAATCTTCTTCAGCCTATCTGTGACTCCCGCGGCGTAGGGTAGGCATGCATACGTTGTTGGTTGTTGTTATGCTATGTTGCGTATGCATGCGAACACGACGAATGAGCAGCGAAGCGAACCAAGCGCGACCAATGACCAGCGAAGCGAAGCGGCGCCTAGGTATATAACGAGGAGTGTAACACAACAGATTCAGTCTTTAGAATCCTTCTGAAGAAGCTGACAGGATGATCAGCGAAACGTCAAGTCAAGTTCGACGACCACGGCAAGATCCGGAAGAATCTACTTCATTAGACAACGGCCGTGAAAACCTGCATTCTACTACGGCTATAACCTTGGCAGTCAGTAAATAAATAATGAATTCTACTTACTCTAACAACTTTTTTTTAATAATGATCATCTTACCATACAAGTTTTGTAGATTGTAAATTGTTTCAGGGGTCGTTTGGCTTTAAGTAGCCTTACATCACCTCGACCTAAAAGATCTTTTGTGAATAACTCTACAACTAGTTATTACCCAAGATTCTAAGAATTTTTACAAAGCTTGTGATTTTCCTGGGGACTAGTTTCCCTATCTTCAGGCGTTAATTCCACCTACTCTAGGAACTTTAGCCTAGTGCGGATTAATACCTTACATTCACAAAGTATATGTTCCGCAGTTTCAGTTGCAGTATCACAGTATCTGCATTTGTCGTCTACTGCCTTGCCCATGTTCTTCAGATAATATCTCAAGGGGCAGTGGCCAGTTAGAAGGCCTGTTATCAGGTTATACAGGTTTTACGGAAAAAACTAAAATAGGTTAGTCTCATAAAGTGTTTCTAAAATATTATTTTTTGCTGGGCTGTAAGTAAGTATTCCGTATCAATTTGTTTAAAAAGATTATAAGCAAGTTTGTACCTTTCCTGCGATTTTTCAAGTAAGAGCGATAATGCAGTCAAAATAGAATTTGAAGTGGAACTTTTCCATAAGCAATTTTATGGTTGAATCCTGTTGGGGAAATGCTAAGGAGTAGCCAAAAAAAAAAATTGTACTTCAAAGATCCTGTGCTTCAATTGTTATTGACAATTTAATTTTTTTAACCACGTTTTACAACCTAAAAATGTGAATAATTCGAGATATGTAGGTCCGATTGGGACAAAAGAAAAACAAAATCTTTGTAATTAAATTTACTACAAATTTACGTTTCGTGTAGGTCTTAGAAGCGCAACAATAACCCACAATAATGAAAAAAACTCGTTTTCTTTTCATTTTGCTGCCCAGAGCCGCTGGATGAATCAATCAGCTTCAAACTTCCGCAAAATCTGCCTTCTGCTCTAACAAAAACACCCTGAAAATTGGATCCAAAAATATTAAACCCAGTGTGCGCAATTGAAATTGTTATTTAAAATTTGGATTATCAGCCAGTTTATGCCATTAGGTCCAAAACGGATAATTTTTTTTCAAAGGTTAGGTCTCGACGTCAGCTTATTGGTGCCGTAAAAAATTTTTTTCAAAACCTATTTTGGCAATTATTTGCATTTGCTTAAAACACAATTATCAAAATATGAATTTTATCGGCCGTAAAATTTTTTTTCAAAACCTATTTTGAAAATTTTTTGCATTTGTTTAAAACCCAATTATCAAAATATGAATTTTATCGGCCATTTTGAGAAACATCTTGACCAAAATAAACTCTCTTTTTTTATTAAAATAAATGTATTAAAATTTTCTTTCTGATCCGATAAAGCATTTTTCAAAATTCATTTTTTGTTTATTGGGTTTTAAACAAATGGGGAAAAATGGCCAAAAAGGTTTAAAAAAATTTTTACGGCATCAAAAACCTGGCGTCGAGACATAACTTTTGAAAAAATTATCCGTTTTGGATATAATAGCATAAAATGGTGGCCAATTCAAATTTTTGAAAGTTTGAAGGTGATCGGTTTACCCAGTGGCTCTGGGCAGCAAAATGAAAAAGAAACGATTTTTGGCCAGTTTTTTCAATTTTGTAGGTTATGGTTGCGTTCCAAAGACCTATTATAGTAAACATAGATTTGTAGAAAATTTAATTACAAATATTTTGTTTTTTTTTTTTGTCCCAATCGGATATATTATTATCACGACTTATTCACATTTTTAGGTTGAAAAACGCAGTTAAAAAAATTAAATTGTTAATAACAATTGGAGCAGAAGGTCTTTGAAGTACAAAAATCTTTTGAGTACTCCTGAGCACCTCCCCAACAGGACCAAAATTGCTTAAGGAAAAAGTTCCATTATATTGTTTTTTGTGCTCTATCATCGTAGAGCAGTCAAACTAGCAGTCAAATAGTTATACTTACAAATTTTTTGATATCCATCTCGACCATTCTTAGCAGTTTTCTTAAACTACAAGTAAATACAGCTTGAGAACGTTGCATATAAAACTTCTCTTTTCACCGAATTGTTTGTCTATTAAACTGCATTCTATTAAGTTTTAATTAAATTTAATAAAATTTAAAGTTGCCATTTGGCATGTCGTTAACAATAATTCATTGCTAACTCGTTATTTATTACTTTCATTTGATTTTGATTTACTAATCCTGTGTCGATCCATAAATATCCATGATAAATTTTACTATGTTACCATTTTAAATTATTAGTACTAACTTTTCTGAACCAGAAATATGTGAAAGTTTAAATAATAAATAGTCATACTTAATATCTAAAGGAAAATATAAAGCACAGAACATATTGCATATTAAAATATTACGTGTTTACATCCTTTAGTAAACACTGCGAACGCGAGCTCAATAATTGCAACGCGGATTGTCGCTAACCACTGATTTATTTATCAGCAAAAATTACAATAATTAGTCCATATAATAACACACTAATTATAACTTTTATCTACTAAAAGCTCACCACTATAATTCACAACTTGTTACTGTTCCTTATCTTATATGATCATATGACTCATCTCAGAACTGTACTGAAATCCAGCGCGTTGGTTCTGCTACTCATATATCCGTGGCGCTTATTCTCGATCCAACCATTTCACTCCAGGCTATTCTAGAACTTCTTCTCTCTTCTAGTATGTCTATGAGGAGCGTCACCTCCCGGTCTTATGGTAGCTTCCTTTACTCTGCTAGTAGGGATTAAATCTCTCATCGTGAGAGGGCATGGGCGCGCACATAACAAAATATTATTCTAATCTGTATAAGATTTTAGTAATTAAAAATAATTTAAGATTCTTTGTACAGAGGAGTAACGTTTTGAAATTTCTTTATTTCTGCAGGAAGGTGGTTAAAAGACACACACAAAGTCTTAGACACCTAGGTGCTTTTAAAGACATATTTAGTCTACGGAAGGATACATAAAGTTCATGTTTTGCCTAGTATTTATTGTACCTATATAAATCTATATTACAAGCAAATTTACTCTTTTAAAAACAGACAAATATAATTCAAAAATTTATTTACTTTTACAAGTAGTCCTGTTGTCGAGAAGCCTACCATGCATCTCATAAGTCTTATAAAGTTTTTTAAAGCACTTAAGCTGTCAAAATTATTATTAAGATTATAACGATCCTTGTGGTACGCCCATGTCCATGTCATGGTTACTTGAACAGTTACCGAGTTAGCAGAATCAATTGTATCAAACATAACATTAATTGACAGATACTGTTTCCGGTTAGATAAATAACTTTCAACCCAGTCTAATAGTAGGCCTACCCGATATTTAAAAATTTCGAGATAAGTATTTTATAATCAACTCAGTCAAATGCCCCTGCTTAAATGACAAAAGATACGGTCGTGAGCAAAAAAAAATAGGACAAGTCTTATAACGGCATTTTGCTAAAATCTAGTTGTGTATATCTAACTTTAATTTTTGTGACATTGTCAGTTAGTTGTCATAATTTATTGCAAATGTGCAAAAAACTAATATGCCTCATATAAGCGATTTAGTTAAATCTGGAGTTATTGCTAAAGCAGAAGATGGATAATCAATGAGACAAATTGCACTGCGTTATGATATTGACAAAAATTCGGTGTGTAACATTTTAAGAAAGTGGAGAATAAACGGTATGATTAGTAGAAATCCTGGATCAGGCTACGCTGTCATGCAGCAGCACAGAAATACTTGCTTAAAGCTGAACATAAAGAAGCTCGAGTAGGATCTGCTCTTGAATTTTTAGCGCATGATGTAAATTTTTGGAACAATGTAATCTTTACAGACGAAAAACTATCCAGTCAACACACAGCGGTCGTATTCGAGTTTACCGCCCTCCGAATACTCGATTTGATGAGAAATATATATTTAACAATGATGAAAGTGGTAGATTTTCCGTCAATATGTGGGCTTGGATATCGACACGTGGTCCTGGT
This sequence comes from Leptura quadrifasciata, assembly GCA_963675555.1. Lineage (NCBI taxonomy): Eukaryota > Metazoa > Arthropoda > Insecta > Coleoptera > Cerambycidae > Leptura > Leptura quadrifasciata. Next base: position 201,609,592 of record OY776673.1, on the reverse strand, counting down.
GTTTTGTAGCATATTGAGGAACGATTTAATAGTGAAACGTATATTAGGATTTTAGACAATATTATGCTCCCTTATGTGTCACAATTATTTCCTAATAATGAGTTCATATTTCAACAAGATAATTGTTCCGTTCATACTGCTCACGCCGTAACTAACTGATTTCAAGATAATCATCTTATCAATGTTCTTAACTGGCCCAGTCATAGTCCAGATCTTAACCCTGTGGAAGAAGTATGGGGACTACTCGTAAGAAGATCCAAAAACGAAATGTGAGATCACGGAATGCCGAAGAATTACTGGAATAGTAAATAATGCATGGGAAAATATTGTTACTAATGATTATCGTATAAGGTTATTTAATTCTATGCCAAATAGGCTTATAGAAGTTATAAATAGAAATGGTGCAATAACGAAATATTAATAGTTAGTTTCTTGTTAAGTAGGATATCCTTTGTCCTTTGATCGAGGATTTCTACTAATCGTATCGTTTACTCTCCACTTTTTTAAAATGTTACACACCGAATTTTTATATTATTATTTTATTTTCAAAGCCTAATCATTCTACATACTTTTATTTCAGTTATTCAACGTTTACTAGTAATAATAAAATAAACATTGCAATTTCTATTTTGTATGTATTGTCTAAAATTTAAAATGCTAAATGTTATACATTCTATAATTATTTCAAGACCTATCTATTAATCATAGATTTTTAAATCTTCAACCTGATTAGTATGGAATGAAACAGTATAAAAACCCTTTCTCCTTTCACTGATCAAAGTCACTGACCTTATTTGATATACTATGAGATATTTTATGCCACTCATATCTGATCGTATCCACAGCAACTAAAATTTTTAATTTTTTTTATATATTGTGTCATCTTAAAATTTTATCAGCTCAAATATACAATATGGCCATGGATGAACATCGAAGAAGGAAAAACCTTCTTATTTATTCATATTTCATAATTCATATACACGGAGAAAAAGTCATCCATAATGGTAAAGCTTGTTGGTTGTTCAATCATAAAAACTGTCATATTAGCTGCTTTCGTTCGTCTTGAACAAAGTTATTGTGATTAGTAGGTAACCAATAGGAATCAAGAGTTTGAAAAATATCTCAACTCAATTGGCTGTTTAGTGTTCAGTTTGTTCACGACGAACGAAAGTACCTAATATGGTTTCTGCTAACAAGTGATCAATACTGTAAAAAGTCAAAATTGTTTAGATGTTATGTTCAGATTTAGATTTATCGAATTTCAATTACAAACCATAGTTTTTTTTTGCTTTTTATAACAATAAATAAACAGCACAGAAATTATCCAACCCCCAATTCCAGAAGCCAGAGGCTTGTGTGGAAAGGGGTTATACATTGAAAAATGCGGACATACAACCATATCCTCCGACAATGCCAATGCCGGAGCCTGGACTCGAACCCGGTAGCGCGATACCCGTTCGATTAATGGCAATCGCCACCTCGCGCCTTACCTAACCCGGCTAAGGGCTGGACATAGACATAGTCATACATATTATACATACATATATATTATTAGATTGTTAACTGACAGTAAAAAAGTATAGTAAATTCAATTATAATAAACTGTAATACAAGTTTATATAAAGGGAAGTAAATACGTAAGTAAATAATTAAGTACGGCAACAAAGTCTGGAGTGACACGATGTTTGGCGGGCAAGGTTAAATAAAATTATTGAATAAGATACATGTAAGGTAACATTTGTTGTATATTCATAGCGTGCACGATATTTGCTCCATTTTAATCCTCAGGCTCAGTGGCTCAATGCTTAGGTGCCAGACTTACAACCAAAGAGTCTCTCGGGTTCAAATCCTGCATAGGGTATGGGTGTTTAGTGGCATCTTCATAGGTTACTGAGTTGGTAGCAGTGGACTAGACGGGGGTTGTGTGAGAGACAACTCGGCTAGTCGCTGTACCACTCCTGAGTTCGAGTCTCAGCAGCGACAGATGACAATGTCGCCGAGAATTGTCGTTGTATAATTGTCTGTATGTGTGTCTCCTGGTTGAGTGGTGGAATAGCTAAAGCTAAACATAAATATTAGCTCTATAATTAAAAAAATTATATATACTTACTTATCTCATCATTTTCTTCAAATTATTTCTTGTCGATACGCTTTTAATAAAGTGGACAACAACGATGTGCATCAGTCAAAAAGGTTTTTCAATAACATAGGAAATATAACCATTTTAAATATTTAATTTTAAAAGAAAAGTGGAATTTCTTAACAGAAAATCGATGAAAAAATTGTGAAGAATGCTTACGATTTTAAATTCTGCCTAAAAATTCATCGAGGACACGAGGTACCTTGTTCTCCTTTACTAATAGTAGCACAGTTTATTGTCCCGCCACTGACATACATTATTAATTTATCTTTTATATATTTTAGAATCGTTATTATTTATTATGTTTGTAAATAATATTGGGTATAATTTATATCGCTTTTCGCAGATGATATCATCGTTGCTACACCATCTAACTCTATTGAGGAATCGAACTATAACGCCAACGCAATTGTCAATATTATGTCAAAACTATTTTACATATATGGGTTAAGCTTCGAATTATTTAAAAACGGATTTAATATTATTCTCTTCTAGGAAAACTGATTATAGTTTATTTATTAAATTTCATAATCGTACTATAATGCAAAGCAATAGCGTCAAATTACTAGGTGTTTATATAGATGCTCAATTGAATTGGGAAAATCACATAGACCATGTAGTCAACTATCGAACCAGTGTTTTGTTACTTGGCAGTTACTTGACATCTTGAAAATATTTTATTTTGCACATATTCGGTCGCAGTTAAGCTACTGTATCATCTGTTGGGACAATTGCAGTTGTTTTAAAGAAGTTTTCATTCTTCAGAAAAAAAATAATACGCACTATGACGTTCAAACTATTGCAATATTCACGTAGAAAGCTTTTTAGTGAAAAAGCGCGGTGAGATATATCATTTGTTAAGAATAATCTAGTACTGATAATAGGATCTTCCATTACAATATCTAATATTTCCTTTTCAACACCAACAGTTCTTGCGTTTCTGGGATGGCCAGCGTATCAGTGTTTCACTTGAAGACTGTTTCTCTAAACTGGAGTTCTGTACTTAAAAAAGTTTTGGCGTCAGGAATAACGGGAATTTACTTTATAACATTTCACAGCAGCTGTTAATATTATTTAAACATGGGTGATTACACATTCCGTGAATTAACAGACGTAGTTTTCACTTTGGGAGAATGTTTCGGTAATGCTGCTGCAGAATAAGAATATATTGAGATAAATTCATAGACTAAGTTTTGCTATTGGATATATATTTTTGTTTATTGTTAAATTGGTAGCAATGATATTATATCTGATTTTAATGACTGATAACTTTTCACCTCATTAGTCCTGAGAATGACAATAAAGATTGTCGAAACGTCGACTCTGAAGAGGAAATAAGGTTTGCTCTTTTATCCAATTACCGACAAAATATCTGCTTAAAATTACTATTAATATTATTATAACAATTTATTAATGCATTATATGAAACTTTAAATAGGTGATGAGTTTTTTTATCATGCGAGGAACGACTTTTTTTATTAAAAAAATAATATTGCGATATTAACCAAAATATAGCTGAAATGATTTTTTTGTACCGTGTATTTTCTTGTGCGGGTTAGATTGACATAAGGGAGCATTTCCTGTTGTATGCATCAGGTCACATCGTAACCTATCTGCATGAATTTAGTGATTTGGTCTCTTTAGTATCGTTTCTCGTTTCTTGGTTATTTATACGCTTTTTACCTAAATTTATATTTTCCATTCATGTAGAACGAAACTAAAAGAAAAATAGTTTTTAAACGAAGTTCATTTCTTAAATTACATTGTATTATTAGTAATTTACATATGAATATTTATGCATTTCTCTCTAGAGAAATAAGCAGTTGAAAAATAAATGAGTTTCTAGTTTTTTCAAACGATTATACCTAATTGTACTTAAATTATGTCAAGGGTCATTTACCAGAATACATTGTATTTGACTTTAATTGGAAAAGTAAATAAAGAAGAAGTGAATTTCCATTGTTTTTAATGGGAATTGTGTTTACATTGCATAGTTCTTCTGTCTCTTGATTCTAATATTTAATTAAAATAATAAAAAGTAGGTTGTATGTGATGTTTAAATATTTATAATTATAGGCAATATTTAGTTCAATAATTGTTAGCTAGTTTTTTATAAGTATACTGGCATACAATGTAATGCTATTGTAAACTTAGACATTTGTTTTTGTCTGTATTACATCAGTAAATAAATAATAATATATACATGACATATCCTATATCATGTAAATGATTAATCAAATTAAATTCAATGTGTCGCCCTGTATAATTGTAAACAATTTTGGATTGTGCTGGAAGAACAACCTGGAAAATATCTGCAAACGAAAACGTCTACCATTTTAAATACAGTCCTAAATCGACCAAATTCTGAATAAAAATTAAATTAATCAAATTAAGTTAATTGCGTCACTCTGTATAATTGCAAACACTTTTGGAGTGTGTGTTACTCATGTCCATTTAACAATTGTATATAATAACTTTTTTTTACTTATATTTAGCACGATCTGTATAGCATTTTGATTCAGTTTTTGTAAGTGAGACTGTTTCAGAAATTTTCTTTGTATAACTGTTAAATTATTTCACATTGTTTTATATACCTATTTTTGTATCTTAGGAACTCAGTCATGTTTTTAACAGTAAATTATGTATCTCTGTTAAGCACTTCAGAACCAGTTGTCTATATCAAGCTACAAAAGCATTTACATTCATTTTTATTTCATTTTTATACTTTCTTACTATGTCCATATGGTTATTTTCATTACCTGTGAAACATTCTCATTCATCTGTTATATAGTGTATCTTATATGGTGTAATGTATTTACTGGATCCTTACAATACAGTTTGTAAACAATTGTGCAATTTATTACGACAGTTTGTATATTTTGTTATGTATATAAATTGCAAAGTAACTATCTAATCTGTGGTATGCAAGTAATGTTAAACTATTATTGATAAATGATTCCTTTTATCGATTGTATACCTGTCACTATCTTAATTGTGCGTTTAAGTCGCCCATCAACAGATGTCAATACCTGTACCACTTTACAGCTTTTATTAATAAAACTATATTTTTCAAATTTATATATTGGTATTATATTGTAGAAGGTAATATAAAAAAGTTTACCTTATTAGTTAAAATCACGAAGGGATGATTTGCCTGCCAAATTTGATCTGATTGAGTATATAAACTTTAACTGTACGATCCTCAGTAATTTATCATGTAAATTTTATTTATTAGTAATTTAAACTTCAATAATTATCAATTTTGTCCTTAATGCGATTTCAATTTTTTTAAATACATTAAATTCAATTTTTTAATTCAATCAGTAATTAAAATACTACATGTTACCACATGGTAATAAAATATTCTTTTCTGTCTTATTTTTGGCAACTTATAGTTTGCAAATCAGCTTCTACATTAAATTTAAATTTAATTCTACATTTATTCTACTTCTAAATTTATATTAATTCTGCTTCTATATTTATTCTACGTTAAATTTATATCAATTCTATAGATTAAAATCTATATTCAGTCTATTTTATGTATTAAGCAGATATATTTAACAGTCTTTTGGCATTTACGTTTAATTTTACGTAATCTTGCATTTACGTTTCCGATTATTAATTTTTCCAAGCTCATGGTTGAACAATATTTAACTGCTTTAGTTAAGGTATTTAAGCCTTCGGTTTTGTATCATTTCTTCAATCTTCACACATAAACTTCCTTTGAAAAACGCAGTCGTGCGAGAATAAATTGCCAAAGATATTTCGATTCGATGTTCCAAGAAACAATTGGGGCCTGAATTGGTGTACTAGAGCATTCAACTTTCAACCATACTTAGTGTGAAAATCTAGGAGATTGGTATAACATGCATTATTAAATTTATTATTATATTAATTATTCTTTGTTCGCTAATAAAATTTTATAAACATATAATTCCATCTAAATTTATATTTCAAATAACTTCACATTATAAACCTTGTTTATTTATGTAATATATTTTATCATTTATTTTATACAATTTTTTAAATTTTCCTTACCATTAATTTCAGTCTCGTCTATAAGAGACTGATTTTATGAGACAAAGAGACAACTCAACTAATTACCAACTATAGATGGTGCCCAAATAATATTAATCTTTCATTGTCTCCTTTTCTCGAACAAAACAAAAATTTGTCTTTTATGTTATAGATTCAAAGAGGGTAAGTTTCATATATCTTACAAGTACTCCGAATCTACGACTCTTTGCACCGGCTTCAACCAGCTAGTCATCCGGATATGTTGCCTCAAATCTTTCCCAAAAATATATAATCAGGAAAAGGAGGTAACATGTGCTGAATGAAAAACCTGGAAAATATATACAGAAAAATTGTCTACCATTTCAAATACAGTCCTAAATCGACCAAATTCTGAATAAAAAATAAATTAATCAAATTAAATTGAATACGTCACCCTGTATAACTGTAAACATTTTTGCGTTGTGCTGAATGAAAAACCTGGAAAATATCTACAGAAAAAAATTCCTACCATTTCAAATACAGTCGTATATCGACCAACTTCTGAAATTTAGCGCCCGCTGTATATCTATATATTCTTGGTATAGATAATGAGGAATAATGAATGCAACTTATCCTTCCGCACGATTATTTTAATTAAACATGAAAACTGTACATGGCTGTTTCGCTGATAATGTCTGCCCATCCTTAATTCAAGGCAATTTGTATTTCGTCGGAAATGTCATCGTTGCATAATCCTCGCAATAAAACATAATTCAACGGAATTTTCATCATTTCAGTTTTGAGTTGTAGCAGCAACGGTTTTATACGTCTTCTGCGGTGGAGCTCTCCTGAAGCGTGAAACCCAACTAGACATTCGTAGGGATGAAATTAATATCGCGTTGAACACGTACACCTCTCTATGACTGCTAAGTAATGTAGCAATGTGGAATCACATTTCAGACGAGACGTACTAACTAGATGAAGTCGTCTAACTTGGTAGGTTTCGATGAGAGAGATAAATTGGCGAGTCACGTATGCTATGTTAACAGTTTTATGGAAAACAGTATAAAAACTAATAGATAAATGTCGTTCTATGCATAGACTGCTGAAACTTTTTCGCAGATGGTATTGATTTTAGATGAAGGATACAGTGCAGTAGTTTTTTTACCCCGGAACCCAGTTCCACTAATGCAATTTTGTAAGACCTTTTAGAACGTGTTTAGTATAGAATAAAGTTTACTACTTAAAAAAATCTTCTTTAATTGAGGGGTTGTTCCTCCTCCTTTTAGAGGATGGACAAAACATAAATAATAAACCACTAGATCTGATAGAGAATACAATTTTAAGTAAAACGGTATATATATTTTGTATGATAATTGATATTGCGACTTTAATGTTGAAAAATTGGAAATTCGAGGCTTTTGTAAATAGCTTATAAAATGCTTAACATTTTGTTTTTATTTTCGTCCTATACAGTAAATGACAGTATAAATATGGAGCACGAGTATTTATAGGTCAAGATATAATTGCAAGAACAATAAGTTCAAAATATATACAGGGAGTGCCATAAAAACTCCCAGGTGAAATATTTATGTCCATTGCTAAGACATATAAATGGTTTTCGTTTTGAATAAAAATAGTTTTTTAATATGTTAAGGGGTAGATGGCGCTGCGCTACAAAGGATTTTTTGAATGACAGGAACTCAGAAATATTATTTATGTTAAAGAGAATTTAATTTCAATTTGATTTCGTTATATCGAAGAAATTCGAAAGTCCCACCATTGTCGAGAAATTTGAGTTTAAAATAATTAATTTTTAAAGAACTAAAATCGCCGTAATTTTCTTATATTAAATTTTAATCGATAGTTCATTTGAAATGTAGCAATAAAACTTTTTTACAACTTTCGTTTAAACCAGGAATTACATTTCTTATTTTAAAGCGCCCGCCCTTGTATTTTATTAAACAATATTGAATAAAAATATGTTCCATGCACTTTCTTCAGTACAACTATAGGTGCCTTTGGAATTCTTTATAAACAACACTGACACTATTGAAATTGCTTTAGACACAGTTGTAGTTTTGTATTTCTTGTTGTTGTAGTTCTTGTATTTTGTTAAATTGTTATAAAACATGGTACTTTTTGCAAACCGGGATAAATTAAACATGGTTTTACTTTATGGAGGATGTTGTAAAAAATCGTCTGCAGCTGTGGTTTTATATGGAAGACGTTTTCCCGAAAGACCAAGGCCTGATCGAAAAACGTTTCTAAGGTTATGTGCTAATTTAGGTAATTATGGAAATGGAAAGGGAGCTACATCAGATAAAAATGCAGCATTAGTGTTAGAAATAATAAAAAATAATCTCCACACGTTATTACGTAACTTAAATGAGCAAACTGATAATTCCATAACTTCATGTAGAAGGATTCTAAAAAATAATAAACTTTATTCATATAAAATTCATTTGCATCACTTAAAACCGGGAAATAATCAGCGCAGATTAGATTTTCTGGCATACTTTTCCATTATCTTAGAGAGGAAAATTCTAATTTTCTAAATCAAATTATGTGAAGTGACGAATCTTGATTCCACAATAATGGAGTAATAACGAGACATAGTATACTGGTATAAAGAAGATCCTAAATGAATGAGATAAACCGGATTCCAGACAAGATTTGGGATAAATGTTTGGGCGGCATTGTAAATGGATACATTTTTAGTCCATATCTTTATCATTAATATTTAAATTATTTACACTTCTTACAAAATGATTTACCTGAGCTATTGAATAATTTACCAGTTCAATTAGATGTTGTTTCATCTGTGACATCTTTTTCTCGTTCAGTAACAAGAAATAGCTGCCATTTTGACACTCGGGCTTTCTTATTTGGTTACTCGGGCGCCAGTTCAAGTTTAAAGTGATTGAACAACACTACCCAAAAGTTTGTAAGCTGAACTGAGCAACTCAGTGAAGAAACGGTTTTTTCCAGTGGGTCAATAAGGAAAATTAGACTTTCACAAACACAGCAGTAAAACGCAGAAGTTCAAAAATAACCAAATATATTACTGTTACCCTACGTTTTACAATTCTAAGTTAAAAATATATGTATGCAAAAAACTAAGCAAAAGATATACAGGCAACAGAGGGAAGTTAGCAAACAGTAGAACAAGATTAGTGGCAAAAGCAGTATAAGCGAGTATAACGTTAAAATGCGCATTAAAGTGAATGCTAAAGCAGTTAACAGGCGAACAGTGCACGGATACCAGAAAATGAGAAGCAAACAGAATTAAAGCAGGTATGACAGGTTATGATACAGACTGGAAGCTCGGCTAGTGCTTAATTACATTAAACAGCGAACTAAGTATCAACGAACAATTATCTTTAGAAGTGGTTTGCGCCGTGAAAGTTCTAGTACCGGACTTACTAAAATATGCAAAAACAGAATACAGTTAACTATTCAGTACCAGCCCGTAATAAACAGTAGTGTGACAATAGGAAAATAAGGGTAGAAGACGCCTGCTGACACTGCGAAGGCCTGAAGCAAGGTGGGAAAAAGGAAACCTGCCGACGCCGCGAAGGCCAGAAGCAGGGTGTGAAAAGAAAGGAAGTCACGAAAATAAACAAGTTTTCAGAAAATATCAATCGGCAAAATATAAGAAATTATCAATCAGTATAACAAAATATTAGAAAATATCAATCAGGATAACACCCAATAAAATTCATTAACAGTAAAATACAATTGCACTAGCCAAGTATTTAAAAATGTCTTACTCTTTCCAACTTCGAGGTGGGCATTGGTAGATTGGTAGTCGACTGCTCGCTTCAAGTTCTGGAACCACTTCTGATTTTAATGCTTAAGGTGGGCTATTTTATAGCCGCGCTTCCCTACCATGGCATCTCGAGAATTCACACTTCTTAGAGATGCGCATGGACCGGTGTCACATATATAAATTTTAAATAAACCTGAGATTTTATGAGTATAAAAGTTATATACATCATTGCTCTTGAATTCGCCAAAATGAGGTGTACCAGCGTATATTTATACATGTATGTTGTACTGTGCAATAAACATTACAAACTACAAAAGCTACATACCTAATATGTCCCGTGATTATAAAAAATTAATGACAAAAGAAATTTTAATCTAACCGTAAGTGTTTATATATGTTTTTTAATTTTTCTATGTAGTTTTATGTGTCACACCTTTTTAAAAATTTTCTTGAAAGTGCCTATTTGTATTTATTGTGTTAATAAGGTACTGTGTTAATATTTTAGTTTTAATTGTTCTTAAGTATAAACAACATTTGTTAAATTTTATATATACCTACATTTATACGTGTCTCTTTTAGTGTCCTGAAGAAGTTAGTAAATTTAACGAAACGTCGACAAGTTAAAAAATGAAATTTTGTTCATTTTTATGATCCCAAAACCCACCTTAAATACGTTATTATATTGGATCACAAAAAACACTCAAGTATTTATAAAAAATGGACATAGGCCATGTAACATCATCCATAACGTAACAAGGATTCAAACCTGAGCCTCCTTGATCTCAAGTCTAACATATAAGCTCTGAGTCGGTTGGTATTGGTTCTTGTTCTAGGATTTTTAAAGCATTATTTATTTTATAAAATGTTATCCCGTAAGTTAAAGCAATATATCGCAGTGGATAAATGATGCCGATACGACGCCACATGAAATTTAGTTTTCAGATGCCACCGGAAAAGTTCTAGAATTGAGCTCCTGGTCATTGTCGTCAGAAGTGAAGACATGTTATAGCGGCCGAAGAAACGAAGATAAAACTGTAAGATAACAGACCTGCAGAAAATACAAATGTGTTTTTTTACAATTATATTTTTTACAATTATTTTACGGATGTTTTATAGAATTTTCTACAGGTTTGTGTTTTTGGACGGCTTGCTGTTCAGATATATTAATTTGCTATTATCCAGTTTCAAAACGTCTAAAATTTGTAATTCTTTACGAGACGCCAATACTTTCTCTGTCTATAGATGAGGACGTAAAATAGATGCAGAGGAAAACTAGTTTAGCATTCAAAAACATATGAAACTCAATTTAGTATTAAAATTGTACGCGAATAAGAAATCAGATGATAATCAAATGTACCTACATAAAAAATAACTAAATAATTTGAAACTGATTATATGCAACTGTCCAATTATGTGTGTAATTTTAAAACACGAATGACAACTTTATTATTCCTTTATTGAGTAGTGACCAACTGCAGTCGACACCAATTTCGTTTTCTTCCTATACCTTAAATGAGACTTTAATTGAATATGAAAGTTTGTTTACTTTTATCTTAATGCGCATGCAATTCTTTTATTGCACGTATAATTTAAATACTCTATACATAATGGAATCGAATAAGTGGTGTTTGTCCATCACTGTTTTATAATATATCAATTATTCTTGTGTCTATTCAATTATAATTATATACATTATTCACTACTAGCAGTAATTCATTAATAATCACTCCTAGCAGGTACATCTTCAATTTGAATGCAATCTCGCAACTTTTTACTAGAATTTGTGGCGAGTTACAATTGTAAAAACCATTTTTACTGAAGAAATGTATAAGTGCTAATTCCAGGATATGAAACTGAACTAATTTCAGCAATAGTAAACAACGTTGACGTTTAAATTTAATTTATGACAAGCCGTTTTTTCTGACACATAACGGCCTACTCAATAAAATATGAAACGAAAATGTATGGTAAAAAGTTCCTGTTTCTGAAACGTTATATAAAGTTATCTATTCGTAAATTTCATAGTAGTAATAAAAAAATTTAATAGCCATGGACAAAATATAGTATTCTGCTCGCATATAATGGATACTCTTCACTCAGGTGATTTACGTCACCCTCGTGAATAATAGCCATCATTATATGCTCGCTGAATAATATACTATTACCACACATTTGATTAAAGTTATATTAGTTAAAATAGTCCGCCCTAAATTATTTCTTTCAATTCATTGAGTGGGGACAATTTTCCTATAAAATGGCTATTTCTTGACCGCACACCCATCATCTCAATTTCAAATGGCAATGGCGCAATATTTTTTAATAAAGTTAAAAATAAAACTAGGTCAACAATATATAAATGTTCTACGTTCATATCCTATATTAATTTTTCCCCCCTTCACACGATTTTATGCTTTTTGAAATATAACTTATCATATCTTAAAAACTATAAAAGCCATCAAGATCAAATTTTAGACATAAGGTATGATATAATATATTTCTCGCAAATAAATATCTTTAGTATATAAAAACTACTTTTACGAAACGCCAAAACATTTGAACAATACACTAGAATACACTATTCGATGTGCTTTTTGCTAACCATGTTAGCATTATCGGGAGATGCTTAAAGCTGAAAATCAGTCTTATTCGTATCCCGATGATGTCGCGCGTCGTGTAGTGTATCACTCTAGTGCAGTGTTCAAATATTTTAGCGCTTTATAAAAGTGGTTTTTAGATACTAATTTGAGAAAAATAGCTCCCACCACCAGGACCCAGGCTCAGGGTTGTCTTGTTAAACAGAACTGCGCCCCATAAATGTTGGAAGAGGTTATCAGACGCTCATAAAAAAATTCAGTAGCTATTGGTATATTAGTAGTATTGTAGAAATATTTTTCACGCAAAATTATCTCGAGAGTTGTTAATTGGCCCGACGGCTTAGTAACTATCTTCGTAGCTAAATAATCAATAGTTTGCTGTGCTCCAGTTAAACGGTGATGTGGATAAGAATAAGATCATCTTTATGTCTCTTATACAGTAGTGGCATAAAGAAAAGGGTCGATCCCTATAATAAGATAGAGTGAAATATAAGTAGAAAGTGATGCACGCGAAAGAGAGCGATATATTAACATTGACGTCAGCAGCTTAGCTGTTAGAGTTTAGCCCGCTAAAGAGAAAAATGGCAACGGCGTACTTCATATCTGTTTCTCATCAGCATATTATTTGGCCATTTCTCTTCTCTTCTATTTTGCATAGGCCTTGATTCAAGTTTTGTGCTTGCCAGCCTTATATTATTAGAACCAAAACTGCTAGCTTCCCATATCTCCTATGCAGTAAAATTAGGCCAACACTGAGCGTATCAACAAACCTTTGGCTGTCTGTTTTCGTGTTTTATGTATGCATATTATCAAATTGCAGACATACTCCACTGTGACAAGATCCGCCTTGTCATACATTATTAAAAGTTTATTAGGGGCGAGCGTAGGTGCGTCTTTACTATGTACATACTTCGGTATGCGATGTAAAGCAACGACAGGCGCAGTTAGTACTTGGATGGGTGACCATTCCAACGGAAACCGCGTCCTCGCCTCACACATCTTCCAGCGGCTTGTATATCAGTGTATGCGCGGAAGTTATACAACCTTAGGCGAGGGTTGTATAGGAGTTATACCATCCTTCGGAGGGGATGTAAAACCGTCGGTCCCTTGTCTATTAAATGTTAGGCAAGTAAAAGATCCCTACTCTTCTTAAGGGAAGAGGTTCGGCAAAAATTCCTTGTTGGGGGTAGCTCGTCTACAGGCGTCGGTGTTAGGCCTCAGTAGCGGAAATAGGCCGACGTTAAATAAATGTATAAAATAAAAAAAAAAGTTTATTAGCTTGTAATGCGCCTCTGAAGATGTCGACTTTCCAAAGCAGTAATCAGTTATAGACAAAAATAGTTGTATGCTATAACGAACATTCTAAAATTGTTTGCCACGTATCTCAGGGTCGTTTATTACAAATTTAACAATTTTAGAATAACTGACAAATACGATGTGGCATAAATTACCCAGGCAAGCTCTGCCGATCTGTCTTAATATATTCTTGGTTGCTACTTGCTCAACCCTCCTATATATACAAGGACCTGTGCCCATAACGCTGTATGGCAAAGTTGTTTTGATTTTAATTTATTTTGGACGCCACGTGATTTACTTTAAGTGCCCTGTATATAGTTAATAAAAATCTAAACAAGTACTCCAGAACCACGAAAAGAACTACCTATAGAGGTTTTAAATAATGCTAAATTGCAAACCAAAAATATCTAAATTGCTTTGACAAGAGGTAATTGGTTTCCTGGTACAAATAATATGCTTACCTTTAAAATAAAACATATGCCTGTGCACACTAATACAGTCAGTTTATTTCAAGATATAATATACAAAATATTCCCCAGAAAATGTATATTTTATAAAGACCTTACTTATTATGTACAATTAACAGTACGGCCCAAGGTTATAGATGTCTATAATTTGGTTGACAAAAGAGTTTATGTGGTTTAATAAATTTGTAGACAGGCTATTTTAAAATATACAAAACAGGAATATATTTTCCTCAAAAGTCTATAAAAAAAGAATTATTTACATTTGGTACAATGCCAGGTGACCTATTCCTATCCTATGAACTAAAATAGAGCATGAAATTAATGTCCAAATGATGGTCGTGGATTGAGGGTGTATTTGGATGGATTTGCTCCGTTCCAACTGAATGGTTAAATATTTCTCCTTATAACCAGGTACCAGGGTGAAAGCCAGTCAATAATTTTCGGGGAAATCAATTAAAACTCTAGAAAAGTTCCTCAGCAAGGGTTCCAAAGAGGTAAAAAAACCCTATAAATAATATTTTTTTATCACCAACAATTTCCAAATTACGTAATAGAAGAGAGTGGACATAAAAGAACTTTAATTTATATACTGAAGGTACATACCTCTACCACAGAGGGTTTTCTTTTCCAAATTTGCCGAATGCAACTACAGTGAGACGTTTTCACGTGGCCAAGAAAACATTCGTGGAGATGTGCTAATCCCAAAAAGGCCCGACTTTACATAACACTTAGTTCCAACACTAAACAGGAACTTGTGAAAGAGAAGTCGAAATATATTTGCGTGAAAAGTGACTAAAATCCCAAAAAGGTAAGGAAAATTTCCCACAACAGTCTTTTCACCAAAATGTCTCCACAGCAGTCTCACGTATATCTCTTCTCTTTTTTTTATTACCTAGTTTTTTCAAAAAAAGTATACATTGGAGGGAACGGACAGGCATACCATACCGTAAAATGAGATTTAAAAGTTACTATTTATGAACATGGATTGCTGGTGTCGAGATTTGGTAGCGAAATTGTCGGAACAGCGGGCTGAAAATAGGGGTATATAAAATTGAAAAGTTATTTAAAACTGAGATGTTATTAAGAAACAACTCACTGCGTGATACAATAAATTTATTTATTCTAGCATACGAAAATCGACCCACACCCACTTATTTTGAGAAAGATACTTTTGCTTATTTTGGTTATTTGTTGACTACCAAAATTAATTTCAACAAATTAATATTTTGGGATGACACGTGATTATTCGTAAATTCCTTACTTTACGACCGGTCATCTACACCTTCGGCTCCAAATACATTTACATTACTAACTGCAGCGGATCGACCATCTGACATGCCTATGCCCCAACATCCATTTCATATCGGCTCTTGATTCTAACCCATATTTCACATGTACGTAGGTGTATAAGATTTCCTTATACGCTTAGTAGCGATCTCCGTACTGTAGTAGGGAACTTCTACTATTCTTTAAAATATATATAGCGACTTCACGTAGGGAAGAAGAGATTTAATAGATGTAAATGAACTTGAGCTATTATTAGTCCAGTGTCGGGCCGGTTTTCAGAGGACAAAACGCAACAAAATTCTTAGCAGTATATGGATGGTAGGGAAATTTAGGATTGATGGTATATAAATGGGGAAAAATCGATTGGACCCCAACAAATAACCAGAGGTAGGGTGGGGGTAGAAAAAGAGGTGTTGTTAGGGGTGAAACGTGATTTTTTATGATTTTCGGCAAAACTAGACCTATCGAAAAATGTTAAATATAAAAATTATAGATAATTGAAAGATGTACAATTTTATTTCAACCATTTTGCAACATAACCTCAAAACTATTGAGAAATACGCCAAAAACTATTTTTTTGATTTTTTTTCTCCCACAAAAATTATTCGACTAATGAAAGTTGGTGAAAATGTACATTTTTATGTCTCAAATAAACTTAAGTTTTTTGAAACGAAATATTTATTTTTTAATTTTATGCGAATTTAATTTGAAAAAAGGCTTAATTTTCAATCAAAAAGTTGATTAATAAAATTATGATTTTCTAAAATTTCAAGAATTTTTTTCGTTGAAACCTCTACTTTTTAGTGAAATATTCTAATAAATTAAACTCGCATATAAAGAATATATATAAGAGCATATAAGCATATAAGAACTTACAGCTAATTTGAGACATAGAAATGTATATTTTCGTAGCCAAATTTCATTAAAATCGAATCATTTTTGTGGGAGATAAAAATAAAAAAATGTTGAAAGATGGTTGAAATAAAATTTGTAGATCTTTCAATTATCTACAACTTTTGTATTAGACTTTTTTTCGATAGGTCTAGTTTTGCCGGATATCGTAAAAACCACGCTTCACCCCCTAACAACACACCGTTTTTCACCCCCATCCAACTTCTTGTTATTTGTTGGAGTCCAATCGATTTTTCCCCATTTATATTCCAATATTACTAAATTTTCCGATTATCCATATATCCCTTTTTTGAAGAAAAATTATTAGCATTGGACTATATTTCCATTGGCTCGTTATATAATTTGTTTTCTTACGGACATCTTTAAAAGACCTTCAATTTTGCTGGAATTAAAGATATGTCCTTGAATGAAAAATTTAAAAACTTATGAATAAATTGTACAGTTGTTAATGTTTTATTGAGCAATAAAATTTAATGGTACTTTTTTACAGGTTCATTAAAATTGTTTTGCTTTCTCTATTGATCTTTATCATTCAACATACTACATAAACATTATCCACATAAGTAAAAGCAATATATACTTTTAAATACCAACGCTAATAAGTATACCAAGTTCAATTTCGTTATATATTTACTCTATAAAATTGCCGTGTTGAATAAAAGCCATTTATTTTTTTGTTAGTGCCCCCAGGAGATTCCACGAAAATGGGAAAGTGAACGTCAAACATCGAAAGTGTGAAAAGTAATTGTTCTTAAATATTGATCTGAATTACCTTATAAGAACATAATGCTACTCTTTGTATACAATCAACATAAAAACCTTTGTTAAATGTTGCGCTTTCTTTTAAATTTCAATAATAAATAGGAAATACGAAGTAAGATGTATTTCTCAAGAATGACAACAAACTTGTCGACTTTAATGTATTCAATTATCCAGTTCCGATGTTTTCTTTGCATTATTGATGAATAACTTCTTTCGCAATTATGAGAAAGTATGGATATATTTACTTGCCTAACATTTAATAGACAAGGGACCGACGGCTTTACATCCCCTCCGAAGGATGGTATATCACCTACATAACCCTCGCCTAAGGTTGCATAACTTCCACGTATACACTGATATACAAGCCGCTGGAAGATATGTGAGGCGAGGATACGGTCTTTTTTGAAACGGTCGCCCATCCAAGTACTAACCGCGCCTAACGTTGCTTTACATCGCATATCGAAGTATGTACATAGTAAAGACGCATCTACGCTCGCCCCTGTCTAGAAAATTTTAATACCTTTAGTGGTTTGACAATATCTGTTTGTTGGACGTATATCTACTATTTAGCACTGAAAATGCCTTAAATATTTAATAGAAAGACGAATTTAATTATAATATGAGACGACCTTTACTCAAAATAAATAATAGTTGACAATAACGATTGATAAACTTTTAGAATTTGAGAATCGCTGAACTTATTGAAAGGTTAGATCTCTCTTTTCAGTGTATGTTTCCGTCTCAAAAGAGGTGAGAGAGAAGCTTGGTAGACATATGTGAACAATGTTTTAGGCTATTGCGAAGAGAAAATGAAATCGTTCGCGCAATGTGAGTTCATACATACGTCAAGTTAAAGTATATTAGATTTTATCTTATTTGTTGAAATTTAAACAACTTTCGAAATATCCCGTATGTCCATGACATTTCTTTCGAGCGTATTAAAAACTTGAGCAGTAAACTCATTGCTAGTTACCAGGAAGGAACCCCTTTGTTTTTGAAAAAATCAATTGGTGTAAAAGTTTCAAAACTTTCAAATTATAATTATATGAGAAAGTGAAGGAAGAATTATATAAGAATGTTTATAAACTTTGATAAGATTCTACATACATAAAAATACTAAATAGTGTAACGCCGCTATTTCGGTGCTGCAACTTGCACTATACTAGTACAAGCTGGTTTTTGCCCCGAGCGCCAGTTTCTGCTTAAAAACACCACTTCCTCTATTAACAATATAATAAAGGCTCCAGATAGACGGTTTATTACCAGGGATCGAAACGTAGGCCGTCTTTCTCAAGGAGTGGACAGCTGTAATGATTTTTATTATTCGTAACACTTTTATTATTTTTCATGACAGTACAGATTAGAGGAGAGACTCAAAATAACGCACACAAAACAGTTTAATAATATGTTGAAAATATTTAAAGTTCAAATAAAGTAAGTCAAATTACAATATGTGTATCTTAAGAAATGTGCATATATACAGGAAAACCACAAAATAGTATAGGTAAATTAATATTTCAAATCTATTGACATTTTTAATTACCCAAATCTCGGAAATATTCAAATTTTAGTTAGTTATAATTTTTCCCCCTTTTTTTATTCCTCTAATTCAAATTTCTACTAATATTTTTAACCAGGTATTTATGAAAAGTGAACGCAAGTAAGTAAATGATATCAGGTAAATGAAAAATAAAATCAAATGACAAGCAAGACCAGCAGTTTGACACGTGCAACAGAAATGAAATTTGAACTAAATTTATGAAGACAAATTATTGTGAATGAAATATTGAAATTTCTAACAAGAATAAGTGACCCTTTAACTACTATATAAAACGGTACGTCTCAGGTGGAGTGTCCCACTTAAAGGCAGCGTCCCCGACTGGAAATATCGCGGAAAATAACCCGGTATAACTATTACTCTACAGAAAATTTTACTAGCAAACAGGTTTAAACGTCAAGTGTTATTTTACTAAATATTAATTTGTCCTTGTTTATTTTTTCGATTGTGTTTGGTATTATTTTATTACAGTTCGGCTCAGGTGGAGTGTCCCACTTAAAGGCAGCGTCCCCAAATTAGCAATTTCGCGAAGAAGAAAAGTATTATAAAACTAAGTTCAAATAAAATGTTACTTTCAGCACGGCTCAATTGGAGTATCCCACTTAAAAGCAGTGTCTCCAAATGAATAATTTCGAGAAAATAATCTCTTCCAAATATAATTTGAAAATGATATGAATCAAAAATCAAAGTTAGGATTCCGGTACATCACTTAGACAGCGTTGCCAGAGGATATTATTCGCGATAATGTGTTGTTGAAAATTACTGAGAATTTCACAAAAAAAATAATTTATTCACAAAATTTAATAAAATCACAACAAAACTTTGGCGTACACCTCTGGAGTGTCCCACTTAAACGCAGCGTCCCCTGAGGGTATTATTCATGGTAAAATAGCTTTCCGGATTTACTAGACACGATCGGTTTATTGAAAATTACTATAAGTTGCTGAAGGTACAAGTTAACAACATATACCAAAGACAAATTAAAAATTATTTACAGAAAATACCGGAAATGTTCTAAATCCAAAATACCAAGAAAATAAAAGGAGTCAGGTTGGGAGTAGTAAACCAAAGATATCTTTAGCAGAAGGCCTAGGCAAGATATCCCCGTGCCAAGTTAGAATTCATTCGCACATTGCGCGAGCATATGTGAGTCAGGCAGCCATCAATTGACGGTGTAGCAAAATATTTATAACCGGTAGCGCAAAAATTTTTTTTAGAAGTTTCGTTCTTGTATACACACTAAATCACAATTTAATTTTTTTACCCCCTTCAATAATAGGGTGGGGATGGCAATGGGGGTGGTAGAAGGGGGGGTGGCTGATGCCAAATAAAATCTTGAGACCTTAATTTTTCGTGCATGCCCTAAATTGCAATGTTATGGACTCTTACTTGCTTCTTTTGCCTATTTACCCTTTTTTACCCCATTTACCCCCGAACCCTTCAACGGAATTAGATCAAAATACGTGCGCACAAAAAAAGTTACAGACAGGAAATGTTTTCGCTCAAATTTAAAATCTCGACGTTTCATGATATTTTAACCCTATTTCAACAAAAAAAACCAACTTTTTTTGCGTTACTATACTTCCACTGGACGTGGAAGTAATAATCTTTCCCTGAAATTAAATGGCTTGAAAGCGGTTCCTTCCCAATTTACTGTACAATATTCCCGGTGGATAAAAAAACTATTACTTTAAATTCGAATTAAAATGAATATTTTCAAAACAAAAAAAATGACTTCATTACAATAGTATACCGATGATTATGTCTCTACTAAGCTGCCATGATCGGTATATGGAAAAAATGACAAATATTTCGGTTATAACTAAGAAATTTACTTATTTTGGAGAAACTGCAAAGAGCATCTTCAACAATTATATCAAAAGATCAATAATAGACTGGTGAAGAGTATAATAACATTTATATCTAGTTTAGTTAAACAACTACAAACAATTGTTTTAAGTATATTTTCCTTATAATTAACCAGCTCGTTAAAGAGGTAATCAGAAAGACAGTGTCAGGAGCATCAACCAGTAAACTACAATAGTCATCATTTCCGCACATTAGGAGTAGCTAAATTGCCCAATTTCTAATGAGTTTTATTATACCATTATCGTGAAATTTAAAGTTAGCAATGTTTCAAATAACTTGAGATTAAATTCTACACTTCATTCTACACTTCACAACTTAATAACCCAAAAGTATGACTGTTCCCCGCTGAAAATACGTAATAATTTAAGCGTTTATTACTGAAAATTTTCAAAATATGTGTTTGTTAGTACGTAGCTTTTTTTATAAGAAATGGCAATAATACTATTCAGTTGAAATATGTGAAATACTCTTGTTTTTCCTTTTCCATTTTATACCCATGAGTATTGGAGAAATGTCATATCACGATGTATTATTAATGTTACAATATGTTTTTAACTAATAACTGATTCAAATTATGATTTTGATGCAAATTTTTTGGTCAAGGTAGTTTTTTCATTTAACATATTCAGGGGGTTAAGTTTTGTGTTAACAGTTGAGTATTACAATGAGGAAGATGCATGGATTTGAAAAATGCTTAATTTTATTATTTTTCCATAATATGTACTATATAAGTTGATAATATAATAAAAGAAACTCATAGAAAAATTTCGCTTCGTAAATATGCCACAATAAAATTTGAACTTTTGTGTAAACAAAACCACGTGACTGAAAACGCTATAATATTGCTTTGACGTCATTTTGACGTCACTAATTGGATCTGAATTTGCTAATTTACGTTGTTATTTTTAATCTTGTTATTAGTTATTGGTTAATATGACGGTTAATCATTTTATAACATCCCTAACGTGTTTATCTATAACCACAGTTTCCTTTTTAGATGTTTCAACATTTTAACAATAACGACGTGACGCTACAGGTTACGAATGACGCTATTCGTTAGGGATAGAGCGTTTTAATGGTTTTAAATTCTCAGCCGAAATAAATATTCTTTTTCACCCTCAATTTTAACAAAAAAGAAAAAGAAAAAATACGAGGAAGCATATTTTTCTGTCGTCGATCTACCTGTGGTATAAAAAAAAATCATGCAACTTCCTCATTTCTACAAGATCGGCGTATTGTTTATTTAAACAATTAAATTTATTTGAGCGTGCTTTCCACCGATTGTTTTTAATATCTGGAGTTCTATTAGTCCTGCGAAACCAGCAGAAATAAAAAATGTCCTTTATTGTTATTAATGTTTAAAAAAAAAATATTGCAAAAATAGGTATTTTTAAACAAATTATTGTCTTTTTTAAGAAAATTAATTAGCGTTTTGATGATAATATGCAATTATTACACTTAACGCGCCAGACTTGTAACTTGTAATTCAGCGCTCGGCGGGGCACATAGCACGGAGAGTAGCTGCTGGTTTCAGTCTGGTTACGTTCTTAATAGTAAAATAAGGATTTTATAGAGGAGTTTGCGACTAAAAATATTATGTTTTAACGTACTAATAGCCGTTTTTTGTAAAAACTAGTTTAAAATATTGGTTGCGGGGTCATCTTGTGACCCTGGGATAATTATTTTAAATCAATCAGCCACCCCCCCCCCCCACTACCGCCCTCACATTATTATGAAAGGGAGTAAAAGAAATTAAAATGTGATTTAGTGTGTATACAAGAACGAAACGTCTCACCACAATAAATTGCGATTTAAATATATATATTTTTTTATTAAAATTGGCTTATAACGTCAAAATTCTCTCCGTCGGCCTGCCTCGTTGGTCTGTAACTTTTTATGCGCACGTCTACTCTGGAACCGTTTATGATATTGACTTGAAACTTGGTACACTTATGTATTATAATGAGATCTAGAACTAGATTATATTCCAATTCTGTTGAAGGGTTCGGGGGTAAATGGGGTAAATAAAGGTAAATAGACAAAGCAAGCAGGTAAGAGTCCATACAATTGCAATTTAGGGCATGTACGAAAAGTCAAGGTCTCAAAAATAAAATGCGATTTAGTGTGTATTCAAGAACAAAACGTCTCAAAAAAATGTTTTGGCGTTAGCTACCCCCTCTGCTATCCCCGCCATATTATTGAAGGAAGTAAAAAATTAAATTGGGATTTAGTGTATGTACAAGAACCAAATAAATTCTCTAAAATTTACTTTGGCATTAGCTACCTCCTTTACCACCCCCATTGCCACCCCCACCCTATTATTTAAGGAAATAAAAAATTAAATTGGGATTTAGTGTGCATACGAGAACCAAGGGCCTCTAAAAATTTTTAACATTAGCCACTCCCCAACCATTTGTTTAAAAATAACCTAGTTTTGCAATATTTTACTTTATTTTAAATAATTATAATAACAATCGCACTGAATTCTGTATTATCATATTTATTATACAACTCATAACGGATATTTTCCTTTCATGTTGGATCAGTAGAGCTTGTAGGCCTCGAGGTATTTAAATTAAAGCCGACGAAAACACTTTCTAAAAATGAAAAATTTTTAATGGTTACTCGAAACGCTAAAGTGAAAAATGATTATTTTGGATTCCACTATCAGGAAGGAGCTCTCTTCAACGCACTTCTTTTAAGTTTGAAACACAGGAATTTCAAAGGTTCTAAATAAGAATATTAAATTGTATGTTAAAAAATTGCTCACACATCTTTTTTTAAAAATCGACACCTATTCCTAGAAACAGGTACCTGATTAGACTCAAATTTGGTTACATTAAAATAACCGCTTTATTTCAAATTTCAAAACATTTATATATCAGATAAGATGTGAGATGTTTGCTTATTACCTGTCAGAATAAAAAGCATTTTAATTAAAAGATGTATTTATTAAAAAAAAAAACAGTAACAAAAAATCAACAAATAACAATTAAGGTAGAAAAATGACTGTGGTGATGAGAGGTGATGAAGATGATGATGTATCAGTCTTGTAGCTTCTAATTAATGTTTGCTATGATGGTAGACGACCTTATAAACTGGTACCTTGACAGGTACTGGTTTGGGGATCCTAATTGGTATATGTTTTTCTACTGGTACTGGTACGGGTTTCTCAATATGGTAATGCACTTCCTTTTCTACCTTGTAGGGTACTGGTTTTTCCACGGGGATGGTGATAGTTTTGATCACAGGGACGGCGACGGGTTGAGGGACTTTAATGTGGACGGGGTAGGGTTGAGGGACTGGGACTGCCACTGGCTTAGGTACTGGGACAGGGATTGTATGAGGAATGGGAACCGCTTCGTGTTTGTAAACGGGTATAGGGATGTGCTTCGTGATTTCTACTGTATGCGAGATATCGTGTCCGCCTCCATCATGCCCTCCGTAACTGCCTGAAAATCCGGCATTTACGGTCGCGAGAGCGCACAAGAGAGATACACACATCTGAAAAAAAAAATTGATTACTTTTAATTTTTTAGAGATAATTTTAATAACACTTTTAGTAATACCATACATGTAATAGATACTTTGAATAATCAACTAAAGTTAACTAATAACTATTTGCCCGCGAATATTATTAATGGAAAAAAAATATGTTATTGGAGATAACAATCAGATTTTGATTACAAGCCAAAATGATATGGTAAACAAATTTAATCACTTTTTTATAAATAATAGAAGGAAATTAGTAGCTTCCGTAAAAAAATTGAAAAATCTGAGTTTATATGGTACAAACCAAATAAGTTCCTCATATTGCATGCATTTAATTAGTGAACTAGATGTTGCTGACGCTATAAATTCATTAGATGACAATAAAGCAGCTGGTTATGCCGAAATTAACCACATTTGCGAAAGATGATAGCGATTTATATCAGATCAATTTTAAAAAACCATTTAAAATCATACCAAAAATTAGTGAAATATTTTCCAGATTTAAACTTGTATAGGTAGTTCTTTTCCTGTGCGCACATGCAACAGTCTTGTGGATAATATTTGCTAAATAAACTTACTCATGTTTGTTTAATCCTGTCATCTGTTGTTAATTCACGCACAGTCTTGTGGTTAAGAATTTTATTCAGTATTTATTTATATATTCAAAATGATATAAAAATATTTCATAATTCTGGTAATGTAATAATGGTTGTTTATTTTAGTTTGTAACTTTGCAACAAATATTGAACAAATATTATTGTTTGAGCAAATAAATCTCAAACCTAAGTAAACGATCGCATGTACATACTGTTACATTATTTTTTAAATTTTGCATTAATGGACATTATTTTATTTGTTTATTTTTTTGTGGCACTATGTAAAAAAATTTAAAATCTGTTCAACCCGATTATTCTTTAAAGTCATAATAATTATTGTTTTGTTATATGGAACAATAAATTGTCTCATTAAAGTTAATGTAGATATTGCTAAACATAAATAGAAATTTAAGAACTTGGTAACATTAATCGAATATGACTTGGAGACATATTTCTTCCACGTACAGTAGAAGTATGGTAACCCAAAAAAATAATAATTATTTTTTGTTTTGAAATAGGCTTAAAATGTCATGGAACGTCGAGATTTTAAATTTGAGCGAAGAAAATTTCTGTCTGTCTATCGGTCTGTAACTTATTTGTGCACACGATTATATTTTTATTTAATTCTGTTGAAGGGTTCGGGGGTAAATAAGCAAAGCAAGCAGGTAAGAGTCCATAAAATTGCAATTTAGGGCATGTACGAAAAGTCAAGGTCTCAAAAAAAAAATTGGAATCAGCCACCCCCCACTATCACCCCCCATTGCACACTATTATGAAAGGGAGTAAAATATTACCATTTTTGTCGTTCTTTCTAAATATAGATGAATATATCTCAGTATGTGTATCTCCAAAAAAGCCAAAAATTGAGGCTGTTCGTTAAGATATAGGCTATCAGAGGTTACAATATGAAATTTTTATCTGCACACATAACCTCAAAAAAATATATGTATAAACTGAAAAACTGCTAAATTTTGTTTTTTTGGTTATAACTTCAGATATTTTAAGTGATTGATGAAATTTTCAGAAATTATACTTTATAATGTGAACAATACTGTTTAAAATAAGTCTCAAAAATTTACTTAAAATTGATTGGCCAATAACTTTTGTGTATCGCTCGTATGAGCTTCTTTTTTTTAAATGTAGATTTCTTTATGCACTTTATGATGGTGAACAAGAAAAAAAATTTAAATGTGAAGGAAAGTGGAAAAAATCGATTTTTTTATTTTTTCGTAAATTTTTTCGAAAAATTTCACTTTTTTTATAAAACTCATTTTTTATTGTTAATTAATTTTTAACAACTTATGATCTAATACTTCGAAAGAGCATTAAAAAATCATTTATATTTAAAAAAATATTACGCATACATATGAAAAGAATCGATTTTTTGCATTTTATCGACAATTTTTTCGGAAAATTCCACTTTTTTTGACAAAACTCAATTTTTTTGTATTCATAATTCATTTTTGACATATGCTGATATAATTTTTCGTATAGTATTCCATGTAACTAACATGTTAAAAAAAAATTGAGACCGGAAACAATTCCTTTTTCACTATAATTTGATACTTGTCTGACTTCACTAGAGGTACTTAAAATAGCCGCGTTCTACTTGAGGGGATTGATCCGATCCCTTCTAGTGAGCGGACAAAAAAATAAAAAACTAATCACTAAATCGATAGAACTATAAACTGAATAGACGTTCTTAATATAAATATCGCCTTTTATCACAAAATGGAATGTACTGTTATACAATAAAGCTCATTATTATTATTAAATTTGTAACTAAGTAAACAGTACGAACACTAATACAATAAAAAAATAATATAATTGCATAGTCCTTAGTATCACTTTATAATAAATTTTCCAAATTGTATTTAGTTATGTTGGCGCTCTTAATTTTCATCCCATCTTCAATGAGCTTAATTAAATACTTGTTATTTCAGCCAAATTAAGCAACTTTCACAGAAACATTGTCAGCGGTAAAAGTAAATTAGTGTGAACATAAAAGGAAGTGTTGTAGATGACAGTTGGTAAAGAATTTAAAAAGTAATTGAAGTACGCAAATGGTACGTTTAGCCTGATCGTTTTTTCTTCGCACTTCACTGCGCTTAATGTACAGATTCATCTTAAACCATGAAGCTATGACTGTCGTAGTTATTAAAATGAGATTAGGAAAAGAAAGTAGCTTAACGTGTTCTGCACTAGTGAAAGTATATCATATCATATGCACTTCTTTTTATTCTAAATATCAGAAATACATTAATAATAGTGTGAAGAAGTTGAATGAAAGTCGAATTGAGTCACTGGGATTTCCAGCCCGGATTTTACGGTCAAGATTTATTTAACTTTTATTGAACTCATTTGAGCGTGCCATTGACATTCCATCTCCAAATCGGCTTTTTCTAGCTTGACGTAGATGAAATTGTCTTAAAAAAGTAGTTCATTTCGTAATTAAACCGTTATTAATTGAATGGGAGGCATAGGTAGGGGCAGTGAAATGTGAAAAGTCTAAATTTAATGAATGTTACAAATGTATAATGGATATCATAATTCATTTCCTGCTTTTTTTAGGTTTGAAATTTGAGCAGAACGAATTATCTATTTATGTATGCCCTTTTAAGACTTGAATCCAAAAGTTCTGAACAAAAGTATTTAAAACATTGCGTATTTCATTTATATAAATACAGGGACGGATTGGTCACTTGAGCAATTTACTGGGCCTCTCCCGATCCGAAAAATTGAAAAAACGCAAATCTCTGCAATTAATAATCAACGAGTATAATTTGGGCGTGACCGATTGCTGATACTTATTTGACTGACATTTTTCTCAAATACGATGTTTTGACTTTAAATTTCGTACAGGAGAAGTGGTAAAAAGCCTCCAGCAAATTGAAAATTATTGCAAAATGGGCAGAGATTCATCTTTGACAAAGAGAATATCTATTATTTACAATTATTGACGACGGCAGAAAACTATTAAAAGAAGTCGATTTTGAAAGATTTTAGGCCAATCAACCCCTTTTTTCAAATTGAATTTATGATTTGTATTTTTACATAAAAACGTAAAGTTTCTGCCTTTCGTGAGGAAGAGTCAAAATAATATTTAAAATATAATTGACAATTTTGCCAAGGAAGTAAACCTGATACGTTTGTATTGAAAGGAAAGTATACCGGTCATTCTAAATAAAAAAGTAATTATAAAATTTAAAAATGTCGAATGAAAAATTTTCTGTAAATAGGTTCACAGATTATTTTTACAAATGTTCATTATTTTCAAGGGACGAGGCCGAATGATTGTCATTTTTGGCTTAATAATTTTTTCTATTTAAATTTCTCCAATACACCAAAGGAACAGTTGAGTAGGATCATAACAAAGCAAAATTTCAAATTTTCATTCAATAAGGTCACCTTTTTGCAAAATTTATTTTAAATCCTACAACCATTCAGGTTTCAATACTTCGTAATTCCAAATCCTTTAGCAACGTAATAAGTATTATGAAAAAGGTCACTACGAAAAATAGTAATAATGGAATAAGTTACAAGTCAGTAAGTTGTCAATTGAGAAATCTCGAAAGGCTTGTTAACCTGTTATGGCTTAGTTTCCCAATTCTTAAGATATCCTATCAAAGTTTGATATTTCTATCATTCTAAATAATCAACAATGTTTTACTTTAAAAATATTGGTTTTAGAAAAGTGCAAAAATAAAAAGTGTTTATTTATAGTTATTTGACGAACAAGTGTATATACACTTGTCGCAATTACTAATCGCCCTTATAATAATCGAGATACGTGTTAGTGGTCGAGATTATTAATCGCCTTTTAATATACGAGTTAGTTAAAAAAAATTCCGTCGACTGTATTTTTGACAGAATGGAGAAAATCTGATTTTAAATTTTTATTCATATACAAATTGAATTATCCATTAAATTGACAGTGACAAATATTGATGACATGGCGTCTTGATTTGGATATTCCATTTTATGTATGATTGGGTGTTTATTCTAAAATCATTATTAATAGTGAAATCATTCATCGACTTTAAATTTGTATTTGATTAAACCAAATACAATTCAATTATTCATTAATTAGTATTATCTGATTTGTGTTTGTAAATATTTATATTGTAACACAGATTTCAGAAATTATAAGCTCGACAATGACAGATATATTGATGACATGACGTCTTAATTTGGATACTTGATTTAATGTATGTTTATACTAAAATCGTTTATTAATAGTAAAGTCATACATTAATAGGGGTAATTAATAACCGATTTTGCATACATTAATCAAACTCGTTAATACACGGTTGATGGAAAAGTCCATTAATGATAAATGCTTCTTAACAGTTATTCATCAGTTTGCGTTATCTATGTCGTGTATCAAGAAACTCGGTCGGATTTTGCAGCTAATTTTCTCTCTCTGTCATGCGAAAGCGAAGGGATTCATATTCAGCAATATGTTGCTTTCTGCGCCATCTGGATATTTTTTATTTCTTACTATAAGTTGATAAAAATTCCTATTTCTATACTGGACTCCTATAAACTTTTTTCACTCTTGCATGAAGTGTTAAGTAAAAAATTGTTGATAGTTTAAAATAGTAAAGATTGTCAAAATTTTGCAGGCTACAATGTAAAAACTGTTCAATTTTGAAGGTCACGTCTATTGAGATTTTTGTACCTGAAGTTAAATTTTAGAACAAAAAAATTTAGACAATTTTACCAAACCCAAATTTCCTTGGGAACATGCGGCGTTTTTTGAAAAATATAGGATGAATTCTACTAAACAAGTTCTTTTCAACGTTATGTAACATAATGCATGAGAAATAAATGTTTTATTTTACTTCTACTTACTGGAGCAACGCTTAAATTTTTCTATAAATATCAGCGGATTTGGCTTTAGGTTATTATTTTGCATAATAGAATAGGAGATAGTTGCATGTATAAAGCCTTTTTGAAATAAAAGTTACAATGTGGCAGTAGACATACGGACAGACCGACAGACGCACGAGCGAGAGTATAGGGTCCCACGAAATGCTGAAATATGTATAAGGTTTTCATTTTCATAATGCCTAATTAATATTTTTCTAATTAGGAATAGTAGGTACAAAAAATCATATTTTAGTAAGTTCAGAAATAGAATGCCCTATAAATAAGTGGAACTTTATTTGACTTAAATTGTGGAATTTTAAGGTG
Organism: Leptura quadrifasciata; assembly: GCA_963675555.1. Taxonomy (NCBI): domain Eukaryota; kingdom Metazoa; phylum Arthropoda; class Insecta; order Coleoptera; family Cerambycidae; genus Leptura; species Leptura quadrifasciata. Next base: position 201,579,655 of record OY776673.1, on the reverse strand, counting down.
TGTAAAATTGTGAGATAATAGTCGATTGGTTTATGACATTGCTAGTTTATTTGAATAATTATGAAAATTATTATTTCTAGTAGGTAGCGGCGAAGTAAATAGTTAATAACAGATGTAAGACTCATAGCGGTTTCGTAACTATCCATCTAGAGATGGAGAGTGTCGTCTAAGTCATTTGATTATTGGTTACTATTTTGTGACTGACAAACTGACAAGAAATATTTTTTTAATTTATTTTGAGTCATATAGTAGTATTTAATGGCTTATACTTTCTAGTGCCTTATAAAATATGATATTTAGACATTTACACTTGATACTTCAATAACATAACCTTATAACAAAATTATCTGCGGTCTTTTCAAAACTGAAATTATAGAAGAAAAGAAAAATGCCGAGAAAAATTTCAACACACATTAGCAAAGGCAGGAAGAGTAATCCAAATGAACCAATGACGCATGCAAAAGACAACATTTGACTTTTAGTTAAAATAGTAAGTGCGAAAAAGTTTGAATCAATACAGGAAATTTGCGTACAAATGTGGAATTTTCATTTTCCTGAGATTTTCCTGTTAACCTAGTAAAGCATGGGGGACATCCCAGAAACTCGCAAATGTAGTTTTATTTTAAACTTACCAATTTTTTTTCTGAAGAGAACAAAACCCCCACATGTTTCGTAAAAATCTACTAAAAACTGCCTAATTTGATACGTATCGACCAGTTTAGTAATTTATGTAGCAAAAAAGTAAAATGAAGCTCTAGTCAATATTTCGTAACAACATAATATATTTAAGATAATTGATTTAAAAATCGTGTGTTTGCATGTGAAACAGTATATTTGAAACTACTAAAAATATATATTATTAATTTCAAATACTTGTTTGAATAATCTTACACAACTTTTCTAGCCATATACAAAAACCAGTCATTTTAGGTAGGTGATAAACAAAATTCTTGATGTTATGTCTGTATTTCAGCAGTAATTAATTTGATTTGAAATACTAAGTGGAATATTCTGAGATCACTATTATTTTGTTAAAATGATTTACCTCTCATTAACTGCAGTTAAATTTTTTAGAAATATTGTTCTACTTCTAAAATCTCAATCAAAAATAGGCAAATAGAAGAATTACTACCTTGATTTAATAGAAATAATAACAGAAAATTTTACAAAAATAGTGTATAAAAAAATCAAATATATATTTTTTTCCAATTGAATCTAATAATGTTCTTTTCTTTAATCTTGGCTATATCAAAGCCGTATATTGGCAAAAAAATTAATAAAAATTGTAGGAGCACATTATGCCACAGGTGTACACTTCGGACACTAAACTGTTCACAAAATAATCACAAACGCGAATTTAAATACCTAAAATTATCAACTTACAAGAGTATTCATTGTAGACCGGCACAGGTTGTGTACAGCTACAATGTAGATGAATGAACTGATGTATTATTTTGGGAAAGCACGATATATATACTACTCTGTTCTTTCACTACTTTCACTGCATCCCCAGAGATTGTCCATCCTGACATACAGAGTGATATAATAATCAAAAATTTATCAATGGCAATTATTTACGTTAGAAATTAATTGACGATTGATGACTTAATTCTCACATGAATCGATCCGATTTAATGGATTTGTTGGGTTGTTTTAGTTGAAACTTGTCTAAATCGGTTTATAAGTTTCGTTTCTGTTTTGGTACGAGCAGCGCTTCGCGATTAGCGGTTTAAATGTATAACACTGATTTTAAATTAGAAAATAATATGGCAGATGATTTTTTTGTGAAATTTTGTGTTTATCTCATTGATAATAAAAAATACTCTTCGCTTTAACTTTTGGACATAAGTTTATTAGTGTGTGTTTATATACAGGCTTATTTTATTTATTTCTTTAGGTACATCTCCCAACAATAAAAACCAACTACGGAGTAGCAAGAATGCAAGAGATAAGATTTACACACATAGTACAGAAGGAATAGATAGATATTAATTGGTGTTTATACACTTACAAAGTATTTACACAAGTCGATTAAAAAAACACAAAGAAAAGCAAAGTGTAATTAAAACTTGCAAATAACAAATACAAACACACAACAAGCTGCCAGTAACATAATACATGTGCAAAAAATTTTATCTATGTTTAATTCGTATAATATATATAATTATTCGTATCCTGTATATTGATACAGAATACGAATAAAAAGCATTATTTATAAAAGAATTCTTGGCACGGCAGATTTTTTTTTAAAAACTACTTGTTTAGCTTCAGAGAACCTGAGACCGTGTAAATTTACCAAAAACTCAAAATCGATTTTTGCATTTTCACAATACTTTCCTCATTTCCTACGTATATGGCAAAGTAAAAAAGATTATGTGATTCATTTTTGATGACGTGAAAATATTGGAAAAGTATCATTTACTATTCAAATTCAAATTTCGTTTCTTAAAAAAAATATGTTAATAATAAATAACAACATAGCTTACGGTTTTCTCAGAATTGATCCTAGGGTCCTTTCATTCATATAAACCACACGATTCTAGCATCTATAATCATTAACCTAAATGTGAACAATAGTTATTCTTAATTCGCTAGCGCTTTATTGGGCGGTATTAGCGAATATTACAGGACAGTTGTCTAGCAAGGGGAAATAAAAGTGAAAAATAATAAAACGATTAGAAGATAAATTATAAAAAATCGGCTTCATTTGTTAATCCAAAACCGCAGAGCAATCTTCTGAAATCAATAAGTTACTTTAGGAATAAGATGGGTCGCCTTGTAGATTATGGAATTGGATCCACAAGACTAAATATTAGATAGCGGGCCACACATACAGAGATTTTTAAGGGTACATTAACCGGCAAGTCTGCAGACTAATATGAAAATCTAAATCCTTTCCTAGACAAAATGGACTGTTAGTGGATGAAATCTGTCTAGTTGCCTGGGGCCTCTGGCAGAACCGTGGAATTCAGTTTAGACAAAAGTTTTTGGTAGATAACTTTACAGGTTGTAGTGTCTTTTTGTATCTTTTTTTTGTTTTTATACATTTATTTAACGTCGGCCTATTTCCGCTACTGAGGCCTAACACTGATGCCTGTAGACGAGCTACCCACAACCAGGAATTTTGCCGAACCTCTTCCCTTAAGAAGAGTAGGGATCTTTTACTTGCCTAACATTTAATAGACAAGGGACCGACGGCTTTACATCCCCTCCGAAGGATGGTATATCTCCTATACAACCCTCGCCTAAGGTTGTATAGCTTCCGCGCATACACTGATATACAAGCCGCTGGAAGATGTGTGAGGCGAGGACGCGGTTTCGGTTGGAATGGTCACCCATCCAAGTACTAACTGCGCCTGTCGTTGCTTTACATCGCATACCGAAGTATGTACATAGTAAATACGCACCTACGCTCGCCCCTTTTGTATCTTTTTATCAACAAAATTTCGATGTGCTTTTGGATTAATCTGTTTACTTATACATTATACATATATTACTTATTTACTTATAAATCTAGTATCCGTATCAGCCATTATTGCCGATATTAAATGTACAAAAAGAAATAAAATTCCCCAAAAATATTACGGATTTAACTTGCGTTGTAAGTTTGCCGAGAAGTCCGTACAAGACCAAGTCTGGTACGCGCTGACACACTAACGCACAGTTAAGTATACAATCTTTCACTATGCCGGTTAAAATCCGTGGAAAAACCTTTGTGTGTGTGGCCCGCTATTCTTTACGATTCTGTTAACAAATGGAGCATTTCAAAGATTTCGTTTATTTATCTCCTTATCCAAATTATTAAACACAGATTCGGTAGTTTCACAAAAAAACGTAGAAAGTTAAAAATAGCTTAGTTAATCTAGCCTCCCAGTGTACAGTGATACTTCACGTTAGAAGCCTTCTTTTGACCTTCTTTAATAATCCCTTTCATTAATTATGTATTACAGAAAATATCACGTTCGACCATTTCTAATTTAATTATAACGTATTAGATGACAATAAAATAATCATAAATATATAAATCTCAGGTTGTTACGGCATGAAATTTGTATAAGTGTGACTGGAGCAACATAAATATACAGGGTGTTCCAAAAATAAGGTAGAGTTTTCCGTAAGCAGATATGACAGAGACTTTCATGTTCTAAACATCTGAAAATAAAATAACTATTTTTCAAAATTCCACTTACAAGGTAAAATTAGATTCATAGCATTGAAAAAAGCTGGTAATGGGAATCTCCAGACAAACAAAAATCTAAGTAAGGAATATTTTTTAAGAAACTGAAGGACTGAACGTAATTATTTTATAGTCCAGGTAAAAAAGCTGAAAAGTTGGATACTTCTGGACCAGGGCTAAAAGATATTTCCCTCCCGTTTTTTGAAGCGGGGAATCGATTGCGATAGGTCCGAGGGTGAAAAGAACCTGACTTCATCCCCTATTGGCCAACAACCACCCCACAGACGGATTCTCCGTGGTGTAGCAAGTGGTGGCGGGGTATTTAATGCGAAATTATTTCTGTAAAAGTGATTTTTGGTACGGGGCCACAGAGATCGGGTGAAAACAACCTCCTTGAGGCAAAAAGCGGTCGCAACTGAGTTTTTCGCTTTTCGGAGGGAATGTAACTTATAAAAGGGTCGAGTAGGATGAGGGAGGTAAAATTTAACCACCCACTAATTATTCCCAATCAAGGGGTGAAAACTACCCCCTGCCGGGATCACGGGCCTCCGTCAATCTTCCTCGTGGTTTTTGAGTGAATCGGAATTAGTGATAGGAAATGATATTGGATGGAGATTGATACAAAGAAACAAAGTACGAATCACCAGTTAATATCATTTCCTACCACTAATTTCGATTCTCTGAAAAATCGCGAGTCAGATTGAGGGAGGCCCGTGATTCCGGCAGGGGGTAGTTTTCACCCCCTTGAGTGGAAACAAGGAGTGTGGTTGAATTTTACCTCCATCATCTATTTTGACCACCTCGAAATCGAATTTCTTTTGGAAAACCGGCATAAAACTTGAGGGGGGCCCATGATCCATGCAGGGGGTATTCTTGAACCCCTTGACTGGAAAATAAGGGATGGTAGGTCGAATTTTGCCTCACTCATCCTCCTCGATCTTTTTTTTAGTTACATCCCTTCAGAACGGCGCGATAAAATCGGTTACAACGGTCTCTTGGCTCAAGTAGGTGGTTTCCACCTCTTTTGCCCAACCTTCTCGGTGACCCCGTATAAAAAATCACTATTATAGAAAAAAATCCTCACAAAAACTCCGCCTCCACTTGCTACACCACGGAATGTCAGTTTTGGGCGTGGTTTTTGGCCAATAGGGGATGAGGACAGATTTTTTCACCCTCGGACCTATCGCAATCGATTCCCTGTCACAAAACACGGGGGGATGTCTTTCAGTTCTGGCCCCAGAACTTTTTCCTTTTATTTACCTGAAGTATTAATAAACTTGGGTAATTAGTTTGGGAACCTTTACTACCTTATGTGGGGCAATGTACGTATATTTATGAAAAAATATATGCGAGTTGTTTACCTTTCCCTAATTGACAAAAATCGTGCCAGTCAAATGTAGCGATTTTACCAATTAAGCCGGCCGAAATGTCGATGTTACCGTACAGCGGCAAGACATAAAGCGGCAATATTACCTCATTTTTATAACTAAGCAAACTGTCATACATCAAGAACAGCGGCAATAACACTTTTTTCTTCAAACGTCAGAAAATTATAACATTTATAACTAATTTCATGGCATTAAAGTTTGACATTCCAGGCGGCTGTGTATTGCCGTTAGCAACGGAAATAAAAGTACTTTTTCTTCTGCTTGAGCGGATTTCTACTTCCGTTGCTAATGACAAGCACAGCTAAATTTTATATCTTTATTTTTTCTTAGAGCTAATCGACGTTTCGATTATTTAAGGAAATATACTATTTATTTTGTTTTTACTAATTTCACAACTTTTTGATTTTTTTTTTGTCCACTTTTTGATAACTTTACTGTATGAATCATTATTGCTATGATTGTTAGTTTTATTTCATACAAGCACGGAATCTAAAGTAAATGATCATTTTCTATTTGATTTTATCTCAGTAGTATACTAAAAGCTTAAAAAGTTGAAAGGGTTGGAATTTCGCAATCTTGAAATTCATGCGCAGTGGTTTGGGATAATCTGAAAGTAAATAGCATAAATGGTTCGAATTTTGCAATCTTAAGAGGCATACTCACTATGTGGGATATAATCTAAAAAGAGTTGGGACGCAGACGCTTGTGTTCCTTTTTCGCAATTTCCTTAGATTGTCCTTCTCCTACATTTTCCGAATTTGTGCCACAGATTATAGAGGCATAATATTGATATCACAAACCTTTTGTACAGCTACCATCATTCTTAGCAATAGACCTTAGGCCCTGCCTAACATAGGGGAGAGGGGGACCATTGGGCAGTTGGGAGGATTGGTTACTGCTGGATAATATGTCTTGCACAAGTCAGATCTTTATTTATTATTTAACACTCTACAGGAACGATGTTCCCAATTACAGAGTTGTATACACAAACTCATGTATTTTAGTAGCCCAACTCGTGTACTAACAACTCGGCAACACATGAGAAACGCCACTACATAGCCATACCCTAGCCAGGATTCGAACACGTTACTCCATGGTTGCAAGGCTAGCACGTAAGCCTTAAACCACTGAACGTGTTTATGAAATCAGAATATTGGCATCACTGTACGCTGTATTATAACTAACATTTTTGTCAAGTGTCAGAGTTAGAAGCATATATATGATTTGCGTGTTAAAAAGTAAATATTTTGAGCGTTAGATTTTGTGTTCTCATTAAGATCGCTTCAAAGGTTAAGTTGTTTTATTTATTTATCTTATATTACCTTCGCTTATGTTGTTCTAACCTATAATTGTTGAGAAAGTTTTATTATTCAAATATATGGTGATGGAGCTTCGGGCACCTATTCTATAGTGGTGGGCATGCCCAAACGTCTCTGATATTTACTTTTGTTTCAGTCCAGAGAAATACAAAATGCCACTCAAATATGTTAAGAAAGGAAACCGAAGTGATATACATGTCGACTTAATAAAACGGGTTGTTCAAGAAGGTAAAAGTCAACCAACAACAATAAAATATGATATTCCTCGATTCAGTTTACAGCGATATTTGAAAAAAGGCTATAACTTTAAGATACCTACCAGAAAATATGTTCCTACGCAAATTTTTACATCGGGAGAAGAAAACCAACCATAGGTATACTTGAAGAGGTGTGCTAAACTTCACTATGGATTAACTAAGTTGCAAACAAGTTGCGTGACTGCAATGGCAACAGACAAAATAATACTCGAAAATTGGAAAAAAGAGAATTTAGCATCAAAGAATAGGCTTAAGGCATTTTTAAACTGCAATGCTAAGTTATCATTAAGGATACTGAAAGCCATACTAGTTTATCAAGAGCCACTAGCTTCAATAGATGAAATGTCACAGATTTTTTAAATAAGTTGAAAACAATATTTGTTCGTTATAAATTTGGCCCAAAATCAATATATAATGTTGATGAAACTGACTTAACTATTGTGCAACGCACCCAAAAAATCATAGCGTCAAAAGGTGCAAAACAAGTCCGGCAAGTTACATCCGCTGAAAGGAGTTCCTTGATAACATAGTGCTTGGGTATTAATGTTCTAGGCAAAATGATTCAAAGAGCCTTTGTTGATTCTGATGGTTCTTCTTGTAAATCAGGGTGGATGACAGCTTCAAATTTTGTTTTATATTTAAAACATTTTGCTAAGCATGCTAAACCGCAGAAAAACTCGCCAGTATTGTTATTAATGGATAATCGCGAAAGCCATATATTTTTGAATAGCCTGAATAATTATAACCATCGTAACATTCCCACCTCACTGCAACCATAAGCTGCAGCCCTTAGATTTGTCAGTATATCCTCCCAGACATAAGAAGGTTTGGGCATTTCCCCTCCTTTTCAAATACTACTTATTTTCCAGAAAACTGTTAACTCAACTATTCTCACATTACTAGAACTTTAAATTAATTGTATGAAAAATAATTAGTGTCAATAAAAAATACAAAATTGTATAAGTTGTAATTTAAAAAAATGTTTTTATAAAAGGGTGCCCAATGGTCCCCACTCTCCCGTACTTCTGCAGCCCCTTAATCCTACGTAGCTTTGTCATTTAAAACTCAATTTGGTAACTAAGGTCAGTCCAAAGTATATTTGACACGTGAAAATTTAATAGTGTTAGCCGAAGGAAAAACGTTATTTAAATAAAACCAATAAAACAATATTGAATAAGGGATTAAAGTTAAAAATATAACAGTTATATTTAAAAAATCCACTTGTCAGTACTAAGCGTCTAATAGAATGTTTAACAATTATAAGAAGTGACAAGGAGTATAATATTTACGTCAAGTTTTTTTTTAGACCCTGAAGAATTGTGCTCAAATAAAGAGTATCTAATTTATTTTGTATCGAAGTATTTAAATAATTAACAAGAAACTACTGCTATTCTTTATGGGAGACGATCATGTGGAACTTAATTATTTACAAAATTTATCCTCTCCCCATAATTTTGTTGCTACGTTAACTGAGTCTAACCTATAATTTTCCCTGTTTTGAACAAAATTGCTACTTTTGTAAACCCTTTGTTACATTTTATTACAAAAAATGTTGGAAATTTATGTTAATATAAACAACACTTTGGACGACGAAATGATGAAAAATTTATTTTGATCATAGATAAACTGTACGCTAGTTAAATTACGTGTTAAAGAACCTTGACTAATTAATATTTATTTTTCGTTCAAGTCTAATTATAATATATATTCAAATATTTCATAAGTATTTATTTATATGTTTAGAAAACATTAAACCCGAGTTAACTTTTTTAATTTAAAATTTATTTGAACAGATGTAATAATAATTTATGAAAGGTAAATCAGAGTATGTAACCCACATAGGTTTAATTAGTATTATTTTATTAACTTCTATTAAATTTTTTGTGGAATATTGTCATTATTTTTATTAATAATTATTTTGCCATATCAAGACTCTCTGATGTCTATAATAAGCTTTTTTATGATTATATATAATAATAAATAAAGTAGGCGATAAGTGAATAATTCTAATAAACATACAGATAATTAGTTTCATGTAAATATATATTAAGGTAATTTAAAAAATTTCTGCAAGTGATATTAATGTATGTGTTATACAATAGTATAAACTTTTTTATTTGTGATTATGATCTTTTTAAGACAATTCCACACATCTTACCCAATTATCTTTTTTTGTACTTAGTTATAATAGTCTTCTGGCTTTAAAGACATGCATATTGTAATAGTCTCGAAAATATTCAACGTCGCTATCTAATATTCCACATCCAGATTTTGTATCCAAGTCTTATACACTCTAAATCCCAAAACTAAATCCCAATATAATATTTTACTCTCTTCAATAATAGGGTGGAGATGGCAATGGGAGTGGTAGAGGGGGTAGCTAATGCCAAAACATTTTTTGAAACGTTTCGTTCTTGTATACACAGTAAATCACATTTTAATTTATTTTACTCTTTTTCATAATAGTGTGGAGGTGGTATTGGGGATGATAGTGGTGGGTAGCTGATGCCAAAAAAAAATTTAAAACTTTGACTTTTCATACATGCCCTAAATTGCAATTTTATGGACTCTTACCTGTTTGCTTTGCCTATTTACCCTTATTTACCCCCATTTACCCCCCGAACCTTTCAACGGAATTAGATCAAAGTATATCTAGTTCCGGATTTCGTTATAGTACATAAGTGTACCAAATTTCAAGTCAATATAATAATCGGTTTCAGAGTAAACGTGCGTACAAAGAAAGTTACAGACCGACAGACAGAAATTTTGTTTCACTCAAATTTATCATCTCGACATTTCATGACATTTTAAATCTATTTAAAGAATAAAAATTCTGCATTACTACCGCTGGACGTAGTAAAATACACCACTACAACTAAAAAAGCGAAAAGATAATACATAATAATAGTAACAATATACAAACAATCAATATTAAGAACTATATAATATATTAATTATTTTGTCCCATATGTTACAATGAATGTCATATAAATGCAAAATAATATTGTCAAATATGTTGCACATGTTACAGATCGGTGACTTTATCATATCATTAGTACGGACCGCATTACAGTAAAAATTGTGTATAATTTTGACGGGACTCTAATCTAGGTAATGAGGTAGTGAAGCGCAAGTTATAGCCTCTCCTACTCAATTGTTAACCTCACCTTCGCGATGAGTTCAATTTGAACTTGGTGCACCCTGTTTTCACTAACAAGGCTCTAACGACCGAGTAAGGGCGGAATAACCCTTACCTTTTGCCGTGAGCACATCCACCTTCTCACGAAGAGTGCGGTAAAAATAACCCACCGCACACAAAGGTTGCTTTTGGAATCGTTTGGTTACCCCATCGTCGCAGTCTCCGTCTGTGCCATGGGACTACACCACTCGCCTTCCGCAACCGAGCTGGTCAGTTGCATACCTGCTCCAGCTAAAACTTCAAATGCAGCTTCGTTTTCAGTCGATTAAGGCTTTAAAAAAATGATGGCGCGTTCAAGTGGGACAAAATCATCCGGAGGTAAAATACCCTCCCGATCGGATCTCCGGGGGAGGGTGCCCACAGGGACACCTCATCGAATATCGAAAAAGCACCGACAAGTTAAATCCAACAAAACTAATTCTTTCATCTACGGCGCTTGGAATGTTCGTACTTTGAACGACAGCACTCGCACCGATCGGCCTGAAAGAAGAACTGCTCTAATAGATAGAGAACTTCACCGACTCAATGTTGACGTTGCAGCTCTCAGCGAAACTCGATTTTTGGAGGAAGGCTCTCTCACAGAAAAGTACTACACCATCTATTGGAAAGGTCTTCCCACCAATTCAAGAAGACAACATGGAGTAGGATTTGCCATTCGGAATCAACTTGTATCTAACTTAACACAAGTACCACAAGGCCTATCCGAGCGTCTAATGCTGCTACGTTATGAGCTATCAGATGGCAACGCGGTAAATCTAATAAGCGCCTACGCTCCCACTCTTGATGCAAGTCACGAAACCAAGGAAAGCTTCTATCAACAGCTGGAAGAAACCCTCTGTAGAATACCTAAAACGGAACGACTCGTTGTTCTTGGCGATTTTAACGCTAGAGTAGGGAGAGATGCAGACACCTGGCCAGGCATCATAGGCAAGAACGGTTTGGGCAACATGAACGCTAACGGTCAACTACTCCTAACTAAATGCGCCGAACATGATCTAGTTATAACAAACACCATTTTCCGACAAAAGGATAAATTTAAAGGCACCCGGCGTCACCCCAGATCAGGTCACTGGCATCTACTGAAGTATGTTATCGTACGTAGGAAGCATCTCAAGGACGTCCAAATTACAAAGGCGCGCATTGATAGCGAATGTTGGATCGATCATCGTCCTGTTGTCTCTAAAATGAAAATTGTTATGAGACCCAAACACCGAAGAACTCAAGTAAAACGTAGACTCCGTCTCTGTATTAGTAAATTACGTGACCAACAAACCGTCGAACAGCTAAAGCAAAAAGTTCAAGAGAATTTGAGTGCACTAGAAGAAACCAATTCTGTAGATGTCGCTGCTACCTGGACACAAATTAAAGACAGTTTAAAAAGTGCGAGTGAGGAAATTCTTGGCACTGCAGCAAGTAAAAAACAGGAGGACTGGTTCAATGATAATGAAGCTTTCATACAAGAACTTCTTGACCGCAAACATATTGCCTTCCAAAACGCTATCAACCACCCCAACGACTCATCAAAAGCAGAAGCTTTTACCCAATCTAAGTATGAAACGCAACGCGAAATCGGAAGAATAAAGAACGAGTGGTGGGCAAGCAAGGCCAGAGAAATTCAAAGGTACGCCGATTCACACGACTACAGGAATTCCTATCAAGGAGTAAAAGCAGTGTACGGCCCCAGTCGGAAAAATATGTGCCCTATTAAAGATTTTAATGGAAATATCCTCAAAGAAGACCAGGAAATAAGAGCCCGATGGAAAGAACACTACTCTAACATTCTTAACCGGCAAAGTCAAGCCGATCACGATATTATAAATCTTATCCCTCAATATGACATCTTCGAAGACTTAGATAAACCACTAACAACGGAAGAGATTGGGCAGCTAAAAAATAACAAATCTCCCGGCGCCGACTCACTCCCAGCTGAGATCTTTAAAGCTGTGTCGTCAGAGCTCATACCCTACCTCAAAAAACTGTTTGATGTCGTGTGGGAAAGTGGTCAAGCTCCGCAGGAGTTTCGTGATACACTTTTAATCAACCTCTTCAAAAACAAAGGGAGCGCTGCGGACTGTGGAAATTACAGGGGTATAGCTCTCCTGGCTGTTGGAGGGAAGATACTCACTAAAGCGATGGCAAATAGGCTAACACCTGTTATGGAAAAGTTACTTCCTGAAACACAGAGTGGCTTTAGACCAAACCGAGGCACATCGGATTTAATCTTCACACTTAAACAGCTTCAAGAAAAAGCACTCGAACGTCAAGGAGAAATTCACATGGCCTTCATTGATTTAACCAAGGCGTTTGACTCGGTGGACAGGGAAGTGCTCTGGAAAATTATGTTCCGCTTAGGTATCCCTAGAAAATTGGTGGAAGTATGTCGAAGTCTACATACAAACAACAACGCCCAGGTTATGTATAATAATGAGGCAACCGAACCTTTCCAAACCCTCACTGGAGTTAGGCAGGGATGTGTCCTGGTACCCCTACTCTTTAATTTGTTTACCACTGCTCTAACAATTATTGTTGACAACAAACTGACAGTTAGAGAAATAGGTCTCAGATACCGTTTTGATGGCGGTCTCTTTAACATAGGGCGAGCTTTCACGAAGACACGCACACGATTCATTGGTGATCTCCAGTATGCGGATGACTGTGCACTTTTAGCCTCTACGCCGGAAGTGCTTCAAGAACTTTTAGATGTGTATGCCCAGAGCTATGATTCCTTGGGACTTAAAATCAACTTTGGAAAGACTAAGATTATGTCAACTCCTCATCAAGTGAACCAAATAGACATTACACTTAACGGAAATTCTCTCGAAGTGGTGGATCAGTTCAATCACTTAGGCAACGTTGTTAATGATAAAGCAAACATGGACAGCGAGATTCGCAATAGAATTAACGTTGCATCTAGAGCACTCTGGGGACTTAGAGAGAGAGTATTTGACAACCGCGACCTTGCTTTGTCGACGAAAATGGCTGTCTACAGAGCAGTTGTCATTCCAACACTGCTATATGGATGTGAAAGCTGGGTCACTTACCGTCGTCATGTGAAAGAATTAGAACGTTTCCAGCAAAGACACCTCAGAAGTATGATGAAAATTCGATGGTTCCATCACATATCAAACGTGGAAGTGCTCAGGAGAGCAAACAGCCTTCCAATTGAGGTGCTTATTTCAAGAGCACGCCTAAGATGGGCAGGTCACGTTCATCGTATGCATGATAACCGCCTTCCTAAATGTACACTTTATGATGAATTGTTAAGCGGTAGAAGAAGGCGTGGCGGTCAACGAAAGAGGTTCAAAGACGTTCTCCATGAAAATCTAAAATCCTGCAGTATTCCAGACGAGCAATGGGAACAACTTGCAGCGGACAGAACCGAATGGCGAGGGGTTGTGGCCAGCTATCAAGGAAATGTTGCTGCAAGAAGGCCGAATCCAAGACCTAACCAGGTCTATGTTTGTCCTGACTGCGGTCGACATGTGCTCTCCCGAATTGGCCTCTATAGCCTTAGTCATGTGCACCGTAGATGAATGGGAATTACAATAGACTATACCTTTTACTTGTTTTTTATTGTACACAATTTATCGACTGTAACATTTTTATACTCGGACTCGAGTAACGGCTAATAATAATAATAATAATAATAATCTAGGAACAAGAAAGTTTAATTTATTCAACAGAAAAGGGCCAAATTATGCACGACCTTTATAGCAACGCAATCTTTTCTGATTTTTAAAAAACTTAAACATATCAAGCAATAAACTATTGGCTGTGCCTTGCCCAGGAAAAATGTCATTGCTTGTGTAGAACATATATTTAACACATCTACGTTGTATTGATTCGATTAATACTATTGAATTTTAATATATGGGGAATAAGTGATCCGTATTCTAATTTACTTCTAATAAAAGACACATACAATAGTTTAATCACATTAATATTTTGAAAATCCCTCCAGTTCCTAAAAAATAAACCTAGTACTTCAGATGCCTATCGAACAATTTCATCAATGTGATATGTGTAGGAGAGGTTAGTGTCAAGATAGATTCCTAGATCTTTATAATTTGTACAGCCCTCGAGAATAATGTTATCAATCTTCAAATTATGCGAGTTAATTACAGCTAATATGACATTGATGAAAATTAAAAATAGAAGGAGCCCAAGTTTGATCCTTGTGGAACTTCAGAGCTTTCTAAATAGGATTGTGATCTATATCCTCCGTATTCAATAAACTGACGCCTACCTACTAAATATGACTAGAATAATACAATCAGATTGTTTGAGAAGCCAATGTCTCTGAGCTTTGACAGTAAGTGATCAATTTGATCAATAGGTTTTTGTATATCAGTATAATAACGTCAACTTGACCTTGAATTTAAAGTTCCTGATACATACTGAGTGATAAAAGCCAAGTTGGTAACTGTCGACTTTTTCTCCATAAATCCATAATAAAATGATGTCATATTTTATAATCAACAGTGGATGTAGTCGTGCAGAATAATTTCCAATAACTTGGCAAAGTTACAAAGTATAGCAATGGTTCTATAATTGATACAGGAAGGGCCACCGGATTTTTTCCTAGCAATTTTCGGATATATCTGGATATTTTAAAGTACTAATTGACAGGTTAAACAGAGTAAGTAAGAGCTGAATAAAAACTGATATGGTATTCAGGTAAATGATAAATATAGTCAATAAAAATGAAATAAAAGTACTATGTTTCGGCGTACAAAAAAAATTGTAGAAAGTTGTGGACACTAAATTTTTAACTAAATCTTATTATGACTTCTTCTTCTTAGCGGTGTGATGAGGAGCCTTTGCACTCAGACCATGTGCCCATTGTACAAACGCTACACCATTGGAGAATCTTGAAACCATTTCGATTGCTCTAACAAACTGTTGGACGGTAGTTAGAAACTATGCAATTACTTGAACAAGTACAGCCTCCTGAGTAAAAACCAACACGGCTTTAGACCCCAGCACTCAACTTGTACTGCAGCATTCGACTTCGTACAATCAATATACGAGTCTCTAGATAAAAATCATTATTCTTTGGGTATATTCTTTGACATATCCAGAGCATTTGATTCGATAGACCATATACATCTACAAGTAAAATTAGACGCGCTTGGTATTCGTGCGAATCTAAATGAGTGGATTTCCTCATTTGTAAGTGACAGAAAATTAATAGTAAAATTAGGGGAATATTTTTCTAAAGAGCAAAAAGTAAACATTGGGGTCCCTCAAGGAGCCGTCTTGTCACCATTATTATTTATATTATTTGTTAATGACCTAGAACAACACCTGCTCTCAAACAGCGCTAATTTTAAATTAGTTATGTATGCCGATGATGTTTCTATTAAAATATCAACAGAAACACCCGAGACTCTCCAAAACATGTCATCAAGTCTTTTAAAATCATTCTCTGAATGGTGCAGTAAAAACAGACTAATACTGAATTTACAGAAAACCACGTATATATTATTTCAGACTAGACGCCAACAACCTCAAATAAAACTCAAAATAAAAGACTTTCAGCTACAAAAATGCTCAAATATTAAATTACTAGGTATTGTGATTGATGAAAAACTAAATTGGAAGGATCACATCAGTGTAGTAAGTAATAAATTAAATTCAGCTTTTTTTGCAATTAGAAATTTAAAAAATATTCTCTCTCAAGCTCAGTTGCTCAATGTATACTATAGTCTTGCCTACAGTCACCTTAAATACCTTGTGATTCTCTGGGGTTCTACTACTGCATCAGATAGGATTTTTATCCAACAGAAAAGGATTATTCGATTAATTTTCTCCCTCGGCCCTTTAGACTCATGTAGACCAACTTTCACAGAAAATAATATCCTAACATTAGCGTCCATATTAATTCTAGAGGCCGCTATTTTCGTATATAACAATAAAAGTAAATTTGAAAGTAACATGCACTCTCACAACACCAGATCGGTAAATGATATCCATACAAACCACTATTCACTAACACTTTTCACGAAGAGTCCTTACTATACTTGTGCCACCATCTACAACAAACTACCACAAAGAATAAAAATTGAAAATAGTGTCCACAAATTTAAAAGACATTTAAAAAAATTTCTTATAACTAACTGTTTTTATAGCCTACGAGAATTCTTCGATTTCAACGATTAGACAGATCTCTTACAATCATGATATATTTAAAATATTGTATCAAAACTATTTTCAACTATTTTTAAGTTTTATGAGCTTATTGGTTCTTTTTTTTTCAATTTTTAAATTTCTTTTGTCATGAAAGTGTACCATTCTTGTAGATTTTAAACGTTTTATTTTTGTGCCTTATATTATATTTACTGTATTTTATTATTACATACTGTATACCTCTGTTTAGTTTATAAGTAACCACATTTTATGTACTATTTTTGACCTGTCCTATCCATTACTGGCAAATTGGAACTAATAAACTATCTATCTATCTATCTATCTATGCTTCATGAGGTTCCCCTCTACTCACCATGTGAAGTATGAGACCTATGCTATATTGTTAACTGATTTATTTCTTTTACATGTCCTACTTACATTTTGAAAAGAGTCAGTATACAAATTTATTTACTAAATTTCTGTCTTTCATTTGTATCCGAGATCTACATCGCATAAAACGATATGATTTTTAAGAAATATTGTGAGAAATTTCAGTTAACGCCGTCGATAAAAGTTGCAGTTGAGCTAAAATGGACAGTAAGCATAATTTCTGGAATTTACTCTATTCGAAGTGAAATAATTGGGTTATTTCACATTTCACATAATAAGAAGGTTGATTCTTCACAATTTCAGGCGGACAACCAGTGGTTACTAAAAGTCGCAAAAATTGTTATATAAGAAGGAAGGTTAGTTCTTATTATCAACTTTTCATGTTTTCTTTTTTATATGAAAAATTTCGCATTTTTACGAAAAAATCAGCTGTTAGCAGGAGTACAAAAAATTAAGTACACCCTGTATATCAGATTTATTCTGAACAATTTTTGGCTTCGTATCTTACAAATGATATTTATATTGAACCACTCATAGTATTATTGAACCATGATGACGTAGAATCTAGACACATTGTACAAAAGTTCACGTTTGATAATAAAAGTTGATGCAATTTTTTATCAAATCAGAAGTGTTACTTAATTATGCATTATTTAACAGTGCGTTTGCATGTACCAGGCAATCGCGATTAAATTTGTAAGTAATCGAATTACATCGTCCTGTTGGTAACACAGAAGTCACACCACTCTAGGCGGCGTACAGGACCGTACGAACTGTAATCGCGAAGGAATTTTATGTTTATATGTACCAGTTACAACAAATTTTTGCAAAACCGCGGTGACACACAGAACATCTTGAAGTATTGTGGGTTGCGCGTATTTAGTTGGCATAAAAGACGAAATATTAGTAAATCACCGAATTTAGCTATCAGGAACACATAACATATTTATTTATATATGATATAAGTACAGTTTGAACAATAGATACGTAGGTATTTAAAGTGCAGACTTTATTCATATTTGTGTGTAATACTTAAATGTTTATAGTTATTTAATAAAGAGGAAATTATTGGGCCATGTAGAAACTTTGCTGTACACCCTTAATAAGAATCTGCACCACAATGGAAAATAAAAAAAAATAATTTTGAGCATTTTCCATCTGAAAAATAATCTTCTGGTATTCTATAAGCTAAGAGTGGTATTTTAATTGTCATTTTCGAGGATTAAAGTGTAGAAAGTGGGTTCTCTCCCTCGACGAGTAAAAGAGATTTGTACTTTACTCTTTGTAAATGATTATTACCATAACAATAACTATAGAGTGCAAAAAATTAAATAGTTTATACCAATATACACAAAGCGAAAGTACTTTTTAATTCCTCCTTTAACTTATCCTTCACATTCGGTGATAACAAATGCACTTGGTATAATTATTGTACACTATGTATATAGTAACGGTATTTTCTAATAAACAGTACAGCCGTTTCTTTTTATTTGAAAGTAATATTTAATAGCAGTGTCATCAACAGATAGTTACTGAAAATATGTGAACAAAAATAAATAACAACTATTTTGCAGACATCAATTTTACTAACATCAACAATCGTACATTAATTCGGGAATTATGCAGTAAGTTTGAATGGAATTGTAGTGTTCTAATATAAGGAATACAACTGGTGCATCTTTTGCATTTTTTTTATTATAACATATTTTAATCGTAAGAAAAACATAGCAACTGCCTACTTTTCTTCCGAGACATTAAAAAGGATATAAATAGCCATTACTTCATTTGGACAAGTTTTTTCGTATTGTGCTGGTAGAGATCAAAGTACTGTCAATCATAATAAATAAAAAGTAATTAATTCCAAAAATGTATACTCAGCAAAACTTTTAATGACAATGTCATTTCTTAACATTAATATGAGCAAATAATTAAACCAAGTTTTAAACGCAAAACGCTGTTTTACACGAAATTTAACATATTCGTATTGGACACAATACTTTAATAGGAGCAAATATTATGCAACCTTTTCACTTTTATTCATGTTATTTTATTTTATACTACTTCGTACTTAGTTGAATATTTAAGCCCCTTTGTAGAATATAAAACAATTTATTATGAATTTGGGACGAATGAGTGATCCGTTCGCGTTGAATAATCGAGAAGGAGAAAATGTTGGATCCTTGTCTTAAGTTTGTTAGTTTACAATGACATAATGAAATCAATTCTGAATTCTGTTGGCTCGTTTTTAAGAATTGTGTAAAATAAGAATGATAATATTTAAAGCACTATTTGACCTTGGTAACGCACCCTTAAGGCAACTAAATATAGCTTCTTTATACTACCAAGTCAATTAAATAATATCCCAGAAAATGTGGTGAAACAGGAAATTATTTATTTACGTAAGAATATTATCAGTAACAACTTCACAACGTCTTTTAATTGAAAAAACTAAATTTAATAAAAAGATTCCTCACAGTGTACTTCTCTCATTAATTTTTCCTTGTCTGCCGCCCACCTCTTGTCCTTTCAAAGTAAAACCCCCAACTTAAGCGAGGTCGATAGCTACAAAATAAATAACACCCCCTTCTTCTTTCAGCCACATAACTTTTACTCTCTACACGACATCTATTGAATATTTTTTTCACTTAGTCTTTCCATTACTTCAGGTAGGACGGCAGTTTATTCTTATATCGACACGACCCGATATTTTATTAACCTTTGTTTTTCCAATAAAGACGAGTGCACCAGATTACTTGACAAAGTAAATATAAAACTAGAATAGATACTAACTTATACTCATCATGATTAGTTTTGTAAATGGGAAAATATATAACAGTTGTTGTATTTTCCTTAAAAATATATTTTGACGAACTATTCTCTATAAAACAACAAAATTGTTTACAAAAATAACGAACTATCTTAGTATCGCTATACTAAATGTGGCGACTTTCACTAAGGGAAAGGTGGATCCATTTTTTTGCATTTGTACATCTAAACAAATAGAAGCTGCAGTCGGGCGTGGCAAACTATGAATATCTCTTTGATTAACATTTTATTTGAATGCGGCACTATTAATGTGGGTGATTTTACTTGCTGCCAATGAGATTAAGTACACAGCTTTTTTTTTATTATAATTGAGAAATATAAAACTGGTATTTATTTTAAACTTAAAAGCGTAATAATAATAATAAAAGGTTTATTAATTCAACAGGTATGTGTTCACATAAGTAGGGAGACAGGGTATGAGTATTGTAATAAGGAGCCCATACAACACAAGAATACTCTAGTTTACTACGCACATAAGTATAATGTCATGTTTTCAAAAATTTTATGAAAAGCCCTTTCCTTAACCAAGTTAGCATCATTAGGGGATGATTAAAACTGTATTCCGATGTTGTTGACCTGGTTAACGACATGAGAGTCGAGTGCAGTTTAACAGATTTTGTTGTGGCGGTCAATAAACCCCTCAGGGCCAAACTGTTTCTACCAACCTTTACATTTAATCAAATATCAGATACTGCTGCTTGTTGTCAACATCTAACAATTCACACTTAATATCCCAAGCAACATTTCAGCTTCTACAGACTACTTTTTTGCTAATTTCAACATCAAAATTAGTGCAAATAGTAGTCGGATGATCTTATAGTCATGAATTGACCTCGGAGCAACGTTCCTTAGACCTTGCAAACTTACTACTTTAATTTGGAATACTTACCAACGTTAATTTGACGTCAGAAATTAACTTATTTAGGTTTGGTGTAATTTTAAGTAATCTTACAACGTTGATTAGATGTTAGTAACTGACTAAATAGAACTGGTTAACTTATGGGTAATTTTTCAACGTCGGTTAGACGTTGGTAACCGACCTAACGGATTTAGTTCTCTTTTTACTCATCTACCAACGTTGATTAACGTTGGCGACTGCCTAAATAAGCCTCTTTAATTTTTCAGTAACCTACCAACGTCGGTTAGACCTTGGTAAGACGTTGGTGAGATACATTTTTATATTCGTAAATTTACGACTTAACCTCAGTCAATACTCGGTCGATATTACAGTCATTGTCTTTGGTCATTGCGTTTATTATTATGTGCATTAAGCATTATGGATAATAGTAGAATTTCTGCACCTATTCTAACTGCCAATGGTTCGGAAAGAATGTTGGTACAGATTTCTGCACCTAAGCCTACTAATAGTCGGTAATACTAGAATTTTCTGATCTTAACGTCGCCATTGCTAAAAATATTTGCACTTGTCACAACCCTACGTTGAAATTAGTATATTTATTTGAAATTTTCACAGCAAATAGTCAAATTAAGTAAGTCGTAAATAAATACAATTTCGAGATAAAATTAACGTTGGGATGTAACTTAACATACACCCCAACACCTCTGCTTAGGCCTGACCTGTCTTTCCGGTATAACTTATAATGCACCACCATTCGAATTTATATTTTCCGTTAGTCAAGTTTAGCCAAATTCTAAAACACTAGAACAAGATTGTGATCCCTTACTAATTAGTAAAATTTTGCAAAACATGTAAATGTGCTATACCGATATTGTTAAAGCACCTTTCCGACTAAGTTAAAAAAATGAAAATAAAAATACAGTAGTTAACACAAGAAATTACTTTCGTACCTTGTTCAGAATATAATTAAAAAAATCATCTTGGATAAATTACAGAAAAACCATATATATATATATATATATATATATATATATATATATATATGAATTCACATGAAAAATTCACTGAAGTTACTATAAAACCGCCTTTGTCCATCAATATTCATTTCAGTCACTAATTTTTAAAATAAATCATTCTACAGCTAATCCGTAATCAAAATTTAATATGAAAATTAAAATCACAAACTAGACTTTATTATCTCTTAATATATTTCAGTGGTTCATCAAAAGTTTCGATAAATAAAATAAACACGAAATTCTTTCAGCATACTCCCTAAAACCAATTTTCATTGCAGTTACTAAATTACCGTCGTTGACTCGCCGACGTAGGATCTTTCAGAACTACAGAGAGCAAATTCAGACACAACAATAGTTCCTAAAATGTTCATAATACAATAAAATATACAATAAATACAATAATATCTGCAAGTCTCCAAGTGGTGTGTGACGACTGGCAGGAGAGCTCCTTTAAGTAGGATCAGTCTTTCAGCTGGTGTTTGTTGCAATCGAAGCATTAGCGTTTTAATGGTAATATGCAATTATTACACTTACCGTGCCAGGTTTGTAACTTGTAATTCAACGCTCGGCGGGGCACATAGCCCGGAGAGTATAGAGGAGTTAGCGACTAAAAATATTATGTTTTAATAATGAAAAGCGCCGAGCGCTGAATTTCTACAAGTTACAAGCCTGGCGCGTTAAGTGTAATAATTGCATATTACCATCAAAACGCTAATGCTTTGATTGCTCGGCGGGGCACATAGCCCGGAGAGTAGCTGTTGGTTGCATTCTGGTTACGTTCCTTATAGCAAAAATAAGGATTTTATAGAGGAGTTTGCGACTAAAAATATTGTTTTAATATTCCACCTTCTAAAAGCACATTTGAACTATGCTAAGCCTAAGTCAGGCTATTTATTTTTTCGATTGCTACAGACACTGGACCGCTAGATGGCGCCTGCTGACTATTTTACATGTCGCTATCCCAAAGATACTGAAATGTACTAAATAGTCAAGTGATCCTCGTGTCGGTCGTCACGCCTACCTTGCACTGACGAGAGCCAACAGTTCGAAACTGCAGTCTGCAAGTGGTGTGTGGCGACTGGCACGAGAGCTCCTTTAAGTAGGATCAGTCTTTCGGCTGGTGTTTGTTGCATGTTTTGATGGTAATATGCAATTATTACACTTAACGCGCCAGGCTTGTAACTTGTAATTCAGCGCTCAGCTGGGCACATAGTCCGGAAAGTAGCTGTTGGTTGCAGTCTGGTTACGTTCCTTATAGTAAAAATAAGGATTTTATAGAGGAGTTTGCGACTAAAAATATTATGTTTTGGTAATAGTCTGTTAACAAGCAATATCACACAGATAAGAGAGCATAATGCACCATTACAAACACACAACCTTACCTGAAGCTCTCATCTTTCGACGGCACATGTATGAGTTTTTCCCGTCTCAGCAGTCAACAAACTACATTATGTTTTTGTGCATATCCAATGATTATTGTATTTTTTAGTTCTTTCAGTTCTGTTAAGTCACCTGGACATCTTATTTATCACGCCCTAATAAACTTGTTACGCAGGTAGGAGTAGAGCCTTACTTTTTAATTATATTAAAATATATCACGGTCTCGCTCCGCTCCAGCCCCAAGTGCTACGATGCTGGCGCTTCGATACCGTTAATGTTCGGCTGTATCGAGTGCGAGTGTCGAGTAGATCTTTTGTAATTTTAATGACGAATAAATTTGATTTGATTTAGGATACGTTAAGAGCGCTCCGGATATAAGCCGGCAAGACGCTTCGATATACTCTCATATAAATCATTATTTTAAAAAACGGCTTTCACTAAAAGGAATTAAAAACATATTACAATGTGGGATGATGAGAGAAAAAGTATATATAAAAAAATATAATTTTTTCTTTTATTTTCGATTTGCAAAAATAATTTTTATCATCCCACATAGGTATTATTAAAATAAACGTTTTCCCTTTTGTAGAACTAAAATAAAATTAGCCCTAATGTCCTCAGGAATAAACAGAGATTTAAAGATTAGGCATAATAAATTTGTACAATGTCATATTCTATTATATCTCTATCTCTCTCTTTCCAAGCACACGGTATATTCGGCTGCGTCATTTTATTGACGTGAGGTTATTTACAATTAGAGAGCTCTTAAAACGTCATACCTCAAAAATTTTTGAAAAGAAGAAATATAAATTTGAAGGTGTCTGACACCCCCTTAGCAGTGACCTAGCCGCCTGATGATTTACATACCTCATCTGTAACCTTCAAAGAGATGATGTGTAAATTTTCAACCGGAGGTACGAATATTTTTTTGTCGAATTTTTTGAACATCCAGTTGCCTGACGTGTTCTTTGTAGAGGATCTGAACTAAATGACACTTCCTGATGGTTCCGCCAATCACCTCACAACGTTCCAGTCGGAGATATGGTCATAGTATCTTCGCGGCCGTCAATTCTTAGTCTAAAACCAAAAATTCTATATTCCAATAATATGCCGTGTGTTATGATGACTTAGTTGTTGAAACACGCATCTAATTTAGTATTCAATATTTAGAGTTTATTAAAACTATTTCTGTATTATATATAGTAACTAATGTTTCATCATTAATACGCATTTATTATAAGCGCGTTATACGCCTCATCTGCAATATCCGCATTGCATTTATATGGACATTGTTAAACCTAAGCCTACTATTATCCATTTTCAATTAAATCCAGGCACAAAGTGTTTACTTGTAATTCTGCGAATTATCATGCCGTTGCGTTTTATGAAACTGAATTTTTGTTCCGTGAATTCATGTGAAAAACAATTTAATTCAAAGTTGTACAAGCCTAAAAATAAATTGCTATTAAATATGTGCAGATGGAACCCTTCAATAATTCACTGTCGAATAGGGAAGAAACACAGTGTTTGCCACTTGTATACAGTTACATAATTCATTAGGATAACTTGAATTACGGTACGGGATCTAATAAAAAATTAACTAGGGGCTTGAAGAGAATTAATAGATTGGACAAGTGACAAACGTGAGATTTTCTATTAATACTGTGATAGAGACAATTGCTTTTCATTTATTTATGTAAAATAATTCTATTACTACAATTATTGAAACTATATATAGAATGATTGTTTCAACGCAGAATTAGTATAGCATGAAACACTTAAAAATTTATACAACGTAGCTAAAAATATTTTATTCAATATTATATGATATGGGGGATCATAGTTCTTTGATGTACAATAATGGTACAAGAACTAATAGTGGAATGCGTAAAGGATAGAGGTATAACTTGACCCTGTTTCTTATATATAACCATTCGCTATACCTTTATTCTAGAAGATACACTCTGGTCATATTTACGGAGCCCATATACAGAGTGTTCTGAGAATATTGGGATAGCGCTTAGTTATAGATTCTTGACATCAAATCAAGACTACTTAATCTAAAAACAGGGGTTTAATTTTTTCATTTTCAAGATACAAGGTGGTAAAGTCAAATGTTTTGGTTCATTTTTTGTCTCTATTTTACCGAATATAATATGTATCGACCTGAAATTTGGTAAGGGTATGTTTTTCAGGTTTTTAATTGCAATGATGGTAACATATGCCATAGACAACGCTAGTTGCAGTACTTTTCTATGACATTTTTAGTCATAACTTTTGAAGTTTTCAAAAACAGAATTACACCGTTGAATCTCGATAAAATTACTCTAATAGAAAATAAGTGATTTAAAGTTTTCCACATACCAGTTCGAAAAAATTTAATTTACCAAAAAACAGTTTTCTACCTAATAGGTGCATGTCAAGTTTTCCAATTGTCGATAGTGTTTATTATGTTAAACATTGTGTACAAAAAATATTTAATTAGTTGCTCTGTTTTTGTGCTTGCATTTAGTTACATTTTGGATTACTTTCATTGATAATTTAAACTATTTAAGAATTCCCCACTACACATATTCCAATCTAGAAATCGATAGTGTTCACCAAAGAGGAGGATATTTGCGCTCAGTTAATATATGCCATATCAGCAAGAAAATGTATTTTGATGCCATTTAACAAAATCAGGACGTACCCGAAAGCTATCTGTTGGCACCGGAATTAGTTTAACTACAATTTACAAAGTGATTCAACTTCAACCGTTCAGCATTTATAATGCTGGATTCGAGACAAACAGACATAAGCGTAAAAGTAAAAATTAAAGGTTGCATAATTTTCAAAATGAACATAATATTAAGTTCATAGGGTCAATATAAATTAAAAAAGTCATTGTAATATTTTCTGTCAAAAACGACAATTTTCTAAATCAATTTCTGAAAAAATTCACAAACACTCGATAATTCCCAAATAAACTAAATTTTCCTATAATAGCTTTCAAACTTTCGAAATAACAATTCTACGGTCCAATCATTATAAATTATCATCCTAAAAAATATCACCCCCCACATGAATTTCAATGATATCAAAATTGCCAAATTCATATTCACAATATATTATTTCTATTTCTATTAACTTTAGTTCATATTATTCAAGATCTAGATAAATTTTACATCACTTCAAATTATCTAATTTCAATCATAAACTCACCGTTCCCCAAAAGTTAACTTTTTTTTCATCAAAACTACTTTTCGCTTGATACGAATGCATACCAAATGCCTATACGCTAAAGCTCTCGCGTTAACTGCAAGCCCACGAGTTAACTGCAAAAGCTGTCCGATACGCATATTTTTTGCCATTCAGATAGAAATGAACTGACCTTAATCTGGTAGTTAACTCTAAATGATTAGTAGCCATTTCAGATACAGACCAGTATCTTTCTTCAAAAGATGTCCCTTGTCATGCCCACTTTTTCGTGTAAGTTTCAGTTTCAAAATATTTTATTTTCTATGCGAAAATCGTTTCCTAGCACAAAGAATGGATGGGGCACGGCAAACGAAACCAAAAAATAGGGAAAAACGTTTCGGCAAGGGACTGTCCCCCTTTAAAAGAAACGCTACCGGGCTTATATAAGGCTGAGAATTTTACACCTCAGCAAGTCAGTCTTCAGTGATCCATTAAGTGTTATACATCTTCGCGAGTGCAGTCTTTAGTAGTTTTTCCTAATAAGTTAAATTAGTGTTCTGTGGGTTATCAACTAAATAAATTTCTTTAGTGCCCCTATCTAATTCACTTCCCTACGCACCCTGACGCCGTCACCCGCCGGCGCCATCGCGAATGTTTTTTCACACAGTGAATTTTTTCAGTATTGCATTGCTCTGTTTTTATTCATTTTCATTTATTTTTTCCTTATATTTTCATTTATGAACAAATTTCTGGGTGTCGAATTGTTAGTTATCTTATTCACAACTTGTTAACTAAAATATTTAAATCTTTTCAAACTCTGTTCAAATTACTTTAAATAAATTCTGGAAAGTGCACATCTCAAACATTGTTTCTTTATAAATCATTGCTTCTATTCACTGTTTTTTAATTTAATCTACGTGTACTCCAAAAAATATCAGAATCCAAATACCGTTTTTAGTTAAAATTATTTTTCTCGAAAACGATGCACTTTATCGAGGGTTAATAAGTATAATTTTTTTTTAACTAAATTTCGCTTGAGACATAATGGAAGACAATGTCCAAAATCTAACTTAAAAACAGTTATGGCTCAAAAGCCCATAAAAAAGTAGTTTATATTAGCGTCCTCTATAAAATGTGACATCGGTATTATGATCATTACAATTAAAGACCTGAAAAACACCATTGCCAAATTTGAGGTCAACACATATAACGTTCTGTAAAATAGACAAAAAATTAATAAAGAATTTTCACACTACCACTCTGTATCTTGAAAGTGAAATAAGTAAGATCCCTGCTTAGGTTAAATAAACTTGTTTTGATATCAAGAACCTACAGCCAAGCGTTGTCCCAGTCTATTTAGATTTTATATAGCTGGTAGGACACTGACAGGTCTCAAATCACCAAATGATACAGGATCAGTTACTTTAGGCAATGGCATCACTAGAGAACACTTTTAATTACTAGGGGTGTATCTTTTTTCTATATCACAATTTATAATACGTAAAATATATTTTTCAATAAAAAGACAACAATATTTGATCGTTGTAATGTTTATGTTATCTGTACCATATGTTATTGATTTAATACTGAAGATGGCATTGGGTACGTCCTCCTCCGGTGATGTTGTAGCATTTTAAATACTACTGTGAAATTTGTGGGGCCATGAGTATGCACCCAAATGTACACTCAAGTGTACCTAGTGTTACATTACTTATGAAACGACAAGACCAACCGATAGAAGTTTCATAACAATCAATTCAATTTCACATTGTTTATTTCTTTAGTATCACTAATTTTGTTGGCAGTAAGGGTTGTTTTCGCTTTTATGTAAATACGTTTCCTCATTTTTTCCTGTTATTTGGGTTTTCTACCACATATTTTATCCTCTTCAAAAACAAATCACCGAATCTACAAAATAATAGAATTATTGGAAAAAAGCCTCTGCGCCTGTGAGGTTTACGTCAAAGGAACAGTCAGAGGTTATGTTTTACAAATAATATAAATCGGAATAAACACAGAAATAATATATTTTTGTTGACGTTTCGGAAAGTAGTCTCTTTCCGTTTTCAAAGCTTTTTTTGGAAGAACTCTTATTTGCTGTATATGTCAAATACACCGCTTTAAGATTATGTTTATGTTATTTCCATTGATACTTACTACTTACACAGAACTGATGTTATTTTCTTTTAGATAACGTTGTTTGTTAAGTTCTTCTTTTAACATTGGTGGCCAGGTTCTACAAATATCTACAGAACAATTCGATACGCACTTATCTTCATTTAATAAAATTATTGCTGATTCTTTAATTTTTCTTTTTTTTTGTTATCTGCCTCTTTTGTTAAAATTTTTGCCAAGTCCCAGTTTATTCTATGTCCGTTTTTCCAAGCAAGTCCACAAATCTGATTTCTGAATTTCATTCTTTCTAATGTTCAGGTTTTTGCCGTACCTGATTTTCCCTATTTTTAACATTTATGAAAACTTTATCAACAAAAGCTTCAGGGTATTGATTTTTTACTAAAACCTCTTTGATAAATTTTTTCTCGTTATTTAATATTTCATTATTAGATGAAAAGTTTTGTTGTTGGAGCAGATTTAATCTTCTTTTTGCCATGAATCTTAATAACATTAATTACTTAATTTTGTCATTCACTTTTAGTAAAAACTTTCACGTCAACTTTACCATATATTTTGAGTTTAACTTTTAATTTGAGCTATGGAATCCATAGCATGAATAAATATTTGTATCTTTTTTGAGAATATAAGCCTTGTAAGATGCAGCATGGCCATGCAAAGCTATTAACGATTTAACATCGTAGATACACGAGAGTCTTGGATAAACATTATTTCCACGCTATTACGCATTGTTGTCTTTTTGTTGAATAACTACATAATTAAACGAAGCCTCTCTAGCCTGTGTGTAAATATTGTATACAATAAATGTTCTTTTTGTAGAAATCTTGTTTTTGAAATTTGGTCAAGCAATTTTGCCTTCTTGGCTGGGTAACATTTCTAAAGAGACTTTTCAGCAACCAAGTGGCGCCATCTCTTATTTCACACTCCGAACTCATAACCGTCTGCTCTCATACAAAAAACAGCTGCCTTACGCAACAGGAACCATTTATTTTATACAATCGGATATAAAAGCGGTTACAATGCCAAAACTGAATTTGCTTTTATTTTCGTTAAATGAATCGGAAATAAAGTAGTTGTTAATATTGTCCACGTTATTAAGGTTTAATGGGAGGTCAACATAATTTTGAGGTTAATCATTAAAGTTTTTTAAAGTGGCCCATGCTTTTAGGAATTTTTCCGAAATTTTTTTCTTTTCTCTCCTTACTAGTGTTTGATTTCTTAATGTTTTATAACAAGTCTAAGCATGATGAGAATCTGCTACCTCAGGTCTGCACAAAAGGTTATAAGTTTTTAAAAATGAAAAGTATTATGTAATAGTTTAAAAATTGCATTTACGAAGACAATTATAATTAATACTGGATGGAAGTTACACATTTAAGTCCCCTCGCTAGAACAGAATTAGAGGTTCTTAAGCGGTCGGCAAAGACCCCTATCTTTGTACTTATACAAGTTAAATGGCTTAGTGAGAAGACCAATATTGATATTTCCTTAACATAATTTACGATTCTAATTCGTACTGTGTAATAAGTTATCTTTCCTTGCTCAATAATTTCAATAAATATAATACCTACAGCCAATTATACGGAGTGCTGCGGTCAATATTAGTAGACGCACTCTGTTTTTTTTTTTTATTGAGGATAGTTTTATTGACTTGTGACATAATATTTAGTCTACGATGTTTACCAATCATGTTTTTACTATTTTTGTTCTACCCTTTTGTATACCTTTTCTGAGGAAAATACCAGAATAAATGAGCTCATTCCTTTCGTAAGCTAATTACCTAGAAAACCTTATTGACTACGATAAAAAAAAAATTTGTTACCAATTAAAATCAAAATTATGGAAACTAATCAATTTTTCTCTATATCTATGCAATATCGACTGCAATACAGAGTCACAAATATCCACATCAAATACATCATAGTACTGTGCCACTCAATCCTATTTAATATTTAATCTTAATTTAATAAACTCTGATTAACTAATTATACACTTAAACATGTATAAGTATATATGTATTGATATAAATGATATGATTGTAAAGTTATTTAAGTAAAATTTTAATGTTGTTGGAAATTTATGCTTATTATTATTTATATTTTTATTAGTTATTTACCTTTTTATGGCTTAGCCCAGTTAAACAAAGTTGATCTCAGGTTCTGTGGATTCCTAGAGGCGATTTTCATAATTTTCTTTTAAAACAACTACTTTGCAGATAAATAGTAAATGTTGCATAATCTTTTGTATTTGATTAATCCTTAGTATTGTTAAATTTGTTACATAACCATAAAAATTAAGGAATAAAAGATGAATCGTTTGAATTGAACAAATTTGTAGTTTATTTATAAATCGTTTATTTTATAATAAAATTGTTGCAATCATCTACAACTATTGAAAATACCTAATACCCTGCGCTAGCTAACTTAAAGTAAATATTTTTATCAAAAGCTGCTTAGAATTTGTTTGTTTTGGTAATAGTGACATTTAAATTTAGTGACTTTTATACTTAATGAAGTGGTAAACCTGACTTTATTTCTAGAAACTAAATATGGCAGTCTAAGTTGCTTTTAATAAGCACATTATAAACAGTGAACAGATATCATCATACTTGCTTGCTTACTTTGTCTATTTACCCTTATTTACCCTCGAATCCTTCAACGGCATTAGATCAAAATTTACTCTAGTTCTAGATCTCGTTGTAATACATAAACCAAATTTAAAGTCAACATCATAAACGGTTCCAGAGTGCGCACAAAAAAGTTACAGACCGACAGACAGAATTTTTTCTCTCAAATTTAAAATCTCGACGTTTCATGGTATTTTAAACCTATTTCAACAAAAAAAAATTACGTTACTATACTTCCACTGGACGTAGAAGTAAAATTCAGTTGTTTAAAGAAACAATACGCCTGCCTCACTGAAACTGCGAGCCTGGACTGTGAACTCCCCCTATATACGTTAAAATGAACAAATGCCCTAACCATGCAAATCACATTAAAACTATAATTTGACTCTAGTAATATCCCGAAATGATACCAAGCGAAACCCGGTTGGGGGTTTGTAAATAAATAGGAAAATAGGTGTGAGATAATTTTGGTTAAAATGGGTGTACGATTTACCTCCATTAAAATATACAGAATCTACAAGCAAGGATAAAAAGATCAAGGCTAAGTTTATTGCCCCTGCAGCAGTTTAAAATCATATCAAGTATCAAAATTTATTTTGTTATGAGTAAATATTTAACATCTCTCTCCTAATTTACATGCTTCCATGTAAAATGTAAATTATGAATAATATCAATTCATATATTCAGAAGTATAAATTAATTTATTAAAAATTACACAGAGAAGAGTTATTTACACTTTTTTAATTGGTACACAGGTCTACTTTATAATTCAAATCAAAATGATATTTAAAATAATATAATTCTGAATTAATCTTGCATGTAGGCAAAGTATGAGTTTTGTTATAAAATGAAACTAAATATTTCACGTTTTAATTTGAACATGGTTAATAAAATTTTAATTTTAATTTCATTCAAATTTATCTAAACCGTAATAATAACATATATTGAAAACAGTGTGCATTGAAATAAAATTTTTGTTGTATACAGGTCAAGTTCCATTTTGTTTCCGTTGTTTAAATATGAAAATATATGGTGTCGGAAATCTGGAATAAGTCAACTAGAAAATTAACCTCCATGTTGTGCAATTTTATTAAACATGTACGTTTAATCTTACCCACAAAGACTATTTACTCGTTTATAGAGAGAGATTCCTGTTTTCCCAATTTAATTTTGTTAATTTATTTAACGAACCCACAAACTGCGACCCATATTATATGTGATACAATTCGTAAGTTTCCAGATACCCACCCTAAATTTGAACAAAATACAGAACGGTCTGTGTTAATACCGAGATTAATGCCGTGTTTCTTTTGAGGGAAATTGAGGATTAAATTGGCTGGCAAAATGATGTCCTTCTGTTTGACTTCCAAAGATTCTTTTTTAATTGGACACGTGTGAATGTTCAGAGCCCTTGTATTAATGATGTACGCCTCGGTCGTAACAAATTGCTTATTGCTGGAAAACAAAATTATTATTTAGTATTTAACGTTCAGGGTTGTAAGTGACTTTTAAAAATAACGAAATAGTAAGAATTTTTATGCGCCGTGAATGCAAATAGTCCTTCTTCCCTCATAACATTTGCAGCAAACAAAAGAGAGACATTAGTGAAAACTATATCACTTTTATTGCTTTCTTATCTATAGATAAAGAAAGTATCGGTGTCCTGAAAAATCCGAATTTTAGAGTATGATGAAAATGGACGTTTTGAGGTAAGAAAATAGCAAATATATCCGAATCCGTATGCCGTCTGTATGTCTACTTTTTTACTAATGCCAAAAGCAGAATTAGTGCAAATACTAGTTGGTTAATGTCCATTGTTGTAAATTAACGTCGAAGCAACGTTGCTTCCACCTCGCAAATATACTACTTTGATCTAGAAAATTTTGCAACATTGGTTTAACGTCGGAAAGTGACCTAATTAAATATGGTCTGTTCTTAACGGTTATTAAGGTTGGTAACTGACTAATTAAGACTGGTCAACTTTTATATTATCTACCAACATCGGTTTTCCTCCATAAAATGAGTAATTCAGGCTTCAATGTCCAGGGCTATGCAAATGACCTCGCTGTCACTGTGAGAGGCAAAAATGAGGTCATGACCTCAAACCTCATGCAAATTGCCTTAAACAATATCCAAATGGTGCTGATCAGAGGGGTTCAATGTCAATCTGAGCAAAACAATTATTGTTCCGTTAACTAAAAGGAGAAAACTCAATCTTAGAACTTATATACTGAATGGAACGGTGCTAAACTTTTTCCTGGATCAAAAACTTACCTGGAATTCACATCTGAAAAGGACTCTTACTAAAGCAATAGCAGCAATATGGACGTGCCGTAGGCTGTTTGGTAAAACTTGGGAGTCTAAGACTGAAAATAATACATTTGTCTTATCTTTCAGTTATCAGACCTATGTTGACCTACGCATCATGCGCATGGTGGCCAAAAACAGAGGAAAAAATGGCACAGGGAAAGTTGCAGAAACTGCAACGCTCTGCCTGTTTAGGGACTACAGGAACAATGCACTCGTGTCCCACAGCAGCTATGAAGGCTATGCTTGATCTAATTCCCTTGCACTTGCATGTAAGGAAGGAGGCAGCACTCAGTGCCTTACGACTGCACCAGGCACATATATGTAAACCAGGCCATGTCGTTGGTCACTTAAGGATTGTGGAGTTAATACATTTTAAGTCCATGATCAAACCTACTGACTTAATGCCAATCAAACAAGACTTTGACTGTCCGTTTGACGTGCTAATTGAAAGTAGTCAGATGAGCAAGATAGAGGAACTGCAATTGGAACAAGGGTCACTCATTCGGTAGGAGTGGGCGTAGCAGAGCCTAAATGTAGTCTATCTAAAGCCGCCCTCGATAACACTCCAACCAGGCATAAATTTACCCTATAGATAGATCTATGTGCCCAGGAATGCCTAAATAAAGGCATCCGAAGGGCAAAGATCTATATACTATCATATAGCCAGGCAGCAATAAAGGCTACAAGGTTCCATACCTTTGAGTCTAAAACTGCCTGGGAATGTAGACAATCCCTGAAGCAATTGGCCAACAACAAGGTTACCTTAATGTGGGTGCCAGGTCATTAACGACTACAAGGAAACGAACTTGCTGACAGCCTTGCAAAAAAAGGAGCTGAAGCACCATTCATTGGACCTGAACCGTTTTGTGGCCTCGCCAAGGGACACAGCGGAGGAGGTCCAAGAATGAGAAAAGGATCAGAAAAAGTCTTACTGAAGGATTCCTTCAGGCCAAAATTAAGCGAAAAAGTTACAATATACAATATAAATCGTCGGCGTCGGTTGGACGTTGGTATCTAACTGAATAAGGCTGGAATGGTTTCCAACGTTGGTAAGCGACTAACCAGATTTACTGTGATTAATAATCATAAACAAATGATTAAATGTTGTACTTATAGTTGGCACAGGTGTAATTTTCTCAACCAACGTAGCTTTTGGTAAGAATTACCACAACCATAAGTCGAAATTAGTGTATTTATTTGGAACTTTCACGACCAATGCTCTGATTAAGGATGTGTAAATAATAAATACTGACCTCACCGTATTTAGTTGTTCTGTAGAAGTGGAAATAGGTGACCATGTTGAATAAATGCTTGCAAATATTATAGAAACATACAATTTTTAATAAAGTGCATTATGATTAATCATCTATAAATCAGAATTGTATGTGGAAAATCAATGTGTCCCTATTCACACTAACCAAAATGGAATATGGACACTCATAAACAAAATTCTTCTACAGATCTACGCCACAGAGTCACATGGTAACCTAGTTAAACAGAAAGAAATACTTATGTCTTTGCCTAAAAATAATAAAGTTATAGATGGGAAACTCAAAACACTGTCTATGTTCACCTCATTTTACCGCTCCAATAAAAACTGATAATAATAAGTTTTCATAATCCCCCGCTGATGCTAATATGGTTAGCGAAACACGATCTGAGTAGTGTATTCCAGCGTAACTTTCAAATGTTTTCATATCTTTTGAACACGATTTGGATAAAATAATTCTTATACGAATAAGCCTCAACCGGCACCGCTGGGGCGTTATTTGAAAGATTTTCAAACTGCAGATGACAACCAACAATTTAAAATTCTCTTTAGCAGAGTGTTCGACATAGTATGACGTGACCTTATGCTTGTCACTTTGATGCTTGACGTTAAATTCGGTATTAACCTTGGACGTCAGTTCCGATTTTACAATGAAGGAACGTTACTTTCCTCTACTATGCGGAGAACGTAGAGACTTGAGTAGCTACAGTGAGGATGGTTATGTCTGCGTATAGTGACTTCATTATTTGCATTTATGTAAAAATGGTTTAACTGTCGTGTATGCAGGCGACATCTTTCGTTCTGTATCTGCGTCTAATAATGATGATCTACAAGAAGGTATCAATCAATCAATCAATCAATAAGACTTTATTTCTTATTTTAATATAAAAAAATACCTCCCCAGAACCCACACCGGGTCCGACCGTGTAACCACCGCGCTAATGTGGTGGCAGATTGCATGGCCGGGCGGAGTGGGACTGGTTCGGCTAAAAAGAAAATTAAAACAACTAAACCTAGGCTCCTTCCATCGCAGACGGATTATAAAAGGTGTTAAAATTAGGAACAGGTTTAAAGAACAAACTTAACAGAACTGAATAAAAACTACAACTAAATTAAAACACTTGCGCACTGACCACTTTGAATTTCGTATCTGACGCTAGCCCCTCAATTTGAACGAGGCGCCTTCCGCGAAACAAGTCAATGCTGGGCTGCGCATGGCTGGCCTAAACCTTGATTTTAAAAAAAGTCGAGTACACATTTACTGGGCACTCAAAAAACGTATAACATATTGAAAAAAAACACATTCATAGACTAAGTTTTGTTATTGGATATATATTTATGTTTCTTGTTAAATTGGTAACGATGATATTATGTCTGATTTTAATGACTGATAACTTTTCACATTATTAGTTCTGAAGAAGACAATAAAAAGTATCGAAACGTCGACTATAAAGAGGAAATAAGGTTTATTCTTTGTTTATCCAACTACCGACGAAAGATCTGCTTAATATTTTACAGATGATACAAGATACACTGGCGTATTATTAGATACTCGCTCTCTTCTTCGCTCTTATATAATGACTTCACTATTATTGTTTCAAACATGCCAGAACATACTCCTTCTCCTACTCTTGTTAATTTGATTGAGAAGGTTAACTTATAGGCTTATTATTTTTTTTTTGTTTCAGATCTTATTTGGTCGACTTGCAACTCGTAAAGAAAACTTTCAACTTTCGATCAATTTCCATCGTGCAGAGGTCAGTAAAAAACCTAATTGGATATATTTGAATTATTTATTAGTAGAACAAGGCTTTTTAAATAAAAACATTTTCCGACATATATATATTAAATAATCCTATTTACACCTCAAACAAAACACCCCTCTGCACCTTTTACAGTTAGAGACTCATCGATTTCTTAATATTGAGGGTGAAATCTACAAACTGTATAAATTTTATTCACTTTCTAATTTTTTGACATTTTATCCTTATTACTATAGGACTAAGAATAGAAGCGTGTGGCGCTCACGAACAAACGAGTCTAAATAAATGACTCAACAAATATTCTTCATATTTGTTGGAACTAATGAATTTTAAAATAGTACAATTTTTTACTTTTGATGTCAAAAAAGTTTGCAATTTTTTGCCGTCTACAATAGAAATAAATGATATTTATGATGAGTTCCGTGCTTTTATTTGTGGCGATATAGGCTTAAAATGACTATGATAGCTGAGGGACTTATTTTCTATTTATTGGTTAATTTTTAATAAAATCGTAATTATGTATATTTGAAATAACATTTACATTTTACTGATTAATTGAGAATCTGCTGATTATGATCTATTATTTATATTTACAATAATTAAGTAGCAAAAATAACTATGTAATGTATATTAAAAAAATTTCTTTACTCATGATTTTATTTTGAAAATGACAGAGCCTGGTTCTATTAGACTTCAGACATATCCTTAATCTACTTTGGAAACATCTTCTGGGTCACTTTTTATGTTTTTATTAATTAACTTTTTTACCTGACCTGAATGTTTAAAGCATCCGTTTACACCTCGATATTAACACAAGTTGTCTTCATTGCAGTCCAAATCAGTATTAATACCTACTAGTAAGTCATGCATTAACCATATTAATTCTTGTTTGTTATATTCAAATCATACATTTTGGAATTCCCAGGAAATATAATTTTTAAAACGTTTTATCGCTTTAGGTGTAATGAACTCTGTCACGAATTCAAATGTTGGACGAATTCACCGGTCTGGAGCTTTATTTAGAAAAGCATGTAAACATGTGTGTTTCATAGATCACCGATGTGATTCTTATAAAATATTCCTTCCCTTCGACAAAGTAATGAATGAAGTAAATTCCCCTAATGTTGTTTTTGTGTTCTGGTTTTCGTAGCGAAAATTTACTGTCAAGAGATAAATAATTTAAAAATATATGAAATACCGGTTATTCTAATAGCGTCTTACCAATAGATTAAAAATGGGGAACACATGCTATGTGAACGATTCATTTGCTGCCTGTTTGAAAGACTTGGCATATTTATTTAAGGATTGAACAAGTCTTAAGTACACCTTTTCCTTTATGCATCCCAGTAAAAATAATCTAAAGGATTTAGGTCTGGTGACCTAGGTTGCCACGGAATTGGAGCTAAGCGGCCGATCCAACTTCCCGGATATTTGAAATTTTGATATGCTCCCTCTTCTCTTCCATAATGTGCAGGGCATCTATCATTCTGTAACCACATTGTCAGCCTCATGGACATAGGAAAGTCCTCTAGTAAGACCGGTAGGTCGTTTTGAAGGAATTCCAAATAATTGTCTTACGTTAATGTTGGTGGCAGTTCGAATGGGCCTAGCACTTGACCATTTAGGATGCCTGTCCACAAATTTAGTTTAAAATGGCATTGTGCCCGATCTTCCCTCATCAGGTGGGGATTTTCTAACTGCCAGCTATGCAGATTAAGTAAATTTACAAAGCCATCTCTTCGGTACGATGATTCGTCAGACCACAAAATTTTACTGAAAAATCTGGATCCACTCGTATCATCCGCAGCATTCGCCAGTAAAATCCCACTCTCAAGATAGTAGAGTTTGCACACGTTGTACATGGAGAAGATGGAGTTGGTACCGTTTTAAAATCCTATGCATCGTTGTTTTACATACGCCAGTGCGTCGTGATATGGTACGCATAGAAGTAGATGGATCGTCGTTAACTTCGTCGTCGAAATCTTGACGAGACCATGAAGACTAGAAATCCTTTCCTCGCAGTACGCATTATGCACTCTAATAAACACACGATAGTCAAGATGGCGTGCGTTCGGGTACCTTTCTCGATAACGCGCAGCGGATATACTGGCGTTGCCTCGACGTTCACCGTAAATAGAACGCATATTAGCATACTCACGTTGTGTATACTGTAAACGAGGCATTGTGGTTCTCAACAAGATCCAATAGTCCAGAGAAATTCTAAGTCGCTATTAAAATCTGAATTGGTAACCAAATAGAGTCCAAGTCCAGAGCACAAAGTTTATGTAAACGTTACGGCCAGATCTCAATGAATTTAAATAATTTCAGAGGAATGCCAGGTCTCTACTAACGCCTGACGTACAAAATGACATGCGTCACATACGAGAATATCAACGAATGCAAGCGGGCAAGTTTTTTAGTATAAGTGGCGAATATCGATTGGTACTTTTGTTTGCACTATAAAAGGTAAAAGTCAGCAGACGGAATCTTGGTGGAACCGAAATTTAAGAAAAGCATTTTTTTTTTTTTTTTGAGAATATTGTCAGCGTTATCCAAAAACTCCTATTATTATACACGCTTTATAGCACAACTGTTCTAGAAAACTAACCAAAAAACATAATGAAAAAATTCTTACTTTGTGGCAGTGGCAAGCAAAATATTATCCTAGAGTGGAAATTGTAAATATTTCAAAAAAGTGCCCATATCTCGAAAACCGTAGAGCTTTCCATAAGGCGAAATTGTGATGTTCTGATAAGTTTTAGCCTATCCTCTTACCATTTCCAGGATTATCCATTATTTACGGGACACCTTGTATGTGCTAACTTTAGTAAACGTATCAAGGGCTTTAAATAGTTAACAATTTTGACTTTTCCAGTTTATAAAATACTTGACAAATTATTGTTGCAACTACTGAATGCAAGATAAATCCCCACGAGTATTTGCTCGAATTTTTTGCTGTTTATAAATATTTAAAATACTACCGTTTAAAGCCAAAAAGTCGGAGGTCATCAAAAACCTGTATACTGAGCTATAGTATTTTATTAGCGAAATATTTTTCCCCCTCTACTAAATATCCCTCTTTATACAGGGTGTCTCACCGGG
This sequence comes from Leptura quadrifasciata, assembly GCA_963675555.1. Lineage (NCBI taxonomy): Eukaryota > Metazoa > Arthropoda > Insecta > Coleoptera > Cerambycidae > Leptura > Leptura quadrifasciata. The sequence goes on along the minus strand of OY776673.1, from coordinate 201,540,334 downwards.
AACTGAATTGATCGATATAAAGAAAAGTACGCATCAGAGAATTTTGAAAATTTAGATAATTACTAATGTTGGTGTGGCCAATCCAACTAAAATAATTACAAGCAGCTGGTACTTCCGTTTATACCGAAAGTCGATACCAACTTGCTTATTTCAAATGGAACATCCTATATATTTTAGGGTTTTCGAAAAGAACATAAAACTCTGAGTCGAAAATATGTAGCATATCCTATTTCTAAACCTCACCATTTCAGAGATATTTGACATTTTATAGAAAATTTGACAGGTGCAACGGTTTGCAAGAACCGTTATAACTTTCTTCGTGTAAAAGATCCTCATTTGCTTCTTGTCACGTAAAAATAACTCAAGGAGAACTACGTTCTGCAACTGAAATAAATTCAACAATAAAATACCAAGTGTTCCGTTTTTCGCGTTACATTTTGTCAACTTCAAACCGCGAAAACTTGTTTAGGTCAAATGGAACACCCTGTATTTTTTTACGTCAAGTTGTGTAAAATTGAATTCCCTTTTTTATTAGCATTGTGGGGGTTAAAGTTTCATGAATTGTTGTAATTATTTCATCAAAATAGCCATGATTAGAAACAATCAGTCATTATCTTATGTCAAAAAATGCCAACACGTTTAAATTATACCAACGAAAACTTTTTAAATTTGTTTATTATTTATGGAGAATGTGATAAAGTAATATCAAGAACTTGCAGCACATTTGCTACTCGATATCCACAAAAACGCAAAATAACACTAACACTGTAACATGCGTATTAATCGAATTGAAGATATGGCATGAACTAAAATAGCAGAGATAAGATCAATTTAAAAAATGATTTCATTTTAATTTAATAATTGCTCAAAATTCCGTCCTCAAACATCGATACATGTTTCGCACTTTCGGATTAGTTCCTCATGGGTAGCTCTTCTAATTGAATCCTGTGATATATTTTGAAATGCATTTCTTACTCTTTGCATACAATCTTCAATGGTTGTTAATGGGCTCTCATAAACTTTATTTTTAATAGTTCCCCAAATGAAATAATCCAGAACTGATAAATCGGGAGAGTGAGGAGGCCATAAGAAAGGTCCGTTATTGGCAATCCATTGATCATAAAAAGTTTCTTGAAAATAAGTATTAATTAAATATGCGTTATGTAGGGGTGCACCGTCGTGCTGATATAAAATGTTTCTATGTTCGGCGAGAGGTAAATTTTCTAAATAGTTATTATTCAAATTTTGTAAGATATTCAGATATCTTTCACCTAAAAAAAAACAAAAATTTACCTATACATATTAGCAGGAGAGAAAATTTACCGTTTAAATTTTCCTGATAAAATTGTAATGCCACCACTTTATCGTTTCTTATGGCACAGTAAACATTGAACTGCCAACTTTCCTGACAGTTTCGCTCTCTGAACACATGAGGATTTGAGTCACTCCAATAATGCGAATTGTGTCTATTAAAAAGTCAATTTTTAGTAAATTTTGCTTCATCTGTCCATATAATATTTCCCAAATAATTCCCAATAAATTCACAAAAATTCTGTTTTCTTAGGAAATCTGTTTCTTTTAATCCTTGAACTATATGGAATGAAAACGGGTGAAACTTATGTTTTAATAAGATTCTGTGACTTGAGTCCTTGCATAGTCCCGATTCCAGAGCAGCTTGTCTTAATGACATCCTTGGAAATGCAAGAAAATATCCCAGAATGACTATTTCAATGTTTTCGTCATCAACAATAGGCTTTCTTCTTTGCATTTTTCCCTTGACAGAGCCATAATTTTTAAAATTTTCCGGTATGCGTTTTACACTGTTTGGTGACGGTTTCCGTTTTTCTGGATATCGAATAGCAAATGTGCTGCAAGTTCTTGGTATTACTTTATCACATTCTCCATAAATAATAAACAAATTTAAAAAGTCTTAGTGGGTGTAATTTAAACATGCTGGCATTTTTTGACATAAGATAATGATTGATTGTTTCTAATCATGGCTATTTTGATGAAATCATTACAACAATTCATGAAACTTTAACCCCCACAATGCTAATATCAGAAAAAAGGGAATTCAATTTTACACAACTTGACGTAAAAAAATATAGGGCGTTCCACTTGACCTAAACAAGTTTTCGCGGTTTGAAGTTGACAAAATGTAACGCGAAAAACAGAACACTTGGTATGATATTATTGAATTTATTTCAGATGTAGAACGTAGTTCTCCTTGTGTTCTTTTTATGTGACAAGAAGCAAATCAGGATCTTTTACACGAAGAAAGTTATAACGGTTCTTGCAAACCGTTGCATTTGTCAAATATCCCTGAAACAGCTAGGTTTAGGTATAGGATATGCTACATATTTTCGACTCAGAATTTTATGCTCTTTTCGAAAACCCTAAAATATATTCCATTCCATTTGAAATAAGCAAGTTAGTATCGACTTCCGGTATAAGCGGAAGTGCCAACTGCTTGTAATTATTTTAGTTGGATTTTCTGATGCGTACTTTTCTCTATATCGAGCGATTCAGTTCCTGGTGAGACACCCTGTATACTTTTTAAAATATTTTTCTCATTAAATTCCTGAGCTTCAACTAGATTTTGAACTGGTCGCACTATGCGTAGAACCCATTTCAATTTAACTCGGTATACTTTTGTCAAAATGTTTTTTAATTTTACTACACTAAAAATTGACTTAAATTGGGGTTGTAGTTTTCACACTTAAGAAACAGATATATATCTAATATCAGAGAGATACTTTTTGGAGGGGCAAAGGAGTGAAAAATATATCTCTTTAAAATATCCCTGAGAATATTGATTTGTTTGCTATTTTATCCGCATCATTTAAGAATATAATAAATAAGAGCAAATAAACTGAAACCCAATTAATATAAGGGAACCGTATAAAAAGAGTGCAATAACAATAAAGAGCAAAATTCCTCGTGAAGCGCATATAAAATCTAATATAAGGAAACCGAAATACGAGAGACGGGCGTAATAAATATAGCGATTGCTTAAACTATAAAGGCTCGGGCGATTCCAGCGTGCAGTTCACAAGTTTTCTAGTACTTTACATCGTATCTGGGTGATTACACCGATATTTCTTTTAAGATTATAAAAGTTTCCGATTGCACTATACATATACGGGCGAAACGCAGCCGCCGTTCCACAGAGTCATAACCCGTTATCTGCGCGTTGCAGGGCTGCCAACGATATAAAGTAATACGGGAGTGACAAGCTGCACTTTTACGATGACTCGTTTGTATCTCTTCCAAGACGGCACACTATGTGCTTGCTGCATGATGATGCCCCGCCATATGGTCGCGACGACGAATACTTTTATTACAGCTTATCAAAAATTTTATCTCCTTCATCTCAACTATATTGGAGAATCATTGCTAATAAATTTTCAGGAACGATTTGGCAAGCGAAGTCTCTTTTTAAAAGATGGGTAATTATTGCAAGATCAATGTGTTGCGCTTGGTTATAACGAGGCCATATAAATTTAAAATGCTTGCTGTAATTTAGTTCTTTTCGTAATTACTATTACTGAATTAAAGTTAGAGGAAAAATAAATTCCTAATAATGAGCTTACCTGAAACTTTCTTATATGCATTTTAAATACATTAGTTCAATGTTTCTCCCTTGGAATTATGAGCTAACTTTTACGAAAATTAAAGGAAAATTTCCCACCCAGTTTTTCCACAAAGCGATCTACTTGAAATGTTCTCTATAAGTATTCTGTCCAAAAGACGTAATAACTTTGCAGTGAATTTTTTAAGAAGATAATCCATCAAAATATTGACCATAGTGATATACTTCAAAGGCTTAATTTCCATGTTTCGCGAATAAATTTTAGATATAATCAAAATTTCTATGTGACTATAGCCAGGACTAACGGTTTAAAGTTTTCACCAATTTACGTAGTCTGGCTATAACAACTGCTAGTTTAATACAGATATCTTTAGAAGATAGGACACTTCATCTGATAATGCTATGTGAACTCAATTATCTGTTCTTTCTAATATTCATACTGTTTATCGTTTATCATTGTATATTTGTATAATGTGTATATCTATCGGTATATAGTCTGAAAGTTATTTGTGGCATTCTACGAATATTCTTTCCTATTATTTGGGTTTTCTGCCACATGCATTATTGTCTTCTTCTAAAACAAATCACCGAATCTACAAAATAATAAAATTATTGGAAAAAAGCCTCTGCGCCCGTGACGTTTACGTCAAAGGAATAGTCAGAGGTTATGTTTTGCAAATAATATAAATCGGAATAAACACAGAAATAATGTATTTTGCTGTCGTTTCGGAAAGTAATCTCTTTCCGTTTTCAAAGCTTTTTTTTGGAAGAATTCTTATTTTGCTGTGTATGTCAAATACACAGCTTTAAGATTCTGTTTATGTTATTTCCATAGATAGTTACTACTTACACAGAACATAGAACTGATGATATTTTCTTTTAGATAATGTTGAGTTTGTTAAGTTCTTCTTTTAGCATTGGTAGCCAGGTTGTACAAATATCTACAGAACAATTCGATACGCGCTTGTCTTCATTTAATAAGATTATTGCTGATTCTTTAATTTTTCTTTTTTGGTATCTGCTTCTTTTGGTAAAATTTTTGCCGAGTCCCAGTTTATTCTATGTCCGTTTTCCTAAGCATGCTCATAAATCTTTGATTTCTGAATTTCATTCTTTCTAATGTAACTTTGATGCTCATTCAACCTCACACTGAAAGGTCTGGGTGACTCACCCATATAACATTTATCACATTCGCACGGGATGTTGTAAATACAGTTTTTTTAATTCTGCTCCCTGTTTATCGGTTTTGTTTTTGTTAAAATAGATCTTAAAGTGTTCCCCGTTTGAGATAACGTCCTAACATCAAATTTGTCATCTATACGGCGTAGCTTTTTCGATAATCCGTATACATAAGGAATTATTGCTGTATAATGACGTTCAGGTTTTTGTCGTACCTGATTGTCCCTATTTTTAACATTTATGAAAACTCTATCAACAAAGGCTTCAGGATATTGATTTTGTACTAGAACCTCTTTGATAAATTTTTCTCGTTATTTAATATTTCGTTATTAGATCAAATTATTTTGGCCTTATCGTATAAACATTTTACAATACCCCTTTTAACATTTATTGACTGATTTGAGTTAAAATTTAGATATCTATTAGTATGTGTTGGTTTTCTATAAACGCATGTTTCAATTGTATTATTTACCCTTCTAATTAAAACATCTAAAAACGGTAGTTCATTCCTACTTTCTACTTCTAATGTGAATTTAATAGACGGTTCCTTACTATTTATATTTCCCAAAAAACTATCTAGTAAATCGACACCATGAGGCCAAATTGCAAAGATGTCGTCAACATATCTCCACCAGACAACCGGTTTGTTTTTCTTTCAAACTTTTCCATAAATATGTTGCTTAAAATTGGTGATAATGTAGACCCCATAGCCATACCAAAATCCTGCTGATAGAACTCATTGTCCAGTTGGAAATTGGTTGTTCTTATACACATTGTTAAGAGTTCCATTATGCTATTTACACTTAATTTAGTTCTAGTTTCCAAATTATTATCATTTAGCAACCTGTCTTTAACTATTTTTAAGGTCTCATCTACCGGAACATTGGTAAAAAGACTAACTACATCGAAACTAACCATCAATATCGTTTTCATAAATTTTTTCTATATAATGTTTACTATTTTTAATATATGAATCGGTATTTCCAGATAATGGATCAACAATTTTAAGTAAAAATTTTGCCCAATTATGACATGGTGAATTAATAGAACTAACAATTGGTCTTAAAGAAATATTTTCTTTATGTGTCTTTGGTAAGCCATAAAAATGAGGAGGCTTACTATGATGTGGTGTAAGTTTCCTTCGTTCAAAATCATTAAATTCATGTTTGTATTTAAATAAAGTTCTGTAAATTTTGCTGTCTATTGATTTTGTTGGATCTTTGTTAAGTTTTGAGTAGGGTCCCTCATTTGCAAGTGTCATGATTTTTGTGTTATATATATCTTTATCTATAATGACTTGGCATTACCTTTGTCTGCTGGCAATATTTTTATGCTTTGCACTCGAAAGATTGAGGCACTCCGCCTACGGCGTCGTGCTCAAACTTCTTTCTCGTGCAATATGGCTATCATATCCACTCTTGTTGCACAAACTACTATTGTAATTGCCTAATCTGTCTTTCCCTTATTAAGTTTCTAAATTTATGTAAATGCGTACCTTTTTACAGATTAAAATATTTTTCATAACTCAACCTGACAACCCCAAATTAGGGGTAGTTGGTGGAGGATGGGGGAGAAATGAATATTACCATCGTGTTGAACACTCTCAAAAACGGGAATAAACAAATTTTCATGCATTTTGATTCTTGTTCAGATATTTTAGTATTAGGGGAGGGGGTAGTTTCAACCCCGAGGGTGGATAAAATGTTGTATATTTAAATTTCATACGACCTACCCGAATCCCACTCAGAAAACAGATCCGCATGCCTAGAATGAGAAGAAAACTCGAAATAGGTGTGGCTTTTCTAGTTTAGGGGTAGTTGCTGAGGGAGGAGAGCCTTAAAAATATTACCATCATGTTCAGCGCCCTCGAAAACGGGAGTTACACATGTTTTATCCCTCTCATAGAACTTTTAGTGTTTTTCAACTTTTTCATGAATTAATTGTACAGCATAGATTCACAAATTTCTCTTAATATAACAAATATAGTTCAAAATGTACAATAAGGGTAATGTTAATAAATGTAGTTCAATAAATTCTTGTTTTACATTATCTCGATACCCCAAATTAGTAATTATATGGAGTACTTTTCTCTGTAGTCGAAATACTCTCTCTATATGAAATGAATGACCCCTGCATATGAGACCATAAAACATATGAGATAGAAACAGGACATGATAGGCTGTTAAAAGAATATTTTTAAGAGCTAAATTTACTAATGACCTAATAAAAAATATATTTCTTGATCATTTAGATGCTACTTTATCAATATGAAAAGCAAAGCTAAGTTTAGGATCCATGTATATACCTAAAAATATGACCATTTCTGTGTTAACAAAGTTGTACAGGGGTCTATGAGTCTATGAGAGATGGTAATAAAATAAAAAATGTTTATAACGATAATTTTATTATTCTCGGCGACTTTCATATTCAGCTTATCTGGTCAATGAAGTCCATAATCGAAATAGTAACTCACAGCAAAATTTTGTGAATTATTTCAGTATAGAGCAGTACAATTTTATTCCTAATTCTAACAGTAGAATTTTAGATCTTGTTTTGTGTAGTAGAACTTGCAATGTATATCATTCTCCTAAACTATTTTTAAAAGAAGATAATAACCATCCAGCTTTCTTCATCGAAATAAATGGTCTAATCAGCGGGAAACTGAGAAATTTGCTCTAAGTAACAACAAATGACCTACTAGATTTTAATTTAAAAATATCTCATTTCCATACCATATATTTAGAGCCATCGGTCCTATTTGTCCTCTTTTATTGGTACGAACAATACAGTAGATGCATTCTATAATGTGCGAAGTAAAATTGTTTAAAAACATGCTCCTGTAAAACCTACACTGAATTGTAGTAGACGGTTCCCAAAGTGGTTTTCAGAAGAACTTATAGATCAGTAGGAAGCAAGAAAAAGCTAAAACTAAATATTCAAAAAAATTGAAGATTATAGCGAATTTAAACATCATAGAACGACATTTAAAACAAATACTAGGGAAGCATACACCAGGTTTGAAATGAGTGACCTCAAATACCTGCAATAAAGGTCTTTATTTTTTTTCTCTTGAATGAAGTCTGAAATATTGTCCACATTTTGTATTGTTCTATTCCGCTGCATAATGGTGTGAATTTTTCAATATTTACTGCTCAAACCAACAGAGATACAGCATTTAAAAGTGTTACTTTTTCAAATTTAAATTTATTTTCCTTGTCGCGTTAATTTCATTCCGTGGGAACTGGTTGCTGTGACAATATTAGGTGGGAAACTGTGAGTATGCAACCATTTATATTTGCATATGTTTAAGGCTGCTTAGTGGCAAAAAAGCATTAACTGATGGATATTCTTGAATAATTAATTTAATTTCAACTTGCTTATTTGTTTTACATTAATTCATTTTTTTGCCAGTACACTTATTTTCTCTATTATTACAAATATTTACCTTTATGACTTGTCATTGGCTGGGCAACAAACAGGGAATTTTGTGATTGCTAGGTTTAAGCAAGCAGCACTTAAAAGCAAGGAATTTACGGAAGGAAGGATGGTGATTTTTTTTCTTTGGTGGTGCAAGTGTGGAGGATTCAGTAAAAATTTAACGAAAGAAGAAGAGAAGCATATATAACTTAATCTAACTAATTTTGTAGTATAATAAATATTTTTTGTTGCAGTTCCTATTTTTGCAACTTGTGTCATCCGTGATAATCCTCTGATATTTTCATATACTACCGTATCTTATCAATTGATTAATAACTTTTTAATTGTAAGTTTCAAATTTTAACAGAATAATTTTGCCTTCTTGGCTGGACAAAATTTTACAGGACTTTATACAAACCAAGGGTGTACTCTCATAGTCCACTCTTCTTACTTACGAACCCTTTGCTCTCACACAAGAAAATTGCCGTTCGCAAAAGAGATCGCTTTGTACATTTGGATATAAAAGTGGTTACAATACTCAAGAATTCCACGTAGGAAAATTAATGTCTTGAATATATCTGTTCAACTATGTATCTAAACTATTTCAGTTATACTGTTCATTAAAGAATTTTGAATTTTGAAATTCTTTATTTCAATTCACCAACACTAGATTTCGATGCTTGCAAAATCAATTAATAGATACAAAAAGTATTGAATTGCAAAACGCTGAAGAAGACTGATATTAAAATATTTTCTTAAAATGTTTAGGGATCACTATTTTAATATTTAGTCGGAGTGAATTGTTAACTCGCTAATTTTTTCATGAAAGGCTACTTTTTGGTAGTAGAAAGTGACTCAAAAAAGTTTACCAAAATATATCCCCGCGAACCCTTATAAACAACCCGCTCAAACGGAAAAAATAAGTTTTTGCTAATATCTCGAAAAATAATGAAAAAAAAACGGATAGTACCACGTGAAAAAGCGGTAAATTTGACAAAAAAATAGTATAAAAGCCTTTTTTGATAAATTTTTCCCTTAGCATGAGAAGTAAAAAAATATTTTTTTTATCTACAAGCCTTTTCTGACTGTTTTCGATAAGTTTTCTAGTGAAAATTTCTTAACCCTAAAAAATGGAAAAAAATACCAATGATTTAAAAGTTATTTTTTTACCCTGGATACTTTAGAGCATAAAAATTAATCTTGGATTGAAGTTTAAGATATAAACAAGCTAGATCTACAAGGATTTTTTTTTAAATGGTATTTTATTTAATATTTATGTTTTAATATAGAGTGGAAAAAAAAGATAAAGCTTAAATTTCACGTTCAATCTACAAGAAATAAAAATTAAAAGTAAGTATACCATTGGAAAGCTGAATTCTTCCTCTTTAAAATGCTACCTTTTTTGTCGTTTTTAATGGGTACAAATTGTCTTTATTATGTAGCGGCGGTCGAGAAATGCTTCATTTTCCTGTGCGACGTGCTTGAAATATTGAGCGAACTGTAATAATTTCTCATACTAAGGGAAAAATTTATTTAAAAAAACTTTTAATACACTTTTTTTTGTAAATTTCCCACTCTTTCACGTGGTGTTATCAGTTTTTTATTCATTATTTTTCGAGATATTAGAAAGAAACTGAATTTTTCCGTTTCAAAGGGTTGTTTATAAGGGTTCGCGGGGGTAAATTTTGGTAAACTTTTTTGAGTCGCCTTCTACTAGCAAAACTAGCCTTTTATGAAAAAATTAGCGAGGTAACAATTAATTCTAACTGTTCATCAAAATTGGTCTCTGACAACTGGGCTAATTCAAAAGATTTAATGAATTTAGTCGAGAAAATTTACAATGAAGGATTTTGTTGAGGTAATTCGCAACAAATTTGGTATCAACTAGGTGTGATTAAACCTTTGTTCATCACTGTTTGTTTGATATCTAGTACGATATCCTGCACTATAAATGATTACTATACGTCGGCTGTTGTTAATTTAGGTGGAAAATAAATTCAATTTCCACACAAAGTGCCCGCATGCCTCCAAACAAAAGATACATAACTTAAACTCATTCTTTTTGAGGCGATTGTAGGTTTATTGAGTATCTTCCTGAACTGAATGCGTTATTTCCCATTTTGTAGCTTGTTATTTATGATTTTCATAAGGCAACAAAGTGGCCTTTATCAGAATTTCATAAGGTCGATGAAAGAGGTGAAGAATACACATGGACAAGTGATGTAAAATCCATATTTACTAGAGAGGTGGGCGGGGGCTTTTATAAGGCAATCCAGGGCTAGCCACATGAGTTGAGATAAGATTTCAGGGACTTTTTTTTATAGAGAATGTATTGTTTAGAGTGAAAATCTCTCATAAATAGTTACTTATATAAGATTTAATATAAATAATTTCTAACATAATTTTGTTAATATCTATAAGTCTCTGAAAGTGAAAATAATGCAATGAATAAACATATTGCCAGATTTATTTTAACGCTTACATTTCTAAATTATTTAGTTCTGAGAATATAAATAAGGTCTGTGAATTATTTGTATTTATCTGTTTTTGAGTTGTCTTCCTCCAGATTCTTGGTTTTGTGTATCTTCTCGTGAGCATATTATTGATTCTTCTATATATATATTTGCACATACAAACCCACATGTATTTATACATATATATACATAAACGTATATACGTATATATTGTTTCTTTTGGGTGTCTGAAGGTTAGGTTTAGTCATCCTGCTGACAGTGTTTCTATGTCTTCGGAGAATATCCTGCATTATTACGAGTTAAATATATCAATTTTGTCCATATTTGTTATCATTATATAAATTCACAAACTAATAAAGAAATTACTTTAAATTTAGTTTGGATGAAAAGTAAACAAAATGACTAACTGGACTTTTTCTCTATTTTCCTTTACGTTTTCTTGGGGCGCTGAACACAGATTTCTAGTTTGCTACCTCGGAACTTTTCTGCTTAAAAAGTTATTAGCGAAAAACCATAAAAGAATAGAATTTTTCTGGGTTTTTGCCTTGTAGAGAGTTACACTTTTTTCAAAAAATTATTACACCAAATTAAACTAAAGAGGTTTTCCTACATTTTTATGTACATTTTTTTTGCATACAAATAAAATGAATTTTAACGATATATTGCAATGCCGACATCCGAAGCCAAAAACGCGATCCGATCACTATGCATCCTTTTCAATTACCAATTTGAATCTCTTGAGTTACTAACAGAACTCGCTATAGCACTAACAAAATAAAATAAAATCAGGAGGAGGAGGAAATATATAAAAGTACAAACACTCCGAAGCAGATCAAATCACCAATTTTTATTGTTCTAGTAATGTAAGTTAATTTAAGTAGAATGATAACTTTTATAAGTTTATGTGTTCTTAAAGAAAACAACTTTGTTCGCGGTGGTTACTATAGCAATATCGTCTCCATAATTGTTTAGAAGGTATGCTCTAACTGCTTCGACTGAATTGGAATTGGTTAGGAGAATGGTCAAAGAAAAAATATTGAACCACAGCACTTAGGCCCCATCGGACGCCTTGTACTTCCTCCCTGTAGGCAGACCCTTGCCTATGCCTCAAACCAACCCATTCTTGCGAAGTAGGTGGTGTGCTGCTTAGGGGTATCTCCCTTACATCGGCAAAAGTATGCCAACGTTCTCCCAAAGTGGCTTCTCTTGATGATACCGCAGAACAGTCACAGAGTACATGTTGGAGGGTCTCACCTTCTTGTTCACAACCTCTAAATCTCATATTGTATAGGTGTTTCCTTAACGGACAGTCTCCAGTCTGGATTCCCGTTATAAAACGTAGGTTCCTTCTGGACATTGCCAGGTAGTCCATTGCCGTACTCTTGTTGGGATATTTTAGTAGTTCTCTACCAAGCTGACAGCTGTTTGTTTCATTCCACAGCTTCTTGAATTCATTATGGATGTTATCTTTAATTACTTGTGTTATCGCCGTGATCGGTAACCTGGCCGGGCCTGATCCAAACATATTTAGGCCTGCTGCCTGCTTGGCCAGTCCGTCGGTTACTTTGTTGCCACTACACTGGTCATGCCTTTTCACCCAGCATACCAGTATGTTATTCATGCTGGAGGCACACACAAGTGCTTGGTGACGTTTCCATACTGCTCCTGTGGTAATTTTGTAACTTCTCAGAGCTAGTAATGATTGTTTACAATTTGTGTAGATGCTGATTGTTTTGCCCGTGGTTTTTCTCCGGACAATATCTTTTGCAGCTATGGTTATGCCCGCCAATTCCGTCTATATTACGCTGGCTCGCCCATCCATAGCCTATTTATATTAGATTTACAGACTTCTGGAATATATTCCGCATCCTGCTCCATCCTCTTTTTTGATCCGTTGTTGATCACACCTTCGCCAGCAACTTCGTTCTCACTATTCGTCTGTATTATGTAGGGTCTGTCAATGACAAACCGGGCAGAAATGCCATCTCTGTGCACACCTATAGAAGAGGCGTCCTATTGGCAGCAGTTTTACACAGGCGACTTTTGGCCTCTCAACAGCTTACATTTGGTTATATGCCAACGGATTTGAGGTGTACCATTGTTGTCGCAGCCACTTCTCATAGATATATATCGAGTGGTGGCAGACACAGCATTACCTCCATAACTCTCGTTGGCGTTATTTGCATAGTTTCGGTTATGCTTAGGCAGACAACTCTCTGTTCTTGGCTAAGCTTGGCCTTAGCTGCAGTGTTTGCTCTTAGGCCATCAAACCACAGCTCCGTAAATTATCAGTTGTCTTATGACTGCAGTGTGTATCCACATGATCACTTTTGGTCTTTTTCCACTGAAGGACAGTATTTCTCTCATTTCACACGCGACACGTGTGTCAATCAAAATGAGCAACATATCGAACACCTATTATAAATTTTTCTAATGAATTATTTGAGGGAACCTCTTTTTTTAAGTTTATTCTTGAATTTGAGACTTATTTATTTATAAAACTAAATTGGTTGCAATTAGCCCTAGAGAAGTACTTACAAAAAATGTTTGTTTTTCATTTCTACATCACATCGTCGAAAAATATACAGGGTGTTCCGTTTGAAAAAATTGAGAAAATTCAATTTAAAATGATCTTAATTGAAAAATAATTTTTGGCAACCCTGTACATTTTTAGGAAATAAAAATTATTCAAAAACATTAATTAGATGTATTCACATAAGTTAAAACCCATAATTGTGACTATGCATTGCATTATTTCAACAAAAAAATTCATTGCATCCAAGTGGTTGGGAGATATTCAATGCTAATATAGGAATGAATAGAGCCTAGAAAGAGGCTTCAAAAAATGTACTGATATACATAGCATTCCAATTTAAAAAAAGGCACTTGGTCCTGTAATTTCGTCTTGGCTCGCCCTGTATGTTCGAAAATAATTTCCATTATAGACTTTGTTATCGTTTGCTTGTAATTTAAAAAAAATGTCTAGCTATCGTAGAACTCACGATATGGAAGTCCGACTTACGATTGCCCCACCCCGTATATAGGGGGCGGTAGCACAGTGGTTAGCGCGTCTAGCTTTCGCTCTGAACATACCTAACGAAGTCGATTCGAGCGCCGCCTACTGCAAAATAAATTTCAATTATTAAAATTACCCTCCAAGAAGTGGTTCGGATCCCACTATAAATTGTAGGGCCCCGTGCCCTTTCTCACATAAGTCTAGGCTTAAGAGGGTCATTCAAGTGAGGCGGTTAAAACATATGTAACATTTACATTATTTATATATGAAAAATGTATTAAAATCTCTCTAGTTTCTTTTGGTGGAATAATTTTTTCAAAAAAGTTTAATTCTCTACCAAATACAAGGCAAAAACCAAAAAAAAAAATCTGATTATTTCGTGATTTTTCACTTATAACAGTTACGATGGGCCAAACTTGAAATTTGTCTTCAGCACCCAAAAACACATAAAGAAAGATAGAGATGAAAACTCCTCCAGAACTTTCCATGCGGAAGCCTTTTTTGATACTTTGATGTCCGATGATTACATTACGGGTCTAGTTGAAGATATGTGCAAAAATTCAAATAGGTAGGATTTTTCTAATCCAATACCTTGTTCTGCCTTACTATAGCTTTAATTTTTAATTTATGATCTTACAACCCTCGGAACAGAAATGTAAGGTGTAACATATTTCGATTACACTCGGTACATTAGCATACTCTTCTCCTCGCCGGTATATCCAAGATGTAGTCGAAGGGCGAATATTTCCGACGCTAGTCATGTGTGAAACATTGTTGCCGTGTCGGGCGTATCCGGCTTAAACGGCAGAGGGAAATAGCTTTTATAAAATGCTCCACTGGACAGCATAACTTGCATTCGTTTTCTTGGATCCCTCCACCGCCAATCAAATAAATATTCATAGCTGTATTCCGATCGTACCGAGATCGAGACATTTAATAAAGGCATCCAATAATATATTTATTGCCTAGTATTTCTGTCATCCCCCATTTATTACGCATTATTGCCTTTTTCTAGGGATAATATTCATCAACTTGCTATTCCCAATATTCCTATCAAAATAAAATGATATTGGTCTAAATAATAATCGTAATAAAAATAAAAGTTTAATTTTTATTAGTGTCACAAGAATAAAGAATTGCAAGAACGCTTACGATGTCAAGAAATTTTCTATTTTTTGTCTAGAAACGTCTATTTTCATCATCATTTAGATTTTTTCACGACTCCAATACTTTTTCTATCTATAGATGAGAAAGTAATATTTTCTTTTTTAACTACAAACAAGTAAAAATGCAGTTAAAACAATTAAACATTTCATCACACTTGTCTGGATTAAAGGATTAAACTTTATTGCTATGCGCTCTAGTGTATTAAACGAATCATAGGATAAAGCTGATATTTTCGCCGTAAGTTATCTTTTTGGTAAAAAATCTCTAATGACGTGCAGACGTTCAACATCAATCGCATCAATAGGGTTTTTGTTCGGGGTCATAGTCGCAAAGCAAGGAAGTTTCTCGTGAAAAAGGATTGGAGTTTGCCAATAACTCGTATCCATCCTTTCCTTTTGGCATCGGAGAAGAGTCGAATGTAGCTTACCGATGATCTGCGTGCCTCCAGGGAGATAAACCGCACACTAGAGTTTCAATCCACTCTTGCGAAAACGCCTAAATGTTTTAGACACGTCACTCCAGCGGAATTATCTGTGCTGTCACACATACACATGCACGCACTTCTCCCGGATCCAACAGGATATTTAACGCTTCATTTGTGGTCGGTACAATTCTTGCGTAAAACTGTTTCTTTTCTTGTTTTATTTCGACATATCTGATAATATTATATAGGGTGTTTCTAAGTGATTGGAACGGGTTTTAAAGGGGACTTCGTGGATTATTTTGCAAATAAAAATCATATAAGCGTATGTCCTAAATTGCCTATTTTTCAAGAGGAATATGAATATCGGAAAAAATTAGGTGATTTCTAAATATCACGAAAACACTTCCAAGATATTTTTCCTTAAATATGGTGTGATTTTTATACTGACATAGAATACAGTGAGCATAAATTTTATTAAATAAAAATTAATCTTGGATTGAAGTTTAAGATATAAACAAGCTAGATCTACAAGGATTTTTTTTTAAATGGTATTTTATTTAATATTTATGTTTTAATATAGAGTGGAAAAAAAAGATAAAGCTTAAATTTCACGTTCAATCTACAAGAAATAAAAATTAAAAGTAAGTATACCATTGGAAAGCTGAATTCTTCCTCTTTAAAATGCTACCTTTTTTGTCGTTTTTAATGGGTACAAATTGTCTTTATTATGTAGCGGCGGTCGAGAAATGCTTCATTTTCCTGTGCGACGTGCTTGAAATATTGAGCGAACTGTAATAATTTCTCATACTAAGGGAAAAATTTATTTAAAAAAACTTTTAATACACTTTTTTTTGTAAATTTCCCACTCTTTCACGTGGTGTTATCAGTTTTTTATTCATTATTTTTCGAGATATTAGAAAGAAACTGAATTTTTCCGTTTCAAAGGGTTGTTTATAAGGGTTCGCGGGGGTAAATTTTGGTAAACTTTTTTGAGTCGCCTTCTACTAGCAAAACTAGCCTTTTATGAAAAAATTAGCGAGGTAACAATTAATTCTAACTGTTCATCAAAATTGGTCTCTGACAACTGGGCTAATTCAAAAGATTTAATGAATTTAGTCGAGAAAATTTACAATGAAGGATTTTGTTGAGGTAATTCGCAACAAATTTGGTATCAACTAGGTGTGATTAAACCTTTGTTCATCACTGTTTGTTTGATATCTAGTACGATATCCTGCACTATAAATGATTACTATACGTCGGCTGTTGTTAATTTAGGTGGAAAATAAATTCAATTTCCACACAAAGTGCCCGCATGCCTCCAAACAAAAGATACATAACTTAAACTCATTCTTTTTGAGGCGATTGTAGGTTTATTGAGTATCTTCCTGAACTGAATGCGTTATTTCCCATTTTGTAGCTTGTTATTTATGATTTTCATAAGGCAACAAAGTGGCCTTTATCAGAATTTCATAAGGTCGATGAAAGAGGTGAAGAATACACATGGACAAGTGATGTAAAATCCATATTTACTAGAGAGGTGGGCGGGGGCTTTTATAAGGCAATCCAGGGCTAGCCACATGAGTTGAGATAAGATTTCAGGGACTTTTTTTTATAGAGAATGTATTGTTTAGAGTGAAAATCTCTCATAAATAGTTACTTATATAAGATTTAATATAAATAATTTCTAACATAATTTTGTTAATATCTATAAGTCTCTGAAAGTGAAAATAATGCAATGAATAAACATATTGCCAGATTTATTTTAACGCTTACATTTCTAAATTATTTAGTTCTGAGAATATAAATAAGGTCTGTGAATTATTTGTATTTATCTGTTTTTGAGTTGTCTTCCTCCAGATTCTTGGTTTTGTGTATCTTCTCGTGAGCATATTATTGATTCTTCTATATATATATTTGCACATACAAACCCACATGTATTTATACATATATATACATAAACGTATATACGTATATATTGTTTCTTTTGGGTGTCTGAAGGTTAGGTTTAGTCATCCTGCTGACAGTGTTTCTATGTCTTCGGAGAATATCCTGCATTATTACGAGTTAAATATATCAATTTTGTCCATATTTGTTATCATTATATAAATTCACAAACTAATAAAGAAATTACTTTAAATTTAGTTTGGATGAAAAGTAAACAAAATGACTAACTGGACTTTTTCTCTATTTTCCTTTACGTTTTCTTGGGGCGCTGAACACAGATTTCTAGTTTGCTACCTCGGAACTTTTCTGCTTAAAAAGTTATTAGCGAAAAACCATAAAAGAATAGAATTTTTCTGGGTTTTTGCCTTGTAGAGAGTTACACTTTTTTCAAAAAATTATTACACCAAATTAAACTAAAGAGGTTTTCCTACATTTTTATGTACATTTTTTTTGCATACAAATAAAATGAATTTTAACGATATATTGCAATGCCGACATCCGAAGCCAAAAACGCGATCCGATCACTATGCATCCTTTTCAATTACCAATTTGAATCTCTTGAGTTACTAACAGAACTCGCTATAGCACTAACAAAATAAAATAAAATCAGGAGGAGGAGGAAATATATAAAAGTACAAACACTCCGAAGCAGATCAAATCACCAATTTTTATTGTTCTAGTAATGTAAGTTAATTTAAGTAGAATGATAACTTTTATAAGTTTATGTGTTCTTAAAGAAAACAACTTTGTTCGCGGTGGTTACTATAGCAATATCGTCTCCATAATTGTTTAGAAGGTATGCTCTAACTGCTTCGACTGAATTGGAATTGGTTAGGAGAATGGTCAAAGAAAAAATATTGAACCACAGCACTTAGGCCCCATCGGACGCCTTGTACTTCCTCCCTGTAGGCAGACCCTTGCCTATGCCTCAAACCAACCCATTCTTGCGAAGTAGGTGGTGTGCTGCTTAGGGGTATCTCCCTTACATCGGCAAAAGTATGCCAACGTTCTCCCAAAGTGGCTTCTCTTGATGATACCGCAGAACAGTCACAGAGTACATGTTGGAGGGTCTCACCTTCTTGTTCACAACCTCTAAATCTCATATTGTATAGGTGTTTCCTTAACGGACAGTCTCCAGTCTGGATTCCCGTTATAAAACGTAGGTTCCTTCTGGACATTGCCAGGTAGTCCATTGCCGTACTCTTGTTGGGATATTTTAGTAGTTCTCTACCAAGCTGACAGCTGTTTGTTTCATTCCACAGCTTCTTGAATTCATTATGGATGTTATCTTTAATTACTTGTGTTATCGCCGTGATCGGTAACCTGGCCGGGCCTGATCCAAACATATTTAGGCCTGCTGCCTGCTTGGCCAGTCCGTCGGTTACTTTGTTGCCACTACACTGGTCATGCCTTTTCACCCAGCATACCAGTATGTTATTCATGCTGGAGGCACACACAAGTGCTTGGTGACGTTTCCATACTGCTCCTGTGGTAATTTTGTAACTTCTCAGAGCTAGTAATGATTGTTTACAATTTGTGTAGATGCTGATTGTTTTGCCCGTGGTTTTTCTCCGGACAATATCTTTTGCAGCTATGGTTATGCCCGCCAATTCCGTCTATATTACGCTGGCTCGCCCATCCATAGCCTATTTATATTAGATTTACAGACTTCTGGAATATATTCCGCATCCTGCTCCATCCTCTTTTTTGATCCGTTGTTGATCACACCTTCGCCAGCAACTTCGTTCTCACTATTCGTCTGTATTATGTAGGGTCTGTCAATGACAAACCGGGCAGAAATGCCATCTCTGTGCACACCTATAGAAGAGGCGTCCTATTGGCAGCAGTTTTACACAGGCGACTTTTGGCCTCTCAACAGCTTACATTTGGTTATATGCCAACGGATTTGAGGTGTACCATTGTTGTCGCAGCCACTTCTCATAGATATATATCGAGTGGTGGCAGACACAGCATTACCTCCATAACTCTCGTTGGCGTTATTTGCATAGTTTCGGTTATGCTTAGGCAGACAACTCTCTGTTCTTGGCTAAGCTTGGCCTTAGCTGCAGTGTTTGCTCTTAGGCCATCAAACCACAGCTCCGTAAATTATCAGTTGTCTTATGACTGCAGTGTGTATCCACATGATCACTTTTGGTCTTTTTCCACTGAAGGACAGTATTTCTCTCATTTCACACGCGACACGTGTGTCAATCAAAATGAGCAACATATCGAACACCTATTATAAATTTTTCTAATGAATTATTTGAGGGAACCTCTTTTTTTAAGTTTATTCTTGAATTTGAGACTTATTTATTTATAAAACTAAATTGGTTGCAATTAGCCCTAGAGAAGTACTTACAAAAAATGTTTGTTTTTCATTTCTACATCACATCGTCGAAAAATATACAGGGTGTTCCGTTTGAAAAAATTGAGAAAATTCAATTTAAAATGATCTTAATTGAAAAATAATTTTTGGCAACCCTGTACATTTTTAGGAAATAAAAATTATTCAAAAACATTAATTAGATGTATTCACATAAGTTAAAACCCATAATTGTGACTATGCATTGCATTATTTCAACAAAAAAATTCATTGCATCCAAGTGGTTGGGAGATATTCAATGCTAATATAGGAATGAATAGAGCCTAGAAAGAGGCTTCAAAAAATGTACTGATATACATAGCATTCCAATTTAAAAAAAGGCACTTGGTCCTGTAATTTCGTCTTGGCTCGCCCTGTATGTTCGAAAATAATTTCCATTATAGACTTTGTTATCGTTTGCTTGTAATTTAAAAAAAATGTCTAGCTATCGTAGAACTCACGATATGGAAGTCCGACTTACGATTGCCCCACCCCGTATATAGGGGGCGGTAGCACAGTGGTTAGCGCGTCTAGCTTTCGCTCTGAACATACCTAACGAAGTCGATTCGAGCGCCGCCTACTGCAAAATAAATTTCAATTATTAAAATTACCCTCCAAGAAGTGGTTCGGATCCCACTATAAATTGTAGGGCCCCGTGCCCTTTCTCACATAAGTCTAGGCTTAAGAGGGTCATTCAAGTGAGGCGGTTAAAACATATGTAACATTTACATTATTTATATATGAAAAATGTATTAAAATCTCTCTAGTTTCTTTTGGTGGAATAATTTTTTCAAAAAAGTTTAATTCTCTACCAAATACAAGGCAAAAACCAAAAAAAAAAATCTGATTATTTCGTGATTTTTCACTTATAACAGTTACGATGGGCCAAACTTGAAATTTGTCTTCAGCACCCAAAAACACATAAAGAAAGATAGAGATGAAAACTCCTCCAGAACTTTCCATGCGGAAGCCTTTTTTGATACTTTGATGTCCGATGATTACATTACGGGTCTAGTTGAAGATATGTGCAAAAATTCAAATAGGTAGGATTTTTCTAATCCAATACCTTGTTCTGCCTTACTATAGCTTTAATTTTTAATTTATGATCTTACAACCCTCGGAACAGAAATGTAAGGTGTAACATATTTCGATTACACTCGGTACATTAGCATACTCTTCTCCTCGCCGGTATATCCAAGATGTAGTCGAAGGGCGAATATTTCCGACGCTAGTCATGTGTGAAACATTGTTGCCGTGTCGGGCGTATCCGGCTTAAACGGCAGAGGGAAATAGCTTTTATAAAATGCTCCACTGGACAGCATAACTTGCATTCGTTTTCTTGGATCCCTCCACCGCCAATCAAATAAATATTCATAGCTGTATTCCGATCGTACCGAGATCGAGACATTTAATAAAGGCATCCAATAATATATTTATTGCCTAGTATTTCTGTCATCCCCCATTTATTACGCATTATTGCCTTTTTCTAGGGATAATATTCATCAACTTGCTATTCCCAATATTCCTATCAAAATAAAATGATATTGGTCTAAATAATAATCGTAATAAAAATAAAAGTTTAATTTTTATTAGTGTCACAAGAATAAAGAATTGCAAGAACGCTTACGATGTCAAGAAATTTTCTATTTTTTGTCTAGAAACGTCTATTTTCATCATCATTTAGATTTTTTCACGACTCCAATACTTTTTCTATCTATAGATGAGAAAGTAATATTTTCTTTTTTAACTACAAACAAGTAAAAATGCAGTTAAAACAATTAAACATTTCATCACACTTGTCTGGATTAAAGGATTAAACTTTATTGCTATGCGCTCTAGTGTATTAAACGAATCATAGGATAAAGCTGATATTTTCGCCGTAAGTTATCTTTTTGGTAAAAAATCTCTAATGACGTGCAGACGTTCAACATCAATCGCATCAATAGGGTTTTTGTTCGGGGTCATAGTCGCAAAGCAAGGAAGTTTCTCGTGAAAAAGGATTGGAGTTTGCCAATAACTCGTATCCATCCTTTCCTTTTGGCATCGGAGAAGAGTCGAATGTAGCTTACCGATGATCTGCGTGCCTCCAGGGAGATAAACCGCACACTAGAGTTTCAATCCACTCTTGCGAAAACGCCTAAATGTTTTAGACACGTCACTCCAGCGGAATTATCTGTGCTGTCACACATACACATGCACGCACTTCTCCCGGATCCAACAGGATATTTAACGCTTCATTTGTGGTCGGTACAATTCTTGCGTAAAACTGTTTCTTTTCTTGTTTTATTTCGACATATCTGATAATATTATATAGGGTGTTTCTAAGTGATTGGAACGGGTTTTAAAGGGGACTTCGTGGATTATTTTGCAAATAAAAATCATATAAGCGTATGTCCTAAATTGCCTATTTTTCAAGAGGAATATGAATATCGGAAAAAATTAGGTGATTTCTAAATATCACGAAAACACTTCCAAGATATTTTTCCTTAAATATGGTGTGATTTTTATACTGACATAGAATACAGTGAGCATAAATTTTATTAAATAAAATATGCAATGTATAACAGAAGTTATGCCACATATTTCATTGAAGAAAGTTTTTGCACAAAACCAAAGCAATGTGCAACAAAATATTGTATTTACGTTTTAATATACCGGGTGTAACAGGATCATGGTATTTATTCTAATTATCTTGTTACACATAAGGGGGTTTTGGAATACAAAAAATTAACACAAAACATTACAACAGTTGTTCAAAATGCGTCCATTAACGTCAATGCGCTTCTGAACTTGCATAGCTGTTTGTCGAAGAACGTTCTCCAATTGCTGGGCCGTTATGCTATTAATGGCTCATTCTACTCGGAGCTCCAGGTCTTCACGGGTTGTAACGGCGGTTGCATAGACAATATTTTTTAAATGACCCCAAACAAAGAAATCAAGGGGCGTTAAATCAGGTGACCTTGGAGGCCACCTCACAGGGTCATTCGGCGAAGTTACGTTTTCTCCGAATCTCCGTTGAAGGTAATCAATTACTATCCTTGAATTATGGGGAGGGGCGCTCTTTTTTGGAAATACATTCCCTGTCCTAAATCTAAAGGTAACTCATCTAAAATGTCCTCAATCTCATTTTCCAGGAATCTCAAGTATCTGGCACCAGTCAGAGATCCTTCAAATATTATTGGATCAATAATTCTACTACCGATTACTCCAAGCCAAACATTGAAACCGAACCGCACTTGAAAGTTACCCTCCCGTAATAAATTTTGATTTTCTTCTGACCAACATTTTGTATTTTGTCAGTTAAATAATCCCAAATTTGTAAACCTAGACTCGCCCCAAAATAAAATCTGTCCCAAAAAATCATTATTTGGCTGCACGTTATTATACAAAATCCAATTGCAATATTCCATCTTACGTTCGTGATCACTTTCGTACAAATGCTGGTGCAATTGGTATTTAAAAGATTTATAGTGGTATTTATGCAAAATTCGGCTTACTGTTTGGTGACTGATGTCCAATTCAAACCCAACTTGCCTTAAAGGAACAGTCTTATCAACTTCTATTTGAGCCACAACATTAATTTCCGTTCCTTCGTACTCAGAATTTTTCAAGGATTCCAAAATATAATAATATACAGGGTGTTCTATTTAAAAATAAAATTCTGGGGTCAATTCCGGTGAAACCGGAAGTGGGAAAATATGACAGTTATGCCACAAAGTGTCTTCTTGGTCATATAATACATCTACAAAGTTTCCTTCTGATATTCTTTATAGGACTATTAGGACGGATATTAAACTTTCAAATTTTAAGTAATAAACTACTATGATAGTGAACTAAGTTTTAATATATTCACTATATTCAAAACTTTACGTGTACGTAACTTCTCAATAGTTGCTCAATTCTGCAGAACTGAAAATTCAAATAAATAATCAGATCATTACATCAATCAACAGAGTAGAAAATCTTGAAATTAACTTTGATCATCTACTAAGTTTTTCTAGTCACGTAGTATTATTTTTAAAAGTTAGAAAATCATGACATTTCTTACTCATTTCATGACATCCGCTCGAGCGGACTTTTATTTCCGTTGCTAATGGCAACGGAGAACTAAATTTTTTATCTTTATTTTTATAGCTTATTGACGTTTGAAGAAAAAAATAATATCTCTTATTCGGAGTAAACGCTACTGTTGTGACTCGTCTGTAATTGAAAAATCTGCAGACTTGTCAGAAAAGTATCAATTTTACTCCTAATAAAACAATATACTACATCTTTTCTTCGAATACTTTTAGTGCCCCTCCTAAGCGGCAGTAAAAAACTTTTACGGCCGCTCAGAACTCGTAAGCGGCAATATATAGAAATGACAGTTTTAGTTCAAAGAACTTGTCATAAAAGTTCTTTGATATTTGAAGAAAAAAATATATTATTAAATGTTAAATATTTCCTTTTCCTCATTTCCATCTTCTTTGCTACTTTTTATTAGAGTTAAATTTCGCTAAAAGTATAATAGTGTATTGTTTTATATAGAGTAAAAGTGACATTTACGTGTCGAAGATTCACTTGACGGACTAGCGAATCGAGGCCGGCAAGAACCGCCGAGACAAAAAAATAACTTTTTCTTCAAACGTCAAAAAACTATGACATTTCTTACTTGTTTCATGACATTAATGTTTGACGTTTCAGACGGCTATGCGTTGCCATTGGCAACTGAAGTAAAAGTACTTTTTCTTCCGCTCGAGCGGACTTTTACTTCCGTTGCTAAGGGAAACGCACAGCTATAGTATATTGTTTTATTATGAGTCACAAAAGTGGATTATATATTACTTATAAATATATATATTTTTAATCGTCATTCTTATTGTTATTAAATCTTAGGTCAATTTTATAAAAATTGGTATAACTAGTATTAAGAAGAATGTAGACTATTCATATACAAATGTACCTATTTGTCACTAAGGAAAATAAATTATTATTATTATTATAAAGAAAATTATAACATTTCTTACTTGTTTCATGACATTAAAGTATGACATTTGAAAAGGCTGTGCGTTGCCATTAGCAACGGAAGTAAAAGTAGTCTCAGACTTTATTTTTTACCTTTATTTTTTATAGCTGATCTACGTTGAAGAAAAAATAACATGTCTTATTCGGAGTAAAAGCCACTTTTTCTATAAAACAATATACTATAGCTGTGCGTTGCCATTTGCAACGGAAGTAAAAGTCCGCTCGAGCGGAAGAAAAAGTAATTTTACTTCCGTTGCTTTTTTTGACATTTGAAGAAAAAAAATTTATCTTTTTTTACAGCTAATCGACGTTTGAAGAAAACGTCGAAGTAAATGCCATATCTGTAATTGCCGGACTCCCTTCATTCATCCAGCAAACCTACATACTCATCACAAAGGTATCACTTTTATTCCTAATAAAACAATTTACTATTATTCATCATAAAACATGCTATTTTTTTGTTGAAAAGTCAAATATGAATTAAATAAATACTACTACTTTACTGAAAGTGCTACTGAAAGTCAAAGACTTCCACTTCCGCTCGCTCAGATGGAGTGTCAGAGAAATGACAGTTTAAGTTCACAAAACTTGTCATTTGTCTTTTGACGTTTGTAAAGAAAATTATTTATGTTCAGTTAATTACAAGAGAGATTTCGTTTGTTAAGGTTTAAGTGTAACATTCAGACTCGAACTCAGAAAATACTAAACAATCGAGTGTTTAAATTGTTTATTTTCTCTGTTAATAGCAGCAAGAAAATTGAATACAAAAGTCCATGTTTACTTTCAATATTGTGTTTTATCTGTGTGTTTGCAGCGGAACCATTAAGAATAATGAAATTTTAGGGATGGTGCATTGAAAAATATTGGAAAACGCTTAAGAGGATAAATATTTACTTTTGTAAGTGTGGTTTTGATTTACGAGACATTTATTTTCGAATGAGAATAATATTTCACGCCAAATTTGATAATAATTTTGATTTATTGATGTATTCTCGTAAATAGGCCAAAAATTATTGACGTGTTAACGTTTAACATTCAAGTTTCGTCCCGTCACTCATATGTACGATCACTTCGGTGACTATGAACAGAAGAAATACGTTAGTGAAGTTGACATCGATGAAGCTGCTAAGTTCTAAGACATGACGTTTAAATTAAGATTACTGTATACAGAGTGCTTCATTACAAGAGGGACATACCTTAATGGAAGGTAAAAGTACAGACAGGGTGTTGCATCACAAGAGTGACATACTTTATTAAGAGGTAGAAGTACACAAGAAATATAAATTTTAGTGGCTCGGGACTCGGATTCTTTTCATATCTTACACGTATTTCTGAAGGATCACTACTGTATTAGCCGTACCAAATATAAATCCATTGTTCCATTCCTTGTCAAAGTTATGACAAAAAGCAGTTTTTGCCGAAAATTATAAAACGCCCTGTAACTTGTAGTGAAAGCCCAATGAGAAATTTCTATGGGAGGTTCTCTACCTCCTATTAGATGTCCTTCTCATGATGCAACACCCTGTATTGTTATATAATACACAATGTGGCCACGCTTATAGCTTCTGTGTTTATGAACCAATTATTTTGAAATTTTGAACATACACCAGTTGTAACAGAGTCATGGTACACCCCTCTTTTCTGTAGTATAAACGGTTGAAATTTGGGACATCCTATATACTAAATGAATGTCACTTTCTGACATATAAATGATTTCCTTTCCACTTCCGGTTTCACCAGAAGTGACACTAACTTTTGATTATTCAATGGAACACCCTGTATAAAAAAAAATCCCGATCCGACAATCCCTCACACGCCCAGTTCCGAAAAACCGGAAAATGAGGTTGTTTTCGCATAAAGGGGTGGTTTGCGTCAAATTAGCATGTAAACCATTGTCATCATCGTATTCCTCGCCTTCGAAAATAAGGGGAGATGTCTTTTGCTGCGTTCCCAATATTTTAATGTTTTTCACATTTTTATTCAGTTCCACAGGAGACTGCTATTATGTTTACACAACACAGATCTGTATCCATATGTGTTAATTTTGTCGTTCTATGTCCTTGCATGTTACTTATAAATGACCTAATGATTTTAAGAATATTGTCTAAGTCAATGTTATTCTCTGAAATAAAGGCAACATAATGAAAAAAACCATAAACATGGTTGTAATTTTTATAAACCCAGCATTTCATAAAACCATTATGGTGATAAAATCTGAAATAATCTACATATTTATACCTCGACTATTCCAGATTCTGTCTCCTCTCTGTGTACTTTATTTCAAGTATATTACTTAGGAATTACATACAAATTTGCTGTAATTCCTATAAAGAGACATTTCTTCGATAGGCTCCTTGTTTACCTGTTGACAATAATATTACACAAAGCAAACACGTATTCATACATCTGTAACCAATTTTCAACTCATTTCAATCAACTCAAATACGTGTCTCCCCATACAACAAGTAACATACATAATTACCTACATCAATTTTTACTTCTGCCAAACATCACACATATCTTGACCTCAAACAGCTGCCCAGAGCATCGGCTATTTTTCTCATCTCAACCTCTTGTAACCAACATCCAACCTCACATGTCACACGTCACACTTATCTTAAACTCAACAATGGCTGCCCAAAGCAACGGCTATTGTTCCCATCTCAACGTCCAGTGACCCAATCAAACCTCACGCGTTACACGTATCTTGACCCCGACAATAGCTGCCCAGAGCATCGTCTATTGTTCCCATCTCAACGTCCCTGACCCAATCAAACCTCACGCATCACACGTATCTTGACCTTAACAATATCTGGCCAGAGCATCCGCTATTGTTCCCATCTCCACGTCCTGTGACCCAATCAAACCTCACACGTCACACTATCTTTACCTCAACAATATCTGGCCAGAGCATCGTCTATTGTTATCATCTTCAATGTTTCGTGACCTACATCAAACCTCACACGTTACACGTATCTGACTCTAGCAATGACAGCCCAAAGCTTCGGCCATTGTTACCATGTTCAACATTCCATGACCTACATCAAACTTCACGCTTTATGCGTGTCTTGACTTCAACAATGACAGCTTAAAGCTTCGGCTGTTGTTATCATCAACGTTCCGTGGCCTACATCAAACCTCACGCGTTACACGTATCTTAACTCCAACAATGACAGCCCAAAGCTTCGGTCATTGCTATCTTCTTCAATGTTCCGTGACCAACACCAACATCCAACCTGTACATACATACACATCTAATGTGTAGCTACATTAATTTATTTTTCAACGTACATTTGCATCTCAGTTATCCATCTTTCTACCTTATTAGCTGCAACCACTGTACAAACATTCCATCGCCTCTGATTTTTCTTGCAGATCCACCACTTCATATCTTGTCAGCTGCAACCACTGTACGAACGTTGCATCGCCTCCAATTTTCTCGCAGATCCTCCACTTTATATATGTCATTAGAAAGCACATCAACTACTTCAGTGGTTCCTCACACTTCGGTACTAGTTTTATAGTCTGGTATAAGTGACATTTGTAATTATTAATAGTCTGATTAAGTTGACTGTATCAAAGTACATCGCATTTACGCACGTGTTTACCAAAATATTATTTCTGCTTGCGCTGGTCATGGTTCATCTGCACTTTGTAAAACTGAAATGTTTTTATGCGATTTACAGCTGCTTATATCGAGCTTAATAAAAACACGTCAACCTTAGATGTCACAATAATTCTATCTTCAAATTCCATCAAGAACATCATCAAAGTTTACTTTAACATAACAGTTTTCTCGAATATCAAAACATTCAAAGTCACAAACTGAATTGACAAGGTCCCACACGAAAACATTCGATTTCCAATGTCACGATCGGGAAAATAAAGTCAGAATAATCATAATTTATCATAACTGCATTAAGTTGACTAAGATGCACATTAAGCATTTAGACTTTTCCCTTGGTGTCGCTTTTTTGAAAAGTCTTTGTTTACTAACAAGGCACTTGTTATAGTTGTACGTTCTCAGGTATGTTTCTGTTCATTACAGTATCTATGATTTCGTTCATAAAGATATCAGACCATAACCAATGTTTTCTTTTAAAATTATAAACATAGATAGAATTCCTATAACACTTGAGCGTTTATATCGAACATACTTGTTCTTTCGTCTCGTCATACTTTACAAATATCAAATGCACTTTTAATTATTAACACCTACTTCAGCAACGGTTCAGTCTAACATTTCTAAACATTGACTTAAATTTGAGAGCATTACTTATAAAATACTGGATACTGCATCATCATCCATTTTTTCATGTTATTTTTACCACCACTTCAGTATTGGCGTTGTGATATTCTCCTTTACAAACTCTATTTAGCTAATTAAGAGCTCGTTCATTCCTGACGCATTAATTTCTAGGCCACCGTTACTCTTTAATGTCAACAATTGAGGAATGTTGGATAGGTCATGTTTAAAATTTCTTTTGCTGTTCCCATAACAAATATTTTTCAAATAATAACATCCTAACTGAATATCAGATTATCAGATGGTGTAAGCGATTCGGCGTAACAACTATTAAATCACAAACAGTCAAAATAGTTTACGATCCAAATCCTAACTAAAATAATGTACACCAGATTTGATCATCGCTGAGTCAGCTCCACTAGATATGAATGAATATTTGGCCTAAATTTTGCACTAGATAGATTAACCTTGGATATGGATGATGTGGGTAGGTCATGTCCTCGACGCATAAACACCCCTTCGCTCGGTTATATGTTTTTATAACAATCGTTCAGCGCAAGTCAGCATTAACAATCATCCGTTACCTCTTAGTTCTTTTTTTAACTTTGTGGCGTCATATCAACCTTTCTTTGAAGTACGTTGACGCTTGCGCAGTACAGTAGGTATATTTCACTTCTTTCCTACTTTCAGCACACACTCAACCTGGGAGTTGGCTCTGCCTATTAATTTTGCTGCTGCCTTTTAATTATCACTGTAACTTGGCACTTTTGATAAAGAAACTCATGGCTCCTCCGGTTCGTGTTCACTACTGGCAATATTGTGTTCGGTAATTTCCACAACACGACGTAACTCGTCCATGAGGGAACAAAACCAAAGTTTATCACTATAAAACTGATTTGTCCTTGGGCTCTTTGGATATAATCCCCACTTCCGATATGTAAGAGACAAAATTGTCGTCCAACGAAATTGTGCATTATTACGAAGTACTTGATCATTGACAATAGGACTTAGGTCTAAATTGTATGAAGGAGCATAGCTGACTAACTCATTCTCTCCGCCGATCCACATTATTGCAAACATTGCAAATACGCCATATATTCGCCTTACTGCCGAAATATTTTGTCTACGAAAGATGTGTCATCTACTTCTTGCTGAGACGCTTAAATATTTTCTAACATAAAATATAAACGAAAACTATGTGCTACTAATAATCCAGAATGTTCCAAACCATGACAGATGACGTGATGCTGTCAGATGTACCATACAGTAAAGGGAGAACAACTAGAATAATGCATTACAAAATGTTTATCAAATCGTTGAGTTATGAATATAAACATAAAATTCTACTACCCAAATATTTTTCAATGAACTTCATTAATTTTGCAGCATTAAACGCATATAAGACTATAACGATTTTTTAACAAAACATATCTTAATGATCTCACAGTAATTTGTGCACTTTTTATATGTCTTCCATTTCTACCTGATACTATATGTTTATATGATTTTTAAAATGTCAAAGAAATATGCATTTTCTTCATCTTGCATACATGCACACAACTGCTATATAAGTAAAAAAACATACCGTCTATTTTATCAGTCGCAGAAGCGTGTGATACAATAAGATTTGAAAAGAAATAACGTGTCATTGATTCTTATATAAATTGTCAAACAAGTCGGCAATTTCAAAGCAAATATATTTCCAATACGAAAAGAACACACTGATATCCTTTTCAAATGTATAAGCACATATTTCATGCTTCGTTTCTGATAACGTTACCTGTCAACGACACATGCCACTGAGAGATGGCGCTGTGTGTTACAATTTGTCAGTGTTACGCGGTGTTGGTGTTTCTTACTTTGAGACACATTGCGCTGTATCGATTCGATTATTATCAAATCAAATGCTTAACGGCGTCGTGTTGCGTCGAGACACCGATAAATAAAATGTTTCGTATTTAAGATTTGTGAAATATGTGTATTTTGGTATTGTTACGGTACAATAAACAGCTGTAAATCAAATCGTAGCAAAGGGGAATATTGTCTTTACAGAATAACTCGATTCGGTTGACTTTGTGCAAAATGGATTGTCTTTATAGAAACGATTTAAATTTTTTTATTGCCCTTCCGAATGTCTTTAATAAAAATAGAATACATATAATAATCGGTCGTTAATATTGTTTCTACTTTAATTTATATAATAATTAATAATATCTCTAGATGCAACTTTGTATATATTATTATACACTTCGCAGAAGAGTAGATTGTAGAT
Source organism: Leptura quadrifasciata (assembly GCA_963675555.1). Taxonomy (NCBI): domain Eukaryota; kingdom Metazoa; phylum Arthropoda; class Insecta; order Coleoptera; family Cerambycidae; genus Leptura; species Leptura quadrifasciata. The sequence continues at coordinate 201,509,237 of OY776673.1, read as the reverse complement.
TGTTTTATGGGGTCGTTTGACTTCGAACAGCCTTACTTCACTTCGACTTAAAAGATCTTTTGTGATTTACCCTACATCTAGTTGTTGCCCAGGATTCCAAGATTTTTTACAAAGCTTGCGATTTTCCTGGGGGCTAATTTCCCTATGTCTTCAGGCGTTAATTCCGCCTGTTCTAGAAATTTTAGCCTAGTGCGGACTACCACCTTGCATTCACAAAGTATATGTTCCGCAGTTTCAGTTGCAGTATCGCAATATCTACATTTGTTGTCTACCGCCTTATTCATATTCTTGAGATGATATCTCAAGGGGCAGTGGCCAGTTAGAAGGTCTGTGATTAGCCTTAATTCGGACTTTTTCCCTTGTTCTTTGGCCTGGAGTATTCCTCCAGTAGGACTTTTTCTGGTCCTGTTCCTATTATTGGATGTCTTCCGCTATGTGTCCCTTGGCTAGGCCACAGAACGGTTCGAGTCCAATGAATGGTGCTTTAGATCATTTTTTTACAAGGCTGTCAGCAAGTTCATTTTCTTGTACTCCCTCATGCCCTGGCACCCACATCAAGGTTGTTGTTGTTGGCCAGTTGCTTCAGGGATTGTCTACATTCCCAGGCAATTTTAGACTCAAAGGTATAGGACCTTAGAGCTTCTAGTGCTGCCTGGCTATCAGATAATATATAGATCTTTGCCCTTCGGATGCCTTTATTTAGGCATTCCTAGGCACACAGATCTATAGCGTAAATTTCTGCCTGGAAGATGGTTGGGGTGTTACCGAGGGCTTTGGATAGCCTACATTTAAGCCCCGCTATGCCCACTCCTACCCCTTCAGCCATCTTAGATCCATCTGTATACCAGATGAGTGACCCTTGTTCCAATCGCAGTGCCTCTATCCCGCTCGTCTGACGACTTTCAATTAGCACGTCAAACAGGCAGTCAAACTATTGTTTGATTGGCATTGAGTCAGTGAGTTTGGTCATGGATTTCAAATGGATTAACTCCAGAATCCTTAAGTGACTAACCATATCGCCTAGTTTAAATTTATGTGCCTGGAGTGCTGCCTCCTTTCTTACATGCAAGTGCCAGGGAAGTAGGTCAAGCATAGCCTCCATAGCTGCTGTGGGACACGAGTGCATTGCTCCTGTAGTCCCTGTACAGGCAAGGCGTTGCAGTATCTGCAACTTTTTTCTTCTGTTTTTGCCAACATACGCATGATGCGTAGGTTACCATAGGTCTGACAACCGAAAGATAAGATCAATGTGTCATTTTCGGTCTTAGACTCCAAGTCTTACCAAACAACCTACGTCACGTCCATATTGCCGCTGTTGCTTTAGTAAGAGTCCTTTCCAGATGTGAGTTCCAGGTAAGTTTTTGATCCAGGATTACTCCTAGATACTTGACTTCACTGAAAAAATTTAATATCGTTCCAATCAGTACAGGAGTTCTAAGATTGAATTTTCTCCTTTTAGTGAACGGGACAATAGTTGTTTTGCTCGGATTGACATTGAGCCCCTCTGACGAGCACCATTTGGATTTTATATTTAAGGCAATTTGCATGAGGCTGGAAATCATGACCTCAGAACAGTACCCCCAACCAGGAATTTTGCCGAGCCTCTTCTCGAAAAGTAAGGATTCTTTACTTGAATAACATTTAATAAACAAGGGATCGGCAGTTTTACATCATCGCCGAAGGATGGTATATCCACTGTGCATTCCTCGCCTCGATTGTATAGCTTCTGCGTATATGCTGACATACAAGCCGCTAGAAGATGGGGTGAGGACACTGTATTTCCTTGAAACAGTGAACACATCCAAATACTACTCAACTTTTCTAGCTTTGCCTCTAAGATGCGCAGAAGATGAACAGAGAATATTGGTGTGTAACGGAGACAGACTAGCTGTTATGCACTTGCATAAATGAGCTTCCTCGCTGGTGGGAGGAGGCTTGTTCACATGCAAACACACGTTAGTTGACTAGTATCGACTGCATCTAAGGTTGCTTTATATTATATATCGAAATAGCTACACATCTACGCTCACCCCTATTTATTGTAATTGTTGTAGTTTTTTAAAAATAAGTAAATTTCTTAGGTACAGTTGTTACATTTTTAATATTATACCATGAAGGTGCTAACTTTTTTTGCGAAAGCACGTGATACTAAATTTAGCAATATATAACTTCTATATATTAAAAAAAAATGAAATTAAAAATAATTTCAGGAATCATTATTACCTTTGTACAGTAAAGTGGAGTGTGTGAAAAAGCAGAAAATTGTAAGTAGGTATTTTGCTATTGAATAATAGTACCCTCGCCCCCATTTTCGAGGATGCTGAGTACGATGGTACTGGTAGAATCTATCTTTGGAGTTGCGCAACCCCCAAACAACCAAAAACCACCCCTAAAAGGTGTTGAACTCTTATCCCCGTTTCGAGGATGCTAGACACGGTGGTGGTGCTGAATGATTCTTCCAACCCCCTCCAATCCCTCTACCGAAATGAGTGAAAAATGTAGACAAGGTAGGAATGAAAAAAAATGTACTTTAAGCATGCTTTACCCTTATGTAATTGTATAACGTCTGTTACTTTTCATGTAAGGAAAGCGACTGTAACAATTTAGCTTATTTGTATACGCCTGCGTCAATGCGTAAATTTTTCTATCATTTTTTGTAATAAAATGAATTGTACGTATCAATGATTCAGTAGACCTGTTTTTGTAATTATTCGTTTATCTTTTTCAGCTAAAGGATAAAGAAGGGTAATTATAATCACGAAGAGAAGTATGATTATTATTCCCGTGCTCAGCATTCTTGAAAAAGAACGGTATACACATTTTGCCGGTGATAAAAAAAAATGATTTTAACCTCTTTTGGGGGTGTTTACCAGCCGTTAGAGGGGTTCGAGGGGGTCAGAAAAAATATTGAGGATCACCACCGTGTTCAGCATCCTCGAAAACTGGAGTACGCTAGGTTTCACCGGTGAAAAAGATGTGATAAGCGTTTAACACCTTTTGGGGTTTGTTTTTGGCCGTTTGCGTAACTCCAAAGAGAAATTCTACCAGCACCATCATGTACAGCATCCTCGAAAAAGGGGGTGGAGGTACTCTCGTTGCACAGCAAAATATCTACAAATTCGTCCGACTCACTACTCCACTAGTATTAACCCAGGCGGTATCTGCTTAATATCACCTACGTTTGGGTGAATCGGGCTGTATGGCTCATTTTTATCTTAATGTCTCCTAAAAATCATAAGAAATGATAATTTCACTATGCGCTAGCTTGAAAGCGTGGACGTAATTTTTTAAAACAAAATGTGAAAAAATTCCATTTTTTTCTTCATATTTTTTCACATATCTCAGTAATATCGCTTTTAGAGAAAAGTTATACAAATGAAAGAGTTTTGTAATTAAATTGTCAATAAGATGCAGTTGGTTGCGAATCCAAAAATTCATTTGCAAAAATAGCAAAAATCGCAAAAAAATTGAAATAGCAAGTTATTTGTGGAATTTCTTCAAATACTTATATGTGATAAAATTCTATCATTTAATGTACATATAAATACCATTGTCACTGAATCTAGTAAAATGTATGGTCTTACAGCCAGATATTCCCGTGATTTTTCGAATTTGGATACACTCAAGACATTGTATTATTGTTATATTAGATCGAAGCTCGAATATGCCTCATTTGTTTGGACCCCACACTACAATGTCCATATTAATAGTTTAGAATCAGTGCAACGTAAGTTTGTGAAGTAATTGAATTTTAAATCCTTTTATCCAGCGATAGGCTTTCTGTAAGAGAACTTACTGCGTAAATATTCAATAGTTGGTCTGAGCCGTAGGCGAGAATGTTTCTCACAAATATTTATTCATAAAATAATTAACGACGTTATTGGTGCTCCACAATTGCTGTCAAAAATTAGTTTTAATGGTCCCAGAACTTCTCGTAACGGCAGTGTATTTTACCTGGCTACACCACGTATAACTATCTTCAAATTCTCGCCAATTTATGTCACTTGTGACAACCATAACGCAATTTGTACTGATATTCACATATTCAACTGAAGTCTTACTGCTTTAAAAACATACTATTATCGATGAGTTTGATTGATCTCTGTTCTTTTTTTAAAATTTTTTGTTTGTGTTTTTTTTGTTATACTATCGTGGCTAAAGAAAACTTTTTAATATAATAAATCTTGCCACCAAATTTCATCAAGATCGTACTTTTAGTTTTTGCATAATAATAATTTCGCAATCTAAATTTCGTTTTGAAAATTTACAAATTTTCAAAATGTTACTGAGGCTAAACTAAAGCATTTAAAATGTTGAAAGTTTTTGAACATATAAAAGAGTACTCAAATTTCCAAAGCCATTCTGAGGTATTAAAATCCGTAAATTAGGAGAGCCTAGGGAATTGTTTAAAAATTTGGCAAATTTTTGCTTATAAACAAATGCAATATCTTTGAAAATTTTCAACGAATTTTTATTTTTAAAATATATTGAAAGTACTCGGAAAGACGCTTCTTTAAAAAAATGCACGATGATTTGTTTATTAGAACTGGTGTTATGATAGACCAAAGTTGAACGCAATTTATTTCGCCCTATATTGTTTTGTACTGCTTTAGGTCTCTAATATATTTTTTAAATTTTTTCTATGTGTTTTAGCAAAAAAATGTTTTAGACAAAGGTTGTAGGTCTAGATGAGTACTATCCAACGATGTATCGCATGTACATATTTGATTCGAAATAAAATTTTCAGAATTTTTTGAAGTCTTTAAACCGCCGCCATTTTTAAAATTTTTCCTATGCGTTTCGACAAAAACTGATTTAGACAAAAGTTGTAGGGCTAGATGAGCACTATCCAACGATGTATCTCATGTACATATTTGACTCGAAATATAATTTCGTCTAAAACATTTTTTGCTGAAACGCATAGGAAAAATTTAAAAAATGTATATTAGAGACCTAAAGCAGCACAAAACAATATAGAATTCAACTTTGGTCTACCATAACAACGGTTCTAATAAACGAATCATCGTGTTTTTTTTTTAAAAGAAGTCTTTCCGACTAATTTCACAATACATTTTAAAAATAAAAATGCTTTTCAAAATTATTGCATTTGTTTATAAGCATAAATTTTTAAACAATTCCCTAGGCTCTCTTAATTAACGGATTTTTAAATCTCAAAATGGATTTGACAATTTGTGTGCTCTTTTATATGTCCAAAAATTTTCAACTTTCTAAATATTTAGTTTAGCATCAGCAACATTTTGAAAATTTGTAAATTTTCAAAATGAAGTTTAAATTGCAAAATTATTATTCAAAAACTAAAATTCCGATCTTGAATTTGGTAGGAAGATTTATTATATTAAAGAGTTTTTTTAGCCAAGTATGAAGGTCCTACGTATAATATAAGTATTTGAAATAAACAATAACTTACTATTTCAAAATATTTTTTTGCGATTTTTAATATTTTTGCAATAGTAAAAGTTAATTTTTGGATTTGCAACTAACTGCATCTTATTTAAAGTTTAATTATAAAACTTTTTCACTTCTATAACTTTTCTCTAAAAGCGATGAAAAAATAGGAAAGAAGAACGGAATTTTTAGAAACTTTTTCACATTTTGTTTAATAAAAAATTAAGCCCACGTTTCAGCCGAAAATCTGCCATACTACATGATTCACCCAACCCAAAACAAATACCGCCTGGGCTATATAGGAAATGTGGAAAACGACAATCGTGGATGAAAATATCACTTGGTAGCATCAAGTTGCATACCCTATTCGAATTCTGTATTGAAGACACGTATTTATATTTTTAGAATTTGAATTTGTATAATATAATTTAGTTCCACGTAATTCTCAACAACGGTTCTTGAGAAGTTGTTTAATTCAAAATATTTTTTTCTAATATTTGAGGAAATTCAACGTTAGTTTCTTCGAAAGAACTTCTAGATAAAAGAAACCAGCCAATTCGATGCAAAGAACCATGCTTATCCGGCCACGCCTTTTTAATGCAGGACATACATCATTAATGTATACTATAATAGTTATACATTTTCTGGCGATTAGTAAATTGACACCCCCCTCCAAGTAGATTAAATAACATTGAAAAGTCAAACAGAACTAAATAAAAATAAATCAAATCCAAACCAACAAAATAATCCTATATATTCTCACTTGTCATAGTTTCTAAAAGTATACTTTATTGCAAACAATCAGCAGTCCTTTCTTTTAGCCATGTAATAGTATATCAGGCTATAAGTTTGATAAGTGCATTATAGCGGAATCGAGGAAAACTTTGAAAGAACCACGTAGAACCAAATGTACTTAACCATCGTATAGGAAATATAAATTTTTCACAGTTGAGGCAGCTTGCACAGATTTAAGTAAATAGTATGTTAAGTACTAAGATCTGAAATCGAATTCTCCCATTTTGTCTGAGACCGAGAGAGATGTCTAACGGTCGCCGCAATGTTTATAAAATTTCTTGCACGATCAAGCAAAATATTATTTAAGAAAAATATTAGTAAGTTATGTTGAAACTTTTGAATTTTAATTATCATTTTGACAACCACCGTGGTACGGTTGCTTGGGCGCCAGTTCCAGTTTTTAGAGATGGAACAACACTACCCTACAAGCCAGCTAAGCAGGGCTTAAATGGCCCAAGTAGAGAAACAGTAATTTCCAGTAGATCAAAGGAAAACCTCGACTTTACAAACACAGCAGTGAACGCCAAAGTTTCCAATATTATAATAGCTATTGAGATAAAACCTACTATATGCAAATCCGTAAAATTATCAATGTTAAAACCATATGCATCTACTAACATAATTCCAGATTTGACTATAAAAAGTTATGTAACAGACTTGGCTAATGCGGAGTACCTTGAAATTGAAAAGACAAATTAAGATTACTGCTCAATATGAAAAGCAGCGGACTTGAAAAGATATCTCTGATTAACTATGACATACGCTTCGACTTCCAAGGTACGTTTTTTTGATTCAATCGAATGTGAGCAGCAGGTTCACTTTTAAAAAAAGACGAGGCCAGTAAGGTTAAAATCCATTAACTGATATTCAGGTTAAGATGGGAACAATTTCTCTACCAGATTTCCCATAATCTCTTAACAGGGTTTTACACAAGTTACATTTAATTGAAAATATCCTAGTACAGAATCCTATGTTACCAGCATTGAATACTAAGCATTTTTTTTGTGGGTCGGTTAAACCAATGGTTTCCATGACGTCTTAGGTTTCTGATAGAAGCCGAAGACTACACTGGGATCTCTTGCGATTTTGCCGATGTTTTGCTTTCTTAAAATATAGTTGTGGATGTATATCAATAATCTGGACCTGATTTATTGTTTTCAACATGAGTTTTAATTTTATTTAGACATTAATTGGTGCAATTAATTTTTGATACTTGGCCACCTCCTGGTAATAAGACATATTTTACAATATATTCTTCAATATCCTCAGGAAGGACCTAGATGCTCCCTACTCTAATTTTTCTAAGTAAAACTTTTCTATCCTTTTAGCAGAAAAGAAAACTTATTCCCAGAAGCTTGTATCATTCATTTTGTAGTTAAGTATAAAAATTAGCCTAATCATTATTGGTTATATATCTCTAATTACAGGAAGAACCCAGTTTCTTAGCTATACTTTTATTATCAGTCAGTTTAATTCTAACTAGGCCCAAGTTATACATCGTTGTAATATTTGCCCAGCTTTTGACTAGCCCAGAAATAATATCCACAAATGTCTATAGCTAAAACACGTGCATTATGGGGTAATTACAACATACCAAATTTTATAAACCTCAAAGCAAATAAAGTAGTGGAGTGCTTTCATACATTGTGGCAATCCGGTACATGTTCTGTTTGAAATTATAAAACCCATCTGATACATAGTATAACAAATTAATTTTTGGTCTAATGATTGCGTAGAATGATGATTGTATTCTCTCCCGTAAGTAAATTTCATGAGGAAACAGAGCATACATACATTATCATTGAACTTTTATTCGAATAAAGAACTCCTTGATATTCGGTTCTGCGAAGTATATGACTACTAAAATTAATAAAAAATTAATATTTTATAGTGAAAGGCACTTCTTTTGCTAAAATGAGAGGCCATTAAAACAATATTTGCAACGAAGCGCGTCTGAGTATATAAAAAATGCATTCTCTCGGAACAATGTATCATATGTTTTGTGGTAACACATAATAATCACATGAAAGAAGATATTAGATGTATAATCAATTTAAAAATGTTGATGATGGTATCGTTTACATCCATTAAAGTTTTTTATGGTTAAGTTTCATTAATAAAATATTAGTAAGGTCATATTTCTATAATACACAAAAAACTGACATCAAAATTTAATAACAGCAGTTCAAGTTGTAGCCGGTAATTAATTTTACTACAATCGGGTCAAGGACAACATACTAGTTTATAAACTAACGTATACAATAATTTTAACGAAATTGATTGTTTCCATTTTACATTATCGAATATCGCAACTAAATTAAAAGCAACTCCAGTCAAATCCACAAGTTACCTTAAGGGGGATGGTACCTATGCTATTTGATAGGTTATATTGTATATATTGTTACGTATTTACATCCTGTAATAAACACTTGTAAACGTAGGATCAATAATTGCAACACGAATTTTCACTAACCACTAATTTATTAATCATTACATTACAATAATTAGTCCTTATAATGACACTAAGTATAACTTTGATCTACTATAGTTTCGCTACTATAATTCACAACTTGTTACTGTTCTTTAGCTTATCTGATCCTTAACTCGTTCAAAACTGTACTGAACTGACTCCAACGCATGTTTCTGCGGCGCTTATTCTCGATAAATCCAGTCTGTCATTTGAGACATTTTGTCTTTCCAGTGTGAACTATTGTATGACTGCTTACCCTCTGTCTACTGCTAGAGATTAAACCTCTCTCCGTAAGATGGCATGGGCGTGCATATAATACCTCTTTAAGCCTGAACGTCCCGTTCAGAAATTCCGAGTTCCCAATATATTTCGCCAATTTATTTAAGCAAGAGTAAAAAGAGGTAACTCTTTTGTAATTTCAACTGCGGCAGTTATAAGTAGCTATCAGCTGACGTAATTTACTGAACGTTAACGAATTTAAGAAATTTGTCAAAATATTTATTTCACATAATAGCAGAGTTACGTTTTTGTACGATCATTAATCACTGGATTTATAACTGATTAGTAACAGAGAATTCCGTGTTAATGTTTGCATTAAAGTTCCAGCTCAGAAATATTCCATGTAGTTCCTCAAGGTTTTGTTTTAGGTCCTCTATTGTGTAATATACAGATCCAATATACAGTACGGTGATAGCTACTAGGCGTATAGGGAAATCCTATACACTTACGTACATGTGCAATACGGGTGAGAATGTCATCTAGTAGAGTGTGATTAGAGTGGTGCGATCCAATGGGCTGTACGCTGGCGCCGCTGTGGTCGTCGATGTTATGGATTTATTTATTATTTACTATAGTCCGTTGGGCTTAGGTAATTACGAAATTTAAATATTATTGCACTCAAAATAATATTAGCCTGTTAAAAAGAATATTTATTTAACAGAACAGAAAGTACAAATAATTAAATTGCACTATAGTGGACATTTACAGCGTGGCCTACTCCCACTTATTTTGAGAAAGATACTTTTGCTTATTTCGGTTATTTGTTGATTTTCAACAAATTAATATTTTGGGATGACATGTGGTAATTCGTAAATTCCTTATTTGATGACCGGTCACCTACACCTTCCGCTCCAAACACATTTAGATTACTAACTGCAGCAGATGGACCACCTGTCATGACTATTGCCCCACCATCCATTTCATATCACTTCTTGATTCTAATCCATATGGCACGTGTCCAAAAGTGTGTAGGCTTTTCTTATAAACCTAATAGCGATCCCCGTACTGTATCACGTTAATATTTTCCTAATGCTTAAGTGATATAATTTCTTCACCATCCAATATTCAGAATTATAAAACTGAAATAACTAAATATTTAAAATATTTTAAATTGCCGGATATTTTATATCTTTTATATAAATCTCTTATTTGGAATTTGTTTTATACTCAGTTTTTGAAAATATTTATAGTTAATTTATACTAGAACAAAGTTTTGACATATTAATTGATTTTTTTTATTTTCAGGGCGCAAACCTGAATACAGGTAAGTTTTACTAATTGGCTTTAATTAATAAAGTTGCTTTAGTTTAGTCGAAAGGGATTAAAATCATTAAAAAGTGGCGTTATTTATTGCTACAATGCTCTGTATAATAATATTATCTATCGTCACTACACATTTTTCAAAAATTTAAGAGATGAGGTTCAAGTACAATATATTTTAAATTATAAATAAAGAAAAAGGACCTCGGTCGATAGCCTATTGAAACAATTTTGATTCAATAAATTTCTTTTCTTGTTGTTATAAATAGTTTGTAAACTAAATATGTACTTAGTTAAAACTACTCGGCCTGATCTGATATTGCAGTAGCGGAGAATGAGAGGCTGTGAGAAGACAAATTTTGTTCGCGCGATGACAACACCAAAAATCGGTTAGTTGGTTGTGTCATTATAATTTATTGTTAATTATGGATTGCATGTTAGTCTTTTTGTTGCACTGATTTACATAAAATTATTTGATGTTCAAATGTTATAATGTGAAATATATGCAACATGAAAAACTAGAATAAAGGCGATTGTAAAATAGTGTTAAAAAAATTGTAAATAAAATTTTAGTAGATAAAATGGTACTTGAGACCGATTCGCCCCCCAAATTGGAGCTCCCATCTTTAGAACCAGCCACGATGTAGGGTATCAAATAAATCGTCTTAATGCCTTATAACGCCGCAACGTCGATTTTACAATTTGCACCTTGGGACAAATGCAGGCGGATTTTGCCTCGAGCGCCTATTTCTGATTTATAGTGTAGAAACATCATTTTCTCTATCAGCAATATGATAGAGACTCTAGGAAGAGTCAGTGTAATAGACAGCTGTAATAACTCTAATGTCTGTAACACTTTTACAGAGTCGATAAAGTATATTTCTGAAAAATACTAATTAGAGGAGAAACTGAAAATGTGTTTTAATAATTTATTGAAAATGTGTACAGTTGAAAGCACTAAATATATGCGGTATATATATATATATATATATATATATATATATATATATATATATATGTATTTTAAAATATTTGCATATATGTTTACAACAACAAATAAAATAAATATCACAAAGGCGGTTTGGTAATGAGCAAAATAAAATTATTAATTACCCAACTATTGGGACGGGATCAAATTTATTACTTCTAGATTTTGTTAACTTGAAAAGCAAAGTGTATTATAGCGCGGTAAATATGTTTGAAACAAAATGATACCAAGCAAGTGGTGATTAATACGTGCAAAGCAAAACAATGTGGCAGGTATGGCAAGTAAAGCAATATGGTGACCCGATACGTGCAAACTTAGGGCAATTTGGGACAAACTATATGACAGACAGGCGATAATTTAAATTAGGATTTCTAATAAGAAAGATACAGGACGACAATAAAGAATTATAACTGATGTGACAAATTTTAGAACATTACATTTCAAACCTGGTTATTGAATATTTATTTGCAAAACAAGATGGTTCGGCTAGATTGGAGTGTCCCACTTAGAGGCAGCGTCCCCAAATTAGCAATTTCGCGAAGAAGAAAAGTAATACAAAACTAAGTTCAAATAAAATGTTACTTTCAGCACGGCTCAATTGGAGTGTCCCACTTAAAGGCAGCTCTCCAAATGAATAATTTCGAGAAAATAAATAAAGTTAATAAACAATAAAGTTAGGATTCCGGTACGACATCACTTAAAGGCAGCGTTGCCAGAGGGTATTATTCGCGATAATATGTTGTTGAAAATTACAAGTCTCTGAAGGCAGAATTTATCAAAATATAACAAAGATAAATTAAATCAATCAACCAAATGCAGAAAATAGTACAAGTCCCAAAATTACCACACTAATAAATGAGAATTTAAATTAGAGAGCTCATACAAACACTGACTGGACACTACGGGCATAGATCAGGAAGAACCAGATGTTTCACTGATTCGTGGTCGGTCCCGGTTTTTGATGTGTTCTGAGCATGTTACGAATCAGTTGTTTTTACGCTCTTCGAGAAACAAATCACCTACAGCAAGTGCTTCTATCTCGGTTAATTTACATTGCTTATCCGTTTTTTGTAGTGTATTTAGTTAGATTTCAGTGATTGTATGCGTTTTTACGTATATCCTGTGAATAAATACCTAAGTCCACCCCTGTCTGAAGTAACTCTGTAGCTGAAGCCACCCGCATGTCGCTTTTTCTGCGCAGAATCATGGTCGGTAACGTGACGTACCAAAAAAATGAAACTGCTAACATTAAGTGAAAAGTCTGGTTGATTTAGTCTGTGCTACGGGCATGGAACCAAGAGATACCTTAATGAGCGAACCGTTACAATGTATATTTGTGCTTGGGTTAGAATTCAACCTGTCATCAGCACTCATCAGCCATCAGCCGGCGGAGCTGAATGTGTATAATAGTTAGCGTTAATTGATATAAACAATTACGTCTCTCCAATTTAGACGGCTTTAATAGCCCTAGCATTAACAATTATTATAATTATAAATCAAATAGACATTCTTGAAGCCGGTTTATATTAATACCTCCTAGCGTTAACTTATTTAAACAATTAATTTTCCAATTTAAAACTACCTGAAATTGGTTTGAAATTAATGATTTATGCGGATACTGAAGATAACCGTATTTAATCATCACTCGTTTAATAATTATTAATCTAAACAAATTAGTTATTTTTAATTTTGCCCAATATTAAAAGTACCACATTCTGCGAATATTTTATTTAAGACGCGAATTTTTACAAAATTTATTTTCTTGGAGTGAAATATATCAGATAGATAAAAAAAATTATTACTTATTAATTTATAACCTTACTCATCTAGTAATTGGCCTTGGCTATTGGATGATGTAAATAAATAAATAAATAAATAAATAAATAAATAGACAGACAGACAGACAGACAGACAGACAGACAGACAGACAAACAAACAAATAAATAAATGAAATAGGTACATGAAAATTTACTGAACTTTCTATTCATAATTTTGGACATTTTCCTGGATTAAAAGTTAAGATATGTACTTCAAGAATTTTCTCCATTTATGTAAAATAATTTATTCGGATTTTACAAGAAAGGCAAGTCACTTCGCTAGGAATTAAATGTATACAATGAAATTATGTTGACTCCGAAAATTCCAATTCACGGGTAAAAAACAACCAATTGTAATTCAAAAACAGTTTAAACAACCGGCTCCACTCCGGCAGCAGAATTCAAGAAGAAAATAAACATTTATCCGGTATAAATGATAAGAGGCAAAAATTTGAATTTAAACATTGCTTGTGCCAACAAAATAATAATTGCTCAGAGCTTTATCGAGAATCGTGTAAACAGTGGGAACTGGGAATAAATACGTTCCCTCGTTAGAAAAACATCCGTACGTTCATTTAGCGTCATCGTTCCACAGGGATATGATGAATAAGATGAAGTGGAGGGGATCGAGAAACGTTTCCACAGCCTTTCACAGTCTGAAGTTCACAAATCTTCGGGGAATTCTATTGGGGACTCACACTATTTAAGTGTCTGCCAGAAATATATTTTCTTTGGGCTTCAATAGAGGTGCTTGTACATAAAGGAAATTACCTTATACAATGTTGGATTTTGTCGATAATTCTACTGTTAACGCTAAATTATGATTGTAGTTGGGCACGAAATTTTAGTGAATTTATACGAGGTGGTCCAAAATTGTGTCCCGATATTTCTGTGGTTCAGAGTACATCCAAAAATAATGGTAGCCTTTAAAGACGAATAATAAATTTCAACTTTTGCGAATCGGTCTCGGTATAGCATAAACTTTTGCCGTTTTTTAGCCGTTAATTAGCCATAGAAGAAAACATTTTGCCGCTTTTGTTTTTTAAAAAATATTAAATGTCCTGCTAACTTCATATGAAGTTAGCAAGTCATATATATAAAAAATTATTTAAAAAAATTGAGACAGCTTAAAATTTGCCGTTTTTGCCGTTGAAGAATGGCTATAAGAAAAATATTCTAGGGCTCGATTTATATTCAGAAAACTTTTTTTTTGTTATAAATTCTCGGAAGCGATAAACAACGTTTGAGATAGAGTTATACACTGGAAAAAAATAAGCTAACTTATTTCCTCTTTGAAACTTCACAATTATTAGAGTTGGCTCGACTCAAATTTAGTTATGCTAGCGAATAAAGGAGTTGCGTTGCTTAGATTCCGTGCATTGTTTATTTTAATCGATAAAAAAATCCGAAAAAATCGTACTATCCACGAATAAATCCAACAAGTCGAACGGCACATTCTTAGTCAGAAAGCGAGTTGAAAAAACAATTTCCAAAGCGCGAAACTCGTTTACCTCGCTGAAATTCCGTAGATGCGAGCTTTATTGTTTATTAATGGCGATAAACAATTTCCGAAAAAATTTTGCTCTGCACGATTAAGTGAAAAAATTCGAACGGCAAATTCTCAAACAGAAAACAAGTCGTTTTCCCCTTAAGAATTTGCCTTCCGAAATTGTTTATCGCCATTGATCTACAATGAAGCTCGAATTTACGGAGTTTCAGCAAGGTAATCGAATTTCGCGCTTTGGAAATTGTTTTCCGACTCACTTTCAATTTGAGAATTTGCTGTTCGACTTTTTTTACTTAATTGTGCAGAGTAAAATTCTTTCCGAAATTGTTTATCGCCATCAATAAACAATAAAGCTCGAATCCATGGAATCTTAGCGAGGCAACCTAGTTTCGCGCTTTGGAAATTTTTTTCCGACTCGTTTTCTATTTGAGAATTTGCCGTTCGACTTGTTTGATTTAATCGTGGAACAATATTTTTTCCTAAATTATTTATTGCTACTAATAAACAATAAAGATAAGAATTCATGGAATCTCAGCGAGGCAACCGAAGTTCGCGCTTTGGAAATTGTTTTTCCGACTAGCTTTCTATTTGAGAATTTGCCGTTCGACTTTTTTCATTTAATCGTGCAGAGCAATTGTTTCCAAAATTGTTTATCGCCATTAATGAACAATACAGCTCGAATCCATGGAATCTCAGCAAGGCAACCGAGTGCGTTTTGAAAATTTTTTTCCTATTCGTTTTCTATTTGAGAATTTGCCGTTCGACTTTTTTCATTTAATCGTGCAGAGCAAAATTCTTTCCAAAATTGTTTCCTTCATTAATGAACAATGAAGCTCGAGTCCATGAAGGCGAGGCAACCGAGTTTCGCGCTTTGGAAATTGTTTTTTCGATTCGCTTTCTACCTAGGAATTTGCCGCTCGACTTGCTTGATTCACTCGTCAATCAATCAATCAAAACAACTTTATTCACATTACAGAACAAATATCTAACCAGATATCTACCTCGCATTTGACACTGTAACCAACGCATATTGTTTGTCACGTCGGTGGTAACAGGGTCCAGCGGAGCAGTGCTGGTTCAATTTATAATCTTGTTGATTGTATCTTGAACATATTTAGTGATGCATTCAAGACACAATCAACACACTCATTCTCCTATTTACAAATAAAATTTAAAATGAGTAATACAATAATTGTACACTACTAAGTAGCTGAATACAGTTAACAATAGAATTTGATGGTATATCACTTATTTAATTTTGTGCTACTGGTGCGGGCACCAAAGTCTATAATGATGAATCCCGTTGCAAGATTTCCAATGGCGAGCAGACGTTACTGCTGAATCTTTTGTACTCTATAAGTTCTGGTCTAAATATAATTTTGATTTTACGATGTACTAGAGATAAATTTATATAACAAACAAAACAAACAAGAACAAATAAAACAAAAATGTACATACATAATCCAAGAGTAATAGGAAAGATTTAACAGTTATGAAATATTAGTACAGATAGGTAGGGGAAGAAGAAGTTATAGTTGGTGAAGGTTTGGCTATAGAGGTTGCCGGAAGATGGGCAGCATTTGGTAAAGTAAGGTGTGTTTTATTCGAAAGGGGGGCATTATGCTGTCTAATTTGTGTTATATTTTGGGTTAGTGGACTATCACCCACTTTGAAGGTGTAGAATTTTTGATATATATTCTGGATGTAATCCGCTATTGGCGTTATGTCGTGGCAGCGAGCATAGAGATCTCTGAGGGAGGTGTCCACGGAATCTAAGCGACGCAGCCCCTTTATTCGCTAGCGTAACTAAATTCCAATCGGGCCAACTCTAATTCTGAAATTTCAACGAGTTTTCTATTTTTTTCACTTAATCGTGGAGAGCAAAATTTTTTCCGAAATAGTTTGTCACCACATATAAACAATAAAGTTCGAGTCCATGGAATCTCAGCGAGGCAAGCTAGTTTCGCGCTTTGAAAATTGTTGTTTCGACTCTCTTTCTGCCTAGGAATTTCTGCCTAGGAACATAAGTAAATTTCAGTCGGGCCAACTCTAATTCTGAAGTTTCAACGACGAAATATGTTAGCTTAATTTTTTCAGTGTATAACTCTATCTCAAACGTTCTTTATCACTTCCGGGAAACTATAATACAAAAAAGTAAGTTTTTCGAATATAAATCGAGTCCTACAATATCTTACTTAGTTTTTATGTATATGACCTGCCACCTTCATATGAAGTTAGCAGGACATCTAATATTTTTTTAAAAAACAAAAGCGGCAAAATGTTTTCTTCCACGGCTAATTAGCGGCCTGCTAATCTTGATATTCATCAACAAAACTCATGAAACAGTAAACTAAGTGTATATTATAATTATTGCTATTATAAAAACTCGTCGATTATTGTCGTAAAAGGTTCCTTTTGCCTCCTATGTACAGTTGTGTCAATTTATTTAAATGCTATTTAAGAACTACAGGTTTCTCATGCTTTATTTCGATATACCTTCTGCAGTTTTTGCACATACTCAATAGAAATGTACACATGTCAGGTTTCACCTCAACACGTTAGATATTAAAGCATTGACGGCCGGATAACCAATATACAACGGGATTTTAAAAAAATTAATGACAGTAGAAATGAAGAAGCAATAACCGGGAGCCGGTTCTATTTACACGTAAGCGATCCAAAATAATTGAACACTTAGACAAGTTGCATTTTTTCTTCAATCAAGGCGCTCTAACGACGCAGGAACGCGGTGGCCCGTTCAAATGGAGTCAATTTGGTCTACCCATAAAAACGTCCCTTTAACGTTTCCGGATTAAATTAATGTCGGGGCTAACGTCATACGCTGGCATGACCATAAATCTCTTACGTTTAGGATCTTTTTTTAAATATTTGCCTCCTTGTCGATCTATCAATTTAGTTTTTATCAGTTTCCTGTCTGTTTCACGCTTTATCGTCGGCTTTGTGTAGGGAGGGAAGACGAAGTTTTAGGCGGAAATAAAAATCTTATAAATATGAACAGTAAAAGTTAACGGCCGAGAGCCTATACGATAAAACGCCTTCATTTATTATCGCATAAAAATAATAGTTTCATTAAACAGTAATGAAGAAAATAGTACTCTTTAGCGAGAGGTTATGTAAGAACCACTCAATTTTGTTTCAACGAAATGAGACCCTTTATTTTATTAAATGTCACTTCCTAAAAATAAAATGTTTGCATGTAGTTTAAAACCTCGTTTCAGATTATAAACAACAAACTTTTTATTTAAGGTCTACCTAATATTTTAGATTATCGATATGGAATATAATAGATATACTCAGTGGCTCAACGCTTACGTGTTAAGCTTGCAATGGAGTTCCGGGTTCGAATCCTGGCTAGGGTATGGATGTTTAGTGGTATTTTTTTATGTGTTACCGAATTGGGAGCAGTGGACTAGACACGGCTAGTTGCTGTACTACTCCTGAGTTCGAATCTCAGCTGCGGCAGATGGCAATGTTGTAGAGAATAGTCGTTGTATAATTGTCTATGTGTATGTGTCCTGGTTGAGTGGTGGAATAGCTAATGCTAAACTCTGCCAAAACGTTAATCTAAATAAGGTGTTAAAATAAAATAAAAAATACTGCAAATATTTATACATTTATTTATTTCGATGTACTATACTACAGAACATACTTCCAATTACAGGATAAGAAACAAAAAATAGCGGAATATACGACATTATAAAGTAACAATTATGATAACACAGGACATTGTTATGGCCCTGTTGCATGTGCGACCCGCAATGCACATGTGTGTTTTCATTAACAGCCGCTAGTGGGTGGTCGCATGCCTCCCAGCTGGGAAGAACGGTCACATCACTTCCGTCTGTTGTCAAAAGAGAGAAAGACGTTTGGCGGTGTATACATGGTTGGTAATTCCTCAAAAACTTGATTATTCAAGGCATCTTTGTGGATTTTGGAATTATCAACACTAAGAAAATTTTCTCCGTTTTTTGTTGTTCTGTTGAGCAGAATATTTTGTTGTTGGGACCGAACTCTAACTACTGGTGCAGGATTTAAGTCCACAGGTGAGTTAACCTCACTTTCGCCAACTTACCAGGTCTCTATCCACGTGTTTCACAAATTTACCGGCTTTCCCTCGGAAGTATCTCACTGGTTTGTAAGACGGACTCGACCCCATTCATTCAGCTGTAGCCTTCTATAGGAGTTTTGGTGGATTGTTTCCCTCATTACAGTAAGAGGTAAATTATATTTCTTTTGTGGGTTATGTCAGATTTAAATTGCTCTCATTAGGCACGCTTCACGTGCATTTCCGACCGTGCAAATTAAATTGGTATATCTTTAGGGTTCCTCGGATGGGGCTAGAACGCCCACACGAACACACAAGGGGTAGAAAGTTCTACGAATTGGGCCCAAACGCCCATAGACACCCACAGGAATAGGAAATTCGACCCCATCGTCTCGTCAATTCCTTTCTTTTCGAAGACACCACTGTAGGACTGCAGTTTCTGCATCGTCGAAGTCTGGGTATCATAGATAAATGTGTTGTTTCCTGTACCGGGGACCACCTTCAGTGGTTCTGCGTGGTTATATATATTTATACTTACTTTTGCATTTTAACTTTTATATATTTAAAGATTTTACGCATTTATATTTATTTAAGGAGGCTCCCTAATCGGACCCGTTGTGGCCAGATTTATGCTAATTTATTTATTACGTTGTAAACCAAGTGTAGCTACACGAGGCATCTTTATTTATGGTGTTACCTATTAATCGGAAAATTAGCCACACCTTTTCAACATCGTCAGGTTTCATGCTAGAGAACCAGACATTACTTTGTAAGTTCTGTAATATAGTGCATTTCATGTTTAAAGCTAGTATTATTATTTCGTCTGCGACTGCTGCGAATGGAACCTTCAGCGATGTGTGTAAGTAAACTAATAATTTATAATAGCTTATGTTAACTCGTGCTTAATGCCCTGAGATAGTCCCAGTTAATGAAATTTTATCGTGGGCACGTTACATCGCTTATCCGGGCTAGGTAGTGTCTGCAATCTGCTACGCCACAGCAGCCCAAGTGAGTTTCTTTCTTGTAACCCTTACTATCCAACATATTTATTTATTTATGCACTTGTAGAACGTAGCAACATATGAAGCTATCAAGCGATTTTTTTATTTTAAAATATTGCTGGCATCAAAAATTTATACCTGAGTTTGTAGATTAATTACTAATATGTTAAAGAATATGTTAGAATTTGTTTCAAATACTCATCTTTTACCTAAATTTAAAGATACGGATTTTTTTTCAGTAATAACAAGGATTAATAGGAAAAATATATTTTCAATAAAAATTCTGGAAAACGAAAATAATTTCAAAAAACCTAAACAACTCTTTGTTTCAAGATATTTGACATCATAAGAAGTACATTTTTCTTAATTTTCATCAAAATATTCATATTTCTTCCAAAGTTACTGAAGAGAAATGAATCTGTTATAAGCGTAATTTGTAAGGTTTTTAGGTTAAAAACTCAATAATATCATTAGCGGGGTTCCTTTCAAGTATTCATATTTTTTGTCAAAATTTATCACGAGATATTTGCGAGAAATCAAATCGGAGACAAGAAAATAATTAATAATAATTTCTGGCATAAATCCTGCGTCTCCTCCAAAGAGACAGGAACTTCCGCAATAATATGTAAAGCGATAAACTTTGTCGCAGACGTTGCTAAAAGTTCACTGAAATCACAGAATATCCATAAATACAAGAAAAGAAAAGTTTCCAAATGACAGAGCGGTCTGCAAGCTTTGCACCGCGCAAGTAAATATATCTGGTCGCCAGTCAGGGCTGACGGAAGAGTCGGAGGGATTACAAGGCGAAATAACTGCCACTGGCCACTTTATTTGCCACTTTAAACTGAAAAATATTTACTTTTCTTTCAGCACAATGGATTTTATATTATTTCATTGGCCAGTAGTGAAACGTTTTAATACAGTTCTATTTTTCATCGCTGCTAAATGAAACAGGAAATATTGACCAAACGTGACACTCACCAAACGGTGGTGTTTATGAAAAATAATAATGGACTTTGGCGCGAAGCTTATTTATTGCATTTTCTAAACTTTATATAAATCTTACATGGCTTCTAAATGATTTATAATAAAAAAAAATTAAAAGAGCTTTTAAGAACTTGTTTTTCTTTCAAAGTTGTATTAAAAAGTAAAAAAATATTTTTCATGTACGACTGTAAGAAAAGAAACATATCTTTAGTGATGCTATAAATGTACACCCCTTTTTTGAGGCACTAAAATATTGAAATTATTCATTAATTCTAATTTTGATCGGCTAGTATAAAAATTAATAACCTAAATCAATGAGATTTTGTAGTAACGAAACCTTCATAATGAAAAAGTTATGTAGAGATATTCATCCCTACTAGAATCCAATAAAAATATAGTAAAACTTTCATACAGTCAATATCTAATATTTAATAACAATATAAAAATCATTTATTGTTATTTATATATACTGTTGATTCACTTCTGATCATTCTAGTATACTTTCATTTTCTCAAATTTACATTTTACATTTATATTTGATGTCTAAAAGTTAAAAATTGTTAAAAATTATAAATGAAAGAATATGTATCAAATCTGGCCTACCTCATGTCTTAATAAATAAATATTCTCTTCTACTATCTAAGAATTTCAAACCGTTTAAAAATCTGTATATAGTTTTTTTTTTTCAGCCGCATTCTAAATCCTCAGAATGGGGCATATATTATTCAAAACAAAAATTACTGTTGTGACACAATCTGAAAAAAATTTCCCCAAACAAAACTGACATTGACGTTAGGATTTATTAGATTTAATTTATTTGACAGATGTATAAACAAAATAATTAAGTACTTCAATAATAAGCCCCATAGCTCCATCTGGTATTCAAAAATTACATCTTTTATTGTGTAGAAAGTTTTCATATTTTAGTATTTTAAATATAACTCGAAAACGAAGCAAAATTCAGGTATAGTTAATAGGAAGCTTCTTGTAGAGAATCAAGTTTAGTTATTTAGTTAGTTAAAAAAATAAAAACAATTTTTTATGTGAAAAGTATAAAAAAAACAATTAAAAAAATTCAATTTTTTTTTTTTACTTTTTTGCCTATATCGATTTTTGAGCAGAGATAGGTATAGGCATTGCTTTGTAGAAAATAAAGTTTCCTTTAAAATTGTGCCCTCAAGAAGTTTTTTCGATAAAAAGTGATTGAGATCTATTCGTTCAAACTTAACCATTTTCTTTTGATTTTTATCGCGTTCACCTTGATATTGTTTTAAATTTTATTTTTTTATAACAAAACTGATTTTTACTCCATAAAACAATGAATTTCAAGTTAATTTGTTAATAATGAATAATTATTTTCACAAATGTGTAAAACTGTGATGGTATTTTAAACAATGTGACAATTAATTTGTTACGGACCTCTAGCGTATGCGACCCACCATACGCTTTAGCGTTTTGTGGGCCGCATTATAACAACTGCTACACGTCCGTAACACATTTCGCTATTCTCCATGGGAGGGCGACACATTTGTGACACGTGATCAACAGGAAAAACGGAAGCAGACATTTTTGGTTGGCTTGGCTTGGCTTGTTGGTTAGTGGTTATTCTGTGAACCTTGATTTTATTCAAGGCATCCGCATGGATTTTAGAATAACCAACTCAAGAAAATTTCCTCAATCCGTTGTTGTTCCGTTTAGCGGAATATTTTGTGTTTGTGAGTAAATTTTATCTGCGGAAGCAGGATATTAAATTACACAAGGTAAGCTAACCTCTTCACGCCATCTTGCCCGTTCTCTACCCACGTGTTTCGCAAATTTGCAGGCTTTCCTGTGGAAATACAGTGTCAACTTTAAAAGGCGACTCAACCCCATTTATCCGACTGTGGCTTCCAGGAGTTTTGGTGGATTGTTCCCTCATCAGTGAGGTAAATTATGTTTCATTTGTAGGTTATGTCAGAATTTCTCACATTAAGCACGCTTCACGTGCATTTCTGACTGTGAATTAAATTGTGATATCTTTAGGGTTCTACGGACGGGGCTTCTACGCACGTCAGTGAAGTTCCACGGACGGGGCATCCACAAACAGTGGAAGGTTCCAAGGCTGGTGAGGCCACGATCAACCCCATCCTTGGGTCCATTTCTTGTGTCCCGAAGGCATCTCTGCAGGGCTTCAGTTCTTCCACCGGACTCGGTATCGTACCACCCTGAATAAGTGTGTTTGTGTTGTGATTATTTTTACTTACCGGGGACCACCTTCAGTGGTTCCGCTGGACATCAATTTATACTTTTTGGCATTTTAACCTGTACATTTTTAAATATTTTATGCATATATTTACATATACTTAAGGAGGTTCTTTAAATCAAACCTTTGTGGCAGAATCTATGACAATTTTATGATCAAATTGTAAACCGATGTGTAGCTACACGAGGCATTTTATGAATGTGTTATAACTTTTTAAGCGTGAAATATTGGCCACAACTGTGAACATCACCAGGTTACATGCTAAAGAACTAATTTTGTAAATTGTTCAATATAGTGCATTTCATTTTTTAAAGAAAGTGTCATTATTTCGTCTGCGACCACTACATATGGAAAAACTCAGTGATTTGTTAAGTAAGTAAACTAATAATTTATCATAGTTTGTGTAAGCTTGGGCTTAACGCCCTGAGATAGTCTGAGCTAGAGAAATTTTATCGTAGGCACGTACATCACTTTCCGGGTAAGTCAGTGCCTACGGTATCTGCTACGCCACGGTAGCCCAAGTGATTTCGTTACGTAATTATCTGATAATCATTAAGATCCAACGTATCTATTTGTTTATGTACGTTCAACTCGTAGCAAATTATACTAAAGTATTGATTTTTTATCTATGTGATATATATAGAGATTTGTCTTTTTTCCAATAAAAATATCATAATTTTAGTAAATTTGAAGATTTTATTTAATAAAGTTTATTCAGGTAATAATATTTTAACTTAATTTCTCTCCATATTTTACAGCAATATTCAATTATTTAATAAATATTAATAGTCTAACTAATTAATATATTTTAAATTAAAGTAATTTCAAATATATTTTTACAAATCTTCATATTTAAGATAGATAAAAAAGCAATATTTAAGAATAATTTATTGTTACCTGGTTTAAAAACCCATCAGTTTTATACATGAAAATAATTATTCATTATTAACAAATTAACTTGAAATACATTGTTTTATTGAGTAAAAAATCAATTTTGTTATAAAGCATAAGATTTAAAACAACATCAAGGTAAACGCGATAATAACCGAAAAAATAGCTAAGTTTGAGCGACTATATCTCAGTCAACTTTCATCGAAAAAACTTTTTGTGACCACCGTTTTAAAGAAAAGTCCATCAACTTTTTTATCTCCTCAAAAAAATGTTATAGCCACAAAAGTAAAAACAAAACAAAAATTTGATTTTTTGCTTTTTTTTAAATTATTTTTTTGGATACTTTTCGCACAAGAAATTGTTTTATATTTTTTTATATAAGCCATTACGATGGGAAATTTGATCCTATACAAAAAGTTTCTTATTAACTCTGCCTGAATTTTTATTCGTTTTCGAGTTATATTTAAAAAACTGAAAGGGTTGCATTTTCATCCCTAGTTCTAATTTGCACTCTCTAATTTAATAGCATTCTGCGGTTTTCCCATCTTAAATGGCCAATTGAACGATTTATGCAATAACAACACTTAAACGATTTAATTCTTTTTTCCCTGTTTCTTATGACATAATCAATAGCCTATATGAATGTATGATAGTTATCTGCTAGATGCCAAAAAAGCATTTTTCAGTAATTGTTATAGTTACAGTTATTGTCTCTTATGTCTTGTCTTTCTCTATTTTAAGCACTTCTATTTGAGGCTAACAAAATTTTTTATTACTACTGAGAATTTACACTACACTTTCGTACTAAAATATTTCTTTTATACGAAATTTATTTTCTATTACTGACGTATATTTTAATGAGGATTTTTTAGCCGGCTTACAGTACGTTCTCTTGAGTTTTTATAGCATTTCTTACCGGCTTTTTAGAATTTTTTGGAGCGACACGCCCATATGTGTAGTCTTCTCGACTTACTGCTTGAAACTTCAAAATAATAAAACTTCGTTTTATTTATAAACTCATGAGTATTGAATTCTGTCAAAATTAGTTGTAAATTTCTGTAAAGTTGGCAATACAATAATTGTAAAACATCAGGATTTCAAAGAGGAGAGGTGAAATCTTGAAGTGAAATAAGCTACTACTTAATACCAATTTATTTCTGTATTTATTTGTTTAGTTTGAGAAGTGTTATTCGTACCTTTGTCATCTGCTCGACTTGGAGTGTTGGCGACATCCCTTAGGTTATCGTAATTCATCCTCTAAATTCGTAAACACAATAAATACTGAACATAATATTTTTTAGTCGCAAACTCCTCTATAAATCCTTATTTTACTATAAGGAAAGTAACCAGACTGCAACCAAAGTTACAAATCTGGCGCGTTAAGTGTAATAATTGCATATTACCATCAAAACGCTAATGCTTCGATTGCAACAAACACCAGCCGAAAGACTGATCCTACTTAAAGGAGCTCCCTTGCCAGTCGTCACACACCACTTGCAGACTGCAGTTTCGAGCTGTTGGCTCTCGTCAGTGCAAGGTAGGTATGCGACGACCGGCATGAGAATCCTTTGACTATAGTACATCCCGGTATTTTTACAATAGCGACATGTAAAACAGCCAGCAGGGCCATCTAGCGGTCCAGTGTCTGTTGCAATCGAAAAATAAATAGCCTGACTTGGCTTAGCATATTGCGACTAAAAATATTATGTTTAATATTCCGCCCTCTAAAAGCACATTTGAACAATAAATACTGGTTAAGTGCTAAACGACTATTTTCAAAAACTACATTTTCACTAATATCCCCCAGAATACAAAGTCGAAGACGTCAAAAATCAAAATAATATTTATCTTGATGTTTAAAATGTGAAGCAAGTTAAAAGAAATTATTTTTATTTATTCCAACTTCGAGTAAATCTACCTAAACTGATAATGAATTAGTATATCTTGAAGAAGATTCGCAAAAAGTTCAGTCTTTTGCATTTTTTGTAGAGATTTCTTCTTATAAATTGTTTATTTAATGTTTTTGTTCAATGTGCAGATTGCCAATGGAATTTGACGTTTCCTTTATTAAATTGGATATTTTTTTACAATTACCCCATTGTTTTGTTTGCTCCATTCATTCATGACGGTGATTGTTGTTTAACTTATCCCCCAAATCCAAAGCCAGAGCTGTCCGGGAGGGGGTTCCACATTGAAAAACGAAGACTACAACCATTTACTCCGTCATTGCTAGTACCGGAGCCGGGACTCGAACCCGGTAGCGCAGTGCCAATTTGATTAACCGAGATTGCCAACCAACTGAGCTATTAGCTAGACATGTATAGATAATGCATCATAAAATGTAGTGCAAAATTTTCTTTTAAATCACCTGTGAAAACCTGAGGTAGAAGACCTGGCAATATTGATACAGGTCAAGGGGCGATATCATCTTGCTATGTGGAACAAACCACCCAGCACCTTTATTACTGCACCCAATATCCAGCGTCCTATATTTTAGAAGACCTCCCTTTGGCCAGAGATCGATCTGATTTTATATTAAAAAATCGGCAGCTACTCGAAGCGGCTGGAACCTCCCCACTCGGTGGATCTTTGAATCCGAAAAGAGCATTAAATTGTGTGACAAAACGGCACTAAACGTAATCCGATATCATCCAAAACCTTTTCAGATCTTGTGGGGCACTAAAAAAACCCTCAACTTAATGAATTTACAATCATCTATGCGAGTTATTACCTACATTATGGCTCGTTGAATAATATATTATTAGGATATTAACAACTTTAACATCACTTGAACGACTAAGAAAGTCTAGTTATCCTAAATACTACAGATTTGTAAAGCAACAAACTGAAAATTGGTAAAGTGATAATCTATAATAAATTCACCAACGAAGGTACAGAAAGCATATGATATTGATATTGTTACATCTACCTTTAAAGTTTGTGACAATCCACTAAAAGTTACAAATATGCCGAAATCTTATTAACATGACATGACACCAACGTTATCGGATGACAAACGATGACAATGACGATCGTCAAAATTTGCTCATTACAATCCGATCGCTCGCGGCTGTCTTTGTTAAATGAAAAATTAGTATTTCAGTAATTTTACTATATTTTAGAGAAATATTTGTAGTTTAATTCTTCGATTTGTCTGTATATATATTTAAAAACGGCACTAAACGTAATCCGCTCTACTTCTAGAGCAGTGAAGAAACCCGCACACGTGAATTGACAAGTGATGTGACGAGTTTCACGACGTAAGGGCTACGCGCATCGATCATGTCATGCGAAATGCGATCTATGCTTCATATTTGCTTTGTTTTTAATTTTTTTCACGGAAACTAAATCGAAAGGGTGGAAGTGTGATATATCGTTGAAATCAGAATTTTAACTGATTTTCAATGGTTCCATTGCAAATTGAAAGTAATTATAAAATAAACAACTTGTTGCGTCAAAATGGCACTAAACGTAATCCGATCTCAACCAAATTCAGATCTTCTGGGGCACTAAAGAAACGCACATGCAAAGTTTCATTCAAATCCGTTCAGTAGTTTCGGCGCTATCGTGCTAACACACATACACTCATACACACACACACACAGACATTTTTCAAAAACCACTTTTTTTGGGTTCCTAGGACCTCAAAACGTAAAGATTTGATGTTATCTCAATTTTCGTTTTTGAACCAATTTTAGTAACCTCTCACAATTTTATTGTAGAGAGATTAAAAAGCAAAAGGGTTGATGGATAAAGGTAATTGACGTTTCTAAAAGTGCATATTTTATGGATGAAATTTTAAAAGTTTTGCGACTTACGACCTTGATTCACTAAGATTCTAAGTATATTCAGGGAGACAAAGATATATTTTATTTTTTAATATCGTTAATCGCCTTTTAGATTAACACCCCTGCAACTTTTAGTAGCATTTATTATTTCACCACTCCAGCAGAATACATACACGCAGACAATTATACAACCACCATTACCTACGATATTGTCATCTGTTGCAGCTAAGACTCGAACATAGCAGTGGTACAGCGGCTAGCCGTGTTACCTCTCACACAACGCCGTCTAGTTCACTGCCACCAACTTGGTAACACATAAAACGCCAGTAAACATTCCTGGCCTAGCGAGGATTCGAACCCGGGACTCTTTGGGTTTCAAGCCTAATAGATAAGCATTGAGCCACTGAGTTAGTATTTTATGTTAAATCTTATATCTGTAGGGAGCACAAGTAATTTTGTGAACAAACTCTGCAAAACAACGACACAAACAAAAAATAAAAACAAAATCCAAGTCAATAGGACAAAGAAGGTGATCATTTTTTCGCACATGTTTTCATTGTTGCTTTCTACTTGTACCTTTCTTCATGCAGATAAAGGAAAAATTTCGTGTTTCTCTCTATGGATCTTATTTTTATCATAGCTTAATATATGTAGGTATTTACTGATTACTATATGATACAAATTTTCGTAATTTTAAAAACCAATCATTCAACTGTTTGGTTTGTTCTGAAGTTACGTTGCAAAAATGTCCAGAACAATTCACTAAATGCACCAATAATTTTCTTAATTTACTTATCAATCCCTTGAACTATAAACTATAAACAACTGCAACAGTTTATTCCAGAATAAATATGTCCATGAATTAAATATGTACTAAAGAAATGTTTAAAGTCACTTTATTGTATCGTATACCATTTTTACTAAAGATTTTATAAAATACGCACACACAGTGTTAAGAATTAACCCTGAATGTGTTGAAGGAGTTTTCGGAGTGATCAACAGTTCGCCTTCCTTTGTCTTTAATTTAGCTAGAAAACATGGGAATTAATCTATCCCATGTCTGTCACTCGATAGTCTGCTGGAATTACTCGAGACAATTGGGAATTAGAGGTCCGAGAACTCAGTAGGGCGCTGTGAATTATACCAGAGGTGGGTGAGCTAAACGTTCAGATTTATCTTACTTTGCTTTGGATTTGATATAGGCATGTAGCAGGTACAGCTAGTTCTAGTCTTAAAGTTTTTACCGATTATATAATTATTAACCAAATATTTTTAAGTTTGATAACATAAAACTTTCTGTGCATGCTTTATATTTACGAATATTCTCTTGTAATTAATACAAATATCGATTTCAAAGGTTCTTGTACATATTCCAAAGAGCCCCTGACTATAATAGCTGGATTTGTCTTATATCAAACAGGATTTGGTTGTTGTCTGGGGTATTTAAACATGCAAAATCTAGTCCAAATAATTTATATTCAAATAACATCTGGCCGAATTTCTACAAAACGTACATCACTTGGGATTAAACTAAAAAAATTAACTTGAATAGGGAATTGTAGCTGTATGTATTGCGCAAATATCATTGTTATTAAAATTAGATTCCATTAATCGTATCTTATAAGGAATATTTGGATAAGGACAAAGTATTTTTTCAAAAAACGCATTTAAAGAAGTGTGAGTTTTGGCGGCACCTTTTGACATAAAATTGATTTTTTTCACTTCCGATTTCGCCGGAAGTCACACTAACTTTCGCTTTTTAAATAGAACGCCCTGTATATTATTGTATTTTTGAATTTTTGCATAATTTTCTGAATCCAACGATGCCAAATAAATGACATTGCAAACATCAATTTTTTTACAATATAATTTTTAGTTTTCCATTTCACTATGAAATGACGGTTCCGATTTATTCTAAATGACCCGTGTAATGTTATAAAAATTGAAATCCCGTTAAAAACAGAAAATTACGTGGTTTATGATAAAATAAATTTCACCAAAAATTGTTTTTGGGGCAAAACTCAATTTTTTCAAATGGAACGATATCGATACCATTTACTTGTACTGTTAGTAAGGAATTTATTCATATGTCATATGAAAATGTGCCATAAATACAAACAAAATTACAGCTAAAAAAAAATAAGAAAATACAATTTTGTTCTAATTAAATGTTAAGAAGTAACTAAGGTGGCTTTGAAAACAATCAAATATTTAGCTTCTCAAACAATTGTTGGTTTAACGGTGTGTTCATTGTGTCTTTAAAAATTGTTTAAAATTCTTGTTAATTGTGTTCAAGATGCCGCAAATTTGTACAAGAGATAAAAAGTGGACACGTTAATTGTTTATGGGGTATGTAAAAGAAATGCAGTTGCGGCTACCGACCTTTATGCCCAACGATATCCTGAATTATTTTAAGCCAATTCCGAAGAGAGCCCAACAGTGATCCCGAAGAAACCTTCATTATTAACGAAGGAACGGAAATTAATGTTTTGACTCGAATTTCGACTTGATAAAATTGTTTCTTTAAGGCAAGTTGGGTTTGAATTGGACATCTGTCACCAAACATGTAACATTTGAATAATCAAATTTACCATTTATTCAAATTTCCCCATATTTCCTTATGCTTAACATGCCCTGTATAACACATAGATGGATTTTTGTAGCTGAAATTCGCTGAAGATTGCAACTATTTGTTAAATATAGTGTATAACAATTTTGTACTATTATTGTTAATACCATACTTCTTTATTAATCATAGTTTAGTTATATTTTATTTCATTTTATCATTTTTGTACAATTCCAATTCTTCCAAGCGGCTTCATCCTAAAACATAACTTTATTTAACTACAGTTAACTCTTAATGATTAATGTGAAACTACACAGGTATATAATATGTCAATTCATACTTTTTATTATTCATAATATTTAGGTTTTAATGTTAAATAATTACTTACCTCTATGATTTATAGGCTATCCAATGACAATTTCCAATAAATCGTAACAAATCAGTTTGTCAAACGTCAAACTAACATTTATTATAGCAGACTTTATTAACAACTTAATGTAAAGCGCTGACCTCTACTGGTATAGAAACTAATAGTTTAGTGTTTACAGAGTAGTTTATTTGTATAGTGATGGTACTTACATAATTCGATACCAGGTGGCGCTACCTTTTACAGAATGCACACAATTGGTATAATATTTGCTCATTACTCACGTAATTTAGTGTTTTTAACGGGATATAGATTTTTTAAGCATTATCCGGCTCATTTAAAATGAATCGAAACCGTCATGGCACACTTAAATGGAAAACTAAAAATTATATTATAAAAAAAAATGATGTTTGAAATGTCACTTATTTGGCATCGTTGGACTCAGAAAATTATGCAGAATTCAAAAAATGCAATAATATACAGGGTGTTCCATTTAAAAATCGAAAGTTAGTGTTACTTCCTGCGAAACCGGAAGTGAAAAATCAATTGTATGTCAAAAAGTACCGCTTATTATGCATGTAGTATATCCTAAATTTCAATCAATTATCTTCAAAATTAAAGGACAAAAGGAGGGTTACACCCGGTATGTATACCAGAACATCGTTTTGAAATTTTGGTAGAACGGGTTTTCGGACAATTCTAAAATATTTTCCAGTCTTCATAACTTTCAATTATACTGGGAGTTGACATCAACTTTAAGCTTACATTTTACTTTTTTACTAGTCGTTTTAACTAATTTTAATTAACACAGAAAACGAGTTATTACATTATACATACAGTATTGTGCAGTGTAATTCAACCTCATGTTTAAACCAGTTTGTTTCAAATGCAAGCAATAAAATGCCCAAAACCGCTTCTCGATATCTCCTTACATTTTACACATATTTTGTTTTATTCTCTAAATATTTACAGAGTTAGTTTCAAATTGCCAGCAATTTATCATTTCATGACTAGGATATCCTAAATAAAACATAGTGCAACTGGGTTTACGCTTGTATTATTTTCACTACTATAAAATTCCGATGGAACTTTCGAGAAAATAAAGTTTGGAATTTGAATCTGTTTCTTTGCAGAATCATTGTTAAACGTTTTGTTCAGAAAATTAACATATATGTTTGTTTCCTTCCTGTCAAGCTACAAAGCATTTCAGATCAAATCCTGTTTTATTTGATTTACTTTGGATTGAGTATGTTTCAAAGTATTAAATGAGGTAAAATTTGTAAATAGTCAGACTATTTACAAAGTCTCTGCATCAAACGCAATTGGAATTGTATATATAGTAGAATCAATGTAGGTTTTCACTTCGGAAAAAATCCGGAAAGCTATAACTTTTTACTGTACATTCGTGAGTAAGTTGCGAACAACGTATAAAATAGTGGAGTATGGTAAACTGAAGATTTTTCGTAGAGATATCAAACTTTGGGTAGTTATTACTTGTCTTAAAAATAAGATATTCCTATCTACATTCTGCAATGTCGGAAAGTTGTTTTAAACTCTAAAAAGGGGCAAATTAATCCTCTTTTGAGGGGCGAGCGTAGGTGCGTCTTTACTATGTACATACTTCGGTATGCGATGTAAAGCAACGTCAGGCGCAGTTAGTAGTTGGATGGGTGACCATTCCAACGGAAACCGCGTCCTCGCCTCACACATCTTCCAGCGGCTTGTATATCAGTGTATGCGCGGAAGCTATACAACATTAGGCGAGGGTTGTATAGGAGATATATCATCCTTCGGAGGGGATGTAAAGCCGTCGGTCCCTTGTCTATTAAATGTTAGGCAAGTAAAAGATCCCTACTCTTCTTAAGGGAAGAGGTTCGCCAAAATTCCTGGTTGGGGGTAGCTCGTCTACAGGCGTCGGTGTTAGGCCTCAGTAGCGGAAATAGGCCGACGTTAAATAAATGAATAAAAAAAATCCTCTTTTGGGGCAATTTTCGATTTTAAATATAGTCCTTTTATTGTCTAGGTTCAAGGAACCTCCACTTAAATTTTCATATTGTTACGTTCACCGAGACCACCCCCCCCCCCCCCCTTCCTGTAATTCATATATATGTACGTCTTTTTTACCAAAAATTGATTTTGGGATAACTTGGGACAATCTGGCCCGAATCAGATAAAATTTTGAGTGACGATGGCTCTTAATACCACAAATAGCCTGCCACATTTCAAGTCAAAAGCTCCCTTAGTCTAGCTACAATGCCAGTTTTTTGAAAATATTACGATATTTTTAAAACGCTGTAACTTTTTGGCCGTTTATCGTACGACAATTTTCTTCCCGTCAAAAATAGGTTTATTTATGTACTTTTGGATGATATGACTCAAAAAATCTTTAATATAAAAATTTGATCCATTTACGGCCATTTAAGTACACATATACTTGCGCACAGTGATTTTCTGTTTATATAGATGTTTGTATATGTAAATAAAACTCGTGTGCTCTAGAAAATGTTCAAAAAAATGCACAAAAGGATAACTGATTTAACAGAGGAATGGTAGAAATGGTAAAAGACACAAACCGCATTTTATTTACACTAAAAATATTAGATTAGATTTATTTATCTACATGTAAAAATGTTTTAAGCTGATTTCTTTGTTTTTACGGAGTTGGTCTTGGTCGCTTTCCTGTACTCCTTATGCTGGGTGTACTCGAAATACTACTGTGAGAGCTACCCGCTCCGGAATCCGTCACAGCATTGAGAATTTCGTCGGTTTCAGTGTCGCTAAAGTAATATAAATCGCTCTCAGCTTCGCCCATCATATCGTTCACTTCGTCGTTCTCGTAAACAATTTAATGACTTTATAGACAATAATAAATTAGTACACCTTAATCTCTCATTAAATTTTTGGCCTGAAAATTATGTCTACCCTAGAAAATACGTAACAACCATAATACGTCTCAAATTTGGGCACGATTGTTTTCCAGCACATCTGTTTAAAATAAATATTCTGCCTTCAAAGACATAGACATAGACCATATTTTTGTCCAGTGCTTGTGGCAGATTATATACGAACCTTATTAATCACAAAAATCAATTACTTTTAATATACTTTCCCTCCTCAGTTAATTTAATAAACTAGCTGTTGACTGCATCATCTGCTTTTTGGAAGAAACGAAAATTTTATTGTAAATTTTGTGTGAATGTCTAAATAGTTTTTAGCAGGTTTGTAATGAATGATTTTATGCGCAATATTCATTAAATTTTTATGCAGTTTAATTTTATTTTAAGTAGTAGTAGTATGGCTAATGGCCGAATCCAATAAAAAAAATAGTACATGAAAAACAATCTGGATTTAAAGAAGAGAGATGGCTTTTCAAAAAACAATTAATCATTTTATATAGCCCATAGATAAAGGTGACGTTGTGGTAATTATTTTCCTCGGTTTAAAAAGGGCATTCGAAGTTGTCAACAGAGAGCTTCTACTAAAAAACTTTCCCAGTATTTTTGGATAATTGACAGAGCATATCAATGGTTTAAGTCTATCCACATGGACGGAGGCAACAAACCAAAATAAATAATATTAAGTCTAAAACACTTTTAAATATTAACAGTGTTCCACAAGGTAGCGTACTAAGACCTGTGCTCTTCACGCTATTTATTAGTGATATGCATTCTTAATTGATTCAGAAGAGTACAAAATACATCTTTCTGCTGACGATACTGCAAATTATTTATCTAGAGTTGATGCGTTGTTGTATTTACGACGAATGGATTAGTAATGAATACTAAAAAGCCCAAATATATGATAAATGGTTCCAAAAAACATTTAAAGCAAAACATTTATGATACATGTGTAAGAAATAACGGAGAGTTCCTTGAGAAGGTTGTAACTATTAGGGATCTAGCGACAACAAAGTAACAT
This sequence comes from Leptura quadrifasciata, assembly GCA_963675555.1. NCBI lineage: Eukaryota > Metazoa > Arthropoda > Insecta > Coleoptera > Cerambycidae > Leptura > Leptura quadrifasciata. The sequence goes on along the minus strand of OY776673.1, from coordinate 201,474,889 downwards.
TTAATGACCATATAAACTACGTATGTAAAAAATATCAAAAACATGTCCTTGCCTATCGCGTTAGCAAACATGTAAATATGTGTAGTACTAACAGGGATTTACATTACAATAATAAAACCCCATTTCAAGTACAGCTCAAGTATATTATATATTTGTAATTATACCAATATATCTAAACTGCAGCTAATAGGTGTATACTATTCATTTTAAAATGCAATAGATATCCTAGTATAAATTCAATGCAACGTACACTAGACTGGTTTTCGGTGAAAGACAACATAAAGTATAAGCCACTGATATTTTTACACAAACTTCACAATAATTTACTACCAACATATTTGTCAGCAATTATACAACATCCTAGTAATATACACAATTATAACACAAGGCAAAGAGATTATAAAAATATAATTTTTCTAACCTAATGAAAACAAAATCCTGCATTTACGAGAAGGGAGCGGCTGAATTCGATAAATTACTCTAATTTATAAAACAAGTATATATGTATATATATAAAATATCTGTACAAATTCACGTATATATAATATTATTTTATTTTATTCACTATTATGTGAAGTAAATAAATATCTAAATAATATAATGAATATATATTATTAATTTTAATTGGTAGTGGTATACTATATTCTTGTGAAATAGCTGTTGTGCTATGAGTATTGTTTTTTTTTTAATTACTATTGTATAACATATTAAGATCAACCCCAATAGGTTTTGGCAGTTTATTAACAGTAAGGAAACTAGTAGCAATTTACCAATAGCAATGCATTACGGAGATGAACATTTCGTAGGCAATAAAGAGTTAGTAAATGGCTTTCCTCAATATTTTTGCAGTTCATATACCACCTCTAATGTCTCAGTTGTGGACAATGTAGAAGATACAAATACTGATGTTTTAACAATTGAACAATTTACTGAACATGAAGTCTTGAATTCTTTAAAAAAAAGTCAAGCCTAAATATACGATGGGCCCTGATAAAATTCCTGCTTTTATATTACATGATTGTGCTAGTGTTTTTACAACTCCTCTTACATTTCTATTTAATTTGTCCATTAAATCAAATACTTTTCCCGATGTTTTAAAATGTTCTAAAATAATCCCTATATATAAAAAAGGAGAAAAAAATAATATTGAGAATTACAGACCTGTAACGATTATCAACAACTTCTCTAAAGCCTTCGAAATATATGACCCAACATTTTCTTATGCAAAGAATCGCATTATTGAATATCAGCACGGTTTCTGCAAGGGAAGGTCTACTCAACCAATCTTTTCTGTATCACCCAATATATAGCTGAGACTATATACGGTAACTCACAAGTTGATGTTCACTTAATCATTTGACAGACTTGATCATGGTATTCTATGTTTAAAATTTCAGAAGTTTGGCTTCTCAAGAAATTTGTTGTTCTTTTTCAAATCATATCTGGAGAATACACCATATCGAATACTATGGTCAACGTCTGCTGAATTTGTATCTACTTCAGGTGTACCTCAAGGATTTGTGTTAGGCCCATTATTCTTTAATATCTTCATTAATGACAACATTGCAGTTCAATTGGGTGTTGAGTGTCTTTTATATGCTGGCGATATGAAATTAAATAATAAAATAAATAATGAGTAAGTAATTGTGTGGCTTCACAAAATGCTTTAGATAAAATCAGTGAATGGTGTAACATAAACAAATTGCAGTTAAATATACGAAAATGTAATAATCTTACATTTCATAACAAACATCAATATATCGAATTTAATTATAGCTTAGAGAATTCAGTGCTCACACGTCCATCAACATTTCGTGATCTCGGTATAACATTTGACAGTAAACTATCATTTAATTGTCATATAAATACAATCAAAAATGAAAGCTCTAGAACACTCGGATTTATAATAAGGTGTTCCCACGACTTTAATGACATTAACACACTGATCCTACTATATCAATCTTTTGTTCGATCCAAATTGGAATATTCGTCAATTATTTGGTATCCTCACATACATACATATGCAAAACATAGAGAGCATTCAGATGCGCTTCTTAAAAACATTAAGCTATAAGGAAGATGGTGTTTACCCTGCTATTGGTTTTCCTCATACTATACTTTTAAATAAATTTTCATTTTAAAGCATACCGACACGCAGAACTATAACACAGCAAATATTTCTTTTTAAAGTATTACATAATATAAGAAATTGCGGCGCTATATTGAACTCATTAAATTTTCTAATACCTAGACCCGGTTCTAGGCAAAACTCACTATTCTATCTACCGAATTCCAAAACTAACGTTCTAAAATTCTCGCCACTATATAAAATGTGTGAAAATTATAATAATCTTCAAGACCGGTTTGATATTTTCCACTGCAATGTAGCTGAGATAAAAAGATCAATTGCATAAATTTAAATTTGGCTTTGTTTTTATTTCTGTTTTTAATTATCTGATATTCCTACATTTCTTTTTCTTATATTTTGTAAACATTTAGTTGTAATTTGTAAACATTTGTAATCATTTACTAGTAATTTCCTGCCCAGTAATTGGAATCTTCTATTGGGCAGTGTATTGTTAAATAAATAAATAAATATCCGAAAACTTTTAGATTAATTATAAAAGGGCATTTAATCAATAAACAAATAAAAAAGCTTCAAATGTGCTAAACCGATTGCTTTGTGTCCCTGTTCCTGACTGCGTCTGTTATGTGGAACTGAATATACCTATACCATTTCAATGTAATTAAAAAATTTAAATCCCAGACAAAAATTATTAATAGTGTAAAAAAATTCTATAAATTCTGTCTCATAATATATGGACTGTGTTTGTATGTATATCTGCATGCTTTTATTTGTGTATTTATTTATCTGTGAGTATGTTTTCAAGCTAGCTTAACACGGAAAACTGAAATTTAAACAAGGTCTGGGAGCTCTCAGGTAAAACACTATTGAATATTGGTGCTCTGGAAAAGGTAGTTTCATTTACTTTTAAGTTTTGATTCTGACAATAGGAATTGTAAAATATATATAATTTTAACGTTCTTTGTATCGTCTAAAGAAACCATTTGTATTTTGTTCCATGGCGTATAACTGATTAAGGTCCGACAATGTTTTCTTTCACCTACTTGAAAATACAGTATTTATTCATTTCCTTTGTCTGGAAAATCTTTCCACGCAAAGGGTAGTGTAGCGGAAGCGCAACTTGTTTCAGGATGTTTCATTGTTCTGCCTTCTCTAGATAAAACCGAAGAGAGATTGACCCTACTATATCTTTTCAATGGCGAAATCTTTACACTTATAAGTTTGTCCTTTTATGTGGTGCATTTACTCCACCATAACATAATGGAATTAGCTGTATCGATCTTCAAGTTATCAAGATGATATCCCAGATTAGTATGAAAAATGAATTTTCCGGGACTTACCCACCACAAAGGACTTTTTTTGTGATATAGTTGAGGGCTAGTCAAAGCCTCTGAATTTTTATACCACTAAGATAATTTCGGTAAATCACTCGACGGAGTCTTGAAAAGGCAGACAGCAATTTATCTTATTCAAAACCGCCAGAAGTCTATTAGCGATTGTACTGTTGTAAACAATTGCTTGTAGTAGCTGCACTTGAGACCAACTGGGAGTATTTATTTGACATCCAGCTCTCAGAACTTAATTTACTTACAATTTATCTAAAATTTTATCCGACACTAGCGGAGTGCTTTATTGTATTCTTATACAATATTGTCTACGTAGAATTTTAGTTCTTTGACAATGATTATATTAGTATTATACGCTAAAGTGCTTATAAACTTATGGGTAAAACTCGAACTTGAAATTATGTAAACATCTAGAATACAATTAAAATACATTAAAAAAATTACATACCATTTTAATGCTTACAAGTCTTGTTGTAAATACAAGTTGAAGCCAAAAGAACTGCTCAATTTAAATTTCTAATTAAAAACCAAAGATAGATAGGGCAAAGGCGGACGTAATCAATCATTTTTATGATTTTCTGATAGAAATTCATTTAAAAATTACTACTTGCTAATAATGGATCTCTCCCAAAACGGGACAATAATCTCGCACAAAATTCTACGATGCAATCTACGATGCAAAATACCTTCTTTAATGTCCTAAAATAGTATAAAATCCAGAATCCCTCTTATTACTGTACCATGCCCTTTTCTTAAATATATTACAGCTTTTAGATTAGATCAGATGAGATGGGATGGGATGGGCTGGTATTAATGGCGCGCACATTTTTGTTACTCAGAAATTTATTCCTCTTATAAAATATATACAAACATAGCTCATATACACCGTGTCCCATTTTGCTGGTGAAATCTTATTAGCGATTTTTTATTTGAAATCTGAGTGCGCCACTGGATTCAGCAACCCCCCAAATGTGTTTATACCAAATTTCATTGAAAAAGTCGTATTTATGGAGGGGCGGACGATCTTATGAAGATTTTAAATTTTCTATATGTATTGCGGCACAAACTTTAGGTTACATAATACCAAAGCATGTAAGGTTATTTTTGATGTATTGAAGGAGAGGTATATGAAGGTAATTTTTTAATTATTTTTATAGTTATTATAAATCATTTCAATAACATATTACATATTATATATGGTACATTTTATTTATTTGACAAGAATGTTTGACCTATCTGTTCGTAATATTCGCTCGCTGTACCAGACGAAGTAGATGAAAGGGGCAACTGGACGAATTGTGATGGAGTTGGAGTTGCAAATTATAATGTGAGGGAGCTTCTGTTAATGTAGTTCCAAGAGTGAGCTGCTTCAATGTACCCTTAAATAAAACTGTATTTATTATATTTTCAGCTAGAATGGCTTGGTTGCCATCCATTTATTTTCAGTTTTATAGCAACAGCGTCATATTCATTCATTCTATCAGATTTCGTTATAGTATCTGTGCACATATTTACAAATATATTCAAATCTTGATCGTTTTTTCTTTACCGTTTTCCTTTTGACGAAGTTTTACATGGTTTTCGAAATATCTAAAACCATAAATCTTATTTCAAATTGCTGTAAAGCGATCTTACAGGATGTCTCCAAGGCAACAAAAAAATAATTATTAACTAGAGATACCATATTAAAAACTATAAACCTGCAATTGTAAGGCTTTATTTTTGTGGTGCAGCGTAAATATCCTAGGTAATATTTATACAAGAACATATTGTATATGTGACATATGTTTAACTTTACTTTCTCAAAATTAGACAAATAATAATTATAACTCTTATCATTTTCATCTTACTTAGGACACACCCTGTACATTGATAAGATTATAAAGAAACAACACGCAAAGATGAAAATACTAATATTACAACGAAAGAAGAGTGGAAAGAAATCGCAGCAGGTTTTAAAAACCGTTGGCAAATGATTAATTGTGGGTGAGGAGGGGGTGGGGGGTGGAATCCATGGAAAATATAATATAAGAATTCAACCTCCACCGAACACTGCAGCTTGGGACTATAATTACAAAAATACAAAAAATTTTATAGTGTTGTGCTGATGGCTATTGTAAATTCAAACTATTTTATAACTAATTTATTTATATTGGTATTAGTAAACAAGGAAGAATGTGAACAAGGAAGAATGTCTGATGGTAGAATTATTGCATCTACAAAGTTTTATGACCTATGACCTTCTAACAAACGATAAGTTGGAATTACCAAACCGAGAAGAAACGGAAGAAAATTTGAATTTTGCATTTGTAGGCGATGCAGCTTTTGCTTTACATAAAAACATTTTGAAACCATATTCTCAAAAACATGACAAACTTGTATTGAATTATAGGCTATCTAGGAGCAGAAATGTCGTTGAAAATACTTTTCGTTTTATAGCATCAGTATAAACAATTAATTATATAGTACTTGCAATTTGCGTTCTACACAACTATTTAAGAAAAGCTAGTTCCGCCTACATAACTTCATCAACAGTAGACCGAGAAGAAGGCAAAACGGGTACATGAGTTGAAGACAAAAGGCATAAACAAATTTCTAACAGCCTTACACCTCTTCATTCCATTCGTAACAAAGCTCAATAGAGAAGCTTACTTAAAGCATTTTAAAGAAAAAGGACGAGTTGAATGGCAGGATGAAATGGTACAACAGGGAAGTGCTTAACTAGCAAAATTTCTCTTGCTGTTTACTTATTAATTAGAAAATAGGTATAATTATGTTAGTATTAAAGAATAAATAAAATATTCTAACAACTAATTATCTGCTTATCTACTATTTTTTGTGTTATATCTGGTTCTTTACCTTCAATTTGGCTATTTAACTCTTCCTCAACAGTGTCTTCAACTTCTTCAACTGTTTCAGAATCTTGAGAATTTATAGATATATTATCAATACTTTCCAATGACGTTTCCGTATCTAATGTGAAAATTAATAGATCGTACTACCGACAAAAATTAAAACAGTACTTGCATTAGGAATATATTATTTTTAAATTTCTTTACATACCAGAGTGTCGGCTCGTATACGTTTTCGATTTAAACACCACTTCTTTTAGATTCCTCCATTTTTTAAAATAAGCTCAATGGGATTGAGTTCACAGTGATACGGCAGCAGCCGTAATACCTCAATACCTCTAGCTTTAGCCATTTCATCCACAGTATATTTCTTATATATCGGCAAATGCTGTTTCGCTAGGTTCGCAGTTCGGCTTTCAGCGAAGCACGATCGAATAGGATACCTCTACCATCTAACCATTCTTGAATTTGCGCTTTTCGCCATGCACTGGTTGGTAATTTTTCCGGTAATAGACTGTGATACGGGGCGTTATCCATAATAACGACAGATCCGGGTTCAATCTTAGCAAATATTTTTGCAAACCATTCCTCGAAAACATCCTCATTCATGTCCTCATGATAGTCGCCACTTTTTTTCGACACGAACGATAGAAGTCCATCTTCCACGAATCCTGAATCACTTCCTATGTGCGTTATTATTAAGCGTTTTTTTTTTCCTGTTGGCATTTTTAATCCTGTCGACCAATCTTCCTATGGCCTTGACGAACACTTTTTACATTTCTATCTTGCCAAAATTGCGTTACAGTAGGTCCTTCATTTAACCACGTCTCATCTAAATAATAACATTTTCTTCCTCTCCGAATGTAATTCCTTCGCCAACAAATAATACCATTTCTCTCAAGTAGTAGGCTATTTCTCTTTCCTTTTGCAAATACAAAGTTCATATTAATATGCAAACATTTTTTTAACGTCGATTTGCCCATATTGGGTATATCATCATTCAGAGACTGTAAAATTTTCTTAACAGTAGGGATTTCATTATCATAGAAGAATTTATAAACTTTACGTCGAATTCCATTTTTCTGGAATTTGTCTAATATTATTTTTTCTTCCAAACTTCGCTTTAGGTTCACTTTAGGAAGTCATGTTAATTAAACCTATTGATCCTGATTTCTGTACCATGGGATGATCTTTCTCCAATGCATGATATACATTCAAAATAATTTTCTTCTCCTTGAAAGTTAATGGAGACTTTATAGGGGTATGAACTTTTACCACTTCTTTTGAACAACCGGGAAACGTTTCGATTTTTGCACATTTAAAAATATTACGATATCCCATAATTACACTTATTTTCACTAAAGCACTAACAAAATAAAACTTTAAGACTCTGTGATATAACAAGTACGTAATTTATAAACAAAAATTAATGTCGCCCAATTCATAACCGATTCACACTATAAATATTTCACACGCAATAAAATTTTAAGGCACTATGATGCCACAAATACGTAATTTATAAACAACAAATTAATACCGCCCAACTGATAAACGACCGCACTCTATGTACACTGATTTTAAACTGAGTTATAACTGTTTAACACACCAAACTCCGCTGAATACGTGGAGAATGTTCCAGATTGAAGCATAATATTTTAAATTTAAGATATGGTAGTTCATGCATAGTTAACTCGATCCGAGGACTTTCATTCCTTCGAAATTGATGTTATTCGTCATAATTGTCCAAACTTAAGGAAAAGAAATAGGTAACAGCGTAAACATATTATATTAGGGAATTTACAAAACTCGTAAATCCGCACGCCCCTGGCTCTACTGCCTAGAGTTTTCGGCCGAAGTATAAACACAGGCATTCTAGAGCATTCTGCACGCCATCTCGTCGATTCCGGTAAGTTCGCTCCCTTTCTGGCATTTTCAATGGCTCAGCTCGACTGTCATCGCAGGGATGGCGCTGCCGACTATTATTACTTAGAGACCCTATAAAGTAGAGACTGGCTACTCGGCCCTCACTCCACCCAATTGGATATGTCATGGCGGCGATAGTTTCAATATGCGCATGTATAGGGACTCTAGTACGTGTGCATCAGCGACACCACCTAGCATCTAGGTGGTGGTGGCATTAGTGTGTTTACACAACGTATCGCAAGTGTCAAAAGCAGGTTGCAGTATTTGTTTTGACAAAGTGGAAAAATATATGTAAGCAATAACCTTTACCACTAATTGTTTCGTTACCAACTCAGTCATAACAGACTGTTATTTTAATTTTAACCTATTACATTGAGTCTAATGACACTATGCTAGTCAAAATAAAAGCAACGCCATTATGCATCCACTTTTCATATGGACCAATCAGTGCCTTCCACTCGAGTGGCCAGTCTCTACTTTATAGGGTCTCTATTATTACTTGGCTGAAATGTAGAACACAGGACCGGCTTCAGCACGTAACAAAATATTCCCAAAAATTTCACAGGTTGATCTTCACATGACAATTTCTGTGTGTGAAGTTGTGTTATATTTAATTTTTAAAGAGTCTTCATTATTGTCTGATATAATAATAATTGTAATCAGCATAAACTGTAAAATGAACTGATGTTGCCAAGGCATTAGTAGAATTAATTAAGTTATTGTGTTTAATTTTGTCTGTATTATAGAATGTTTTTAGTTCAGGATATTTATTGTATTTGCTAAACTCAGCTCGATAGCTTGACCGTATCACTCACTAACCCGTTATCTTTTTTATTGTGTAACATATTTGCGATTGGGTTGTCGACCTGAAATGCAAATAAAAAAAACTTGTAATGCTGAAGTTCTACAACTATGTACTACTTCCGCTGCAAAATGTGTATACAAAAATGTTTACACACAGAATTAAATTTATTAGCATATCAATAATCAATACAGTATAATCGCTTTCTTACTATTAGCATGTAAATAAATCTCATCCAATGAAAATGCTTGCGCCTTTAATAAAATATTCATTTCAAAAACAGCATAATAATATACCGAAAGTTTATACATACTGACAGCCTCTTAAAATTCATTAAATGTTTTATTCAAGCGGAAACTCAACATGACAGGCCACCCTCCTTATTACCCACCACTGAAGTTTGACTGCATGGCGATTGAAGTTGAAGCACGTAATCCTATTATTTCGAATCAGTGCTTCCATATGGGTTTAATCAGCACACATTCCCCGATCCAGGTTTACGATATGTCCAACGACAACCCCACATACGCATAAACATCTGTGACACGTTATTCGTCAACAATCGGAAATGAAAATCAGGAAGTGTGCTCGGCATAACATTATCTATTTAATAACTTTATCACATAATATTTGGTTTGGAATGATTTATTATGCCTAGGACCGTCTGCAAGGAACGACATAAAATATCGCTGGGTAATTATAAGAGATCAGATGCAGTCTTAAATTCCAGAGATGACAAATAATGTTATAAACATGTGTGAGACCAATCTCAAACAATGGCATGATAAAACAGTTTTATGTACTATGTAATAAATATGTTTACTTCATAAAAGTTGAAGCAAACGATCAAATGATTTTATTAGGTAATTGGATGGCGTGCAATTACAAAAATAACAAGATACTTCCGGTCGGCGAGTAGGTAGTTGTTTAGTTGTTGGTTTACAAACTTCGTTATGCGGATAATTGTTGAGGACCTTCGATTTTTTCTATATTTATGTATTTTTGTTAATCTGTTTTCATATTTAATAAATAATAGCTGTCGAAATTTAAAAATTTTATGTTCAAATGTTCCATGTTCTTGCTAGTCTTCCTCTATTTCTTCTCTCATGAGGGGTCCATTGCCATACTCTTCTTGGCCATCTTGTGTCCTCCTTTCTTTCAAGATGCCCATATCACAGTAGGCGTTCTGTCTTGGTGGTGTCTTTCTGTGCCTTCTTCAGTATTGTATTTTTTCCACCCTCATTCTCCACTAACCCCTATCTGGAGAGTGATGTAATAATTACAAGACAGTGAGAAATGAATATCACTTCGTAAAAGTGAAAACTGTGGCAAGAGTTACTTGCTTACAATGTTTCACCTTCTTAATGATGAGAAATTCATACACCTCTTTGAGGCAACTTGTAAGCGAAGAAGTGGTCCTGCAAAATCTTAGATTCCTAGGACTTTTGGTTATTTTTAGAGTAATTTCCTCTCTTCCCTCAACTTCACATCCTCCTCAACCACATTATTAACAAAATAATAATAACTGGCTAAACCCACTACATTAACCATTTTTAACGATTGCCCTTAATTGAACTCCCGGACGGTATTCACGCACGGTAGCGGCAGTGCTATTTCTTCCTCTTCTTTAATGTTCCTACCTTAATTCGGTCGAAACTGAACGTTTCGTCTGACTTTGGTGAATTATATTTTTAATGTAACAAGTCTTTCTCAACCTCTGTAGAAGGTGAGAAGTATTCCTTTGAGATTCTAGCATTAGTAGCAGTTACAGTGCCATACAGTTACACGGGCGCCAGTTCCTGTTTTAAGTACTGGATCAACATTACCATCCATTTCAGTTAAGCAGGGCTTAAGTGACTCCAGTGAAGAAGCTGATGTCCAGTAAAAGTCACAGTTTATAATATACAATATTTATTACCACCAGTTAGGGAGTGACCGTGGGTAGATCAGACGTTCTCTAACACTTTTGGAATTATAACAAACTTTGTTCACACGAAGTATACAAATTTCTCTTATTTCACTGTTAGATGTTTACAAAAAGGATTGGTTTAGAACTGACTCGATATAATGCTAATGTGAATTTATATTAAACCTTATCTGTATTATTTGTTGGAGGGAAGATACTCACTAAAGCGATGGCAAATAGGCTAACACCTGTTATGGAAAAGCTACTTCCTGAAACACAGAGTGGCTTTAGACCAAACCGAGGCACATCGGATTTAATCTTCACACTTAAACAGCTTCAAGAAAAAGCACTCGAACATCAAGGAGAAATTCACATGGCCTTCATTGATTTAACCAAGGCGTTTGACTCGGTGGACAGGGAAGTGCTCTGGAAAATTATGTTCCGCTTAGGTATCCCTAGAAAATTTGTGGAAGTATGTCGCAGTTTACATACAAACAACAACGCCCAGGTTATGTATAATAATGAGGCAACCGAACCTTTCCAAACCCTCACTGGAGTTAGGCAGGGATGTGTCCTGGCACCCCTACTCTTTAATTTGTTTACCACTGCTCTAACAATTATTGTTGACAACAAACTGACAGTCAGAGGAATAGGTCTCAGATACCGTTTTGATGGCGGTCTCTTTAACATAGGGCGCTTTAGAGCTTTCACGAAGACACGCACACGATTCATTTGTGATCTGCAGTATGCGGATGACTGTGCACTTTTAGCCTCTACGCCGGAAGAGCTTCAAGAACTTTTAGATGTGTATGTCCAGAGCTATGATTCCTTGGGACTTAAAATCAACATTGGAAAGACTAAGATTATGTCAACTCCTCATCAAGTGAACCAAATAGACATTACACTTAACGGAAATTCTCTTGAAGTGGTGGATCAGTTCAATTACTTAGGCAACGTTGTTAATGACAAAGCAAACATGGATAGCGAGATTCGCAATAGAATTAACGCTGCATCTAGAGCACTCTGGGGACTTAGAGAGAGAGTATTTGACAACCACGACCTTGCTTTGTCAACGAAAATGGCTGTCTACAGAGCAGTTATCATTCCAACACTGCTATATGGATGTGAAAGCTGGGTCACTTACCGTCGTCATGTGAAAGAATTAGAACGTTTTCAGCAAAGACACCTCAGAAGTATGATGAAAATCCGTTGGTTCCATCACATATCAAACGTGGAAGTACTCAGGAGAGCAAACAGCCTTCCAATTGAGGTGCTTATTTCAAGAGTACGCCTAAGATGGGCAGGTCACGTTCATCGTATGCATGATAACCGCCTTCCTAAATGTACACTTTATGGTGAATTGCTAAGCGGTAGAAGAAGGCGTGGCGGTCAACGAAAGAGGTTCAAAGACGCTCTCCATGAAAATCTAAAATCCTGCGGTATTGCAGACGAGCAATGGGAACAACTTGCAGAGGATAGAACCGAATGGCGAGGGGTTGTGGCCAGCTATCAAGGAAATGTTGCTGCAAGAAGGTCGAATCCAAGACCTAACCAGGTCTATGTTTGTCCTGACTGCGGTCGACATGTGCTCTCTATAGCCATAGTCGTGTGCACCGTAGATGAATGGGAATTACAATAGACTACACCTTTTACTTGTTTTTTATTGTACACAATTTATCGACTGTAACATTTTTATACTCGGACTCGAGTAACGGCTAATAATAATAATAATAATTATGCCAAATGAGCACAAGATAATGAAAATAAAGAAATGAGTCCAAGGGGTATACGTGGGGTAACTCATCAAAACCTACTACTGAAAATGCACAATTTTAAACTACCCAAAAACCACATTTACTATCTAAAGAGTAATTTCTATATTCAACTGCATAAGTTGGAAACCGGTTACAGGTGGCGATTATTAAATCGGAATAACGGTTAAATAGTAAGTCAGTGAAAAATCGCGCACATCGGTTAACTCGCGGATGGCAAACACGAGGAGGCACATTAACATTTATTTAAAAACCACAAACTTATATTAAACTATAGACTTGGCTAATATACAGTACCTTAAAACTAGAAGCAAAGATAAAAATTACTGCTGCGGACAGGCATGGAAAAAGATATGGTTAGCAACAACATAGGCTTAACTTGATTTGGTTGGAATTAAATAACTTTGCAAGATCATCACAGTAGAGACAAATGTGTGTCTTTTGCAGCCGCATACAAGGCAAAAAAATAATAACAGGAAAACAGTGGCGAGCCAAATCTGAGAGACATTATGATTAGCCGCGACATATAATTCACTTAATTTACCACAGAAGGCTCTAACGTGGATCGTCTGCTGCCATGTACAAAGCAAAATGGTAATAATGGTAAAACAGCGAGCACTGGGCCTGAAAAGGTAATATAATTATTACAGGTCCATCACAATAGTCAAGTCTTATTTCAAAACTTACTTCCTCAATTTCCTACTGGCACGTCTAGCCGGTATAAGTGGTTGTCCTGAGCTGGTTTCATCAGTATCTGGGTCTCGTGCTAGAATACAATGAATGATTGGTGGTAAAGTAAGGAGAATAGCAAAGCCTGTGTATGGTGGCAATGAACTTATGAATAATAATTCGGCGGATAATCATAATGCTACTAATGAAGCGGAATAACTATTTACATACGTCTTATTAGTCAGACGCTGGTGACGGACTGAACTCTAACGTTGACTAACGAGTGCTTGTCGATTGGTGGCGAAATGACATTCCCGTAGATTTTAAAAGTTCTGTATACGCGTCTAACGGTCCTCGCACATCTGAACTATAAGAGTGTTGAAACAAAACTGCAACTGGATGAGTTGACACGTGCTGCCCGATAATGAACTTTTGTTTGTATACTGTTTTTCATATTCGTAGAAATTCTGATCGCTGTTGAAGTTTAATATGAATAAGTTCAGTTATAGTGCAATACTTCTGCTGCTACGTTTTGAGTTGTTTAATTTAAACAAATTAATCCCGTCCCTTGTGAGCTCATGATAGTTTTTTGTTCTCACAAAGAATCTTTAAATTATCTAAGTAGCAGCGATCCTACTTTTGGAAACCCATTATTAAAATGGAATTAATAGTTGTTTTGTTTTATTTCAACTAGCGTCAGTTTATTAACTTTATAGAGACTGCAAGCTCGTCTTGGAAATTTTAAGATCTTAAGCCTCTTTATCGAACCTGACACTTACTAGGGAAGCATTGAGACGAAAAGTTAAGCTGTGTATATATACATATGGAGTTATATTTTGTGTCTAAACTATAACTAAACAATAGTTATTTATTATGAATAAATCATACAGACAAATTTTATGTAATTTTATAGAGTATTTCAAATATAAGAGAATTTTCAGGCTATCAAACACTTTATGAAAGTGATTTATATGTGTCGATTTTTAAAAGAACCATTTGAATTACCAAAATGATTGATTATAAAATTCTGCTCCTAAATGACAGCCATTTTTGCTGCAACTTATATGAACATGATCATTACGGATTTCTCATTCAGTAATTCTGACATAATTGAAATTATATAATAATAGTTTAATAAATAAAATTTTCAGTATATTTCCTGTCTGCAGATTATTAAAAAAATATATAATTTCGTACGTAAGTTTAAAGAAAAGAATATGTTTGTGTTATCGTTTTCTAAAGTGCTAAGGTTCAATTTTCAAGAGTTGACACTTGTGGTATACTAACATAAGTAAAGATGAATCATTGTGAAAGTGAACTGGAATTGATTATTGTTAATCCGTCGGAAAATGAAACGACTTAAATTGAAGTAAATACGGAAAACCAATTTATTAATTATGGGCGTAGACATAATGTAATACTAGAAATAGCAGCAGAAACAAGTAAATATAATTTAAGTACAATTACCGCCCGCATTTCATCAACCCCTTTCGTATTAATTTTACAAAAACACGCAGAGAAAATTCATGAAGGAAAACCCAAACAGCATAATTGACATGTACTGTTCGAAATGTCTGGTAATTACACTTTGACACGAGGACGTAATCATAATACAATATTTGGTTATCTAAACGAGCTGTTTTTGTAACAAGCGGGCTTAATGAGGGTCCGTAATTAATCCAGTTTTCACTGAGGCCACAACTTGGTCAATTGTTCATCTTCCTTGCGGTTTAAGAGGGTCCGTACTGGGATTAATGCCCTTTCTTTAGGTGGGCGAGACATTGTTTAAACTAAACAACGACGTTTGTGGGCTGTAGGCGGGTGACAGTCACAAATAACTGGATCACAAACTTCACTGCGTTTACTGATAATCTATCATGTACCTATCCATTAATCTCAATGAGATGCTGGATTCAACAAAATAATTATAAAATTGGATTTGTGGCAATAGTAGTTCTGTATAATGGAGAAATAATATATAGGGTTTTTCGTAAATAACATCATACGAGTACAAAACCCTGTGACAATTTCAGAATGACCTTTATTCTGATGTACGGCATATTTTTTATTTTCATTTTCCTGTATACGTAATATATAAGGAAGGTATGGTGATCGTGCAAAAATTCGATTTTGGGAGATTTACACGTTTTCAAGTTCCCTGAACCCAAAAAAGTGGTTTTTAAAAAATGTATGTCTGCCGTCTGTCGTCTGCCGTATGTGGTCGCACCTAGAGCCCAAACTACTCGATCGATCTTGTTCAAATTTTACATGTGTATTCAAGACGGCCACACCTCGAGCTGAAATCACAAAATCGATCCTAGCTGAAATGTGGGGGGAGTAAACCTCTAAGAAGAGGGAAAAAAATAGAAAATAATTTTTTTTCTCTAAAACGGATCTAACTGATGAAATTTGGTACATGGACACTCCCCCTAGTACCGATATGAAATGTCATGACCAGTTGCTCTTAGAAAATACCGGGAGGGAAGCTGTGAGGGGGTGAGTTTTTAATTTTAATCAAATTTAACACATGGATACTGACTTGGTAGTAGCATAAGGTAACATGACTGGTTGTACCTAAGAAGTGCAGGGAGGGAGGTTGCGGGAGGTCAAGGAATTAAATAATTTTTCCTCTAAAACAGTTCTGACGATTTTGATTAAGTTTGGCACATAGACACTCCCCTAATACCGGTATGAAATGGCATGACCAATTGCTCCTAGAAAATGCAGGGAGGGAAGCCATGAGGGCTATAAGTTTTGCTCTAAAACGGATCTAACAATTTTAATCAAAATTACATATGAATACTGTAGTAGTAGTAAGGTAACATGACCGGTTGCATCTAAGAAATGCAGGGAGGGCGGTTAAGGGGGGGCAAGGAGTTAAAACAAAATGTTTTAAATTTCAACAAGATTGGTTGAGAAAAAATAGAGATTTGATGAAAAGATTCGATGTCGGGACCATGGTATATTAGTTTGGTCTACTCCTAAATGGGAAAGTTTCAAGTTTTCATTGTTCAAATGTTGCCTCATTTTTCGTAAGCAGTGAAGTAATGAAATCTTCTAACATTTATTTTTGTCTTGTAATAATTGTGGTAATGTAGCTCACAAAATATTTGAAAATATTCTTGCCAAAAATTGCGCCTATTTGGAAAATACTAGTCTGTTTTAAATAAAAAGTTGTATAGTTAAGCATACTTTTCTTAACATTATACATTGCTGTTCAACTGGGTGGAAAATTTTCAGAATGAGAACTATTTATTATTAATATAATCTAGGATATATTCAAAGGTGAATGGTGCAAATCTTCATTCAAAATGCATCATAAAGATTATCTTACATGGCAACAAAATCAGATCTGATGAAATATCATTGTGCCGTACAGTGACAGTTGCAGAAGTTACTGTCTCTCGGACGTCAGTTCTTGGTTTAAGTATTAGAATAGTAATACCCTAGAAGCCGGTTAAGCAGGGATTGACTAACTAACAGTGGAGATACGGTATGCCAGCGAGTCAACGGAAGAACTAGACTAAGCAAAGTCAAGTCTATTATCACAAAATGTAATAAATTTGACCCGACTATTTACAAATTTAAATCTACGACTATCAAAACCACATTTATGTATAAGTATCAGGATTAAACATTTAAGCAAAAGTTAAACACGAGGTACACGAGCGGTATAACGGCAAAGCAGTAAATTAGCAAATGGAGCTATTATCTATGAACAGGTATGATTCTAACTAAGGGCCATTAAATTAGGCGATATGTGAAATTAAAGCTAACTCCTGAAAAACGGATACGTGGTGGACAGGCGGTCTTTTAGTAATTAGTGACAAATGTGTGACAACAGACAGAGGACAGGCAGATATTTTTAGAAACAGTTCTTTGGGTTCATGGAATTTGTTCCCGTGCAAATGCATGAACAACGTATAATAGGGTTTTTGCAGGAACATAATGCTTCCCCTGTATACTCCATATAAGAGAAAGTAAAAATATGAATGCATTTTTTAACCTCTATATAGGCTGAAAAACAAAAAAGATTATACAAGAGTTCCATCTTGGTTCAGTTTTCCATTTTTGTGCTTTTAACTGACATCCTGTATATACACACAATATATACATATTATAAATTACAATGTCTCTGTTTCTTTGTGTATTTTTGACCATAATACCACAAACTGAGACATAAAACGGCAAAAAGGGCATCTAAAGTTTTTTACCCTCGTAAGCAATGCGTTCATTTTATCACGGAAATTTAATGAAACTGTTGTGAATTGGGGGTGATTGTATTATGCTGGGAAGAGATGTTGGTATTATGACTATGATAACCCGGAGTGATCCTTGCTTTATTCCAAGGAATTGTACCATTTGTAAATGGCCGACGGCTACGAGAAATTGGATTACATGCCATCAGCTACTTGCTGTCGGCGATACAGACACAACAATATTATGATATCTTGAATGGTATGGGTGGTGGATACGAAAACTTTGAAGTAAGGAATTTGCAATACCATATTTGCATGTGCTCTAGGTATAAATACATATTTTTGAATAAATGAATTTAAACGTTGATGTAGCAAATAAATGTATGTGATTTTAGACATTATTCGTGGGTAATCTAAATAACACGCTAATTTGTTTGTTTGTGTCCAAAGTAATGGCTAAATTTTAATGCAGAAACTACAGGAATTTATAAAGTGCAAATATTCATTATAAATACATAATGTTACTTTAGTAAACGTATTCTTAACGTAGTTTGCTGGCCAATTCTCATATACTAAACATATTTGCATAATCTATTTTATGGATGAAGACCTAGTATTAAAATATAACTTATTATTATTCGTTTGTAAATGCAATAAATCGCCAATTTTTAAAACTAGATACAACTATTTAGAATCTATCTCTCATCTAGAGGAAATGAACACAAATATTTATTAACTTTATATTTTTTTTTCTTCATAATATACAGTGTGTCCGACTTCATACTAAGCCACCCATATAACTTGGCTATTTGTATTTGGATTTGTATATATTTTTTACAGCACATAATACCCATAATGAACTAACTACCAACTGTGATGTTTTAAAAATGGGAATTTAGCAAAAGTAACATTAGCGATTGAGATAGAGGAAAAATGTATTTGGAAAAGTCGTTCAGAAAAATTAAATAAGTTCAAATAATATGAAGTTTCATTTGAAAATATTGATTTTTAGTTTTTTTTTTTTGAAAAATATTGCAAGTCAGAAAAATTCGAGGTTTGGGTTAGTTTAGAACATCCAGATTGCTATGAATGTCAATCTACTTACATCAATTATTGTAAACACCATAGTTGTCAATTTTTACATCAAAATGCATTTTGCATTCCAGAAAAAGTGGAAATTATTCGTCTCGTTAGAGATGATGTTCGTTCCTTCAGAGAGGCTGCTAAAATATTTAATCGTAGACATCCGGATCATGCTCCAGTACATCGTTGCACCGTAGCTGCTTAATAGGAAATTTGATCAAACCCCCACTATTGTAAAGCCAAAATTGAAACCTACCAAAAAGCATTCAAATGATGATATTATACTGGTTTTATTAATGGAAACCCACGAACCAGTGTAAGAGAAATTTCGCGGGATTAAATATATCAAAAAACAAGATCTGGCGTTGCCTTCGCAGGCACAAATTAAAACCCTTCAAGCCAAAATTTCTTTACACGTTGCAAGAAGGGAGCCCAGAACGAAGATTAGAATATTGTTATTGGCTGCAAGGTAATTTTCTACAGGACCGTCATTTTATCAAAATACTCTTCTCAGACAAAGCCACATTTACCACTAATGGCGTGGTTTCGTCAATCCAGATCATTCAATCACATGCAAAAGTCAGTACTCTCAAAAAGTGAATGTATGGTGTGGTATCCTGGAAACCCGGCTAATTGGTCCATTTTTCTTCGAGGGTAATTTAAATGCTGATGTTTACTTGAATTTCCTTAACACAGAATTGTCCGATGCTATAGACGATTTACCGCTTGCATTGCAAAGAGATATCCACTTCCAACAAGATGACTGCTCGGTACATAATGCCTTGATTGTGAGAGAATGGTTCAATCGAAATTTTTGTCGAAAATGGACAGGATGTAATAGTCCACTTTGCGAGTTTCCGCCCAAATCCCCAGATATTACTCCCCTGGATTTTTATTTATGGGATGTACTTAAAGAAAAAGTTTATAAAAGCAGGCCACGCACACGATAAGAATTGTGTAACAGAATTTTGGAAGTTTGTCGATCAATATCTCCTAAAGAATTAAGAAAAGCATCGAATTATAATAAAAAAAGAATTTTAAAATGCATTGAAATTAAAGGCGATCTATTGGAAAAATATTTCAGATAATTATTATTGTTAGCATTGTTAATATTGTGTTCGGTTTTCTTTGAATTAAATAAATTATCAACATTATGTAAACTGGTTTATTAAATTAAAAATTTTGGATGCTCTAAACTAACCCAAACCTAGAATTTTTCTGACGCAATATTTTTCAAAAAAACTAAAAATCAATATTTTCAAATAAAACTTCATATTTGAACTTACTTATACTTTCTATTTTACTCTACCTTGACTGTATTACTTGGAAAAAAATAAAAATACTGAAATACTCAACTATTAACCTATAACTGTGATGGGAGCACTCTAAATTCCTTTACCAACTGAAAAATTAAAAACCTTAAAATATTTCAATAACTGTTGATATTATCGAAAGAAGCATAAATATAATTTGTTTACCTTTTAGCAAGTGAAATGAGATGAACAATTTTAAAATCGGTGCACCCGTTACAGAGATATGTTAAAACAAAATTTAGTAAACTTTTCAACATGGCTGCAAAACGACCATGATCCGGACCATGCAACCAATTTTTTTAAATATTCCTATGGATATGTTATAAGGTCACACAACCAAACTTAGGGGACATAAGAGTGCACACGTAACATGAGCTAGCTCCTGGACTACAACGGCTGTATTCTCATTGTAGCCTATCGCCGATTTTTGTTGTACTTTCCTCATTTGACTCTACAAAATCTATACAGAATGCCGAATAACTTTTAACCGTCTGACTTTTCTGAAAAGCAATCTCTTGAATTGACTAGGATTTATAAATAATTACGTAGTCAGTTGATCATCATACATAATTAAAAAAAAATTTTCAACTAATTAGATTACCGATGATGTAAGAGACGGGCAGGATAACTGACAGGCAAGCAATAGTACATACATTTCATGGAATTATTTATCATATTCTAAGAAAATTATAGTGATAACAAATGAACTGACAGTTGGACAGACCTACAGAGTTAAACACTCAATCATATGTAGGTGCTTTTAAAAGTTTTGGTCTTTATATTAATTTTACGTCATAATTTACTTTGTGAGACATCTCGTAAATTAGGTACAAAAAAACTATGTCCATTCCAGATAGTAAGTGTAATAATCCACTTTCAAGATCTTAGTTTGTTACACAGGGACTACCCACAAATCGGGTCTGACCTGACTTTGTCGTAAAACTTTCCGGTCACTTGGCCTGGCTTGGCTTTGTAGAACTGAGCCATGTTGGAACTACCCAAGCTGGGCTAAACTGTGACTGGCACGACTTGAAGTGACCGACCACATCCGGTTTGGCCTAACCAAACTCTGGGCTAACGTTGCATAGTCTAGCCTGAATAATCAATGAATTTAAATTAACATTTACATGATACAATAGCAATTTTTTATTTCGTTGACTTGAATGACTTTATTGAGGTACCATTTTTCAATGCGACACATAAAATATTTTACCGGTGAGCTTTTTTAAAGGCTTACATATAAGCATAAATATGCGTCTTTCTAAACAACTACTTTCCTCGCTATATACTGTGATGAATATTAGATTATGAAAAACTCAACATATTTATTAGTAGACTACATTTTTTTACTTTGGATTTTATACGTAAATGAGATTACAATAAATTTTCTTTGCATAGCTGAAAAATCTAAAAAAAAATTTTTTTACCTTCATTCAATCAACAGATTATCACAATAATATAATGAAAATCTAGCTATATGTTGTATTCAGACCCACATGAAAGGTTACAACTGAACTGAAACAAAAAACGTCTACAATCTATCCCCGATATATCTCCGTTGGTTAAGGCGCGAGGTGTCAATCGCGATTAATCTAACGGGTATAACGCTACCGGGTTCGACCACCGGCTCCGGCACTAGCAATGCCGGAGGATAGGGTTGTAATTCCGCGTTTTTCAATGTGTAACCCCCTTCCGCACAAGCCTCTGGCTTCTGGAATTGGAGGTTGTCTAATTTCTGTTGTGTTTATTCTGTGGTGTCTGTTTAATGTTATTTGTCTATCACTCATTCCCAGTATATAGATTTATCTGTTAATCAAATTTGTCGAATCTTATCAAATATCCACTGGTTTATTGTAATTATTGCAAGCTTATGTGTCATTATTTTACGTGAATGGTGTTTAATACGTATATTTAGTTTATAAATAAAATTATCAAACGTTACTTAAACAGTAATATTTCATAAATAAGAATTATGAAAATCACATGTACCCAAAATTGATGGGTGTGCGTACATTAAAATTGAAAGAAATGCTAATGCAATAATACTAGTTGTAATAAGTAGATGATGTAATCTATGTAATGTAGATGTAGTAAGTAGATGTGGCGACACTTCAAATCACACACACTACTCCACTCTAAGCACGGCCCTTTCTCACTGATTAGATATTTAATATCTCAGCACAGCTGTATAAGGAAAGGAATCTTTTCTTTACAGTTACAGCTTTTGACACAATTCAATAGTTATCGTACTGCTTTTTATAAGTGACACAACTTCTCTACAGTACCTATAAGTATACAGATATGTGTAAAAGTTGTACCTGGAAAGGAGAGGTAAGTGTAAAAGGTGTACTTAATATTATTAGTACATTTATACTGAGATATTAAGTTTATAGATAGTTGATAGGGGGCGTGGCTTAGTGCAGAGTGGTGGGGGCGGTCAGAAATAACGCAAAACTCTACTTGAGTACCTAAAACGTATACTGGACATAAATCGTGTTATAGCGTATATATTCAAAAATTATCACTAATATGATTAAGCACTAAAGTAAGATTGAACTTAAAAAACTGATTTAAGTGTAATTATGAATTGAAAATCAATTAAACCTCAATTTAGATAAAATTCTTAAATGCTTATTCTAATTTTAATATTAAAAGTATATAAATTAACTAAAAAGGAACTTAAAAATGAAAAATATTTTTATTTTTCCCTTTCTAGACTTTTACAAATCAATTTTGATAAGGAATAATCTACTTTGTATCTTCTATGGAATAATCATAGTATCACTAAATTTAATCATTTAATTTTTTTAAATGTCCGTTCATCATCATAAGTAAATAAAAATGTTCGTAAAATTTTAATGACTTCATCTGGTGACGTATAGGTCGCGTGCACCATAGCGGATTTGACATTGAAGGGCATATGACCTCAGTCTACTTATTACTACTATATACTGAAAGAAGATGACCACAAAATATTTAAAAATGCCAAAAGTAAGTAGAAAGATTTAAATTTATGTACTACTTTAACGCCGAGGATACAGCCATGATGTAGTCTAATCTCTGTCATTTCCCCCAGTTGTGCACGTGACATTACCGTGCTTTAGCGTCTACTCGGTTCTTTCACTGGCCAAAAGTTACGGAGTAGCCTAGTTATCTATAAACCTAGGTATTTATTGACTATTCGTCATTTTGTTATAATTATGGAACAACTTTGTGACGATTCCCTATGAAATACATGTTCGTCTAACGCATATTTTAGACCTCGCTGATAACGTGCTACGTGTGTTATTAAGTTCAAGGTAACTATAACTATTATGTTAGACTACTCCAGAGCGTTTGATTGTTTAGATCACAAATTGTCATTAGCTAAATTAAAATATTATGGAATTTCAATCAAAGCCTTTAAGTGATTTGAAACGTATTTAAGTGGTTGTCTCCAGCACTTACAGTTATCAGTAGATGGTGGCAAAATAAATTCAGATGTACAGCAGATAACAAGAGGCGGAAGGATTAATTTTAGGACCAATGTTATTTGTGATTACACTGCTGATGTACGGAGTGTTATGCAGTCAAATATACATCTATACGCAGATGATTGTCAATTGTATGTATCTTTTAATTCTGAATCGCAAGACATAGCAATCAATAAAATAAATAAGGTTCTTTCTGAAGTGTAAAATTGGCTATGAAAAATGCTTTGTCTTTAAACCCATTAAAAACAACTGCAATCATCACTGGCACTGAAAGAGAGAGGGGAAAGGTGAATATTAATAATAAGCTTTTTTAAGATAATATTCCTTTGACTGTCCAAGATACTTGTAAAAGTTTAGGAGTTATCTTTAATAAAAGTTTGTCCTTCACACAGCATGTGACCAAGTTGATCAGAGCTACGTATTGTAGACTGAAAGTATTACAGAAATACAAAGGAACCCGCACAGAAACATGTGATTTAGGATCCCTGTAAAAATGGTCGAAATTGAGACATGTTGTAGTTCAGGCCTTCCTGATGAAAAGTTCTAATGACACCAAGGCTCGAAAACCTTTTATTTTGGAGTTACAGCAAGGGCAAAAGTCGAAAATTCGTAAATTCAGGGATTTGAGATTCCGGTGAAAATGGTCGAAATTCAGATATGTTGTAGTTCAGGCCTTCCCGATGAAAAGTTCAAATGGGACCAAGGCTCGAAAATCTTTTATTTTGGAGTTACAGCAAGGTCGAAAATTCGTAAATTTGTGATAAAATTTCAAAAATCAAAAATATGTTTATATATACGGTATTAGATAATAGTCATGCGATATTAACATCATAATGCAACTTGAATTTAAAATTACCAAGCGCGTCGTCTGTTAGATATGCAGCGCATGATCAAATAAGATTATATGAAAACGGAATTTCCATTGCAAATATACTATGATCATCGAGTTCAGGAGCTGGTCATATTCAATGTTTAATATTAGAAATGAGAGAGAAGAGGCTAAAAAATTAAAAATAAAACATCTTTATGCCAAAAATAAAAATCAATAACTCGGAGGAGCGTGAGAAATTTTTATTTGCAAAAGACTCCTACAATGTAGGGACTTTCGAATTTTCCTACATAATTTTCGCACACAATAGTTTTGAGTAAAACATAAAATTAATACCAATTATATATTCGGTTGATAAAAATGAGAGTATAGGCATTCGAGTATTGAATATTTTGTTGAAAAAACAAGATTTTTAACTCAGATAATTAGAATAAAATTGACCGTTCATATAGCGTTCTTTGAATAGATGAGTTATTTTATAGACTACTTACATATATTCCTAGCAGCTATCAACAGTCCAAGTTTTCCCTCCCCTTGTTTGTTCACTTTTAACACTAATTTTTATATCAAAATAGCTTTTTAGTTTAGTATTTTATTTTAGTATTTTGGCCTCCTATAAAACTAAGGCATACACGATAAGCTAGTATTCGATAAGTAATTCCGATAAGTTTATATCCCGAATCTTTCAATCTATTAAATTCTACTAAAAATTGCACTTCATTACCCATTTCACCAAAACAAGTGTTTAGTCACTTATTGGGTAACAATGTTTATTTACAATTATTGTACCAATACATTACCATTGTAAATTTTTTTGTTTTCGTAAACAAACGTATATTATTATTATTATTTATAAAACGCTCGGATTTGGAAGAGTAGAAACCTGAACTAGACAATGACAAAGAGTTTCAAACGTAGCTTTTAAACTTAATTGATTATAAAACCCGTATATCGTATATGTATATGCGTATACATATTTATACGTATATGTATATTTTTGAAGATAAAAATAAAAGATTTTCGAGTCTTGGTTCCATTTGAACTTTTCATCAGGAAGGTCTGAACTACAACATATCTCAATTTCTACCATTTTCACCAGGATCCCAAATCTCATAATTTACGAATTTTCGACTTTTGCCCTTGCTGTAACTTCAAAATAAAAGGTTTTCGAGTCTTAGTCCCATTTGAACTTGTCATAAGGAAGGTCTGAACTACAACATATCTCATTTCGACTATTTTCACCGGGATCTCAAATCAAGTGTTTCTGTGCGACGTCCTTTGCACTGAGTACATCCATTAAACTTAAACTGGTATAGTCACTTGTTTTGTTTATTTTTGATTATTGTGGTGTTATCTATGGATCCCACCTTTCAGTATACAATCAACACAGAATTCAGCTGGTACAAAATTCTTGTATGAGGTTTGTGGCAAATGTTAATCAGAGGGATTACCTCAACCCATATTTTAAGCAGCATAATTGGAATAAAAATGAACGTGCGTAGTGAACTTCATTATATTTGTCTTATTCACAAAATAATGTAGTCAAGTAAACCACGCTATTTAAAATCTAAATTACTATTAATTTGGTGAGGACATATACAATCGTATTAGACGACATGCACACTTTATGCTAATGCCTGTGCCCTCCACCTCCTCCTTCAAAGGATATTTCTCCTATAAAGCGAGATATCTTTATAAATCAATAAAGAACACAAAAAATCTTAGTACTTTTAAAAGAAAATTAAAAGACTATTATAAGGACATATAGAAAAATACATGTGTTTTGCGCAATTTTGTCGTAGTCATCAGCTACATGCACATACATATCCTGTATTTATTTCTTTGGTTTCATACTTTGGAAATACAATTACAGAGTATTAAGCAATACTTAAAATACTGTTATGGGCGTCCTGCCTTACTTGCAAAGTTTTCTGTAGTTATTCCTTCTTAACGCAACAATACCTACGGAAAGTTGTAGTATGATAGTAATTTCACGTAAATTTTCACTTCACATAACTTGATTTGGCACATGCCTATAAACGAATCTTATTATAATATCTCACTACTACGTATTCCGTAGAGTATTAGGGGCATATCATTTAATAATTCTAACTTCGGTTACGTCTTAACTTTAAGGCGACGTTCTTCGAGATGGCCTTGATATATCCTTCTATTTGGAGCAACTATAAATACAAGCCTAGGTCTCCACTCCTTCGCTGAACGAAAAAGAAAACTATAAACTCACGAAATACAGGTCGACTACAACACGATATTATAAGAAATAAAGTTTGATAAAGATCCACGTTTCGTGACTTCATAGCTGAATACTCATTTTAAGAATAACTAAAAGCAACAGAAATGGGTAATAAATAAAATAATGTATATAGAAAAAAAATAAGTCTCGTATTAGCATATTTCTATGTGTTATTATTGGACAAAAGTATACAATGTTAGATAATTTGAATATTATTTGCGTTCGTACGGTTCATTAGCCTTTTAATTATTTGTTTTTTACACACAAATGTTGTGCTTATATCAATAATATTATCTCATGTAGAATGAGAGAAGGAATTTCTTTTTAATAAAGTTAAATTGTTAACGCCTTAATTGAGTGGAAATTTTCCAAGATAATCCACTTGGGATAAAGTATAGAGGTCATAGGGTCGTTAATTTCATCGTTCCAATTTGTGACTTAAGCATACCTGATTTGATTAATTTAATCGTAAACTGCTAAATTCTATCCATTAAGATCTACTAGCATAGTTTAATAATTAGGATTGATTTAATATTGGATGGTGGGATTTAGGCAGTCTAGCCAATTTCAAGCCATTTAAAATACACTGCAGTGTGATCTGCAAATAAAAATTGATCAAGAGTGAGTGCCGAAAGTTCATACTATAAACAACATGTAGAATGGTGATATATTTGTAGCAAGTCATTTACCAACGCATATATATAAGTATAAATAATATAAACATTTAATAAAATGGAAAATACCGAGCAATAAAATGTAATGATTATGTTTGCTAATAGTGAAGTAAATGTACATTATCTAGAAGATGAAAATACATAAAGCCACAAAGGAAATTTCAACCTTCTTAAAAATCTGAACCTTCATATCGAGTACATGATCGTCTCTTAATAATTTATATATTAATAACAGGAAGTTTACTATAACTTTCCATTAATGCCGCTGTTAATATTTCAAATTCCTTTCAGAATTTTCTGCCCAATACTTTCACGAATCTTTCCATATCCTTTGTCATACCCATTCCGGTATTCTGAACCCAATTTTGATTATTCATCTGAGACCTGTTTTCTGTGATTTAAAGTCTTATTTATGTGTTCAAATGTTTTGGCGTTTTGTAAAAGTGGTTCTCAGACACCACAGATATTGATTTGTAAAAAATAGTTCTCACACGAAAACACCCCCACCATCAGGGCCCAACATAGCGTAGAGTAGGTTTCGTAAACAGGACTACCCACCATAAAAGTTGTTCTCAGACTCTCATTGCAAAATTCAGTAGCTTTTGGTGTATCACATTCACTCAAGATGGGATAGGTTGTCTCTACTGACCTACTGTGCATCCTTTCCGGGGGCATTATCCTATTAAAAGATTTGTAATGTGTCATTAATTCCTTCTTAGAGACAGTAGTTCTTCAGGCTTCTTCCGAGATGGTCCTTTAATAAAGGTTTTTCATATTAGTGTCCGCTTATATTTTCCTATTTTTGTGCATATTATTGACTCATTTCCTTATTTAACCCTATATAGTGATTTTGGGCATCGCAAGGCAATATATGAAGCTGACGACCTTGTCTTGCTAGCTTGTTATCTTTTTTATTGCCTTTGATTCTAGAGTGTCCCTAAACAGTAAGATTATAAAGGTTATTTCCAAACCAATTCTTACATTATCATAAAATTTGACAATTCCTTTAACGGCACTAAGTCATGAGAGTCTGTTAATATATTATCCGCCTATTTGTATAGGACCTCGTCAGTTTCCCATATCACTCCAGCTCAATACTTTACCCATCTCTTTTCCTCCTCTTCGATCTACAATTTTTACCTGCTGAAAGTATACTTAGAAATCACTTGATTTGTTTTCATATCTGATATGCCAACACCTACTTGGTTTTTAATTTGATTGCGCCCGAATCGTGCAAAGCTGTTCCTTGGTTACTTTTATAACCTGATACATCCTATCCACCCTCCCTCACTACTTATCCCTCCATATACATATATACATTTTCAAGGTAATTGTAAAAAAACTTTTTTGTTAAGGACGTCGTTAAACAATTTAAGATATATAATATTTTAAATATCACATTTTTATATTTTCTATTTTTTGCAACTTCACAAATTAACAAAAACAGCTTTTACTACTCAAGATTTATCAGAAATTTAATTGTGAATAAGCCCATATTGTATTTTCTCGATATGATAGAGACAACCTGAAATATTCAACAAAAAAGTAGTAAAGACGTGGTTCAAAAAATAAATTGTGTTCCGTAGCATTGAACAAAATATTTACCTATAACTTCTACCTACCCGAATCATTAATTTTATTAATAAAATTCACCTTTCCTAGCAATTCCGCTGAAAATCTAGTTTGACCCCAATAAAATGACAAATCAGTTTTTAAAGTCAAAAATCTCTATGTCGGTTTTTCATGTCAAGAACACGTTGTTTAAAGATTCCTTCTTTTATACTTCTTTACCTATTATTTAACAAGTTATTGATTACTAGCTGCAAATGATTGATTGATTCTAATTATAAACTACAATTTTATTTATCTGCCAAGATTACCCGCGTTACATTATAGCTATCAATATTTTTTAATTTATAATAACATTTTACCAACAGTTCCTTCCCTTGTCAAAAAATAAACGTGTATTAAAGTAACCGCCCTTGCTATCGCATCGCCTAGATAGATAAATCCAATGCAAACACATGAAGCGAGAGAGACCAAGACAAACCGATGTTAGGCCAGACACTTTTCCAGAACGATATCTGCGGATGATGTGACTGCTGAAATAAATGTACGTTCTTTGTTCTCGTGCTTGCAGAAAGGATTCATGAAATGTGTCTTGTCTGATATGCAATCTGGTCGCTTAGGTTTATCGGGTGCGAGGTCATAGTACTTTCTATTGAAAAATTAACTATCAAAAAATAAATACCCTATGCTCTCTGATTGAATGTGGCTATTTTATTTCATAGTATACAGTGTGCACATATAGCATGTAACAAATTTATTATTTCTAAATACGAGGCAGAATAGTTAAAAATAGGATAATCGGTCCCTGCTTTTTCGATGACATTATGAATGGATCAGAATATCTACAACGGTTACAAGAATATCTAATCCCAACTTTAGTTACCTCATTTCCCAGTAGAAACAATTGTAGAAGTCCTATGATATCAGCAATAGGATGGCCTCCACATTATGTATTAGTTGTTCGAAGATATCTTCATCAGGTATTTCCAAATAGATGGTTTAGAAAACGTGGTAGTGTTGAATGGACACCAAGGTCACCAGATCTTACCCCGCTAGATTTTGCCTTTGGGGTTACCTAAAAAACGTAGTGTACAAATGTAAACCTGACAATATTGAAGAAGTAAAAAACAAAATTAGATAAGAATCTAGCAGCATTTTTCAAGAAACTCTAAATAAAGTTCTGCAAGAATTCATTGATCGTTCGAGACTCTGCCTAAGATTTTAAATTTAAATATTTAACTAGTCAATTCTTTATGTTATTGTTTACTGTTCATTTGTTACTTTATTGTAAAATATTTCAATTAAACCAGAATTATTTAACTTCAAAAAATAATATTTTCAAATATATGTAGCTGTAAACTTATGAGCTCTAGATCATATGTAGTATAGGTCTTTGAAATTCCATAGACATTCTAAAAATGAAAAATGAAAGAGTATACAGATCCATTTAAAAAAGTAGATGACATCATAACCGAAATAGCGATGGCGTCGTAACTAGAAAAATCAGAGCAGAAGATGCGCAATTTAAAATAAAAATAGACCTGTACAAGGATTTTCCAAAATATTTTCATATTCAGTAGCAATGAATTTGTTGCATACATTATGTACGCACTGTATATCATCAACTACATGGTGCTATATTTTGGTCACAATATAATTTTTTATAAATGTGTTTTCTACAGTTCATCCTACTACTTATTTCTCAAATTAGTTCTAAATATATGGAAAGATAATGTTGTTTTTGAGATTTATTAACCCATCGTGATGTAAAGAAAATCAAAGTAACATTCATTTGCTATCTATAAAATGCTTAAGTACAACAATATAAAATATATTACTTAATTTTCTGTGTCACAGAATTACTAAATTCAGATTAAATTTGGCACTTATCTTAGTTTTTTGTTACTTCAAAGTATTAGAATTTTTTAAAAACATATTTCACCACATGCATCTTATTGCTAACGAAGTATGACACAGCATGATGATGGCATCTAGTGGCATCTAGAACATACAGGAAGGGAGGCTATTTAAAAAAAATGGCTCTGACAATAATTTTGATCAAGTGTAACACGTAATGTTTTAAAGATAAAATATTTCTTTACTGATTTCGAATAAGTCCTCTCGTTTGAATTTGGATGTGAATCTTCAGACATTTTTGCTATAAGTATTCCAAATACTACAATTTAAAGCAAGATAATCTAAAATCCTCAAGGAACTACTTTAAGTGTCTTGTTTCACCGGGCTAAAAAGTGCTACTTTACGACCGGTGGTGTAAAAATCATATTATGTCTTTAAAAATGTGGGAGTACCCCTTTTGCGGAAGGCTATTAAAATAGTAGTGTGTAACACAAATTATTCAAATGAAGTACGTTATAAATCTTATGTTCGTTCCATATAGGGGATTTGAAATTTTTATTATAATATATATATCATATCCTTTTATGGGACATAAACTAATAGCAGATATAAAATCAGCCTTTAAATTAGGTTGAGTCAAGTCATCTATATAAATTTCATATGTAAATTGCTCTCTGTCTGTGCTATATATTTGAAAATATGCCATCCAGTTAATGTAGAAAATAATAATAATATTGCAAGTTATTGGCTGATTTAAAATTCACATTATTATTATTTACATTATGTTTTAATATTCATTGTGTTTCACTGCGTGTTTTTACAAAAAATAATTTTGTAGTAGCATTGTCTCTTGTGACAGACATATATTTTTTACAAAATTTTATTTATTAACATTTATACGGAACATTATCGAAATCTGAATAACATTTTAATCACGATCACAAATTGACTCCTTGGTAAAGACAAGTAAATGAGAATTAAAATGATGTGAAAGAGCTCTTATTACTGTGTGAAATACGAACTGGTTTCCTTTTAGAAATACTTCTTTAAGTGTCGAACCATTAAATAATATCACAAAGAAGTTAATTCTAATAAGTGAGATTTTTTTAAACTCTCATTTGTTTCCCTGGCAATGTAGTTATAAAAACCGTTGACAATTAAATTGCCGGAATTATTTATATTATTTATGTTAAAAAAGGAATGAAACAAGCTGAAATGTGTAGTTAATGCAATTACTCCTTTGTTGTATAAATAATTGCAAGAATAACTATAATGATTTTATTTTAGAGAGGGAAACTGAGAGAATTTAATACCATAATTTTATGCTCTTGCCGTGATCCTTAATTATTCAACCTAATTGTCTCTCTTGAAAGCTACTTTCAATGATATTGCATTCACAATTTAAAATGATCGAGTTCATATCTCAAAGCAAATTTTTAATATACTTCTGTAAGAAATACATACTATTGTACAACGTGCTGCAGGTCTATGTAAAAAATTCATTATACAGGGTTCTCCCAAATTCCCGTCGGTTCATTTAGACGCGTAAATAGTAAGAAAAATGCTTATAAACATATATACTTGGTAAATTAGTATGTTCCTCTGCAGAAAATTTACAACGGCGAATAAAGCAGTATAGTGTATAGTAGTCAAGTCGCATTGTAATTTATTATTTGTGGAACCGTATATTTTGAGGAGGTATCCCCAAAATGCCTGCCTGGGGCTGTCGTAGTAGAAGTCGCACCTCCATTAATTAATCAGTGCTGTTTGTGTTTTTCATGATGATGGGAATTCAGCGTACTACCATAATTTACTCATTTCGAGGCACTTAAGTCACACATCTTCTACACACGGCACATTTAGGATTTTTTATATTTCATTATTTGGTCCAAGGCACATACTTAATAAGATACACGGAAAGAATATACTGGAATTTATAAAATTACTAAGTTACTAAGTGTGCAACTTAGAACGGATAATGTTATAAAAAAAAGACACACTTACTATATCTAAAAGATATGTAGAATAGAATATTTTATTGGTCCAAAAAGAGTATTATATTTAAGCTATAGGACAAATCAATATTTAGTATATTAAATAATGGAAAACATAATAAAATATATAAATATTCACGCAATCCACATACATTTAAAAATAATACGTATAAAAACGATAAAAGTGTATATAAAATACACAAAGACATACAAAAACTAACAATATAAAAAACAATCAAATACCAGCATAATCAAAATATTCATGAATAGAATAGGCGCTGTAACGGGTTTTTCTATATCTCAGCTGGTGACGAGGAGAAAAAAGGCCACTCTTTGACACTCGAGCTCCGGAAACGTGTTTTACGGTTTTAGGTCGGGCGCCAGTCCTAGGACACACTACGCACAAGTCGGACACGCGAGGCTGAGTAGCTCAAGTGGAGAAACGGTACTCCAGTGGGTCAATTGGGGAAATTAGATGTTCACATACAAACAGTAAACCTCAGAAGTTAATAAATAATGGTGGTTTATTCAATTAAGCCTACTATATACAAATCTATGTGTTACTAAATAATTACCTCAATCAAACTCTAAGGGTTATACTCTATGAAAAAATTGTAAAAAAGGCTTAAAACACAAAAAAGTTCTGTGACAGGGATTAAACATGGGTTCCCCCCATTTTCGAGGGCGCTGAATATGACTGTGATACTTTCAAGATTCCCACCCCTCAGAAACTACCCCTAAGCACGAAAAACCATCCCTATTTCGCATTTTTTCCATCGTAGGCATACGTATCGGTTTTTTGGGCAGAATTTAGGTAGGCCGTATAAAATTTAACAATACACATCTTATCCATCCCAGGGTTGAAACTACCACCACTCCTAACATTGAAATCAAAAGAAAAATACAAAGTAGTGGAAAATGTTTTCTCCCCATTTTCGAGGGCGCTAAACACGTGGTAATATTCATTTCTCACCCACTCTCTACCAACCACCCCAAAACGGCCCCCTTTCATATTTCTTGATACTGGGCATGTGGGGACTTGTTGGATTGCTGGTTTTTAAATGGAAATGTATATATTACATGACTCGTGGAGGTTGGGTGAGAAATGAATATTACCATCTTGTTTAACGCCCTCGATAACGGGGATAAACAAATTTTCATGCATTTTGATTTTTTGAGGAAATTTTAGTATTAGTGGTGGTGGTAGTTTCAACTCCGGGGATGGATACGACATTATATGGTTAAATTTTATACGGCCTACTCCAATCCTTCCCAAAAAACGAATCCGTATGCCTACGATGGAAAAAAATCGCAAAATAGGAGTGGTTTTTCGAGATTAGAGGGTAGTTTCTGAGGAGTGGGAACCTTAAAAATATCACCATCATGTTCAGCGCCCTCAAAAATGGAGGGGCACCCATGTTTCATCCCTGTCAGAGAGTTTTTATGGTTTTTTAAACTTTTTCATGAACTATTACTAAATACAGTAATGAGGGCAAGCAGATGACTCAAATGACAACGATAGCAAGCGGCAAAATGGTAGCACAAAATAAGCGGTAGCACAGTACATGGTTAGCGGTAACACAGGGCAACTAGTAAAACGGTAAAAAAGTGCAGACTAAATATGGATACCAGGTATGAGAAGCAAGACCACAGATATATATATATATATATATATATATATATATATATATATATATATATATATATATATATAAGATTACATTACAAAATTATAGAGAAGTTATATTCAGTACTTGGCTAATACATCACTTTACGAAGTCCTCCATGGGCTTACTTACCTCCTGTGGTTGCGGTCGGGCACGTCTCTTGCGGTGGAGCGGCTGGACTGCACGACTTCTGAGTTACTTTCCTAAAATGAAATAATTTATAATAGGATGACGTAGTACGGATCTTCCCAAAATTCTGGTACTCGGAAATGATGTATGGAAATAACGGGACCTGGATTGGGATCTAAGGAGTGGCTGTCGACGAGTGGCACTACCTGAAATACCAGAAGGTTTCACTTAAGTACAGGAGGGAGAAAAGCGCTTGCAGATGCGCTACGGATCGTAGTGACGTCAGAGCGAAAATATTTCGGAATTGTTCCTTTACGGAGAGGATGACGTTATACGAGTGATGTAAGAGCGACTTAGAAAATATTTCTATTATCTTACGTTGATACTTACAACATTTCGCGTAGATCTGTACAGGACGGAAAGCACACACATCTAAAACGCGAGACGGTCGGACACGCACTGAAATTTTCGCGGTTTTCTCGCGTGAATGTAGAATCCCTTGTCGTCGCCCCCCCGTCATCTGGGTTCTACTGTACTAAACTGGGTAATTTATTTGGTACACCTGGTCACATATAAAATAATAATTCAATATAATTCGCTCAAGGTGGTGCAATATATATTTTAATATTTACTTTAACAACAATAGAATAAGAAGGATAATTATATAAAGGGTAATAAAATAAATATATGAATCCTATTCGTATTTCGGTGATGAAAAATGCTTCTTTACAGCACATATTTAATATCTAATTTTTACTCCTTTGAATAATAGGGTGGGGATGGCAATGGGGGTGGTAGAGGGGGTGGTTAATGACAAAAAATTTTTAGAGTCCCTTGATTCTCGTATACACACTAAATCCCAATTTAATTTTTTTTAACTCCCTTTCATAATAGTGTGGGGGTGGTATTGGGGGTGATAATTGGGGACTGATGCCAAAAAAAGTTTAGACCTTGACTTTTCATACATGCCCTAAATTGCAATTTTATGGACCCTTACCTGCTGTCGTTGCCTATTTACCGTTATTTACCCCATTCACTCCCTAACCTTTCAACGGAATTAAATCAAAGTATAATCTATTTCCAGATCTCATTAGAATACATAAGCGTACGAAAATTCAAGTCAATGTCATAAACGGTTCTACAGTAAACGTGCGCACAAAATAAAAGTTACAGACCGACATACAGATTTTTTTTCGGTCAAATTTAAAATCTCGACTTTTCATGACATTTTAAGCCACTTTCAATAAAAAAATAATATATTTTTTGCGTTAAACTATACTTCCACTGGATGTGAAGTAATATTGAATTAGAACTTCCAAAACTTCATGTATTTTTCACAATGTCAATTGTTTGTTTAGGCGTTTCTATGGTAGGTAAAATAGATATGCAAGCTACTAAATGAAAGTTTCTTCTATCCGTTATTAAAAATATTGACATTTGCATTTTCACTTCTAGACATGAAAATGTTTTTCTACGAAGAATACTTACGATTTTATAAAACCACCTAATAAATACAATTTACTCTTCTACGAACAGTATAATAAGGAAGTATAATAATTATAATTTTTTGTGAAGCTGGATAATCTAGAGCGCTGTCTCTTCATGCCGCATAAACCCCCGCCTTCGCCATTTTCTCCTAGATTAAACCGCGTCAATTTTATTGCGTTATTACTTCAAAAGTTATAAACCAATAACTTAACCTTCAGTAATATTAAGCTGATCAATCCGGCCATTCTTCTTGCGATGTACGCGATATAAATTTTATATGGAAACTAATAAAAGACGCATTCATCGTAAAGTTTGCGGGAAAAACTCCCTTGCTGACCATCAACTTTTGATGCCGTGTAGCTTTAACCGGAAAAAAATCTCGAGACTGCCAGGCTGTGTTAATGGGGGCCTGCTCTGGCGGCATCCCGAGATGATCATAAAAACGTTGTCATCCGAAATCCGTAAAGGATTTGCTACGGGCGTCTCCGGAGGCCATCAGCACTGCGTGACGGCAATGTTGAAGTAGGCTGCCATCACTGAAACTGCACTTCGACCGTTACTATCTATAAATAATATATTTAACATAGTTCAGACTCGAGGAGAGGATGAAGGAATGGCTTTTTTATTTTGAGGAACAAGGGACGAATTAGATCACGCTGTCATCAGCAAAAAGTTTGTCCGTTTGACCCTTGAAATGAGAGGAGGTTTCAGTCTACTAAATTTTAGGATTATAGTGTTCACTTTGGCAATGAAAATGGATGATTATGGCTTTTTGAGTTGGGCTAAGGAAGAGCATTTCAACATACTCGTATATCATAATAAACTAAGTATATGATTCTGTCATCGACATTACTAACAAGTTGATATACACTGCTCAACCATACTAGTTTATAATTTATAAAATTTTATAGAATTTGGATATTTAAACATTCGCTCATTCGTTACGACATTTTTTTAACTTAAATAATTTATTCTATCTAAAGAATTTGATGTGTTTGCAATCTCTAAGATTTGGCTAAATAACACAGTCATCTATCAAAATAGAGAAATATATGTAATTCGTGCTGATAGGCCTATTAGGGAAAGGATCGTTGCCATCTATATTCATCATACATACAAATGTAAAATTATTAATACATTCAACGCTATTGAACAATTATGGATTTTTGTTTGTCACAATAATACATCCTATATACAATAAGTGTGTTTTATAGGCCTTCCCAGATAAATGTAAAAATTTTGCTGATCAATTAGAAGACTCAATAACAATAGGTATGCAACATGTAGAGCAACTATGCTGCTTTGGAGATGTAAACATTGACTTATTAAAAGTAGAGCCATCTGGTTCTTTATATTTTTCCTCAATGATTGAATCTGTCAGTGTATATCAAATAATAAATCAAATCAATATTTAAATACTTTTGGCATTTTCCTTTAATTCCCCATTTATATTAACGTCCTGGCAAGGTTTAACTACAGCTAGCCATCACTCAACAAGGGTCAAAGAAAAGTATTGTAAATTCAATCTAATGGAAATATGTATTAGCTTTGATGCATTTAAGGCGTGAAAAGAAAACTGTGTGCCTAAAGTGGAAGCATATGGGAAATAAGTATTCTCTTGGATAAATTTCACTAACAAACTGGGTACGCAATATTTAAACACATTCTAAATGCATCTTATTAAAACAATTTCGACACGATGTATTGTTCTTATGTTTCAAAAATGGGTTTACCATGGAAATATACTGGGCACAAAAATGCTGAAGATTGGATGCAATGCACAATATTTTGTTCTTGTGTCGACACAGAACTCACAAAATATTACTATTTAGACAGTGTCCAATTTGACTCAAATTTGATATTTGTATCGACAAGCACATACACATAATACATTGTACCCTTGCTTAAACATATTTTGCTTCTTGGGTTGGCCTTTCTGAATAATTATATATTTGTAAAATGATCAAAAAACATATTGTTGATTCTGATTTCTTTGTAATAAAGTAAACTTAACACCGTTTTAGGTCAAGTTAAAAAATGACGCGGTTCATTGAATTTCCCACAGTTAATTAAATTTTGAAATTCATTATTATTTTCCTTATCTTACAAATAGTTTTATATTTTTCCTAAATTTTAAATAAATAATTTACATTTATGGGATAATTACTACTACACATGGTTTTTAAGATGCAAGTTTTTAACTTCACTTATATTTCAGTTTCCATTTTTGTTTAGGGTACGATATTCGAGAAGCCCTTTAAATGAATAATATATAATTTTGTATCCGTTAGAGGAAGTGGAAGTATTCTATCCAGAGGAAAAGGTAAATTAGATCTGCCTTCATTAACAGGGTTTTCTTTCTCTTGGGCTTGACCCTTAAAATGGTCCTTTGAAAGGCGATATTTGAGGAAAGTAGCAAAAGTAGTTAAGGGCATTTTTATCCTTGTCATTGTCTGTTAAGGCAGGTGTTGTATTACATATATGATGACAAGATTCAGTTTAAAATTTCATGTTACAGAAGAAAATGTATTTTTCCGTAAACTTATAGATATATTATACTTATGGTATTTTAATAAACATGCCTTGGAATTTTTGTGTAATTGTTGACATTTTTTAAAATGATAGAACTTGGGTTGACAATTTGCAGACACAGTTTTATGAGCATTGTGTCTTAGAAGTCCAATTAACCAGTAAGCACAAACTTAAAAGTTTTCTGGAAAAGTTGCAAGAATTTGTTTCATTAGTGAAAATTGTGTCCTTGGTGAAACTTCTCAAATCAACAATATTAGTATTATTATTATATAAAATAAGAATTACAAATCATCACAATTGCAAATTAAGACACTAACACTAGCTTGCATGATTTACGCAGAATAAGTAAAACGTAGGCAAGACAGTATTTTTTACTTTTGAGTCCCCAAATTTCATCCTGTCTAAGGAAGCTAAAATTGTCAAAGTCCCGAGCCACAAATACTTTTGTTTCTATACGATTAAAATATATACATGAAAGCTCAAAAAATTTATCATTAAAAATAGATATAAAAATATTAAAGCTTAGATTGCCTCGGGCATCATAGTCAATTAAAACAAAAAATAATTTAAAATAAGAAATGAACCAACATTTAAGCGATAG
This sequence comes from Leptura quadrifasciata, assembly GCA_963675555.1. Lineage (NCBI taxonomy): Eukaryota > Metazoa > Arthropoda > Insecta > Coleoptera > Cerambycidae > Leptura > Leptura quadrifasciata. Next base: position 201,435,871 of record OY776673.1, on the reverse strand, counting down.
AGGAATTGCTGACAAATATAGTACATACAGATATAAATTAAACATAATAATAAGAAACGTAGAAAAATAATTATTATGGTGATAGGTTAAGAATTCTGCCAATGACTGTAAAACATTGTGGGCTGTAACAAAAGAAGCTTGTAACAATATATCTAAAACTCAAATGAATAACATAAAAACCAAGGATAATAATGACCATACAGTTACATATGATATTAAGATGGCTAATTTATTTAACGAGTATTTTATTAACATAAGAGTAAAAATTAGTAATGTAGTAAACAATGTAAACAATAATATTCTTTTCAAAGAAGAAATTGTACCTTACACCTGTGAACAAAAATGAACTAATTTTACAAATATATTCTTTAAAAGTAAATATAGTTCAGGCATGTAGGATCACATGAAATAGCTGCCCCACTTATTTAAAAAATACACAAAAATGAATGTTTAGCCATATTTCTAGATCTCGCTAAGGCATTTGATAAGCTACCGCATAATATATTATTCGAGAGAATGCAAAATATTGGAATACGGGGAAAACCTTCACAAATAATTAAGAATTATTAAATAATGGGAAATAGTATTAAGAGTTAATAAAAAATTAAGTTCACCTTTAAGAAAAAAATTGAAGTCCGACAGGACACGGTATTGGGACCAATTAATTTTTAATATACATAAACAAGCTGTTATCATAAGGCTTTAATGAAAAAATAATCTCATATGCTTATGACACAATATTAATATTTAACGAAAAAGAAGGGGAAACAGTGATAAAAATGCATCAATTGGCCTCAGTAAAGTACGTATGTGAATGGACAGAAGTTTATTAACATTAAATTATGAGGAAACCAAATTTATTTCATATTCTACAACAGATATTACAGATATTGGCCAAAGCTTTTAAAAAAAATTGAATCGCACACATATATGTGTTTTCAAAATAATTACACAAATTGTTCCTTTAGAGAAATCATTCAATCTGTATATAAAATATAATATTTAGGAATAATAGTAGACCAATATCTAAAATGGAAAGAACATAGAGTACACAATTTCAAAACTGAGGACATTAATATCCATGTTACATCAATTAAGAAATATATTAAATTATAAACAATTGTTGATGTTGTATAATGTGTTAGGGAAATCTATAGTTAAATATGATATTATAAACTGGGATGGGCTATGTGGCAGTACTTCAAAGATGCTACAAACAACAGAAAATTGTTTATTCAAAAGATGTACGAAAATAAAAATATATTCTACAGAATTGTACGATGAACAAAACATATTTATTTATTTTACATTCTTGGTATTAAATTCGCGTAATAGCATAATTATAAATATACTAATTATTAAATTTTGTAGAGACAGCGAATAACGAATAAACTATTCAAACTAAAAAAAATGCTACCTTGGCCGTCGAAAATCCCAGATTTAAACCCGATGGAAATTGTGGTTCTAACAAATATTAGTTCAATTTCATATGTCTTTATTTTCTGTGAAGTTTTCTTAAAAGTTCGGAAAGGAAAAAATCGAGAGATATACCCAGATTTGAGGGTTATCACACAGAAAGAAATTCGTGCTATTTCTCCTTCCATGCTATTCAGGTGGTCATGGATAGTTTCCTGCTTTGATCATCGATTTATGCATTTTGGATTTAAAGTAAGCTGTATTTATCAAAACAGACATACACAGTTATGCGACAGACATATATGCTTTATCTTTCTTTGTAAACTATAATTAATTTAAGTTATAAGATAAATTGATACTGTTACCTAATGTGATGTGGCCTTGTACTGTGGTAGCAATCATATGATTCGAAGGTGGAGAACAATTGACGAGTTCATGGAGTGACGGACATCAGCCGTCATGAAATCAAAGCGAATGAGAAGAACGGGATCGAAAATAATGTAAGATCTGATATCCTCTGTAACGTAAGAATATATAATGAATGGCCCCTTTCCCTTAAAATAAGTAATCATTTCGTTATTTGCAAGTTATTATAATGTGCGGAAATCAATTATTGTAGATTCTAAAATATCAGGATTTCTATAATACTCTCCAATAAATATTTATTCGAATACATATAACAATGTAATCTGAATTCTGTAGGCATGAATGTTTTGTTTTTATTTTCACGGGCTACCAAAGTAGTAATATTTATTTTCATTTTCTTGGGTATTATTTTTGTATCGCGCACGCCACTGACCTGTAGTAAAAAATCAAAAACTTAACGATTTGACGGCATGACGAAATGACGTGTGTCTGTTCAATTAGATCTTACATTCATACAATTTGATTTCGCATTATTTCATTTAGATTGGCATTAAAGACTTTACATAACAAGTCACTTAAAAATTCAAATACAGTCCATACACTTTGTACTCTCTTGATAAACTTTTGTAGAGAATTTTAAATATAGTAATGTGATACATCTAAAAGCAGTATATACTTAAAGACAATTATTACTAAAAAGTTAAATAACCTTTAAGTCTTCATGATGTAAATTTAACTAACAGTTCAAAAGTTTTACTGAGCTTTTTATTGAATTTTTAACATTTTTACTAATTAATTTTATTTGTATGTACAAGCAGTTGATAATAGGAAAAGATCAGTTCTCGTTTGAATTACATAAATACATATATTTGTAACTGGACATTTCTGTTTGCGCAGTTGTATTGATATAAATAAATTAATGTAATTTAATTTAATAAGATTCCTCGATATGGCTGTGGGTGAGACATAGTGGATAAAAATTAATCTTCCCCATACGTTTTAGTATAAATTTCTCAGGCTCTCACATTAAAATCTTTCATAAAAGCAGACAAAATCATGTCTCCATATTTACATAAAAAAGCTCTTAAGCACGTCGATAAACTTTTCCCTATCAGCAGTTCGACAGGCAGAATCAGATGTTCCATATATTTTATCTTTTCCAAAAGTATTATTGTGAATAAAAAATTTTGATTTAAAATTATTCTTTTATTGACAGTTTATGAGTACTTCTCCCTATACACCTAATAAAATCAATAGTCGCCTCAGCGAGATGATTTCTAGCAGAAATTTCAAGTTATCTTTCATATAAAACTAATTACAAAGTCAAAGTTTGATGCTGCGCGATTGGGAATATTAAACATCTTTGCTACAATTTGATATTGTGTAATTCCGTATCGAGGATGAGTTAGATTTTGTGAAGTTGTAGTATTTCAGCAATTTCATGAAATGTGTTAACAACTTGACGAAAATTAATTGTGGAATATGTCTCGGATTCACAACATTCCTTCCTGAAAATGCCAGAACCGGATCAAGCATTTTTATTCATACTATACTGGACAGTATACATAGAGAATTTTTCCTTCTGTAATTTCATTAATGATGGTTTACTTTGAATCTATATATAATATAATAATATATAATAATAATACTAATAAAAACAATAATATTGATTCATCAAGTTCTATGGAGTAACTATACCATATTATATATTTGGTCAGTCAAAGAAATGTATAAAATAAAGAGACAATTATAATTACATACCTGGATACAATCAACAAAACTTATAAAATACACAACTTTTTAAGAACACTTTCGCACACACAATATTAAGTTTTGTATCTGGACGCAGACACCACAACTCGAACAAGGTGCCTTCCGCGAGATACTCCAATGCAAGGCTGGCCTAAACTTTGATTTTAAAAATTTTAATTTCAAAAAGGTTTTAATTTTTATAGATTAATGGTGTGAAGTGCATTTAGAAACAAAAATGTACAAAAGAAATAAAGAAAAACATACGCGATAAAATACATAAACAGAAAGGAAGAGGGGGGGACAAGAAAGATTTAAATAGTTAAATGTATAAAATACTAGGGAAAGGTGGATAGGATTAGAGAAAGGTGTAGTTGGTGAAATTTGGTTATAGTGGCTGCCGGCAAATCGGTAATATCTGGTACGGTAAGGGACGCTTAATCCGAAGTGGGGCATTATGCTGTTTAATTTGCGTTATGTGTCTTGTTAGCGGACTATCGCCCAGCTTGAACGAGTGGAAGTTCTAGGAGATATGCTGCACGTAGTCTGCTATCGGGGTTATGTCGTTGCAACGTGCGTAGAGATCTCTAAGGGAGGTGTACCTTCCAGAATTTGAAATGAGGTGCACAAATTTGTGTTCTAGTATATTTAATTTTCTCATTGTCGTAGCCGGTAGCTGCACCACACCGGCGCCTTATATGTGATGAACACACGACCACCATCGTGTACAACAATTTTTTATTTTCACTGTTGAGTCTGCTACCCCTGACCATGAGCGAATACAGACTCCTGGATAGGGAGTAGATTGCCCGTACTGTCTCATTAATGTGCGTATTAAACATCAGTCGTTGGTCCAGTCTAACCCCCAAGTACTTCACGCATCTTTTGGTTGGAATTTGGTTTCCTCGGATTGAAATTGGAGTTAATATTTTAGTCTCAGTAAAGCGACGCGTGAAGACTATAGCCTCAGACTTCTCAGCGTTTACCCGAATCCTCCACCGGCCGTAATACTCCATGGCACGAGCCATGTGCGCTTTCAGCAGCATATTCGCTGCTTGTGCGTTATGAGAATGCGCGTACGTGGCTGTGTCATTGGCGTACTTGGCCAGCTTTGTATTTGGGAAATATGAGAACTCGGAGACGCACAAGTTGTACAACTTCGGTGACAGACACGATCCTTGCGAGACTCCCGCATGAATGTCCCGCCGTGCTGAGAGTTTATTATTCACTCGAACTTGCAGGAATCTGCCCGTCAGAAACGAGTGAATGAATTTTGAGGTGAGTCGGGAAGTTATTTAAAAGTCCACTAACAAAATAAAAAACCTTTTCAATAATAGTGTATTGTTTTACATGGGATAAAAGTAACATTCCTTGTGTCGAGGATGTACCTGATGGACGAACGAAGTTTATCCGGCAAGAACAGTCGTGACATAAAAAATCAATTCTGCTTTCTTCAAACGAAATAAATAAAGTAAATACTACTGTTTTTTCAAACACTTTTAATGCCACCAGTGAGAGGCAGTAAAAAACTTTTAGTGTCACTAAGTTAGAGCGTCAGAGAAATGATAAATTAAGTTCACAAAACTTGTCAATAGTTTTTTTGACGTTTGAAAAAAAAATGATTTTAAATATATTTATGACTTTCAATTTTCCTCAAATTTGCACACTACTAGTTATATCTATATACGAAATTTATTACATATATGAAACTACAACACATTTTGGCCGCCATTTTGGTAAACCGCTGCCATCTTGGAAAAAAACGCTGCTTATTTAAAAATTACCAGATTTACAGCCTGAAATTCTTCAGCCGTCATTTTCAAAATGACGTTTGTTGTCTTTTGGCCTCACTTAAAAAATGATTTACAAATATGTGTCTATGCGTGAGGTGAGTGATACCTCATACTTTTTTCCACAAGGGCACAATGGTTAGGACATTAGATGTTGGTTATAATAAGAAAGTCAGTAGTACTTCCAGTTAAACTGGAAGTGTATTTTTAGGTCTAGTTAGGTCAAAAAAATCATTTTTACGCCAAATATCGTGGACTCAAATTTCCATTGCTCAACTTCAAATATAATGAATAGCATATGGGTGTATCTGGTCTTGTGGTCATCCGATTAAGGGGGTTCGTTTGCCCACTTTTGTAATAGAGGTGTTTGGCTGCGAATCTGTATTGATTCGTCCATGGGTTAAAGTAACATTCTAAATCTCAGAGGATTTATGGGTAGAATAAAGTAAATAAAGAGCAGCTGAGTTGGATCGCTTACAGTTGCAAAGATTGCCTATATCAACCTATAATAAGAACAAATTATCAAACCATAATTTAAATATGATTTCTGGAAAAGTTAGTTGAAATGGCGCAACCTTAAAACCACGAGATGGCGTAACGATGAAGTGAAAAACCAAAAATAAAAAAATAATATGTTTAGTTGTGCGCAGCCCGCAGTTGCATGAGGGCTTTCTCATTGTGCAATATGATTCACAGATGGAGCAAAATAGATGAAGCAATAGTAATCGAACAGTCATGATGCTGAATATGACTATTACAGACCGTTTTGAAACATATTTTTCAATATTATTTTAACGGAACTTATTACCTGCTTTAATGCATTACGTAATAAAATTATATTTTTTATATGATACACAAAATATTGCTCTATTGTGTAGACCAATTATTTATTCCATTGGAAACTTTGATATTTGCTAAAGCATGGAATCATTTCATACGTTGAATGTTGCATAGATGAATTGTAAGTATATTTTTTAAACTGTTCTAATAATTGTGATTGAATTTAACACACGGATACTTCCTCAGTACGAGTATGAGATGACATGGCTATTTCTTCCTGAAAAATATGAAATGGATGCTATGGAGGATTAAAAAAATTAATAAATTCGATAATAGTAAAAGTAAGCTGCATCAAAGTCGGTTTAGACATAACAGTTATAAAATGAAGTATATGTGGGTAGGAAAAACAGGGTACATTTATCCGCCAGATTCTACTAATACATAGGTGAGTTTTTCCAGTTGCTTCCAACCGTTTATTTTGAAGACGAGTTCAAAATTCAAATGTGCTTTTAGAGGGCGGAATATTAAAACATAAAATTTTAAGTCGTAAACTCCTCTATGAAATCCTCATTTTACTATAAGGAACGTAACCAGACTGCAACCAACAGCTACTCTCCGGGCTATGTGCCCCGCCGAGTGCTGAATTACAAGTTACAAGCCTGACGCGTTAAGTGTAATAATTGCATATTACCATCAAAACGCTAAAGTTCAAAATTATATACCTCCAGTAACTTTCAACATAAAATTGATTTTACGTGTTTAAACACGTAATATTTTATGTAGGTTTTTTATGTGAAAAATTTCCTCTACAGCCTTTGAATATTGAAATTTAGGTTTATTTGCCTTTTAGAGTTGAAAAATCTTGTTTAATATCATTCATTAACGACTAGATACATGAGAAAAAAATACGAAATGTATCTATTTCTCTAATATTTAATTTAGCACAAAAAGTTAAAGTAAATGTTTATGTAACGATACAAATTGCCTTTTTTATTATTTGCCAGTTTGAATGGCTACCATTTTGAGAATCATATTTGTGATCCTTGGTGCCGACATAATTAACTTTAAAGGGAAACCTGCCACTCCCTTTTATTGCTGATAAACTTTCTCGCTCATGTGCTATGTATTTTTTAAATTAAAATTTAAATATTTTGTTTAAGCTATCCATAGTTCGAAAGTCAATGGCTTTGAGTATATTTATGCATCGCAATTGGCTGAAGTAAACTCCCAAATAGGCCTGAAATTGTATTGCCCTTGATTACAAAAGAAAATAATTAAAAACACAAATTTACATTTCCATTATTTCGTGTGCCCAATTACGCGAAAATTTATCATTTATCTTTGCGCTACTCCTATCATCCTTATATAGCGGTAATACCTAAGCAAGGATAATTGCCTAAATTCAAATGCAAGGCTTTACGACAGAAAGTTTCCAGCTCGACACGAAAATATCCTCTTTTTGCCTTTATATAGCTGAACTTCACCTGCATAATGAGGAAACATGGAGATGAGCTGAGATAACTGCAACTTGACTTAATTATTGCTGCCGATAAAGTGATGCACATCTGATTTTTCCCAGCGTAAGAGTATTTTGACGGAGTTCCAGGGTTGGATTCGCCCATTCAAAACACTGTTTGTTAAAGAACTGTTCGTTATACAAAATATAGAGTTACGCCTTAAAATTAGTAAAAAGAAAAAGAATGGATGCCAATAAAAATAAATGGTGCCTCACAACTTTGTGCCTCATATTCAATCTATAAATTGTAAAATTTCCGTTATTTTTCAATCAATTTCGGTGCAAAGGCTATGCACAGATATAACGGAGTTTCTAGACTCATTTTACCCTTTTACACCTAAGGTATCTTAGATTAATAATTGCATTCTTCGTGACCACGATACCGATTTAGTTGACGTGCCGGGTGTAATAGAAATCCCTATTCCTTCTTATATAATAAGCGACTTTTAACATAATTTGTTCCAAGCTTATATGGTCAGTAAAAACTATTAAATACGTCTATTCAAACATTTTGACAGCTTCCATTTTTAGTGGTAATAAGCAATAAGGAAAGCACTCACTGAAAATAGCGTCAAGTCAAATAATCTCAAAAGAAAAAAGAATAAGAAAGAAAGAAAAATCTTTTTTCTCTGGAGTGACAAAAACTGCTTGTCTTCTTCAATGGTGTTTTTGTAATACATGCTGACGAGCAACATCAAAAAGGTTATCAAAGCTTGACTTGAAAGCTTCTACTTTTTTATTTTGAGCTGTGCTTTCGATCCTTCCATGTTATTTTTTGCAGTTTTCCCACTCCTCGTACTGTTTTTCAAGCCATTGTACACAGTCTTTCATGTGTCTGGTTGGTGTTTTAGCTTTCTCTCAAAAAAAAATACAACTCCACATATTGTATGTATTGCAAGCTGCGTTTAATCTCACTTGCCGTTAGTGGTGGGAGGTAAGTGAATCCTCTCATATGGTCAATTGCTACTATACACCATAGATGTCTCCATGGCGTATAGCGACTGTTATAATATAAAGTACTCAGCAGGCAAATACCCCGACGTGCACTGAATTATATCTTACAAATCATGGTAGAATGGTAGCCAATATCATTTGTCAATTCCCTGACCAGACACAGATCGGTTTCGAACTTATTAGTTCTCATTAGTATGCCATAGGTCATGGAACAGACAAACAATAGTGGCTAACCTGCTGGTCTTATACAAACTATAGAAAATTGAGTAGTGGTGAGAGGTAAGTGAATCCTCTCATATGGTCAATTGCCATATCATATATTATAAACGAACGTTGTTCAAATGTTCACTGCTTGAAAAGCAAACGTGAAGAAAAGCCCTCTGGCCTTTTATCGGGCATCCCAGATAAGGAACAGAAAAGAAGGGGTGTGGTTTATGACACTCCAGGTAGGAATAATTTGAAAAAAGGGTCCTTGACAATAGCTCTTTTGAAACAAAAACAGAGCTTTTAAGGGATATAACTATATATCACATAGGCACCCACTAACTTGCAATTCGTAAAAATATTTATAAATTTAAAACAAATATTAGTTTTATGTCTTATATATTGTATAACAATGCACATATACAATTTTATATAATACAAAGGAAATAGAAAAACGGTCAAAAGTAGTTAAATTAGGTATCTCTGTTGCCATTTTTCACTTATTTTCTAAAAAAGGCGACTTTAATGATTCGGAGCATGTCCGGTCTTGCAAAATGATGGATATCTTCAAATAAAAAAGCTTTAATAAAAAAGTGATAGGAGTGAATCTTTAAGACAACAATATTTCCCATGAAATGGAACAAGAAGGTTTCTAGGTTTTTTCCCATATACCTTGTGACTGTCAACAAGACTGGTATTCTCTGAAAAAGATTTCGCCCTTATGGCGGACTTCGTCAGGAGATTGATATAATTAGTTTGAAGAGGAATAAGGGCGCCGGGACCAATTCCTGCAGTTTGTAAAAGCACCAGTGTCGAGCTAGGTTCGAATCTCAGGATGTTTCATTGTGGACTGAATTCGTGAGAGAACAGAGAGTTGTGTAGTGGATTTGTAGTGCCCTGCTTCGGCGTAGTCAGTTTATTTTAGATTATTTTTTAGGTTTTAGACAGAGAAGGTGACCCTGTTGATGCCTACTTAGTGTTCAGGGAAGATGACCCTGATTTGTACCTATGGTAATCTAGAGGAGAGATCTCTGGATAGCGAATTTTCCTTTTAAGTTTTCAGGGAAGAGGTCCCATCTAGGGACTTAAAAACTGGCGACCCACAAGGATCTACTCTCGGTTCGCTACATTTTCCCATAAACAGAAGTAATTTAATTCAGCTAAGACACTCAAAAATTCATTTATATGCTGATGATACATAACTCTACCAGTCTTTCTTTGCTATTGATATAGATACAGCTTGCACAAATAAATGAAGATCTGTTTAAAGATAGTAAAAGATCACTTCTTCATTATTAATTCTTCCAAATCAAACATTATTATTTTTTACCCAAAAATTCAACAAAATACTATTATAGCTAGTGTAGATACGCAAACAGAAAACAATACAAGAGGAAAAGCGATAAAGTTAAGAGTCTAGTGTTAATAATAAATACGGACTTTTAAGATTCAAACAAAATACTAATAAATTATTACAAAAAGGTTATTCCTGTTATTAATATAGTAATAGACATTCTTCCACATAAACCGAAAATTTTACTATGCGAAACATTAGTTCTGTACATTGGCTAAAGTTTCCAACACTCAGTACTTTCTTTTTTCATAACATAGTGATACTTACATCAGAAAATAACTCCACCAGTCCATAAAATTATGTCATATTTTGACGTATATAGACCAATGCCAATGTCTCTGAAAATGGTAAAAAACAAAATAAAATTATAGTAGGATGAAACCCATTAGAAAAGGAAGAGAATATAACAAAAATTAAAGGAAAAATAAATTACGGGCGATCTGAGGTCGGGAAGTCGGAGGGGGTGAGTTTTTAAGGGTAAAAAACGGTTTATCTCGATTTCCGGCAAAACTACAAGTCCTATGGAAAAAAATTAAATAGCAAAGTTGTAGGTAATAGAAAGATCTACAACTTTTATATTTACACTTTTTTCACATAACCTCAAAATTTATGTGAAAAATTCAAATAGCCAAATTTTTTTTTTTTTACGAAATTTGGTGAAAACTTACCTTGTTATATCCCAAACACACTGTAATTTTTTTTATTTAAAATATTTATTTTTTCACCTTATTTTGAATTAATATCGAAAAAGCACCCTAATTTTCAATCAAAAATTCTCACGTCAAAATATCTGATTTTTTTAAAAACTCGGTAGGCTTTTTGTTTGTTGAAATCTCTACTTTCTGATGGTGTAAAAAAAAATATACATTACTATGGTAAATGTTCTCAGAAAATGCAAAGAAACGAAAAAACTCGAATCCGAAATTTTTTTTTTTAATCATTATGTACAATTTCGAGTTATTTATTAAAATTTACACTTTAATAACTCAAAAAACGTAATATTCTATGTTACATTGATTAACAAAAAAAATTACAAATCCATAAAACATAAAGATTGCAAAAAACATGCGAAAATAGTTGTTCTAAATATTAAAGATAGGATTTAAAGGGGATTTCATCTAAAAAATGTGACTGCTGCAATTTTTTTCAGTAAAAAAGTTGATTTATTAAATTCTAATTACATTTATGTGATAGAAAATCTCATAATATATAAATACACATTAAATACATGTGAAATACATGTGAAATACATGTGAAATACACATTAAATACATGTAAATCATACTATTGAATTTAGATGCTTTATACTGATTACGTTATTCATTATAAAATTTTTAAATACATTAATCTTGTTGTTTATAAATACCTTATCTTGAATTCTAATCACTTATCCATTAGTTTTTGTCTCTTTGATGGCATTTCTTCATCGTTAGATTCGACAAACATTTCCGATTCTAGTAGATCTTCGAAATCTTCAAGACCATCACCGTCTTCGTCTCCAATATTATTTCCAGTCTGCATTGGTTCTTCATCCACAATTTCATCTGAATCATTAACGTCCTCGTAGGTTTTTTCTTCCACATTGGAGCATTTTTCAAAACCATGACAATTTGAGCATAAATTTGTGCATTTTAAACCATGTTTTCGGCAGCCACATTTTAAACTGTTACATCCAGTTTCACAGCTGCAACAAATAGTTTTGAGTAATATTTCCGGAATTAATTCTTTTTCTGTTAATTTGGGCATAATGCCACGTTGATGTTGCTTCCAGCCCCAATCTGTTGCTATCAGTTCGTTACCCAGCCAAGTTTGAAGCTGATAATATGCCCTGTGACAATGTTGTTCTGCTGCACCTTCTGTGGGTGGGAGATTTGCCAATATGAAAGATGATTTAATTTTTGCCAATTGATATTTTCGAAATCTTAATTGATTCAGTGATATATTAGCATTTTTACATTTATAAATAGATTTGATTAATTGTAATCCATTTTTTTCGATATCTTCTTTGTTAGCATCTGTTTTTACAGCTGCTACGAAATAACAGGTAGTAAGGCCCTGACCCTCCTAGCCCCTTCCCCACTTCTCTATGAAATACCTTTTGATGGGCTAAAATTTTCCGTAGGTCACTCAGGTATATAAGTTATCTTAAAATAGCAATGAATAGACATCTACGCATATAATTTAAAGAAGATTCTACAACTTTCTCAAAATATTGTAGATGTCTTATTAAATATAAACTTTATTAACTTATTTGATTGTTTACTATAGTAGTATATTTCGATTTGTAATTTTTTTGTTAATCAATGTAACATAGAATATTACGTTTTTTGAGTTATTAAAGTGTAAATTTTAATAAATAACTCAAAATTGTACATAATGATTAAAAAAAAAATTTTCGGATTCGAGTTTTTTCGTTTCTTTGCATTTTCTGAGAACATTTACCATAGTAATGTATATTTTTTTTACACCATCAGAAAGTAGAGATTTCAACAAACAAAAAGCCTACCGAGTTTTTTAAAAAATCAGATATTTTGACGTGAAAATTTTTGATTGAAAATTAGGGTGCTTTTTCGATATTAATTCAAGATAAGGTGAAAAAATAAATATTTTAAATAAAAAAAATTACAGTGTATTTGGGATATAACAAGGTAAGTTTTCACCAAATTTCGTAAAAAAAAAAAAAATTTTGAAAAAGAAAAATAAAAAACCAAAAATTTGGTTATTTGAATTTTTCACATAAATTTTGAGGTTATGTGAAAAAAGTGTAAATACAAAAGTTGTAGATCTTTCTATTACCTACAACTTTGCCATTTAATTTTTTTCCATAGGACTTGTAGTTTTGCCGGAAATCGAGATAAACCGTTTTTTACCCTTAAAAACTCACCCCCTCCGACTTCCCGACCTCAGATCGCCCGTAATTTATTTTTCCTTTAATTTTTGTTATATTCTCTTCCTTTTCCAATGGGTTTCATCCTACTATAATTTTATTTTGTTTCAAAAATTATTGGCACTGGACTAATATGTTGAAAAACATTTATAACACGTTGTTAATACGAATTGAATGTGTTATAAATCTTTTACTATTAAAAGCATAACGAATATCAAAAATGATACCGAAATAATTTTAATTTAATAAATTAAAATGTCATTTAAGGCGTAGTTTTTAATAATGAAATTAGTAATGATTTATAGTGAGTTCTCTGACAAAACACAGACACCTAGAAATTAGCCAGATTATAAGATGATGAGGTACCTTCCAAGAAGAAAATGAAAGACACATAAAAAGACCGAGAAATGTGAAAGAAAGTAGATTAAACTCGTCTTGCTAATTTTATCATTTTACGCTTTGCGGCTAACAAATTTATGAGCAGAGGAATAAGGGAGAAAATAGCTGAATATGTTAAAATCATCTCGAGGCTTCGTAGATCTATTAAAAAATGTTCACACTCCATTTCACCGGAAGGTAGCATATAATGGAAACGCGACAAAACGTGCGAGTATAAAATCATTTTATGGCTTTTTCATATCAATTATTTACGTCATATGACACGTCGCCATAACATATTTCAGGGTAATTACTTTTTTATTATGCTTCTCTGGTGTCGCTGTCACTTTGCGAGGTTCTTAATTTATCAACTTTATTATAATTATTACTAAATTGTAATTTACAAAGCTACAAGCAAGTTTTAGCTGTGTTTGTCAATAATACGACACATAAAAGCTGTCGTGTTTTGCCTTTTCGCCTATCTTGTTTCTGAAAGCTTGTTAATCGCTAATTTACGTATTATTTGACTTATCTCGGAAGCAATGGATTAATAATTTTTAGCAGATTTTGAAAAATAAATAGGACCAAATCAATGGGTATGTATGTATGTATGTATTTATCTTTGTCTTCGAATTTCCCTGAAACTACTGGACTGATTATGAAAATGTTTTTAGCCGCCTCCAGGTCACGTGAGTGAATTTATTAAGTCTAGTAGATCTAGTTTTGTCTGAGTGAAGGAGACGAGATCCTACATTTATAACGGGATCCGAACCACTTGGGGTTAATTTATATTTAAAAATTATTTCGTAGTTGGTGTAGCTCTAACCCGCCTCGCTAGATATACTCAGAGAGAAAGCTAATGCTAACCACTGAGCAACAGAACTGTATTTGACGTTTTATAAATTCGAAATATTAGCCTATGTCCTACTGTGAGCGATTTGTAATCAAACTGTAGGGCACCATTATGTTTTTTTTTTTAATTAACTATCTAGATAATAAATAAGAAATCACTGGAAGTAATCCAGGCAATAGGTAGTTTTACCATGCAAAAGGTCGACAGGAGATGAAATTTGGTGGGATCGTAAAATTTACCGTCCTGATCACAACCCTGAGTTTGCGACATTGAGGGAAGACCGCTCACTCCGCCATCTTGGAAATGTGGCGCCTTTTTGTAGGTATTTTCATTCCTACTGTCCTATGAAAGAAATTGAAGAGCACACAATTATACATAAAATATGCTCTATCCATTTTTTCCAACAGCAATGGAGTATGGTTGGCGGAAAACCTAGACAGGATTCGACGCTGTGCGAAACACTAAACAACCCGCTTCGGATTCCTTGCTTAAAAGTATTTCGGGCAAGTGCAAAACGAACTGTGGAAGAGCATGTGGTTGCCGCAAAACGGGCCTAAAATGTTCCGTCATTTGCCGTTATTGCAATGGATCCTCATGCGAAAACAATTCCGAAGTGCTTGGGGAAGGCGAGGTAATATAGAAGAGATGAATCTCTACCAGACGAAAATGCTATGGAAAGTAACTGTAACCACGTTAAAAAACCGCACCATTAGCGTCTACTTCCTGGGTTTTATGGAAACGAGTTACAAAATGAAATGATATATATCATACCCAATAAGGAAGTAGGCGTGTACCTACAAAATATAATGCAGAAACCTGTGTCAATGAATTTGATAATAATAGATATTTATGTTGAAATTACTTTGCACATATCACTTAGCCCACATTTAAGAAGACAGGTGCATAAGCGCTCCACCGCTACATTTACATTATTTGCTTGCGTTTGGCGTGTTGTATCTTGAAAAGTTTTGGTCTGACGGAAAAATGCACGCAACATATTTTATGTACAATTGTATGCTCATCAATTTATTGTTATGATTTTTTTCGTAGGACCAATAGGAACGGAAATATTTGCAAAACGTGTTCCAAAGTCGGGTTTATGATCAGGTTTATGATCAGGATGGTGAATATTAAGATCCCACAAAATTTCATCTCCTAACGACCTTTTGCGTGGTAGACCACTTTTTTCATCCCATTCCCTAGATCAAAGGGTGATAAATAATTACAAAAAATAACCTTCCACCCAAAAAGTCACTAAAAATAATTGCTAAATAATATTTCATGTAGCCATTCGGTAAGTTAGAACTTGTTGCCATCTATATTAAAAATACGTTTAATCTCGTGATTTGTTTACTTTTTGAACGACTTCAATATCCATATAAGCTAACAAGTTCTAATTAACTGGACGACCTCATCAAATTTTATTTCATAATTTTTTATGACTGTTTGCTAATTTTTTTTTAGTTTTTCAAAAAAATGCTGTATTATATGAACCTCGAATTGGTTCGAATTTCTTAGGCAATGTTACCTCCTTTCCCTTATTATTATACATTTTTGAGAAAGAATTGAGGCAACATATGCGGACGACTAGCTGGTTTAAGCCGGAGCAAAGAGCCGTGGATGCGGAGTATTCGTAAGAGTCGAGAAACTTACCCTTTTCCAATGTACAGCATAAATGACAAATTCTTGTTTAGTTCGAGAAAAGGAGACAAAGAAAAATTGATGTTAAATTGGGCACCATCTATAGTGAAAATATGTAGAGTTGTCGGTCTCTTTTTCTCGAATAACCAGTCTCCTATAGATTAGACTGAAATTGTTGGTAAGTGAAACAAAAAGTTGCTATAAAATAAATGATAAAATATATTACATGAATAAATAAATCAATTTGTATAATGTGAAATGTGAAATTTTCAAGTTAATTACTAATATCGGCTAACAAAGACTAATTAATTTTTTTTTTAAATTAATAACAAATTTATACCAGGATCCTAAATTCTGGGATTGAGTGTTGTTGAGGTGAATGGTTCTGGAACAGCAATACAGGTCCACTATTGTCTCTTGCAAAAATGGAATCTAAGGGTTTTCTCAATGACGTGAAGTTTGAAAATTGTAGAAGAATATAAATTTATAATTAATATAAATTCGTGAGAAGCTCAAATTTTAATTTGAAGAAGCTCAAATTTACAATATAAAACATAAATCTTAAACGTAAAGCATAAGCATAAAATATATATAGCTGAATTTTAATTTTGAAGACACTCAAATTTTCAATATGCAGAAGAATTTTGACGAAGTTCAAATTATATGTAGAAGCTTGAAATTATCAATATGCAGAAAAAATATAGAAGATATACAGAAGCTGATTCATAAACTATAAATTGCCAAAAAAAAGCTAATGAAAAAGAAAGAAGAAAATATTTTAAAACCATGTGGTACATATAGTATTTTAATTACTTATTAAATTAAATAGAATTAAATTTGAATTTAAATTTATTTTTAAAATATTTAAATTACATCAATGACAAAAATTGAAGATTACTGAAATTTTAAATTAGTAATAAATGAAATTTACCTCGTTGTTAAGCACTTGTTAACGCGGATATAAAAATGTTATATTAATTACTGGATGTCACACGATTAAGTTTGTATTATAGGTCGGAATCAGTACAAAACCTGCAGCCAAATGAAATCTTGGTGAATTTTACTAATAAGGTTAACTTTATTTATCCCACTTTCTGTAAAATGATACCAACACATCCCAACGAAGACCGCGTCCTCGCCTCACACATCTTCCAGCGGCTTGTATATCAGTGTATGCGCGGAAGCTATACAACTTTAGGCGAAGGTTGTATAAGGGATATACCATCCTTCGGAGGGGATGTAAAGCCGTCGGTTCCTTATCTATTAAATGTTAGGCAAGTAAAAGATCCCTATTCTTCTTAAGGGAAGAGGTTCGGCAAAATTCCTGGTTGGGGGCAGCTCGTCCACAGGCGTCGGTGTTAGGCCTCAGTAGCGGAAATAGGCCGACGTTAAATAAATGAATTAAAAAAAAATACTAACATAAACTTGAAAAATCTATTTTACTAATTAAATGGAAAGCTGTAAAATGTTGAAATGGTACACGCACTACTCTATTATTTGTTGAGTTCAGCGCACTCGGCGTACTCCGTACTCGACCAAATTACAGAATCGATAAAAGTAATCTATAATTAATAATACTTTGATATTAGTTACATACAACAGCTGATTTATTTTACGATTTGTAATTTCCATACATAACCAAAAATACGAACTGCCGTAATAAATAGTAAAACGTATTGTGAGAATTCAGCAAATATATTACATCTTATAGGATAGACCATTTAACAAGTTAATTAGAAAATCAAAGGTAAGAAAAATAAACATATGTACTTACATTGTAAACAAAAATATACAATTTGAAATATAGGTAGGTATATGAACGTAAATGAATATATTTTAGACTTGAAATCGACAATTGTTTCCTGAGATACTGTAATAGAACGGAGATAAATAATAGTGTAACAAAAAACAAGACTGAGTGCCTAAGATATAAAAATATGTACATAAAACAATGTGAAATGATTTAGCAATTATACAAGGAAAGTTCTGATAGTTGAAAACAGTCTCGCTTACAAGAACTGAATCAAAATGCTATACAGATCATGCTAAATATAAATAAAATACTAGCTATTATATAAAATTGTTAAATAGACATAGGCCATGTAACAGCAAACAAAACCTGGGTAACCTGTAAATTTCAGGAAAGCTTTTATGAAAGAAGAGAATTGATGTAAACGAAGTAACTGATAAACTGAAAGTGACATCGAGCCTGGCATAATTCGCTAGTGTTAATTAACAGATTGCGTATATGTGCTTGCTTACCATCTGCAAATTCTTTCCAATATGTGTTTAGGAGACTGTAAGATACTTAAATTGCGGAAACTGTATCCTTTGTGCAAAATGCGCGATAAGCTCAATATTAGTCATTTTCAGTCAACCTCAATTAAGCAGCGTTCTCCTACAAATTCACTGGTCGCCAGGATATGTACTGTTCTCCTACACGTCACCATTATCAGTGTCTTGTGAATACTATACATAATAGAGACATTTGGTGATCAAAAAAGAGGTTGCCTGGAAGGTTTTCCGGGAGTTTTGAAAATTGGTGATTTTATAGATTTTGATGTGCCCTTTCCAAATTTCTACTTTGCCACCTCGTATCTCCAACCAGCCAGACCTGTGTTACCCCCGTTTTCGAGGATACTGAGCACGATGGTGATGTCGCGACCCGCCCTCGACCTCCGCCAATCCCACAAATTGCCAAAAATCCCTCCCGAAAGGGTAAACCGCGGATAGATCGTCTTCTCTCGGCTAAATCTGTGTTACCTCCCGTTTTCGAAATGGTCAGCACGATGGTGATTTAACCACCGCCATCGTGTTCAGCATCCTCTAAAACGGGGGGGGGGGAAGGACATAGTCTCGTTAAATATTCATATTCCTGTCCGACTTACAGAATGCACTACATCAATAACTCGGAATTCCATGTGTCGCGTTTTTTAAAAACAAAATGACCTCGGGTCCCGAAGGCATACCTGCTTTCTTACTAAGAAATTGTGCTTGCACATTTGCTTCCCCGTTAACCATAATTTTTTACCTAATTTTAAAACGCGGTCATTTTATAATCTTGTGGAGACGCTCGAAAGTCTTAAATCTTAAAAATGGCGACAAGTCTGATATTTCAAATTTTCGTGCTATCTCTATCATTTGCAACTTTGCTAAAGTACTCAAAATTCTTTTGGGCGAGGCTGTTTACTGTAACATTAATAAAAAAAATTCAATCATCAACATGAAGGACTTTATGAAGGACCGATCCACTACGACTAATTTACTTTGCGTTACACAATACTTATCTGAATCGGTGAATGATCATTCACAGACGAACGTGATATATACAAATTTATCGAAAGCATTCGACAGACTTGACCATAAAATGCTGCTTAATAAACTTTCCAACATCGGATTTTCTGGAAATATGATATCTCTCTTTCGATCATACCTGAATAACAGATATCAATACATCGCGTTTAATGATTTCAAGTCTGTTGAATACATTGCTACCTTTGGAGGCTCGCAAGGGTCTATCCTAGGTCCCCTATTTTCCATTATATTTGTTAATGATATCGCAGACGATTTGCATAATTTCAGATATTTAATGTACGCTGATGATTTAAAGCTGTTATGCGATATCGAAAGTACAGTTGATTGTAGTCACTTGCAAGAAAATATACAAAAAATTTGTAATTGGTGCCCAAAGTTTAAACTTCTTCTAAAATGCTTCGTTGTGTCTTACACACGCAAATCATCTGTGATATCATATGATTATAAAATTAATGATGTAGAACTGCATAGGCCTGAGGCAACTAGCAGATCGTATGGATTTATAGTTAGAAATTCGCATGATTTTTTAAATACAGACACGCTCAAGTTGCTGTGTTATTGTTATGTAAGATCGAAGCTTGAGTATGCCTCGGTTGTTTGGTCCTCGCACTACAATATACACATTCAAAATTTAGAATCGGTTCAACGCAAATTCTTGAAATTCCTGTATTTTTGAACCGAGGGTAGAGGTCGCCTTTACACAGCAAAACATGCTTGATAAGTACTTCTTTAATAGTTTGAGCCATAGACGTGAGTGTATATCTCAACTATTCTTGCATAAGCTAATAAACAACAATTTTGATGCACAAGAATTGGTATCTAAATTGGACTTCCAGATTTCTAGAACAACTTTTCGCCATAGAAATGCGTTTTTATCTTACTACACTCCGCACTAATACATTAACATTTTCTCCTATTCATACAGTTTGAGAAGACCATAATACAATCTGTGGTGAAATCTAAATTTTTAATTGCAGTCTTTGTATTTTGGAAACTTATTATGAAAGAGGCTAATCTTGCATCTTTGCTTTTCTTTGATTTTGTTCGTTTTTATTAGTTATTAATTGAACTGTACGTTGTTTATATATTGTTGTACTGGTTTAATTATATTTAGGTATTGTTTTGTGAACTTCTATATTTTTAACGTGTGTTCTTCTTCTTTGTTTTTTTTTAATTAGTTATTTATTGAACTGTATGCAGTTTTTATGTTTGCATTAGTCTAGTTATACTAAGATTTTATTTTGGGAACTTCTATTCTTAGTCAGTTAGTTATACCTCCGATTTTAGTTTCATTATACTTACAATTTCTGTTTGTAAAGTTTGCTAGAAAACCCCCGTCCTGTAAGTGGGTTTAGTACCTGCTGGACAGTATATGAAATAAATAAATAAGTAAACTTTCACTAACCCGGATACTGTGAAATTGCTCTTCTTTCGTAAGATCTATGCTATGCTTATCCTGTATGCGTGTCTTATTGTAGTACAAACATTAATTATTTACAATTGGTTCAATGCAGATTTCTAAAATATCTTAGTTTTAAGTCGGAACGCGTGTATCCACCACTATGGTTTCCAAAACATCAGCTTCTTTTGCAGCATAATCTTTATCTTCTCTCGTAGCTTTCATGCACGCTAAGTTTTTCCTTGCTTCATTCTGGCCATACTCTGTTTCTTCTCGTTTTCTTTTGATGCACTTCCCATTTTGTTGCATCTCCTTTGCTGCATATTCCGTATCTTTTCTAATTTTCTTCATTCTCGCAGCATTCTTATTTTTTCCTGAGTATTATAATCCTGACATTTCCTGAGTGTTTTCATACTTTTCTTGCTAACGTTTTTTCGTACGTTGTGGGATTGCTTTTTACCCTCATTTTTAACTTTACTTTAATTTACTTACTTTCCTATTTTTTCTTACTGTTGATGATGTTGTTATAGGGCCGCCAAGGATTTGAAGAAATGTGAAACAATAGCGTCCGTTGATAGTTTTTTTCTGAAATAAAAAAGAACCTGTTTCAAATTGACGCCATATCAAAATAAAAACCCATTCCCAGACACTTTATTGCACAATCCGCAGTAAACTGCGTGGTGTGTTCTATTGTCGCCAAATAAAATATAACTGCTTCGCTGGGACAAAGCTAGCTTCTTTGCTTATACTTTGCAAGAAATCCATATTAAATTTAACCTGGGGCCTCAAAGGATAAAAATTTGATGTTATCTCAATTTTCGATTTTGGACCAATTTTAGTAACCTCCCACAATTTTGTAGTGATAGTCCATGAAAAAGTTGAAAAAACGTTCTGTGAGAGGGATGAGGGTACTTCTCGTTTTCGAGGGCGCTGAACATGATGGTGATATTTTAAAGGTTTCCACCCCTCAGCAACTACCCCTACATTCGAGAAACCGCCCCTATTTCGCGTTTTCTTTCCATCGTAGGCATGCAGATCGGTTTTTTGGGCACCCATATAATATCTCATCCACTTCCGGAGTATAAAATTGATCCAAGAGTGGTTCGGAGTCCACAATAAACTGTAGCTCCTCGTCTCTCTTTACCTAAC
This sequence comes from Leptura quadrifasciata, assembly GCA_963675555.1. NCBI lineage: Eukaryota > Metazoa > Arthropoda > Insecta > Coleoptera > Cerambycidae > Leptura > Leptura quadrifasciata. The sequence goes on along the minus strand of OY776673.1, from coordinate 201,414,120 downwards.
ACAAGATCCTTCAGATATTCCTGGGGGTTCCTCAGTAACTTGAGAGGCGGTTAAGAACGCAAACATTTCTTAGGGGTGGTGGTACTTTTAACCCTGAGGTTGATGGCATATCTCCTCACTTAACTCCCTTTACAATGTCGATATCCCCTTAAAAACTCCGATCCAACGAGTCTCCACATGCCCAGTATCAAGAAATATGAAAAAGGGTGGTTATGGGGGTGGTTGGTAGAGGGTGGGGGAGAAATGAATATTACCATCCTATGGAGCACCCTCGAAAACGGGGATAAACAAATTTTCATGCATTTTGATGCCTACGGTGGTAAGAAAACGAGGAATATCAGTGGTTTTTCGAGTTTAGGTGTAGTTTCTGAGGGATGGGAACCTTAAAATTATCACCATCGTGCCCAACGCCTTCAAAGACGGGGGGGGGAGGGTTAATATATTTCATCCCTCTCGCAGAACTTTTGCGTTTTAACGTTGGCTTTTAACCCTTTTTTGCAACTTTTTCATGGAATACCTAAACGTATTGTAACTATAAAGAAATGGATGGAAATACTTGAACAAGTCGGCTGTGCTTTAACTTTAACGCACATCCAGAAGTTAATAACTGATTTAGTTTCTAATATGGTTATAATCTATTTGAAACTATTATATCTCTTTATCTACTTGATTATAATATATTCACTAATCAACTGCTTTTGAATAAGTAATAGTATCCATAAACAAATAACGTGGATTATAAGCGGGAGTTGCATAATTCACTAGATACAGCCAATCAACTTTCCGAATAGTTATAATCGTAGATAAAATATAGTATTCAGTTTGCTACATTATCGCTCGTTGAATAATATACTATTATCGTATTAATAAGTTTAAACTTGCTGGCCATATAAAATTATTATGTATTCTCAATCACTTAATATATTTGATTTTATTCAGTAAACTCAATGGCTTGGTAACAAGAATTTTTCTTTGCTCAATACTTATATGTTTTTAATATTGTTCTTTATCGATTTAAAAGACTTTGAAGAAAATTAAAATGTTATGCAAGTATCCTATTATTTCTGTTCTTTGGGTGCCTTGTTATTAATTTCAATAGTTTTTAAGTATTTTCGCTTTCTCCATTGTTAAACAATGAATGAGGTGATTGAGGAAATATGTCCTTAATAAATAATGATAATTAGGCTTTTTTACTTATTTATAAATTAATATTTGTGTCTATTTATAAATAGGTACTTATTGATTTCCATTTAATATTATTCTGAAATCCACAGAAAAAGCGATAAATGCTTTAAATCGTAAACAAAATAAAACAAACGTCATCATTACAAGAATAATTTACATGGGAATTCAAGTATCTCAACTTCAGCTCTATATTTGAATACGTGACGCATTTCTTCATCGATTTATCGGAACCGGCTAGTGCTCACATCACTCGAGTTGTTGTTTCATAATAGATTCTAGTCGCATCCATCATTTCTGATAAAACTACAATTTGCATACAGTTATTGAACGACATGGTTAATTCAGACATATTTGTTTCAAATTTCGTTAAAAGTTAGAAAAAATATTGCAAATGTTGAAATTAATTCAATCGTCGATAAAACAACAGCATATTAAAAATCTCAAGACATATAGTGCCAGCTTCATCGAGTTCCTTAAGCAGTAGGGGCGTAAGTCATAGCTTACCATATAAAAACGTTAACTGATACTAACTGAAATTATGCAAATCTAAAAACAAATATCTAAGAAACTTTCACTAGGCTTTGGAGAATATTGAAATGTGACACTAAAATTATGAGTTTTATTTTCATAACCGGACAATTTTACAATCTGATACATTCTTTATATACTCTACAATCATGCCTGACCTTTAAATTTTTGACAAGTAATCTGTATGACGTTTAAGTCTAAGGCGTCTGCTCTGGACATTGATGGGAATTATTCATCAGAACTCCTCTCAAGATTGTCCTACGAGAATTTTGTACTAAAACTATTCGGTTAACATTAGAACTTTGAACAAAAAAGTCCATTTCGCAATTCTTGATATATTTTACCGTTAAAGAGTTAAAGAGTTATAATCGATCATTCTATATTGAATTTTTTAAGGATTTCAAAAACATGCGACGCATTTATGTTGAAAAAGAACTTACAATTTATTCCTAGACATATGTTATTAACTAAGTCCTGGAATATATTCCTCATATACTCTATAATCATGCCTTGCCAAATGTTTTTGCTTGAATCTTTGTGACGTCATAAATTCAAAAATGCATCCTTTACGAACATTGACAAAATATTTGACAGTAGCTTCTGTGGATTATCCTACAGAAATTCTTAAGTAAGTCTTTGTCCACGTTATAATCATAAACAAAAAATCTATAAAAGCATTTCCACTATTTTGGAAAACGCCGTAAATGATATATGCATTCGTAGTTCTCACTGGCATTTAGATCCTGAAACTAATGCATCCAAGTTTGACGACAGCATTAAATATGTTTTTCCTGCTGTTCTAAATACTTTCCAAAAATGTGTTTTTTTTCTTTTTTTTTTTGTAAAGGCATCTGTGATATCATATCATGGCAGAGCATGGAGAGCTCACACTTTCAGAATCTGTGGCCCGATATGCTTTGTTTAGATAAAAACATTTGTTTCGATCCCACAACAGTGAGAAACATGTTTCCATATGGTAAGGACTTTGACTATACAACGCTACTAGAAATATAGTAGTACCAGGTGAAAATATATAACTGTTCTAGACACTGTTGCGTCACTTTTTAAAGAAGATTTAGCTTTAGTCTTCCAGCTTCATCAGTTTCCTTCCAAGTTCAATTGCTTGTAATCGAGCCTTCTCCATAAGATACGCTTTTGACTTTTATTGTAAGTGAGTATATTTGCAATTTTTATAATCATTTATCTTGTGTCTAATTGGTCAGTATTAGGTCTATATGCCACGATGCGATATCACATGTCACACAATAAGACTGAACATAGTTAATGCTTTCGGGAAAATTTGACGCTTTAAATTGTTTAAGTTTGAAGATTAAAATAACAATGAGAATGAAGTTCAAACAGACCCGAAATGAACATCTACAAGAGTATCCCTGCTACCATTCATTCTTAAAGCACATTATGAGATTATGAAGTAGTGTCGTGGTAGATACTCTACAATATATCAGGCTCAGTGGTTCAACGCTTACGTGTTAGGCTTGCAACCAAGGAGTCCTGGGTTCGAATCCTGGCTAGAGTATGGATAGATGTTTGGTGGTGTTTTTCATGTGTCAACGAATTGGTAGCAGTGGATTAGACGAGATTGTGTGAGAGACAACACGGCTAGTTGCTGTATCAATACTGAGTTCGAGTCTCTGCTGCGGCAGATGGCAATCTCGTAGGGAATGGTCGTTGTGTAATTGTCTATGTATATGTGTCCTGGTTGAGTGGTGGAATAGATAATGCTAAACTCCGCCAGGATGTTAATCTAAATAAGGCGATAAAATAAAAAAAAATTATCAATAAACATTACTTCCAGCACAAGCGTGTGAGATGTTTTTGAAACCCTCAAGTTATTTTCAAAAATACAGTTTGGCTACTTATAATTCCTTAATGTGAAACTATATTGATAACTAATAAATACAGCGTCATCCAAGAAAGTGAAATCAGCGTTTTATATTATTTTTCAGAAGACAACATACCCATCATAATAACTTTAAAAAAATTAAATATAGTAAGTTCGACCAGACACAAGTCAATATGAGGGCAAAAATTATTTTCAATTTATTTTTTATTAAATCGAACTACCTTCTCTATGAACAGGAACGTTTACCAGGAGGGTGACTAATAGGAAGGTTAAATATCGAAGAATAATACATAAAATAACAAAAACTAGTTTTATAGAGATTGTTCTTGAGAAATACTCTAAGAGGTGTAGTAAATTGGCAATTATACTATTTGGTGTGTTTAATATCCCGTTTGGACTTTCTGTAATTCCACTTCCGTGTTTAACTAACACAAAATAAGTGGGACTAGGCAAACATGTTAACAAAAGATTCAGATAATAAAAAAAGAAAAATTAAAGAATACGCGATGATATTATTAAATGAGGATAAATGCGTATCAACATAATATAATTTAGAATATCAACAGTTCTGTGTAAGTAGTAAGTATGTATAGTTATGACCTAAACACAATCTTAAAGTTGTGTATTTAATATACAAGGTATAAAAAAATTGCACTCATCACTTTGAAAAAGGAAAGAGATTTAGTAGTCCATTTAACGAAGTTCCGGACATCAAAAGTTTGTAGGATCTTGATTCCCGCTCTCGAAATCTAATGTAAAGCCCATTTCGAGCCCATTTTCCCATTTTTCGAGTGATTTCGGTATTGCTAGCAGGATATTTCCATAAAACCCCCGATCCGACAAATGTCCACATACCTAGGACCGACAGCACAGCGAAGAGGGTGTGGTTTTTATACGTTGGGGGTAGTTGTGGAAGAGAGGGGTAAAAAATAATACCACCATCGTAATTTTTGCCCTCGAAAGCCCATGAAGAACCATATGTTTTTTATTTTCTGGGGATATTGCTATTCAACGGGGATAGCTTCAACCCCCGGGCTCGGTCCCGGGTATTCTAGTATAAATTAACTGAATTTATTATTATTCCCCAAAAATACCCGATTCGACGATCCCTCGCAAGCCAAGACCGAGAACCCGGAAATTAGGGAGGTTTTTCTTTGATAGGGGTAATACGCAAGGGTTTCGGAAGGCGAAACCATCACCATAGTTTTTCTAACTCTCGAACGGAATGGGAAATGTATTGCAAAAGATCCTATAAACTTTTCATATTTTGGCCTTTTTGGAACCTCGTTAAATGGACTATAGTTTCCAAAACGTCGGATAAATACTACATGCTTATTTTTATTATAATTTGTATTAGTTGGCAAAAATAGCCTCTGATCCTTTTACATAAACGTCACAGGCGCAGAGGTTATTTTTCCAATATACTGATTAATTTTTGTTATTTTTGTAGAATTTGTGATCAGAAAATATATTTGTAGAAAAAACCTATGGGTAAGAAGAAGCTTATTTCTAGCTCAAAACGGTTTACTTAAATAAATATGCGACATTTGCCATAAAATGTTGGCCATGGCGGAAAAAACGAAAGTAATACATAAAATTTTTGAATTCCATAGACTTTGGGCACATCCTGCAATACCAGATACTATGGAGTATCAATATAAACTACTTCGTGACTTCCTCTTTTATTTGAGCTCTATTTGACAGTCAAGGATCCAGCTGTACATTCTAGCACTGACTTGCATTTATCCAGAGGTCCTGAAAAATTCCAGAAAGCCGATACGCGAGGATAGGACATATATATTAAGCACTTCAATTATAATCCAAGCAAGGGGAGAAAAAAAGAGGTCCAGAACGCAAAAGGTCGGAAAGAGATGAAATTTGGTGGGATCGTAAAATTTATGATCCTGATCATAATCCTGAGTTTGCAACCTAGGGGAAGCCCGCTCACGCCACCATCTTGAATACAGCGCGTCAAACGCAAGCAAATAATGGTAATATAGTGGAACGTTTTTGCACCTGTCTCCTTAAATGTGAGCTAAGTGATATGTGCGAAGTAATTTCAACATAAATATCTATTATTATCAAACACATTGACACAGTTTCCTTCATATTAACTATAGTATTCATAGAAATAACAAAACAAGAATATTCAAAATTTTCCACCAAGAAACTAACAGTACAATTGCTAGAAAATTTTACAGTGATGCTTGCACCAGAAGATGCGGACTCTCTCATAATTCAAACAGCTATTGATATGTCTTCGTCTTATTCAGCAGTATATATTGTAGGAGTAGATGTAGATTTAGAGGGCGGAATATTAAACATAATATTTTTAGTCGCAAACTCCTCTATAAATCCTTATTTTACTATAAGGAACCTAACCAGACTGCAACCAACAGCTACTCTCCGGGCTATGTGCCCCGCCGAGCGCTGAATTACAAGTTGCAAGCCTGGCGCGTTAAGTGTAATAATTGCATATTACCATCAAAACGCCCTCTAAAAGCACATTTGAACTATGCTAAGCCAAGTCAGGTTATTTATTTTTCGATTGCAACAGACACTGGACCGCTGGATGGCGCCTGCTGGCTGTTTTACATGTCGCTATTGTAAGAATACCGGGATGTACTATAGTCAAAGGATTCTCATGTCGGTCGTCGCATACCTACCTTGCACTGACGAGAGCCAATAGCTCGAAACTGCAGTCTGCAAGTGGTGTGTGACGACTGGCAAGGGAGCTCCTTTAAGTAGGATCAGTCTTTCGGCTGGCGTTTGTTGCAATCGAAGCATTAGCGTTTTGATGGTAATATGCAATTATTACACTTAACGCGCCAGGCTTGTAACTTGTAATTCAGCGCTCGGCGGGGCACATAGCCCGGAGAGTAGCTGTTGGTTGCAGTCTGGTTAGGTTCCTTATAGTAAAATAAAGATTTATAGAGGAGTTTGCGACTAAAAATATTATGTTTAATATTCCGCCCTCTAAAAACACATTTGAACTATGCTAAGCCAAGTCAGGCTATTTATTTTTCGATTGCAACAGACACTGGACCGCTGGATTGCGCCTGCTGGCTGTTTTACATGTCGCTATTGTAAGAATACCGGGATGTACTATAGTCAAAGGATTCTCATGTCGGTCGTCGCATACCTACCTTGCACTGACGAGAGCCAATAGCTCGAAACTGCAGTCTGCAAGTGGTGTGTGACGACTGGCAAGGGAGCTCCTTTAAGTAGGATCAGTCTTTCGGCTGGTGTTTATTGCAATCGAAGCATTAGCGTTTTGATGGTAATATGCAATTATTACACTTAACGCGCCAGGCTTGTAACTTGTAATTCAGCGCTCGGCGGGGCACATAGCCCGGAGAGTAGCTGTTGGTTGCAGTCTGGTTAGGTTCCTTATAGTAAAATAAGGATTTATAGAGGAGTTTGCGACTAAAAATATTATGTTTAATATTCCGCCCTCTAAAAGCACATTTGAACATGCAATATGTGGTTGCCGCAATATGGGTCTAAAATGTTCCGCCATTTGCTATTATTGGAATGAATCTTCTTGCAAAAACAATACCAAAGTGCTTGAGGAAGGCGAGGTGAATGTAGAAAAGACGAATCTCTTAGAAATAGCCGAAGAAAATGCTATGGAAATTGACTATAACGGTGAAAAATATTCAGGACAATGCAGCAGTCCTTCCACAACAAAAATATCGAAAGCGTACTTAAAAGTAATAATTTTGCGAAATTTGTTGCCCACATTTAATGAGGCAGGTGCAAAAACGTTCCATCTCGACATTACCTTTATTTGCTTGCGTTTGACGCTTGAAAACTGTTGGTCTAACGGGAAAAATACATAAAACATATTTTACGTACTATTTTATGCTCTTCAATTTATTAATTTGCTTTTTTCCCTTGGACCAATAGTAACAGAGATATTTGCAAAAAAACTGATTTTGAGCACCACCTTTCCAAGACGGAAACTCAGGATTATGATCAGGACGGTAAATTTTACAATTCCACCAAATTTCATCTCCTTACGACCTTTTGCGTGGTAAAACTGCCCATTGCCTGGAGTAGTAGGACGACTTTACCAGTTTTCTGGCTTACGAAATTTTCTCCGAGTTAAAGCCTTCAATTCTTAAGGTACCATCGGAATGTGCGGATATGAACCGATATTATGCGAGATAAATAACTTGCCACCATTTGTATATGCCAGTTGCGACTTACACCTTTATTATTTAAAAAATCAATAAAGCCGGCATTAAAAATATTAGGTTTTCTAATATGTTGTTAAATAATATCTTTTCATATTTGTGATAACTTTTTGCAAATGAAAACCTTCAATTCCTGGGCTAAAGTTGAATTAGAACAAATTGCACCCGAACTAATAAATTTGTAACTTACTGCATAAAATCATACATACTAAATTAACTAAATACGCGGCTGTCTTACATATTACTAACTTAATTTACATAATAATGCTAAATTATTATAGTAATATCTGCAAATGGATTTAATGTAAGAAACTCCAAAGCATAACATCCTGCTTTATTTCATGTGATCTCTGTAAGTGCTTCGATAAACTTAATAACACTATTCTTTGTTAAAGATTTTATCTCAATGTATGTGTGCGGAGTGACTTCACTTTAATTTAACGTAATCCAGTGAACACTATTTCCATTACTATCTAGTTCGTCGCGATTTATGAGGCAGAGTGAAAAGCTAGACCATCGATAAACTTTGCTACCTACACAGAGGATTCTGAGTACGCAGACTTGATCTCATTATTTTCCTATAAATAATCCCAAGGTTGTTAGGGGCGAATTTCCGAAGTGGAAAAATTTATAATTCTTAAAAATTTTACGATCAACGTTTGAAAAGCATGACTGAAACTAGAAAAATATTATTAAGTAGAATTCACATATAGAGTAATCATTTTAAGTGCCTCAGTCGATTTCTTTGTCTACTTTCATAAAAAAGTGATTTCAACAAATCTAAATTTTCTCTTATAATCTATAATGATAGTAACAAATTGAAAGTGAAAAAGTGAAAAATAAAATTTTTTAATATATGAATGAAATTTGAATCTAAGTTGGATTTATCTACCAAATGTAGTCACAAGCTTCTTTATAAATCCTTATTTTCATAAGAAATAACCATATTGTAACCGACAACTATTCCCCAGGCTATGTGTCCACGCCGAGTGCTGAATTACGAATTGCAAACCTGGCGCGTTAAATATAACAATTACATATTACCAACACAATGCCTGAAGTTTCGATTGTAACAAATATATTATAGTTCCTTATGAAAATAAGGACTTACAGAGGAGTTTGTGACTGAAACATTTACGTTAAGTTAATATTCTTCTAGAGCGCTTATTGGAATTAAAATTAATATAAATAAAATCACATAATTACTCATCAGATGAATAGTACACACCATTCAACAGAATTTGTTTTATTTTAGGGTAAAAGTTGTTTTTCGGTAACATCCCATCAAGTGGTTCTTAAAAAAAGTTGAGCCACAGTAATGTTGTATTTCTTTCATTTTATAACCTAGTGAAGTCTAAGCGAACCTCATTTCTCTGCCTAGTATTGCGTTTGTGAATTTCATCGTGAGAAATATATTTAAATTTTCATGAGAGATGTGAGAATGAAACAATTAAGATATTGCGGACCTCTAGCGTATACGACCCGCCAACGTCTTAGCGTTTTGTGGGCCGCATAATAACAACCGCTACGTCCGTAGCAGAGTTTCGCTATTGTCCACGGGAGGCGCGATATACTTCCAGCTGGTGAAAAGCAGAGAGACATTTTTGATGACGGTATATGGTGAATAATTCCACAAAACTCGGTTTATCCAAGGCATCCTGGTGGATTTTGGGATTGTCAACACAGGAAAATTTTCTCCATCTGAATATTTTATTGTTGTGAGTAAATTTTAACTGCGGAAGCAGGATATTTAAGTATACAAGGCTTTCCTTTGGAAGTAACGTGTTGACTTGAAAGACAAACTCGACCCCATTTATCCAACTGTGGTTTTCTAGGTGGATTGTTCCCTCATCAGTGAGGGTTCCACGGACGGGGCATCCAAACACAGTAGTGAAGTTCCAGGGCTGGAAAGGCTATAATCAACCCCATCCTCGGTTCAATTTCTTTCGTCCCGAAGACACCTCCGTAGGTACAGTTTCTTCAACGTCGAAGTCGGAATCGTACCACCCTAGATAAGTGTGTTGTATTTATTTTCCGGAGACCACCTTCAGTGGTTCTGCGCGGTTATATTCCATTCATACTTTTGTATTGTAACTTGTACATATTTAAATATTTTATGCATTTATATTTATTTAAGGAAGTTCTCTAAATCAGACCCATTGTCGCCGAATTTATTACCATTTATCCTCAGATTGTAAACCGATGTGTAGCTACACGAGGCATTTTATTAATGTTGTAACTTATTAATCAAGAAACTGAACATCGCCAGGTTACATGCTAGAGAACTAATATTTGTAAATTCTGTAATATAATGCATTTCATGTTTAAAAAAAAAAGGTCATTATTTCGTCTGTGACCACTATGTATGGAACCCTCAGTGATTTGTGTAAGTAAGTAAACTAATAATTTGTCGTAGTTTATGTAAACTTGGGCTTAACGCCCTGAGATAGTCTGAACTAGTGAAATTTTATCGTGGGCACGTTACATCACTTATCCGGGGTAAGTTGTGTCTGCGATATCTGCTACGCTACAGTAGGCCAAGTGAGTTTCTTTATGTAATATCTTATAACCATCATTATCCAACGTATTTATTTGTTTATGTACGCGTAAATCGTAGCAAAGAATTGTCAAGATATTCAGCTCATTAAATTTTGTTTGACGTCCTCTCTAAATGGTAAACCTGACATTATCCCCGCAATGCGTCTTTGCAGTGCAAATAATCTGTTTAGATGGGCTTTTAGATAAGATTAACCTACTCAACTATATTTAATAAGTTTGTGTATTGGCTTTTTAATAATGAAAAATGACAAGTTAAATCCAAGAAAACTAATTCTTTCATCTACGGCGCTTGGAATGTTCGTACTTTGAACGACAGCACTCGCACCGATCGGCCTGAAAGAAGAACTGCTCTAATAGATAGAGAACTTCACCGACTCGATGTTGACGTTGCAGCTCTCAGCGAAACTCGATTTTTGGAGGAAGGCTCTCTCACAGAAAAGTACTACACCTTCTATTGGAAAGGTCTTCCCACCAATTCAAAAAAACAACATGGAGTAGGATTTGCCGTTCGGAAACAACTTGTATCCAACTTAACACAAGTACCACAAGGCCTATCCGAGCGTCTAATGCTGCTACGCTATGAGCTATGAGATGGCAACGCGGTAAATCTAATAAGCGCCTACGCTCCCACTATGGATGCAAGTCACGAAACCAAGGATAGCTTCTATCAACAGCTGGAAGAAACCCTCTGTAGAATACCTAAAACGGAACGACTCGTTATTCTTGGCGATTTTAACGCTAGAATAGGGAGAGATGCAGACACCTGGCCAGGCATCATAGGCAAGAATGGTTTAGGCAACATGAACGCTAACGGTCAACTACTCCTAACTAAATGCGCCGAACATGATTTAGTTATAACAAACACCATTTTCCGACAAAAGGATAAATTTAAAGGCACCTGGCGTCACCCCAGATCAGGTCACTGGCATCTACTGGACTACGTTATCGTACGTAGGAAGCATCTCAAGGACGTCCAAATTACAAAGGTGCGCATTGATAGCGAATGTTGGACCGATCATCGTCCTGTTGTCTCTAAAATGAAAATTGTTATGAGACCCAAACACCGAAGAACTCAAGTAAAACGTAGACTTCGTCTCTGTATTAGTAAATTGCGTGACCAACAAACCGTCGAACAGCTAAAGCAAAAAGTTCAAGAGAATTTTAGTGCACTAGAAGAAACCAATTCTGTAGATGTCGCTGCTACCTGGATACAAATTAAAGACAGTTTAAAAAGTGCGAGTGAGGAAATTCTTGGCACTGCAGCAAGTAAAAAACAGGAGGACTGGTTCAATGATAATGACGCTTTTATACAAGAACTTCTTGACCGCAAACATATTGCCTTCCAAAACGCTATCAACCATCCTAACGACTCATCAAAAGCAGAAACTTTTACCCAATCTAAGTATGAAACGCAACGCGAAATCAGAAGAATAAAGAACGAGTGGTGGGCAAGCAAGGCCAGAGAAATTCAAAGGTACGCCGATTCACATGACTACAGGAATTTCTTTCAAGGAGTAAAAGCAGTGTACGGCCCCAGTCGGAAAAATATGTGCCCTATTAAAGATTTAAATGGAAATCTCCTCAAAGAAGACCAGGAAATAAGAGCCCGATGGAAAGAACACTACTCTAACATTCTTAACCAGCAAAGTCAAGCCGATCACGATATTATAAATCTTATCCCTCAATATGACACCTTCGAAGACTTAGATAAACCACTAACAACGGAAGAGATCTTAACCGCCATTGGGCAGCTAAAAAATAACAAATCTCCCGGCGCCGACTCACTCCCAGCTGAGATCTTTAAAGCTGTGTCGTCAGAGCTCATACCCTACCTCAAAAAACTGTTTGATGTCGTGTGGGAAAGTGGTCAAGCTCCGCAGGAGTTTCGTGATACACTTTTAATCAACCTCTTCAAAAACAAAGGGAGCGCTGCGGACTGTGGAAATTACAGGGGTATAGCTCTCCTGGCTGTTGGAGGGAAGATACCCACTAAAGCGATGGCAAATAGGCTAACACCTGTTATGGAAAAGTTACTTCCTGAAACACAGAGTGGCTTTAGACCAAACCGAGGCACATCGGACCTAATCTTCACACTTAAACAGCTTCAAGAAAAAGCACTCGAACATCAAGGAGAACTTCACATGGCCTTCATTGATTTAACCAAGGCGTTTGACTCGGTGGACAGAGAAGCGCTCTGGAAAATTATGCTCCGCTTAGGTATCCCTAGAAAATTTGTGGAAGTATGTCACAGTCTACATACAAACAACAACGCCCAGGTTATGTATAATAATGAGGCAACCGAACCTTTCCAAACCCTCACTGGAGTTAGGCAGGGATGTGTCCTGGCACCCCTACTCTTTAATTTGTTTACCACTGCTCTAACAATTATTGTTGACAACAAACTGACAGTCAGAGGAATAGGTCTCAGATACCGTTTTGATGGCGGTCTCTTTAACATAGGGCGCTTGAGAGCTTTCACGAAGACACGCACACGATTCATTTGTGATCTCCAGTATGCGGATGACTGTGCACTTTTAGCCTCTACGCCGGAAGAGCTTCAAGAACTTTTAGATGTGTATGCCCAGAGCTATGATTCCTTGGGACTTAAAATCAACATTGGAAAGACTAAGATTATGTCAACTCCTCATCAAGTGAACCAAATAGACATTACACTTAACGGAAATTTTCTTGAAGTGGTGGATCAGTTCAATTACTTAGGCAACGTTGTTAATGACAAAGCAAACATGGACAGCGAGATTCGCAATAGAATTAACGCTGCATCTAGAGCGCTCTGGGGACTTAGAGAGAGAGTATTTGACAACCACGACCTTGCTTTGTCAACGAAAATGGCTGTCTACAGAGCAGTTGTCATTCCAACACTGCTATATGGATGTGAAAGCTGGGTCACTTACCGTCGTCATGTGAACGAATTAGAACGTTTTCAGCAAAGACACCTCAGAAGTATGATGGTTCCATCACATATCAAACGTGGAAGTACTCAGGTGAGCAAACAGCCTTCCAATTGAGGTGCTTATTTCAAGAGCACGCCTAAGATGGGCAGGTCACGTTCATCGTATGCATGATAACCGCCTTCCTAAATGTACACTTTATGGTGAATTGCTAAGCGGTAGAAGAAAGCGTGGCGGTCAACGAAAGAGGTTCAAAGACGCTCTCCATGAAAATCTAAAATCCTGCGGTATTGCAGACGAGCAATGGGAACAACTTGCAGCGGACAGAACCGAATGGCGGGGGGTTGTGGCCAGCTATCAAGGAAATGTTGCTGCAAGAAGGCCGAATCCAAGACCTAACCAGGTCTATGTTTGTCCTGACTGCAGTCGACATGTGCTCTCCCGAATTGGCCTCTATAGCCATAGTCGTGTGCACCGTAGATGAATGGGAATTACAATAGACTACACCTTTTACTTGTTTTTTATTGTACACAATTTATCGACTGTAACATTTTTACACTCGGACTCGAGTAACGGCTAATAATAATAAATGAAAAAAAATTTAGTTTGTCGAAAATTTCTCGTAGTTGTCATCATTGGACTATCCTACCTTGGGCGTTAAATGGAACACCCTGTATATTCCTACATTTTTAGATTCCGGAAACGATTTTAAGTACGATTGCATAGTCTTTTTTTTAAATTGCGACTACTTGATTATTTAAGGCCATTTGTATTTTTGCATCTAAATAATAATAGTAATAATATATTTATTAACTATTTGTATGATACAATATATGTCAGCATCTAAATTAAAAACTGTATTGCATAACGTCATAAGATGTTGATATGTAATAGTCCAGTCAACGAATTTTCACTTATAGGCGTGTAGACTACATGACGGGCGGCAAAATATTTGACTTCAGGGATGGGCTTGGGATGGTTAGGAGGTAAACATCGTAAAAGTCGCCGACCCTAGGAGGTGAGCTTTGCGGTGGAGGGCTTCTGGAAGGCCCTAAATTTTTACTTTTTTTGGTTTCTCGCTTATAACTCGAAACCTATTGGTCCTATAAAAAAAAATTCTTACCTTTTTGAAAGCTGACAAAAGTTCCTACATTTTTTTCTTCAACAAAAAGTTTGTATCTTCAAGTTACTCGCTTCTGAAAATCACCGATATCCTGAAAACGCTGTTTCGCATCACATTTATCATATTCTGCTTCTAACACCTCAAACCTTCTTATGTGGGGTAGGAGTTGGCCTCGTACCCCCTCCTCTGGCTTTCTTCAAAGACTTTGGTATGAGGAAATGTAATAAGGCGTCCCTATACAGCCTCTATAAACCAACCGAAAAGGACGTACAATTAAGTATAACCTTGACATAGTTGTTAATGGGGGATGTCTAATTCACAAGGTGGTTTGGCAAAAAGAGGCTAACATGACATCATCTATTTGTGATAGATACGTAGAATTCGGAAAGAACCACTATTTGGGAGGAAGTTATACTATGTTTTTTTATGGCTACACCAACACATCAAAAAGTATTAAAGTTGCTGAACAGAATCGTAGATATCGACTTAGAAGTGCGTGGACGTACAGTTCACCATGGAAACTGAAATCACGGTAAAATAGGAAATCTTCCTTTCAAACGCCAACAACAAGAGCCTTCTCAGCAAGCTGTCGATAAAAAAACTAGAGGAAGATAATATCAATACCTCCCAAGCAGAGAATGATGCAGATGTGGCAATTATATCTACAGCCATAAAGAAGTCAGTTTCCTCTTCAGTAGCTGTTATAGACGAGAATGTGGTCACGTAGTACCATTCATAGAGGGTGTACTACAAAATCTAGCAGTAGATGGGAATCATACTGCCCCCACATGTGTGGGGTTTAAGAATGTCTGGTTGGGACGAGAGAAACGGGGAGCTGGTGCCTAAACTAACAGACAAAAGTGCTGCCCCCGATGAAATGTTGTTATATTTTGTCGTTGCAAAAAAGATTGTAACTCCGGAAGATGCGGATGCAGAAAGGCATCATTGAATTGTTCGCCAGCATACTTCAACTGCCAGGGCACCCGCCACAATGGAGTCCCCATAACAGAGGATGAGGAGGATGAAAAATTTGATTACGTAATAATTTCTTTGGAGGATTCACTTTCCTCTTCTGCTGGAGATATTTTTAAGTCAGTTTAATCCTCTGCACTTGATTTGGTTGTATCTTATTTTACAAAGAAAATATGAGGTGTTAGGAGCAGAATATGATGGGAAATGTGATGCGGAACAGCGTTTTCTGGATATCGGCGATTTTCAGAAGCAGGTAACTTGAAAACGGTTGAAGATATAAACTTTTTGCTGCAATAAAAAATGTAGAAAATTTTGTCAGCTTTCAAAAAGAGAAGAATTTGCTTCTCTCTAGTACCAATAATTTTCAAGTTATAAGCTCAATAAGCCCTCCCTCGCAAAGCTCACCCCCTAGGGTCGGGTACTTTTAGGATGTTTACCTCCTAACTACTCCAAACCCATCCCTGAAGTCAAATATTTTGCCGCCCTCCATGTAGTTTACAATAATTCGTCGACAGGACTATAATTAAAATAATAAAATAATGGACAAAAAAAAAACGTAGACATGTATATATGTATTTACAAGCTAATACATACATACATTAAGTTTTACCAATGTTAAAAGAACAAACTCAACATTATCTAAAAGAAAATATCATCAGTTCTATGTTCTGTGTAAGTAGTAATTATCTATGGAAATAGCATAAATAGAATCTTAAAGCTGTGTATCTGACATACACAGCAAAATAAGAGTTCTTCCAAAAAAAGCTTTGAAAACGGAAAGAGACTAGGTACTTTTCGAAACATCAGCAAAATACATTATTTCTGTGTTTATTCCGATTTATATTATTTGCAAAACACCTGACCTCTGACTATTCCTTTGACGTAAACGTCACGGGCGCAGAGGCTTTTTTCCAATAATTCTATTATTTTGTGGATTCGGTGATTTGTTTTTGAAGATGATAATAATCATGTGATAGAAAACCCAAATAATAGGAAAGAATATTTATATATCAATTTTATTAATCGTTTTTGTAAGACAAATACTCTGGATAATTCACTGGATTTTCACAACGATGTATAAGTATAATATACATTCATTAAACCGCCTTCATTGAACATGTTTTTTAGTTGATAAATTGCGAAATAAGATTCGTTTAATTTATTACAAACATAATCGATATGCTGTTCCCATGAGAGTGTGCTCTCGATACATGTGCCCAACAATTTTGTGTTTTCACTTAAGAGGATACCACAAAGTGACATATTTCTTCTAAGTTTAAAATCTATGAATACTTTTTATCCCTATTTAATATTATTTTATTTCGATCACATCAGGCACTCATCTCATCTACAGTTATTTTAATGTCAGAACTAAGCTCATCAGCGCTAGATGCAGAGATGCACACAGTAGTATCATCTGCATACATAATTGTGAGTCCGTTGTTAATGTGCGACGATAGATCATTGATATAGATGGAAAACGGTAGAGGCCTCAGACATCAGTCAAATGGACCAAAACAATAAGAAAAAAATGTAAACATGAGACTTTTAGAATTGGTTTACTTACTGCGATCGACCAAAATTTCTGAAGTAACTAATTTGTAATTATATCAACTTTTTCAAATGGCAACATCTTTTAGATACCCAGTAGATAAATACTAATTTTCGCGACAAATCCACTGATACCTTCATGTTGAAAATTAGTTTGATATTAACGCAAATGCTCAAGTTCTATGATGATTAACAATTAAAGAATCGAGAAAGTATGAAGTTTGACTGAGACTGAGAAGTTAATAATTCGTGTGTATTGTTAGCTTAATATGTACTCTTCGTTAATCGTTAATTTTGTTATTTTTTAATTATTGTTATTATTTAACATGCATCCATTTGATTGATTTGAGAGCATTCACTCACTGCACTCTACTTGTAAGAATAAAAATAGCCCTAAAAAATCAATGTATATGAAACTATGCAGTCGTCCTCAAAGTCACATTACACATTTACACGTTTTCGAGTCTTTCTTTCAAGTCAAGTTCTTTTTAAAAAATGTCTGTCTGTCATTTGTGGTTGAGCCCAAACTACTCGATCTTTTATATGCAAATTTTGTATGACTATTAAATATTGCAGAGGATGTAGATTACAGAATTAAATGATTTTTTCCTCTAAAAAAAATTCAAAAGGAAACGGTGAGGGGCAGAGTTTAAAGACTTAGATAGCCACGTGAGTTAAGGCGCGAGGTGGCCTATGAACTCTGTAACGACATAACCCCGATAGCGGACTACGTTTAGCAAATCTCTCAGAACTTCTACTCGTTCAAACTGGGCGATAGTCCTCTAACAAGACACGTAACGCAAATTAGACAACATAATGCCCCATTTCGGATCAAACACCCCCTACCCCACCAGACGTTACCAATTTTCCGGCAGCCACTATAGCCAAGTTTCACCAACTATACCTTTCTCTAATCCTATCCACCTTTCACTAGTTTTTCATACCTTTGAATCACCTTTAATCCCGTCCTGTCCCCCTCTTTTTTCTGTTTGTGTATTTTTGTAGCGTTTGTTTTTTCTTCGTTTCTTTTTGTACATTTTTGTCTCTAAATTCATTTTTCCCATCATTAATCTCGTAACCGAACGAAAACCATTTTGTATCAAAATTTTGTAAACTCACAGTTTAGGCCAGCCCTGCACAGCCCCTCGTTGGAACATTTCGCGGAAGGCACTTTGTTCAAGTTGTGGTGTCAGCGTCCGATGCGAAATTTTAAAAAGTGAAGTGCGCTAGTTACTCTAAAAATTGTTTTCATTGTTCAGTTAAGCTTGTTTTTGCGTACTAAATCGTATTATCTATTTTATTTTTAAGTTTTAAAAAAGGAGTCTAGGTTTTTATATTGTTTTAATTGTCGTTTTCGCTTAACCGGACCTGTTCTGCCCGATCATGCAATCCGCCACCGCATCAAAGCCGTGGCTGCACGATTGGTCCCGGTCCAGACTCCGGGGAGGCAACTCCTGTACCTTTTAAATATTAATAAAGCTCTTTTGAATTGAATTGCGCGAGGTGGCAATCGCGATTAATCACACGGGTGTGGCACCACCGGGTTCGAATCCTGGCTCCGGCACTGGCACTCTCGGTGGAAATGGTTATGCGTCCGCGTTTCAAAAACTAGTAGAAGTAAAATTAATTTTAAAAAAATACAGTGGGTGCAAAATTCAACTTGGAGCCTTTTAAAATGGTAGGTATAATATTTTATCAAGATTGGTATATACCAGTTTATTTGGTATAGGTTGCTATATAGAGTATTAAGACCCACCTCCGCTACAAGCATATATCTCATTTTCTTTAACCTTGGTCTTTGATTAGTAACATCTAGCTCTAAGACGATAACTTTGTGATTTAATACATTAGTATCGACTACATAACGCATTTCATGAGAATATTCAAAGGTTATAGGAAATTATCAAAGCCAATTAACTTATTTTGAAAAAATGCGTAGATATCATATAGAATGTATAATTATAAATACTTCAGTAAACTGGCAAATAATGTTTATACCTAACTTTAAATGCATTAAATAGGACAAGGACTAGGAAACATAAAATCCCTTGATGTTTAAGAGATATTACACAAAACGAAATTTGATTGCTTTCAGCCGCCATTTAAACCTAATGCGACCTTTTGGGACAAGTGGGGCCTTGTTGGTTTTATATCTACGTGATTTGTGTTTATTGTACGTACTAGTAACCTAAACTGTGTGCTAATGGGAGTTTACTGTGTGTGCTGTGATTTATTTTTATGTTCTACCAATTATGCTTCTATCTCACATTTCTCATTGATATTTATTGTGCAGCATAACAAAGACTTTATTATTTCAATTTTCCATGAATTTGAATTTACTATAATTTTTTAGCAATATATTAACTAGTCAACGCCTCATCCGCAATATAATAATGTACAGGCCAGCAGCTGTCACCATACATACTCTACTCAGGTTCCGACCATCACGTCGCCATATTATCAAGCTTTACTTCTATTAATTAGATTGTGATGATGTTTTCGAAAGCGTTGATAATTTGGCTACAGAACATACTTGATTGTATACATACTAATTTATTTCATAATTTTCAATTTTAATTTTCAAATCAAATGCACTCTATTTAAAAAATTTAAATGAGTAGCTGCCACTTTAAGGGAGTTGAAAGGGTATAAAATTATGTTCAGATAATGTCAATTTAGAATTAATAATTGTCGTGTTTCCAGATTTTACTTAAAAATCTTAAATTAAATATAACCATTTCTGTCCGTTCCTTATGGACCTTACTTAATGAAAGTTTTTTTTGTATTATTTTTTGAAATATTCCACTTTAAATACTTATTTAGAAACATAGCCAACAAGTAAATCTGAATTATTATTTTTTTGTATAATTACTTTAAATAACATTGAAAAATTATACATTGAAAACTATAAATGAAAAACCGCTGCCCAAGGATTCACATCCAGATTTTGTATCCAAGTCTTATACAAACTAAATCCCAATGTAATATTAATAATAATAAAAATAATAATAATAATTTATTGATTTAAAGACCTTACAAGTAAAGGCATAAAACAAGTCAAAATGGGACATGTACATGCACAATAAAGAAGTAAATAATTAATAAACATACAATTTTAAAAGTACACAGTACATTTAACAATAATTAATAATACAACTAAATTACTACAAATTACGTTCGTTTAAATATTCTGATATACCATAAAACACTTTTTTTACCAGCAACATCCGAACTTTTTTTAGAGGAATGTATATTTTCAATATATTTTATGTTCTCAGACAACTTATTAAATAGTTGTATACCAATATATGCAGCATTTTTTTCAAAAAAAACAAAGTATGAATTGGTAAACACAAATCCTGACCTCTCCTGGTGTATGTATGTATGTATGATAATGATTGTTTTTCATAAATCTGCCATAGTTAAGTTTAACAAATAATAAAATTTCCATGATATAGATACACGGCAAAGTAAGTATCTTTAGCTCTCTAAATATAGGTCTGCAGGACGTAAACTGAGAAACATTTGCAATACATCTAACAGCTCATTTTTGAAGTTTAAATAATCTGATACTATGGTGAGAACAACCCCAAAATATGAAGGCGTATTTTAATCTTGAATACATTGCTGCATAATCGTATGACATCATAATATGTGTATTGCCAACCTGTTTAGTCTGTAAAAAGCAAAACAGATCGATGACATTTTCTTGCACAGTACATCTATAGGGGGTTCCCAGGTGAGGCTGTTATCTATATATAAACCTAGAAATTTTGTTTCACTGACCTGCTCTATACTTTTCCCATTGCATTTCAAAAGGTAACTTTCATTGATTTGTTGTAGTCTTAGTATAAAGTGAATGAATACCGTTTTATTACTATTTAAAAATTGCCTGTTTGAATTAAACCATAAAATAAATTTATTCAGCATCACCTGCGTTTCTTTTACTGCGTTTACAACATTATCATCACTACATAGGCAGCTATTATCATCAGCGAACATAATTATATTTGACTGATAACAACTGATATTTGGTAAGTCGTTCACAATAATTAGAAATAACAATGGTCCCAAAACTGATCCTTGCGGAACACCATATTTAATTTCCACGGTATGTGATTTTATTCCCTTTAATAATAGAGTGAGGGTGGTAGAGGGGGTGGCTAATACAAAAAAAATTGTCCTTGGTTCTCGTATACACACTAAACCCCAATTTAAGTTTTTATTCCCTTAAATAATAGGGTGGGGGTGGAAATGGGGGTGGTAGAGGGGGTAACTAATGCCATAACAAATTTTAGAGGGCCCTTGGTTCAAATCCCAATTTAAGTTTTTACTCTCTTTAATAATAGGGTGAGGGTGGCAATGGGGGTGGTAGAGGGGGTAGCTAACGCCAAAAAATTTTTTTTTAGGCGTTTCGTTCTTGTATACACACTAATCACACTTTATTTTTTTTACCCCCTTTAATAATAGGGTGATGGTGGCAATGAGGATGGTAGAGGGGGTAGCTAACGCCAAAAAATTTTTTTAGACGTTTCGTTCTTGTGTACACACTAAATTGCAGTTTAATTTTTTTACCCCCTTTAATAATTGGGTGTAGGTAGCAATAGGGTGATAGAGGTAGTAGCTAACGCCAAAACAATTTTTTTAGACGTTCCTTTCTTGTATACACACTAAATCACATTTTATTTTTTTTACTCTCTTTCATAATAGTGTGGGGGTGGTATTGGGGGTGATAGTGTGGGAGGGGGTGGCTGATAATTCCAGATCTCATTACAATACATAAGTGTACCAAATTTCAAGTCAACGTTCCGGAATAAACGTCCACACAAAAATGTTACAGACAGACCGACAGACAGGATTTTTTTTTCGCTCAAATTTAAAATCTTGACGTTTCATGACATTCTAAGCATACTTCAACAAAAAAGTAATATTTTTTTTGCGTTACTATACTTCCACTGGACGTGGAAGTAATTAGGGTATTGTAATATTTTAAGAGATATTAATGATTTTTTAAATACATCAAACGAATGTTGACATTCCGTTGTCCAAGTAAACTTAACATTTTTCTTTGTTAATTTATTATATGGTGAAGTTGTGTCCTCAAACCTCGGTTTCATAGATATGTATTGTTATTTTTAATTCTCTATTTTTTATATCTTTTACTAGACAGTAATTGTGTTAATTAGAAATTTGAAAATGCATTAGTGTTCATTTTCAGACACCAAACTGCCACAGACATTCAATTTTTTGCCACTCGAGGGCAGAGAAAAGTTTAAAATAATCAAGAAACCCGAGATCAAATAAAGTATCACAAATATCAGTTACATTTTTTTCCTGGAAATAAAACACCGTTTTACGAAAATCTAATTTAAATTCCTAATAAGGACAGAACGTATCCCTCGACTGAATAGAAAAATATGATTTCTTGTTTTCACAAGGCGGAGTGCTTGTATGACATATTGCCGTGATACCCTTAAGGCTCACTTAAAATTCCACATACAGAATAATATAAAAATGAATTGGTAAAGCTACTCTTTGTTTCTTTCGCAGCGTTAGGGCATTCTCTGCCTCGTTTCTAACGTATATCTGCTTATATTTGTATAACGAAAAGTAAATTGAAATTTTGTAAATACGAGAATATTAGAAAACCGCGTGTTTTTGTCTGAGAGGATCAGTGCCATCAGATATTTTTATAATATTTACCGAAGGTGGATGAAGCTAAATATAATCTGCTGGCAATAATATGAATTCATGAAGTTTTGTTTTTGTATACATTAAATATTTGAGATTTCAAGCCTATAATATACCTTCTGAAATATACATATATATGTTAACTTTTCCTGGTTCGTTTTGTTTACGTAACAGTAATTGACCGTGATCAAAAGTCAATAAAAGAGCATTTTATGCACCATAATGCTGAGGAGATTCAATAGATTTACTATATTTACTTTGCTATATAAGACATTTTATAAAATTAGAGTTTTGCAGAATGCATTGCAGAATGAAATAGAAATTTTTCGTTTTAACAAATTTTATTACAACAATAACCCACGTATTTGTAAGAAACACCATGACTTACAATTCAGTCAAAATAAACATGAAAAAGAGGTGAACGATGCATCAAATCAGGTATTTTTGCTTTTTTGATATGCTGTTTATGACGGAAAAGGAATGCTAAATCCAAGTTTTTGACCTCGGCAGACGGGTCATTGTCAAAAATCAAAAAAATCCAAACGAAGATGAAATAAATGAAGAATTGTGGGTGCCCGTCTCGGATATTCTTGAAAACCCTCCTGACACCTCAGAAAACGACGTCTTGGACCAACCAGGTCCATCAAAGAGGGCAAAATTTCATAAAATAAACACATTCTCAAAATTGATGTCAGATTTTCAGATATTTTTCATCGATGTATTTATTTTTTAATATAATAATAATGATAATGATCATCGCAAGAAAATTAAAAGACATCTAAGTAATTGTCAGTGCTTTGATTTTTTCACAAAACAAATATCTCATTATTTGCTCAAGTGGTTGAAAATGAAAATCTTGAAAATCTTTTCTATTTACAAAAAAGCTATCCTAATCTAAAAAGTAAGTACGAAGTAGCTAAAAAACAACATAATAAACTAATCAGCGAAACAAAAACAAAAAGTCAGTTCTACTCAAATAAAATTCATAATTCCAGTAATTCAAATAAAACTACTTGGCATATTATATCCGAACTAACAGGTAGACATAGACACCAAAAAAATATTGAATTAGAAATAAACGGTATTAGAACTGCAAAGCCTGAAGAAATATGTAATGAATTTAATAATTTCTTTATAAATGCATCCTATGAAACAATAAATAAAATACAAAAATCAGATTCAAATTTAAATCTCAATGAAGCCACAATTCTTAACAGCATCTTTCTCTCATACGTTACAGAGGACGAGGTTCTGTTCATCATAAAACATAAATTAAAAAACAAGTACTCCACTGGAAATGATAACATTTCAAGTAATTTACTTAAAATGATTGCTGAACACATTATACATCTATTCTTTCCTATTATTTGGGTTTTCTACCACATGTACTATTATCCTCTTCAAAACAAATCACCGAATCTACAAAATAATAAAATTATTGGAAAAAAAAGAGCCTCTGCGCCCGTGACGTTTACGCCAAAGGAAAAGTCAGAGGTTATGTTTTGCAAATAATATAAATCGGAATAAACACAAAAATAATGTATTTTGCTGACGTTTCGGAAAGTAATCTCTTTCCGTTTTCAAAGCTATTTTTTGAAGAACTCTTATTTTGCTGTGTATGTCAAATACACAGCTTTAAGATTCTGTTTATGTTATTTCCATAGATACTTACTACTTACACAGAACATAGAACTGATGACATTATCTAAAAAATATCATCAGTTCTATGTTCTGTGTAAGTAGTAAGTATCTATGGAAATAACATAAACAGAATCTTAAAGCTGTGTATTTGACATACACAGCAAAATAAGAGTTCTTCAAAAAATAGCTTTGAAAACGGAAAGAGATTACTTTCCGAAACGTCAGCAAAATACATTATTTTTGTGTTTATTCCGATTTATATTATTTGCAAAACATAACCTCTGACTTTTCTTTTGGCGTAAACGTCACGGGCGCAGAGGCTCTTTTTTCCAATAATTCTATTATTTTGTAGATTCGGTGATTTGTTTTGAAGAGGATAATAGTACATGTGGTAGAAAACCCAAATAATAGGAAAGAATATTCGTAGAATGCCACAAATAACTTTCAGACAATACATTATACATCCTTTAACTCATGTAATTAATACATCATTTAGCGAAAGAACATTTCCATCTCGACTTAAAACATCGGTAGTTTCACCAATTTTCAAAAAGGGTGACGTTAAAGATATGAACAACTATCGACCCATATCTGTGCCACCTATAATATCCAAGATATATGAATATGCAATGTTACTACAGCTAATAAAATTTTTACGCCTTAATAATGTAAAACCAGCAATGATAACCAGCACGGCTTCCGTTCTGGATATTCAACAATTACGGCGATACATTCTTTCTATGAAAAAATATTGGACGCAATTGAAAAGGGTGAAAGTTCAACTGGAATTTTTTGTGATCTGAGTCGGGCGTTTGATTGTGTTCAACATGATTTATTGCTGAATGAATTAAACAGATATGGAGTAAGAGGCAAACCATACGATTGGTTTGTCTCCTATCTTAGCGAAAGAAACCAAATGGTGAAAATAAATTACTCAGAACAAAATAGGAAAACCTCTTACATGTCAACATTACTAGATAATGAAATGGGTGTGCCTCAAGGATCTGTACTGGACCCCATTATTTTCATTATTTACATTAACGAGTTACCTACCATGCTTACTCTGGCTTTTATTTCATTGTACGCTGATGATGCAACACTTCTTTTTTTTGATATGTCTCATGTTTCACTGCAACGTAAAATTGATACTACTGTTGATCATCTTTGTAACTGGTTTAGTAAAAACTTATTGTTGTTCAATGCTTCAAAAACAAGTTCACACTCGCCAAATGACTAATATTCCCAGTCTTAATGTAAAAATAAATGATTTTAACATTGAGAAAAATAGTTGCATAACATTTCTTGGCATAGATTTTGATAACACGCTGACATTCAGTAATCACTGTAGGAGACTTACTAGTACTTTACACTCTAAATGTTTTCAAATTAGAACACTGAAAAGAGTTTTGGATATGTCTGGTCTACTACTCTTTTATTTTGGAGAAATTCATTCAAATCAGCATAAATTTAATAGAAATGATACCATACATTCTCATGATACGCGCGATAAGTGCAATTTCCACGTTCCATTTAAACATCTGAATATATCCTCAAATGCCCACAATATCTTAGGACTAAAATTATATAACCATTTACCTTTGTCATATAAAAATTTAAAAAACACCTTGGTTTTTAAGAAGTTTGTCAAAAAATATCTTTTAAAAATATGTGCATATTCTGTTCAAGAATACCTTGATAGTGATATTAACGTTTAGTATATTGTATTCGTATATTACATTCTATACATCTATGTGAATTCTGGTTATATAGATATATGTATACATTTTTCTCATTTTTATATGTATGTGTGTGTGTGTGTGTGCACATATATATGTTTTGACTTTATACGTAATTCTATGTGTATATTTATATATTTTAATATTTGTTTATATTTTGTGTGTTTTGACTTGTCCGATAGCATATATGTAATGCTCCTATTGGATCAATAAAATATTCTATTCTATTCTATGGGGGAGGGTCAATTTGGAGTCCCGTGAGACCCCAGGAGAGACCACTGACAGGGTGGAAGAGGGTTTTCGAACAATATATTAGGCCTTCAGAAACTTGAATGGTATTGAAAATGATGAAATTTTACTAAAAATCGTGTAACTTGAAAAATTGGCCGAATTTTGAAAAGCTGTATCTCCGAAACTATCGGACCTACAATAACCGCTCAAGTCTCAAATTGTTGCACATTTAATCTACTTCAAAATTGATTATAGTGGTCTTTGATGATGAAAAGCCAGTTCTTCCGGATCAAAATCGACAAAAACTGAAAAAAAGGTTAAAAAAAATTCGGGAAAACTTGGATTTAACATTGCCTTTCCATCATAAACAAAATATCAAAAAGTAAAAATACCTGATTTGATGCATCGCTCAATGTATAATCTGATTGTACATTATATCAATTTCGAAATTCTCTTGTCTAATTACCTCTCGATTCATGTCAGAACTAGTATAATATCCCAGCAACGTGATTTCATTGAAGGGCAATCAATAATTACAAATCTGGTTTGTACATCTGAATTGATTTGTGAAACACTCGATGAAAGAAGACATCTACATTGACTTCTCCAAGGCTTTCGATAATTTGGATCGTGGGTTATAACTTACGTTAAATAGGATAGCTCTGAGTTACAATTTATTAATTTTATTCCTGTCTTATTTATATGGCCAAATCCAGTAAGTTCATTACATTGGATATAAATCATCCAATTTCACTCAGTCCTATAGGTTTCCGCAAGGCTCGGTATTAGGGCCCTTATTGTTAATAATTTTTATCGATGACATCGCAGCTGGCCTAAATGTAAACCATATGCGGATGATTTAAAACTTTTTTTGAAAATTGCAAATGCAATGTGATATCATATTGTCGCAAGAAGGGTCATAATGTAAACATTTAAGTAGCTTATGTTATATTTAATATCAGCATCAGCAAATGCATTTCCCTACCTAAAAGTCTCGCTATCAGCAACTGTGAATGACTTGCGACCCATCTCAATCCTACCAACATTTGCAAAATTATGTGAGAAAATAATCTCCATACATATACAAGATTATTTGAATACAATCAAAATATTACCAAGTAATCAATCTGGATTGCCACAAAAACATGGTACAAGAACTGCTCTTTTAAAGTTTATTGATGACATACCCTTGAAATTGGATAAATCAAATGCATCTATCATGATACTCTTGGATCAAAGTAAAGCATTCGATTTAGTAAATAGTGATCTGTTAATTTCCAAAACATGGGTTCCGATAATGCAACTTAACTTGATTTAATAGCTATTTGAAGGATCGTACACAAAAAGTTGTTATAAATGATAATTATTCACAAATTGGCACGATTAAAAATGGTGTACCTCAAGGCAGCATTCTCGGACTCATATTATTCTCTATGTATACTTTCGACATAATATACTCCATTTCATATTGTAATATTCATCTATACGGAGGTGATCATTAACGCAGTGGTGCACCGACAGTGGACTTAAAATCAATCCCAATAAAACTACTGCAGTGTGTCTAGGTAATGATCGACCAAGAAATGTAGTATACCAAAATCAACTAATCATTAATGGCGTTACCTGAGTGGAGTTGGCCAAGAACTTGGGTTGATTTTAGATCAATTGTTAAGTTTCAACCAACATGTGAACCATATTACGAAAACATCGTAGTTTAAATTGAAATCCTTATATCATCTAAAAAATGAACTAAATGAGCAGACCAAACTTCAGCTGGTAAAATCATTAGTTTTTCCCCACACAGACTATTGTAGCGCAGTGTTTTATTATTTATCAACAAAAATTGCAAAAAATCGAAAATGCCTGCATGAGATTTGTGTGTTGCATATCTTATAGAAACCAAGTATCGCCATATTTAAATAGATTGTGCGTGTTTAATATAGCAACTAGAGTAAAATATCAATACTTATATTCATGATATCAACATTAGATATAACTCACATAGTACACCGCAACGCCGCACAAAAAAGTTTAAGGGATCCTTTTCGTATAGAGCCCCTCATCTTCTGAATGAGGTGCAAACTTAATTACATCTGTCTCTAACCAATTTTAAAAATAAAAGAAAATTTATTAACCTAGTTGATTGTAAGTAATAATATTGGTAAGTATTACAGTTTCAGTCTTTTTCTCAAATACATTTTATCATTATTATTGTATGCCACAGATCTTATCTTTTTAACTGCATGGTCTATCTTAACTTTGTAAAATAATTTTATGAATACACATTGTAATTTTTTTTTTGTGGCATCGACATCTTTGGTCATTAGCCGCTTTGCTCTCCTATTGGATGATTATATTTTGCGCAATAGATTTGTTTGTCTTAGTTAACTAATCACTTTTATCATATTTCTTCCATTGCTCAAGCATTCAATTAGTGAACCTGGTATTTCCAGTTGGTCGCGAATAGTATTGTGGTCCCGGCAGTTCAAGAGTATGTGCTTCTCTGATAATCTGCAATAGCAGGTTTGGCAACTGGGGCGTGCTATCCCCAAAAGCAGATGGCTAGATGTGAGGTGGATTATAACCTATTCTCATTTGCGTTATGGCTACCTCTTCTCTTCGAGTTAATTTACAGGGGAAAAACCATGGTTCTATGGATGGTTTAATTTCTTTTAATTTAGACTCTTTCCTGTTTCATTCATTTTGCCATATTACTTTCAGTTTGGCTTTAAAGTGGGCTTTTACATCACTTGGGTTTATCTCTATGTGTTTATCTGGCTCTTCACTTATTACATTCTTTGCTGCGTGGTCTGCTCTTTCATTGCCAGTTATTCCAATATGGCTTAGAATCCAAATGAATATACATTTTTTCCCCAATTCTTGCAAGCTGTTTATTTGTATAAGAATTTTCTGAACTAGCGGGCTTTTACATCACTTGGGTTTATCTCTATGTGTTTATCTGGCTCTTCACTTATTACATTCTTTGCTGCGTGGTCTGCTCTTTCATTGCCAGTTATTCCAATATGGCTTAGAATCCAAATGAATATACATTTTTTCCCCAATTCTTGCAAGCTGTTTATTTGTATAAGAATTTTCTGGACTAGCGGGTTAAATGTAAATATATTTTTGATCGCTTGGATGACGCTGAAAGAGTCCGTGCATATTAATTTCAGTCCATGCCATATTGCGTATAGTTGGGCAGTGAAGATACTGACCGAGTGATGGAGGGTCCATGCATATGTTTCTCCGAGGTTTGAGATGGCACTTCCCACTCCTTGATTGGTTTTCGATCCATCTTTATAAATAACCATTGAATTGGGATACTGGTTTATGATTTCGTGAAATTTTGACAAGTAAATTATTGGATTTGTGTCGCTCTTTTTATGTTTTGTATTATCTAGATGAAATTAATACTGGAGAACCTAAATTCCAAGGCTTAATTTGATTAAAACTTAACTGATATACTGGTGGAAAGCTGTGGCCAATTTTATTGAGATATACTTTTTCGTCGTTTTCTTCATTGAACAATACGGTATGATTTGGGTGTTCAGGTTGGGCCCATGTGTTTGATGATTTAACAGGAGACGAGATAATCTTATATGTAATGGAGGAACTCCTGTTTCACTAAATCATGAGATTAATGGGCTAGTTCGAAAAGCCCCTAGAGCTAGCCGCAGACCTATACCATGGATTGTATCAAGTTTTTTAAATGTGATTTCCTTGCTCCTGCATACACTACGCATCCGCAGTCCATCTTTGACAAGATCATGGATTTGTATATAAGTATTAGTATTTCACTACTAGCTACTCATTGTAATTCATATAGGAAGGGTGGAAGAACGGCACAGCCAAACTCTCGCCATTTGTGTGTATTTCTTATTTCTTTCACACAATCAACATTATTATTATTGTTGTTGATTTCTTTCAAAACATATCACAGGATTCAATTAGAAGAGCTACCCATGAGGAACTAATCTGAAGGTGCGAAAAATGTGTCGAGGTTCGAGGGCGCAATTTTGAGCAATTATTAAATTAAAATGAAATCATATTTTAAATTGATTTTATCTCTGCTATTTTAGTTCATGCCATACCTTCAATTCGATTAATACGCATGTTACAGTGTTAGTGTTATTTTTCGTTTTTGTGGATATCGAGTAGCAAAGAATGTGCTAAGTTCTTATTACTTTATCACATTCTCCATAAATAATAAACAAATTTAAAAAGTTTTCGCTGGTATAATTTAAACGTGCTGGTATTTTTTGACATAAGATAATGACTGATTGTTTCTAATCATGGCTATTTTGATGATGATGACAATTGTCGGACTCGGCAAAAATTTTAACAAAAGAAACAGATACCAAAAAAAGAAAAATTAAAGAATCAGCAATAATCTTATTAAATGAAGATAAGTGCGTATCGAATTGTTCTGTAGATATTTGTACAACCTGGCTACCAATGTTAAAAGAAGAACTTAACAAACTCAACATTATCTAAAAAAATATCATCAGTTCTATGTTCTGTGTAAGTAGTAAGTATCCATGGAAATAACATAAACAGAATCTTAAAGCTGTGTATTTGACATACACAGCAAAATAAGAGTTCTTCAAAAAATAGCTTTGAAAACGGAAAGAGATTACTTTCCGAAACGTCAGCAAAATACATTATTTTTGTGTTTATTCCGATTTATATTATTTGCAAAACATAACCTCTGACTTTTCCTTTGGCGTAAACGTCACGGGCGCAGAGGCTTTTTTTTTTTTTTTTCAATAATTCTATTATTTTGTAGATTCGGTGATTTGTTTTGAAGAGGATAATAGTACATGTGGTAGAAAACCCAAATAATAGGAAAGAATATTCGTAGAATGCCACAAATAACTTTCAGACAATAATTGTTGTACAATTCATGAATTTCTAATAAGGTCGCAAATATTTCAAAAAGTTGTAACACAATGCTAATATCAGAAAAAAGGGAATTCAATTTTACACATTTGACGTAAAAAAATACAGGGTGTTCCATTTGACCTAAACAAGTTTTCGCGGTTTGAAGTTGACAAAATGTAACGCGAAAAACGGAACACTTGGTATGATATTATTGAATTTATTTCAGATGTAGAACGTAATTCTCCTTGTGTTATTTTTATGTGACAAGAAGCAAATGAGGATCTTTTACACGAAGAAAGTTATAACGGTTCTTGCAAACCATTGCACCTGTCAAATTCTCTATAAAATGTCAAATATCTCTGAAACGGCTAGGTTTAGGTGTAGGATATGCTACATATTTTCGACTCAGAATTTTATTCTCTTTTCGAAAACCCTAAAATATATAGGGTGTTCCATTTGAAATAAGCAAGTTGGTATCTTACTCTGGCTTTTATTTCATTGTACGCTGATGATGCAACACTTCTTTTTTTTGATATGTCTCATGTTTCACTGCAACGTAAAATTGATACTACTGTTGATCATCTTTGTAACTGGTTTAGTAAAAACTTATTGTTGTTCAATGCTTCAAAAACAAGTTCACACTCGCCAAATGACTAATATTCCCAGTCTTAATGTAAAAATAAATGATTTTAACATTGAGAAAAATAGTTGCATAACATTTCTTGGCATAGATTTTGATAACACGCTGACATTCAGTAATCACTGTAGGAGACTTACTAGTACTTTACACTCTAAATGTTTTCAAATTAGAACACTGAAAAGAGTTTTGGATATGTCTGGTCTACTACTCTTTTATTTTGGAGAAATTCATTCAAATCAGCATAAATTTAATAGAAATGATACCATACATTCTCATGATACGCGCGATAAGTGCAATTTCCACGTTCCATTTAAACATCTGAATATATCCTCAAATGCCCACAATATCTTAGGACTAAAATTATATAACCATTTACCTTTGTCATATAAAAATTTAAAAAACACCTTGGTTTTTAAGAAGTTTGTCAAAAAATATCTTTTAAAAATATGTGCATATTCTGTTCAAGAATACCTTGATAGTGATATTAACGTTTAGTATATTGTATTCGTATATTACATTCTATACATCTATGTGAATTCTGGTTATATAGATATATGTATACATTTTTCTCATTTTTATATGTATGTGTGTGTGTGTGTGTGTGTGTGCACATATATATGTTTTGACTTTATACGTAATTCTATGTGTATATTTATATATTTTAATATTTGTTTATATTTTGTGTGTTTTGACTTGTCCGATAGCATATATGTAATGCTCCTATTGGATCAATAAAATATTCTATTCTATTCTATGGGGGAGGGTCAATTTGGAGTCCCGTGAGACCCCAGGAGAGACCACTGACAGGGTGGAAGAGGGTTTTCGAACAATATATTAGGCCTTCAGAAACTTGAATGGTATTGAAAATGATGAAATTTTACTAGTGTTAGTGTTATTTTTCGTTTTTGTGGATATCGAGTAGCAAAGAATGTGCTAAGTTCTTATTACTTTATCACATTCTCCATAAATAATAAACAAATTTAAAAAGTTTTCGCTGGTATAATTTAAACGTGCTGGTATTTTTTGACATAAGATAATGACTGATTGTTTCTAATCATGGCTATTTTGATGATGATGACAATTGTCGGACTCGGCAAAAATTTTAACAAAAGAAACAGATACCAAAAAAAGAAAAATTAAAGAATCAGCAATAATCTTATTAAATGAAGATAAGTGCGTATCGAATTGTTCTGTAGATATTTGTACAACCTGGCTACCAATGTTAAAAGAAGAACTTAACAAACTCAACATTATCTAAAAAAATATCATCAGTTCTATGTTCTGTGTAAGTAGTAAGTATCCATGGAAATAACATAAACAGAATCTTAAAGCTGTGTATTTGACATACACAGCAAAATAAGAGTTCTTCAAAAAATAGCTTTGAAAACGGAAAGAGATTACTTTCCGAAACGTCAGCAAAATACATTATTTTTGTGTTTATTCCGATTTATATTATTTGCAAAACATAACCTCTGACTTTTCCTTTGGCGTAAACGTCACGGGCGCAGAGGCTTTTTTTTTTTTTTTTCAATAATTCTATTATTTTGTAGATTCGGTGATTTGTTTTGAAGAGGATAATAGTACATGTGGTAGAAAACCCAAATAATAGGAAAGAATATTCGTAGAATGCCACAAATAACTTTCAGACAATAATTGTTGTACAATTCATGAATTTCTAATAAGGTCGCAAATATTTCAAAAAGTTGTAACACAATGCTAATATCAGAAAAAAGGGAATTCAATTTTACACATTTGACGTAAAAAAATACAGGGTGTTCCATTTGACCTAAACAAGTTTTCGCGGTTTGAAGTTGACAAAATGTAACGCGAAAAACGGAACACTTGGTATGATATTATTGAATTTATTTCAGATGTAGAACGTAATTCTCCTTGTGTTATTTTTATGTGACAAGAAGCAAATGAGGATCTTTTACACGAAGAAAGTTATAACGGTTCTTGCAAACCATTGCACCTGTCAAATTCTCTATAAAATGTCAAATATCTCTGAAACGGCTAGGTTTAGGTGTAGGATATGCTACATATTTTCGACTCAGAATTTTATTCTCTTTTCGAAAACCCTAAAATATATAGGGTGTTCCATTTGAAATAAGCAAGTTGGTATCGACTTCCGGTATAAGCGGAAGTGCCAGCTGCTTGTAATTATTTTAATTGGATTGGCCACACCGACATTAGTAATTAGAAAAATTTTCTGATGCGTAATTTTCTCTATATCGATAGATTCAGTTCCCGGCGAGACACTTTATTTCTAAAAAAATTTTAATTCTACAAAATATAGCTGCTAGAGCGCCCCGAGTTGACTATATTTTGTATACATTTAGTTATAATACTAATGTTCCTGTTAAATGCGTGTGTATTTTGAGGTTTCTTTAATGTATGGTACATAAAAACAGATGGACATACGTGCTTTTGAAAGTTGATAAAATGATCACACTGAATTTGGCAAAAATTAAAAGTAATATTATGCACGCAACACAATATCAATTCATATCTTGCAACAAAGGAAAGTTATGATTAGATAGATACCTTACTTTTGTACCTAAGAAAATGGAAACAGTTTGTGGAACGTCTATGCTTAAACAAATATATGGCAAACAGTAGTTCCAAGAAGAAGACAACATTAAAATAAATCAGCCGCTCCAATTTAGCTCTTTTCAGACTTGTACAAATAATGCTCCACAAACTTTGCCAACTTTATTTAGAGACGTATTATTTTAATTAAGAGGGGAACATCACCCCATCTTGTACTTTGTTTTAATTCAGGTAATTTGAAACTGTTAGTGGTGCTCTAGGGCATTCCTTGAGATTTTTCAATATGTCTCAATTAATCTACTTTAGAGAGAACCAATAAAACATAAGGTCTGAAGAGTTAAGAAGTGCGTACATGTAACAACTTTTTTGCTTTATCAGAGGTACATCGCGTTCTAGCAAAATATATATTAACAATAGTTAATTATTTGTTATATAGGCCATCCGAATAATAATTTATATGGGTATCAGTCAAACCCTCTTTTCTGCTTAAGGGGTAGTTTTAGGAAGTGACTTTCAGTGTTTTCCTCATAATTTTTTTTTATTTCTAGAAATTATTATAAAAAACTAATTTTCAAATCATTAGAAATTTAAAAAAAAGGTATTCTTATTGCATTTTGATAAGCCAAGCCGTTTTCGAGTAATTCATGTTTAAAAAAACAACGTGCATTTACAACATTTTATCAATAAATTTATTTACACATAAACAATACTTTGGAATATAATTAAATTAATTGTCCAAAATGTTCTCCATTTTCCCTTATGCACAAGCTAAGTTTTTTTTTTAAGGAACGTTGAATATCCTGTAAAATTCCTTTATCATTCTGCAGCATTGCAAACTCTTCATCGATTTTTTTTTCAACTGTTGAGTCGTTTCAATTTCAGTATTATACACTCGTAATTTTAGATAACTCCACGCACATAAATCAAGAGGAATTAGGTCAGGAGACTGAGCAGGCCACTTGATCGGTACATCTGCACCCGACCAATCCATATATTAGGATAGTAGTTATGTAATAATGTTCTCTATGTTCTGGTAAAATGCGGTATTGCGCCGTCATGAATAAAAAACGTATTTCTTCTCCTTCCCAATGAAATATTACTAGTCTAATACCTGCTGCCTCGGCTAACGTGTGAGGTACAAGGCTAAAATTTTGTGTATACTCACAAAATAAGAAAGTCATTGTCTGGCAGAATTGTCGCGGTTGCAATAGTACTAAATAATAATAGTACACCCTGAATTTTATAAGGAGGCGAGCGTAGATGCGTCTTTACTACGTAAATACTTCGATATGCGATGTAAAGTAACGTTAGGCTCGGTTAGTACTTGGATGGGCGACCGTTTCAAAGAAGACTGTGTCCTCGCGTCACATATCTTCCAGCGGCTTGTATATCAGTGTATGCGCGGAAGCTATGCAACCTTAGGCAAGGGTTGTATAGGTGATATACCATCCTTCAGAGGGGATGTAAAGCCGTCGGTCCTTTGTCTATTAAATATTAGGCAAGTAAAAGATCTCTACTCTTCTTAAAGGAAGAGGTTCGGCAAAATTCCCGGTTGGAGGTAGCTCGTCTACAGGCGTCGGTGATAAGCCTCAGTAGCGGAAATAGACCAACGTTAAATAAAATGTTTAAAAAAAATTTAAAGTGCAAGATAATTATAAAAATTAATATACTCGCACAAGTCTGGCGGTCAAATAAGTCTTAATTTATACATTGTTAAATATAGAATAAAGTTTCCAGTTGATTCCCTTGGTTACAAATACCTATCAGGTGAGCCTAAAGTTGTTAAGAAAGGTAGTATTCCATTATGTACTTTTACAAGACAGATATTTGGAGGAAATATTCTTCGAGATACCTTAAGAAAGTATATTGATAGCCAAACGATTTGGGTAGTTATTAGTTACAAATATTCGCCAGGTCAGTGTATTGTTTACCACATTCAATGGGAGTACAGTTGAGATAGATGAATGTGAAGTCTACACAAAAAATAAAAAGTCAATAGTGTAGCGTACTTTCCCACAATTAAGCACGGAAATACCATAATCGTAAAACTAATACAGGTTATACCTTTAATGCAAAAATGCCGACAGGCTGGACGCAGTAATAGCCAACCGTAATTTGGAAATTACGCTCATTTACCCATCCCTCGAGAGGTATACGAGAGACCGCCGAAATGCAGGTAAAAGAGGTCAGTCATATTTCTGTTTTCAAACAAATCACTTCATATAATTAAACTTAAGATTTGTAGCCACTTTTTGTTAAAGTTTTGTTTTGTAATAAATAACTCCTTCTGAAGAACATTTAATTCGTTGTACCCACACAAGAAATAGAAATTATGACTATAGTAAAAAGTAAGTATTTTGTTATAGTAAGTAAAACAAATCATACGACATATATAATTTTTTGTTAAGAGTAACATAATTTCTATACACTGATAGCAAAAGAATTTTTATTATATTTTTAATTTATTACTCCTTCGTCTCTTCATCGTAGGTAACCTCATCTTCTAAATTTAAATGGTATTCATCCATCACTTCTTCGCTCTCTGAAAAGTTTTTTATAGACGTATGTGTATATATTGATGTGAATCAAATACATCAAGTTAATTTCAAAAATACTTTGCCTGATACGGAGTCATCTGATTGACTTAATTTTTACAAAACATCGTATTATAGACGATGATACAACATTCCCTTTTGCTACTTAAAGCTATATTGGTCATCTTCTATTACCCATCCATGATCTTCTGGTATTAGGGTTGTAGGTCATTTTAAATTTGCGTTACGCCATACATATTGTGTCCGTAAAAGTTGCTGTTTCAATTCCGATTCACAGGGCGGTACATTTGATGCATCATAATTCAAATATTTCTTATTAAGAGGTTCATTTTCATTCTTTGAACTATATGTTGATATAAATTTATAATATCTGGCTTCATTGACATTATCTGCTTTGATTCTGTAAATTTGACAAATGGATTTTTCTATAATTTTGAATATTTCGGTACTACGTCCAGGACACAATATATCACTAGCATATGGCGTAACGCGAATTTAAAATGCCATACAACCCTAAAACCAGAAGATCATGGATGGGTAATAGAAGATGACCAATATAGCTTTAGGCGGCAAAAAGGAAATGTACCATCGTCTATATATGGATCTCTTGTTAAAATCAAGTCAGTCAGATGATTCCGTGTAACTTGATGTATTTGATTCGCATCTATATATACACATACGTCTGTAAAACAATTTTCCATTCGTTCAACTGCCATATTTTGCTGCTGTTATTGGCCATGGAATGT
The DNA here is from genome assembly GCA_963675555.1 of Leptura quadrifasciata. NCBI lineage: Eukaryota > Metazoa > Arthropoda > Insecta > Coleoptera > Cerambycidae > Leptura > Leptura quadrifasciata. The sequence goes on along the minus strand of OY776673.1, from coordinate 201,376,559 downwards.
CTCACACTAAAATAAAAAATTGTAAAAAATGAAAACTATTGGCATGTACTCGCACAGGTTGAGACTTAGGAGAACATGAAAACATGTAATCGATTAAAATATTAATGCATAACATTTTTAATAAAATTTGCTTACATACTTACTATCAGCCGCAGAAATATCGGAAGACAATTTTGGACCAACTTATTCAATCTTTCTCAAAACAAGCTATTTGTTTAGCTTAGCTTAGTATGTGGGATACTTATAGTATAGACATATATTTTGTAACCATTTGTTTCTAAGACGTATCCTATTATATAGCTATTATTAGTATTATAATATTATTAGTATTATAATTTTCAACAACAAGATTTCAGTTTCAATTTAGATAAATATATTGTAAGAACCGTAAAATATAAAATGCATCGCGGTGCTATTTACCTACATTGTCGAATTACTAAATTGAATATTTAAAATTTGAATCTGAAACTGTTTGGTAATGTATATTTGACTTACTTATTCCAACCACTAGTATTCTGGTGTTTTCCAGAAACCTTCTCACAGTTTAAGGAAACTAATTAAAGCCATAATTGCCTCAATTGTTAGTTTGCAAAGTTCCATATAATTCCAAGTGAATCCATACAATAAACAAAGTTGCAAGTAGTTTAAGGGAGACAAAAGTCATTCAATTACAACTAAAACTGCAGAATAAAACCATAAATCCAGCGGCATTCATTGAGTTATAACTAACGACACAGTAGTTTAAAAGCGTATTAAATCAAACTCCATTGCGTTGCAGTAATCACTTTTACCGCCTGCACTAACTTCGGCTATTTCGGCATTATCACTCATTTTAAATTGTGAACATAAGCATTTTCTCTTTACGGGCCATCGTAAATATTTATGACGCCTATACGCGGAGCACGGTTTGTTGCTTAAAACTAATAAAAGTTAAAAATACATTTTATATAACGCCCCGGAAATAAAAAATAATTTTATCTTAAAGTTACTATTGTGTAACAATTTTTGAAATGGGATATTCTATTATAGTTTATTACCCTAGTGTCCCTAGTTATCCACAAGAGCAAGTATTTTCAAGCTAAATATGAGTAGAATTGTTGAGATATTCAAAACTTTAATATTTACATAGTTACCGTATACTTTTGTTGTGTTTAACATTATAGTTATGAAGACAAGCTGTATAATAAATTGTAATCTTAACATTAATATTATGATAATAATTATTAATTGTAATAATAATTTCCTATTGGCATTAATCTAAAACAAAAATGAAGTACCTAGTATGAGATTGAAGTATATCTACATTAATTAAGGCCCTAGGTAATTAGTAAGAAACTAAAATAGCTTATTGATTGTAGTATTTAGTTATAAATAACAAATATAACCTTTCATAATTGAGTTGATTCTCAATTGATGAATATTTTTGTGTTATAAATTCATGAACACATTTTTTTATTGGAATGAGAATTAAATAGAGGGTTGAATATATACAATTTGATTTATTATAGATACTTCCCAAACTATTATTGCGTAGTTTAATATTCATTCAAATAAAGCTATATATATCATTGTTATATGTTTGCTATTAAGTAGTTATCTCATTTGATACTAAATAAGTCAATTTTCATATTTTTGTCGTTAGTTGGTCAGTATACTATTTCCATTTCAAATCTTAGTCCATTATTATACCTAAATATTTAATAAGCTTAACATTTTAACATTTTCTGATTTTTTACTCATTGACAATTAATTAAGTTATTACGAGATATATCTTATGTGATTACGTATAGTTAATGTTTGTGTGTTATCAATTTCATGAAAGGAAAAAGTGATAAATTTGTTTTTTTTTTAAATTAATAAAATGATCAAGCCAGAGCAGTTGGTACTAATCAGTCCTATTGATGCTATTCTACAGTCTGTCCCCGATTGAGTTTGCAGCAGGTATAAAATTCCAAAATAAATTAGTAGGGCTTTCGTTTTCTGCAGTCTCGGTCTACCTGACCTAAAATGTACCAAATCGCAGTTCAAATGGGAGCTAACTCGTGAAGTTAACCTAAGAAGAAAATAATATATCATTGTAGGTAAACTGGTCTGTCTGTTAATTTTACGGAAATTATTTGAATAAAATATTCTCCATTAAAAGTTAGAGCTGTATGCAATATTTTATTGCATTTGAATACAAAATAGTAACACTACAAATTAATGTAAATAATTTTTTATTTTTTAGCACAATTAGCAATTACAACTAAAAACATATTCAAATAGTGCCCCACCTAAATTACTATATAATTCCACCCTTCTTCTAAATTATTTGCAACTTCTTCCTCAAAAGTTACGACTCTGATCGCATCAGTAATTTTGTTTTTTAATCTTTCCAAATCATTATCACAGTTGTCGGTATAAACTTGTTGTTTTAGTTTGCCCCAGAAGTAAAATCCATAACTGTTAAATCCGGACTTCTTGGTGGGTATGGCTGTGGTCCAAATCCAGTTTTACCCAAATGTATTGTTCAAATAATTCCTTATCAAAAGGGTTGAGTGTGGACTTTAACCGTTTTGCTGATAATAAATTTGATATCTTTGATATGTCTCTTAGCCAAATTCATTTCATCAAAGTAATATTGTAAGTAATTTTGCAATATGTCCAAATACGCATATTGATATATTTGTATCAAAAAAATAAGGTCCAATTATACGTTCGTATGAAACGGCACACCAAACGTTAACTTATTTTAAATACTATCTTCTACAATTTATCTAAAATTTGGTTTTTTATCTGAACAGTACCTACAATTTTGTGAAAAAACGACTCCATTAGTGGTAAATGACGCTTCGTCCGAAAAAATGTGTTGTTTTCAAAATTTCTTTCCGTGAGACTCTCTCTAATCCATAAACAAAAGTTCATTCATTTTCCTTTGTCGTTTGGTTCCAAAGTGTGACAAAATTTAGGTTTACACGGAATTATCTTATTTATCTTAAATATTTTTTGCAGATGTCATTTGCTCACTACTGCTGCCCTACGGCTTAATAAAATGTTCCTATTTGCTCTGACGTTGCCCAAAGACAAAACTGCTGCCGCATCGTCTTCGTCCAATCGTTTCCTCTTCTTCTTTTAACTTCCAACGATCCCAGTTCTTGAAAATTGTGTCGCAATACTTTTAACGATGATGTCATTTATTGAAATTCCTGGGAACTGTTTTTCAAAATGTCTAATCGCCCCTTTGTAGTTAATTTGCACAACAAACATATTTTGCGGAGGGGTAATCATTTAGATTGTTTTTTGCCGTTTACACTAACTAATAATGTCAAATCTTTGACATTTTATAGCCAGTTTACAGTTACTAATGCAAAAGAACACTTTTGTGCTAAAAAGCTATTTACTTTAATTTGTAGTATTTTTTTATCAAATACAATGAAATTTGCCATGTGGCTCTAACATTCAATACAACATATTTTAGTGAAATATAATTTTTCCCTAAAATTACGTACAATGCTTTACTTCCTTCTTAGGTTAACTCAGCGAGTTAGATCCCATTTGAACTGTAACTTGGCAAAGATCTATTTTAGGTCAAATAGACCGTGACTGCAGAAAATGAAATCCGTGCCGATTTTTTATTTTTTTTGGTATATTACACCTACCGCAAACTCAATCCAGGGAAACACTGTATATACATTTTACCATCTGTTCAATTTAAGAAGTAGTAAAAGTATCATCTATAAATGAAATTATGTCGGTATTTACATTCTTTATACTTTGCAGTTGACTGATGTAAATTAAAAATTTAAGCGGCCCGAGAATTGTCTCCTGCGGTATCCCTATTTGAATGATATTTGATGGGCCGAGAAGTGCGTGTCTTTCTATATATTCACAATGTATTCCTCTAGTATTTTTTTAGGTTTAGCCTCTTTAACGTCGTAAAATATAGCAGTGTATCTAATATATACAGGGTGATTCTTTTAAGGCTGCCATTTGAATATTTGCCACTTTTAGATGAGATAGACATTTGAGATTTGATACCCAATAATAGTCGACCATTGCTAGTCCGAAAGTAATAATTTTAAAATGGCGGCACTTCCGGAAATACCGGAAGTCCATACCAACTTGCTTATTTTAAATGGAATACCCTACATATTTTCGACTTTTCGAATTGACCATAAAATTCTGAGTCGAGACATGGCACACCCACGAAGACTTTTAGATTTGTTTATTATTTATTTAGAATGTGATAAAGTAATACCAAGAACATGCGACACATTTGCTTTGCTACTCGATACCCACAGGAACAGAAATCAGTCGCCTTACATTTTTTGAATTATTCATAGGTTTTTGTTGAAAATTATAATTTATCCAAAAAATCATAGTAGCTTATGAGACAATAGAAACAAAAGAACACGAAATAACAACTAAACATAGATAAGTCTTTAATACAACATATTATGTAGATATCTACCTACCTAATTCAATTCGCTAATATTTTGGATAGATATACTTGATCTAGCGTAAAATGACTACTAACTATGTTTGCAAAACATGCTCGATATGTGCACCGTTTTGATTCAAACACTCAATAATCCGACTCTGGACGACTGTGGTAGCATTTCTTATTTCATTTCCATCAATCTCATTCATGGCTTGTGTTATTTTTAGTCTCAAGTCTTCCCTAGTCGCGGGTGCAGTTTGATAAACCAGATCCTTAACTCGCCCCCATAAATAAAAATCTAATGCCATCAGATTCGGTGATCTTGGCGGCCAAAGAAATGGGCTTCTGTTACCCCACCATCTGTCTTCAAACAGTTCTCTTAGTCTTAAATCTACAGCATTTGTTGAATGTACTGGTGCTTCATCCATTTGATACCACGGCATGCTGCAATGGAAGATTATCGACAAAATCTCTCTCAAAATAATCTCTAAATATTTATCCTCATTCTAATTTTCATCATACATGTACCAATGTAACCGATTATCCATTATTAAACAGAAAACGTGTTTATGGAAATTTGAATTTGATTTTCAACTTCAAAGATTAGGTGGGGATTTGCGGCGGCCCAAAAATGTCGATTTCTTCTGTTGCAAACTCCGACCTGTGCAAATTTTGCTTCATCCGTTTAAATAATTCGTCTCAAAAAATGAGGGTCTTCCTGTATTTTCATCAAAAGATCTTCACAAAAATTTATTAGTCTGGTATAATCAGTTGGTCAAAGCTTTTGCAACCGTATGAAAGAGTAAGCAGTCTTTTATGATCATGTAAAATGCTATGCACCGAGGAGTAACTCAATCCCAAATTAAAAGTTGCTGCTCGCATCGATGATCTTGGAAACGCCTCAAAATATCCCAGAACATTTGTTTGATTGTCTTCAGATTCATTTAGTTGTTCTTCTTGGAGGATGAATGTCTCCGGCATGAAGAAACTTGTTTTGCAGTCTTGAAAACTTTTATTTATTCATCCGCAGCAAATTGGGATTTTTGACATTAAATTCGTGACAGGTTCTTGAATCGACTTTCTGGCAGTTGCTGTGTATCACAAATAAATCAAAAATCACTTCATTGGAATAAAGAGACATTTTTGTTTATGAGAGAGCAGCAAAACGTAGTTATTGCAACTAAAAACTGACAGTTTAAAAGTCAATTTGTTCTTTTCTTTTTATTGTTTCAATTGTCTCATATGCCACTATGTTTTTTGGATAAATTATAATTCTCAATAAAAACCTGTGAGTAATTCAAAAATTACGAGTTATGTAGAACATGCCACCTCAAATTTAATTCCTCACCGATTGCGATAATAAAATTTGGCACGTGCCATTTGACAGGGCCGAATATGTATTCTAAAATGATCCAATATGTGTTTTACAGTGTAAGGCGAATGGTTTCTGTTCTTGTGGGTGTCGAGTAGCAAAGCAAATGTGTCACGTGTGCTTGGTATTACTTTATCACATTTTCCATAAATAATAATTAAATCTAAAAGTCTTCGTGGGTATAATTTAAACGTGCTGGTATTTTTTAACATAAGAGAATGGCTGACATTAATGATTGTTTTTAATCATGGGTAAATTGACGGCAATTTTTACAAAAAATTCTTGGACATTTAAGAAAATCGCCAATATTTAAAAAAGTTGTAACTTTAACCTCCACAATGCTAATACTAGAAAAAAGGAAATTTAATTTTACATAATTTGATGTAAAAAAATACAGGGTGTTCTATTTGAAATAAAAAAGTTTTTGAGGTTTGAATTTGACAAAATGTAACGTGAAAAATAAAATACTTGGTACAATATTATGGAATTCATTTTTATTGCAGAGAGTAGCTCATCTTGTATTCTTTCTACTTACGAGAGAATAAATGAAGATGTCCTACACGGAGAAAGTTATAACGGTTCTTGCAAACCGTTGCACCTGTTAAATTTTCTATAAAATGTCAAATATATCCCAAACTACTCGTTTTAGGTATGGGTTGCGCTACATGTCTCGACTCAGAATTTTATGGTCTTTTAGAAAAGTCGAAAATGTGTAGGGCGTTTCATTTAAAATAAGCAAGTTGGTATCAACTTCCGGTATTTCCGGAAGTGCCGCCATTTTGAAATTATTATTTTCGGACTCGCATTGGTCGACTATTGTAGGGTCCAAATCTCAAATGTTTATCTCATCTACAAGTGGGAAATATTCTAATGGCCGCCTTAAAAGAATCACCCTGTATAATATGTCCTATAGAATCCTAAAACACTAATTATTCAATGAAATAAAACATAAATAGCGATTGTCACTATGTTAAGGTGAAAGAAAAACTTTTAATAGATACATGTCATTGAATTTGTCGGACGTTATACATTAACTCCACCACTATAATTTAGAAAATAACGAAGTTGTAGCCGTTGTAACAAGTTGCGGTGTTGTACCAAAACTAAAGTCTGGCCATTTCACACAATGAACTAGGTTTATATTGTTAGATACAGAAGAGGAAAACGCACTAACATGCTAAGTTGTCGTTAAATTTCCTAGGTTTCCTTAGAGACAAATAAACTAGTCACACCGCACAGGTCAAGAGTTAATCTAAAGACATAACAGTATTTGGAAATTGTTAACTGCAACTCTTAATTTAATAGGAATTAGTAGGAAATGAATTGCATTTTTTAAATTAAGCATCGTGATTTTCTAGATTGTATACCCATTTTCCATTTGAGAAAGTTTTCCCAAAATAATGTCGTTTTGTTTGCTTACTAAAAGACTTACTCTAAACGCACCTTTTATCTACCGATTATTTCAATACATCCACTTCAATTTGATATCAATAGTAATTACCAGGTTAATTACATTTTCCACTTTTTCTACATTCATTTATCCAAATATTATGACCAAAGGACATTATATTTTACAATCCAACCAATAGAACATATTCGTGGCCACTCAACATTTAGTTTAAAAGTTAGACCTAATTTTTATGTATTCTTTAAACTTTATGATTTTTTACCCAGACTTTTGTATTAATTAGTATTATTTGTTGCAGACGTAGTCATAAAATATCTACAATACTGACTAGAATAAATGGTAAGTTGGTTTTCAAATTTATTTACTTTAATTTAACTGAATCTTATCAGAAACCAGACTGGTGCGGTTTATGCCTGAATTTTTCCATTAGATTACATTGCATGCGGCACTAATGGTACATGTGGACGCAAACCAAAGAAGAAGGAATGTTGACATTGACTTATTTATTTTTTCATTTTATTTGTCTGGTCGATGGAACATATAAAGCAAATACGTAAATCACAGATGTTCTAAAACATATTTTGACACCCAAAATATCAATAAACTTTTTTTTTATACATTTATTTAACATCGGCCTATTTCCGCTACTGAGGCCTAACACCGACGCCTGTAGACGAGCTACCCCCAACCAGGAATTTTGCCGAACCTCTTCCCTTAAGAAGAGTAGGGATCTTTTACTTGCCTAACATTTAATAGACAAGGGACCGACGGCTTTACATCCCCTCCGAAGGATGGTATATCTCCTATACAACCCTCGCCTAAGGTTGTATAGCTTCCGCGCATATACTGATATACAAGCCGCTGGAAGATGTGTGAGGCGAGGACGCGGTTTCCGTTGGAACGGTCACCCATCCAACTACTAACTGCGCCTGTCGTTGCTTTACATCGCATACCGAAATATGTACATAGTAAAGACGCACCTACGCTCGCCCCTATCAATAAACTTAATATCGCGAATAGTATCACATATTGAGTAGACAATTACAGAAACATGTATGTGTTTTTTTAGTAGCTAAGAGAACTTCACCACTTCTGGTTGTATTAGTGGAACTGCAATCGCGATCTTTACGAAATATACGTTATATTTAGTTAAGTCGAATAATTCGAAATCGTGTACCGTATCATTCAGCCATGTTTCTGTAAGTGCAATGATGCTATACTGGTTGTCTAATGACCCACAATTGACAAATATGCCTGAAGTTTTACCTAACACACTACGGCAGTTTTGATAATAAATAACACCACAGGTAATTACGAACCCCTTTATCCCGGAGGGCTCTAGAAGAGCCTAGTGTGGGAGAGGGCTACACATTTAGACACAAGGAACACACACCCAATATCCGTGTATAGTGGAAAAATCCCTGTCACAATATTTTCCACTGTCACAACCGGGGATCGAACCCGGAACTTTTGGGTGAGAGGCAAGTACCTCTCGACCACCAGTCATACAGTATAATGCAAATACATGCAACACAATATAATGCAAAGTTGAGCCACCAATGCCACAATCATTTGTACATAAACAAAATCACTTCGAAGAGTGAAAATATTAACTGGTGTCCAAAATACAAAAGCAAGAATTTAGCTCAAATATGCATACACATATTTTGTGAATTTTGAAGTTAATAATTAGAAATGTTGTGTCTCAGGATGGTAGTACTAAATTACTAATTGGAGATTGTGGTTATAACAAAAAATATACATAAAAAAGAATTTGACTATCAAAATGGCGTCACCTACACAAAATATTACTATTTCCTCTTCAAAAATAGATCTATTTTATTATCAGCCTAAGTTTAATTCAGTTCAGCCGAACGGACGTTACGGCAGTCTACTACAACACAATTTTATTTGAAGGAAATTCAGCACTGGCTGTTCGTTCAAGTCAGTCATCGTTCACCGTTCTCTTCTGCTACTCGCTCTTACAAAAATCAATTTCAAAATGATGACAAATTTTGGGGATGCGTTAATTTTGGCCTTCAATGTATTTCCTATTTTTATCGAACTTGTAGAGCAACTCATTTTGGGCATCTAATTGATAACAGAGAGTGAGTTATAGAACCGCGCTAATGCTGAGCCATATTATAGAATTCCAAAAGTATTAACACTAGTCTAATTTTATGTACTCAGATTTTGATCTAACATATCATAGAACTTACAACTTAAGCAAAACCATAGTAGTAGTAGTGTGGAACAATAAATAAGAGTTTGGCCGCCATGAGTACCACTCCAGCGACCAATCTGTTAATATACTAAATATTTTAGATCCTTATAGTGGCAGAGCTTTCACATTTAAGCAATTCTTCTAGATTCAGAAATGACACCCAGCTAAAACCTGTCATTACAGAGAAAGCTGTAACTCCGATATATTAAACCACTGACATTGTTCTTTATCGGCAATACCCGAGAGCTTAGTTTATATTCAAAGAGCACGACACAGCAGAATTGAACGTAAAAATTGAGGTGAAACATTTAAAAAAGATGTAGCAGTTTAAGTACGTGTTTATGGGTATAAACCGGTTTAATCCACTTTTATTTGTTGCAACTGCAAACGCGTAAAATCGACACTCGTTTCGAAACGTGCGAAATCTCTATTGCTGTGCTCCACAACTTTATACTCCAACACATTTCAGCAAATAATATCAGCGGGAATTTATGCGCCAGTGTTCGCCAAATATTATTGCAATGGTTTTAATTTAATAGCTCGCAGTTATTCTTGTGTGGGAAAGCTCGTCAAAATTGGATTATTTTTTACTTGTTTATAACTTCTGTGTTGGTTTAGCCGAAATTTAGCGGCGAAATAAAAAATATAATGTTTGTAGATGGCATATTAAGCAGTAAAGTGCTACTTTTTATTTTTAAGGGATTGCCGTATGTAAAATAATATTATATTTTGATGTTGATATAAATCATTTCATGATTAATTATGCATATATTCATTCATTTTAGGCTTAATGTGGACAGCAGTAATGACAAGCTATCTCTAGTCTCTTTATGAAATACGTATCTTTGATTGTTTTTAAGAAAACACTGCTTTTAGATGTATCAAATTACTTTGTTTAAAATTCTCTACAAATGTTTCGGCTTATTTCTTTTTTTTCCTATTGCACTCGTTATGTAGACGATGTTTTTTGCATATAGACCGGCACAGAAAGAAACACAAGTAATTACCTTAATTTCTTGAATTCCTTTAATAGTAATATTCAGTTTAAATGGAGTTTGCATAAAGTAATCAATTAATCTTTTTAGATATTAATATTAGAAAACATAATAATCAGTTAAAATTCAGTATTTACCGTAAACCTACTACCACAAATACAGTAATTAATTATAATTCACAACAATCGTGGCAAATTAAGCTCTCACCTTTTCATAGTATAATACGTAGACTTACAAATTTTCCTTTAGATGAAAAGATTTCGTTAAGCAATTGAATACAATTAAACAAATTGCAAGAAATAACGGATACAGCGAATTGTTAATAGATAATATGGTTAAAAACAAACAACGCGAAATGCTTCAAAAGGAAATTTTCAACGCACCAAACAAATCAACAAAATATAGTTTTATTAATTATATCCGAAAATACAGTGACAAAATCTCTAGGAAATTAAATAATTTAGTTATCTCTACAGTAAGTGTGAATAAAACGAATTTAGGAAAAATATTGGTCAATAATAAAGAAAAATTAACTAACTTAATAAATCAGGTGTATATGAAATCAAGTGTAAAGATTGTGATCCCGTTTATATAAGTCAGAGTGGGAGAAGCATAGAGAACAGGGTAAAAGAACATAAAAAATCAACAATACAAATACAGGAATGTCAAACACACTGCATTGAAAATGACCATTTCATAGACACAGTTAATATAAATTTGGTTCATACAGAGGGAAAAGGTAAACGTCTAAATCTTTTTGAACAATTAGAAATAAAAAAAATCTCTTAAGAAAATCCTTTTACCACGAATGACCAGCAAAATTTCTTAAATACTCCTATACTAGATAATATGTTAACAATTGCTTGTTGATTTACATTACTAAGCCAGGTCTACCCGAAAGATTCCCACAACTAAAGTTTAAGTCATAAAGATATTAAGTCATAAATGTTTTTAGGTACCTATATTTAGAACAACCACTTCTATTACTTTAGTATAACACTTTGTACTGTCTTAATAAAGGCCTAATAAGCCGAAATATTTGTAGAGAATTTAAACAAAGTAATTTGATACATCTAAAAGCAGTGTTTTCTTAAAAACAATTATTTTTAAGATATTTCAACAAGGAACCAACCACAAACTCAGTTCAGTATATCCATCTTTATACGCGGTAATAATGATAATAATATTTTGTTAATGAATAAATGAAAACAAAAGTGCTTTACTTATAAAAGCTGTTTTAATTGCTACTGATTTGTACATTATCAGGCAACAAGACTACACTCTGTAGAGAGAATATACAGTATGGTGGAAATGTATAGAATGAATTCATTATTTTATAGGCATATGGTTTCAAAAAATAACCCACAGATTTTTTTTCGGAAGATATATTAATTGTCTATATAACCAAATACCAATGATAATAATAATGATAAACTATTAATAAACTCATCATGCAACAGACTTTACGTCCCACGAAAAAATGGTGGAGGGAGGCTTATGAATCTGGAAATGATGCGTAACAGCCAGGTTGTAAAACTCAGCACTCCCTTCACGAAGCAATTGTAAAAATTTACAAGATCTCCCCATTGAAGCTCTCCCAGGAATATATGCTTGAAATCAACAAAACTAAAGTGCAATTACTGACTAAATACAAGAGTAAAACCCTACATGTTAGATATGCGGCAGTACTTGTGATTCCCGAAGTCGACAGCAGCTTGTCCACAAAATATCTAACAGAGGAATATCTCAAAACTGAAATAGATGGCTTTATAGGAGCCATTCAAGATCAAGTGATAGCCACCAGAAATTATAGGAAATATATATTAAAGCGAAATATACAAGACGACAGATGTAGAATGTCCTCTGCTACTACAGAGTCCATACAGCATCTGATAGAATGGTGACACATAACAGGCCTGATATAGTTGTTCTTACAAAAAAGAGACAAGGAAGTGTTTATAATTGACATCGCAATACCACTACATGAAAATATCAGAAATGCAAAAATCGAGAAAATAGCCAAGTACCAGGATCTGGTCAATGAATTGCAAGGTATATACGAGCTCCAAAAGGTCGGTAATGGTCTGATAAAGAAAAGCGCTACGGATAATTTGGAAAAACTGGGATTAGTGGATCCAACGCACATAAGTAGTTTAGCTCAAATAGCTGCTATCTTAGCCACTTGCAGCACAAGTCGTTCTGGCTCATCCGTGAGAAGTTGGCAAATACGCCTCTTTCTACTGTTTTTCACCCAGCTAATAGCTGTGATCAAAAATAATATTAATAATAAGCTTTATTACCTAACAGAAAAGATCCATTTTCAGAGCAAAAGTGTACATAAGTATATACACCAGTAACAATAATAGTATATTATTCAACCAGCGGTAATGTAGGTAATAACTCACGCAGATGAAGTTTACAACACGAGCCGCAGGCGAGTGCTGTAAATTCATCAAGTGAGTTATTACTATTATCGCAGGTTGAATACTATACTTTATCTACGATTATAATATAAATATTAAATTGCAAGTTCGACAGGCTAGGCAAGTAGACCTAGGAGATTGGCACTGTACCTGGTACTCTAGATAAATAACCGGAAAAGTTGGACACTTCTGGGCCAGTGCTAAAAGACATTTGCCCCCCGTTTATTGGGGCGGAAAATCTATTGCGATAGATCCGAGGGTAAAAAACCACCGTCATCCCCTATTGGCCAAAAACTACCCGCAAGACGGGTTTTCCATAGTGTAGCAAGTGGAGGCGGAGTTTTTGTGCGGAATTTTTTTTGTAAAATTGATTTTTGATACGGGGCTACCGAGATATTAAAGGGGGTGATATCTACCCCTTTGAGGCAAAAAACGGTCGTAGCTGATTTTATCGCACTGTTCGGAGGGAATTTAACTAGAAAAAGGGTCGAGGGGGATGAAGGAGGTAAAATTCAACCACCCACCTCTTATCTCCAGTCAAGGGTGTGAAAACTACCACCTGCAGGGATACGCCATTCCTCAATTTTTCTACCGGTTTTCCAAAAGGATTTCGATTGGGAGAGTTGGTGATTCCGGCAGGGGGTAGTTTTCACAACTTTGCTGAAAATAAGGAGTGGATGAATGAATTTTGCTTACTTCATTTATTTAAACCACCCTCCAATCGAATTCCTTTTGAAAAACCGGCAGAAAAATTGATGGGGCTCGTGATTCCTGCAGTGGGTAGGTTTCACCCCCTTGGCTAGAAATAAGGTTGATTTTACCTCTCTCATCCTCTTTGACCTTTTTAATTACATTCCCCGCTGCATCTCCACTTGCTACACTTTTTGGAGGTGGCTTTTAGCCAATAGGGGATGAAGGCAGATTTCTTTTCACCCTCGGACCTATCTCAACCAATTCTCCTCCCCAAATAACGGGCGCAGAAATGTCTTTTAGCCCTGGGGTATTTTTCACCCCCTTGACTGGAAATAAGGAGTGGGTGGTTGATTTTACCGGTAAACTGTCGTAAGTGTATTGTTCAAAGGGTTGGTTTTCATCCCCTTTGATCAACCCTCTCGGTAGCCCCATACCAAAAATCACTTTTACAGGAAAAATTTCGCACAAAAACTGCGCCTCCACTGGCTACACCTTTTGGGGGTGATTTTTGGCCAATAGGGGATGAAGGCAGGTTTCAAATATATCAGCAAACAATAAGAGTTATACAAACTACACATACGATATAATGGGGAATGCTTAAAGCAATTTGTTTTGGATATTTCAACAAGAAATAGCATATTTTGCCTGGTAACTGATGGCACTCTAAATTGTATTTTCCCAAGAAATGCAATATCGTCTACCAAATTATATAATAGTTTATAAAGGAAGCTCACAAATATTAATTAAATAAAATATAACGGAGAGTGAAAACTGAAAATTGTCGGAAAGTCAAAATTCACTTAACGATTTTCACTTAATTAGAAGTATTTAGGGGCCAATTCACAACAGTTAGTGACTTTAATGAGAATTTACTTCCCGCCTGTCTTACTGTATTATTGCCAAAAGTCAACGATATGAATATTTATTTTAACGGTTACCATTAAAACATAAAATAAATTTTTGCCCATCCTGTGTACTTTATTTAATTAATGCTAGTATATGGTTAGACAATTGAACCTTCCGAAAAGAATTGAGTGGGCTATTTTAAAAAATCAGCAGTATGGGGCCACGTATCATCAAGTTCTAAGGTGCTATCTATAAAAAGCTCCAAAATAAGTGTGGACATACCAGGCATTCCCAGTTAGTTGAGTGCAATGTACAGCTCACGTGAGGTATACAATGTAGTCATTTACTGAAGATTTTCAGTGGCTAGGGCCTAAAATTCTCTCGAAATAATATTTCATTTAGTGTGGTGCATGTTCTATCATGAATTCATCATTGGAATTTCAATTAGGTGCCTTTCACTTAAAACGACTTTTTAAAAAGGTCACGCAAAGCGACAAAATTAATAATGGATTTACTGAACCTAATACAATAGAATAAAGTTGTCCATTTGCCATCAGATTTATTATGTTTTTCCGAAGTTTTAATATTTCTTTTCCAAACAAGAAAAGTACAAACATTATTTTTTAATATTGAGTTAAAACGACAATGAAATATACTCTTCGTTTAAATTTATACTTTTAGGGCGATTACTTTCCTCTTGAACGCAATTTTCACTAATATGAAGGGTGTAAGCTAATATAAATTGGTGGGCCATGTTATTACGCTCAGATATTCAGAGAAATACAGAAAAAATAATTAATACTGTTAAAGGGTTTTCTGATCACCGGCTCCTTCGCCATTTTCTAACGTTCACTGATTGTATTATACACTGATAAAACAAGAAAACTATTTTGATACAGCCTTTACTTTTAAGAAAGGTTTTACTCGTGCCGTGTCAAGAGTTCTCAAATTTGTGTCACTAAAAGAATAGAAAAAAAATTGAATGAACCGACTTATGCTATAAAAATAAAAATGAACAAACAACCTAACCAAGCAAGTAATAATATTTATTTAAGTAATCATAATAATACATTGACCGTGGCAATATCAACTATTTGGAATAATACATAGTGAACACAATAAATATATAAATAATTTTATGTCCGACCACGTTATAAATTACTGTTTGGGATATAGTTTTGCGGCTATAAAGTACCTCTTTATTGTATTAGTAAAATAAAGTTACTTTATTTTACTATTATTACGGATTTAGATGTTTTCAAATTAATACGTACAACTGTCAATGAGAACATAATTTTTTTTAAATTAACATTGCAACTAAACCTAACTAAATATTAAATAACATAACAAATATTATTGTTTATTATAATGGTTAATATTTGTAACACAATGATTGCTATTCATGCCCAGAATGTCGTTGCTTTTCTTTATTGGAAGTAGAAGGTATCTTCGACAGATATCTCACTTAGGATCTAATTTTGGTATTTACACAGTCCTCAATATAGCCTTCCGCCACTGCGGATGAGCGCCAACCGTCATGCCTTTTTATTCCTTCCATATTGGCTCCTGCATTTGCTAGAAGGTTAGCCGAGGTGCACCTAAAGCAATGGCCCCTATATACAGAAGCATCTAGACCTGAATATTTGTCCACCACAGTTGGCACTTTGCCAATTTTGTGTATGCCGACGGGTTGAACAGTACAGTTTCCTTTAATGTAATTGACGAAAAGCCTTTTGTGTAGTGTCCTGGCCATGTATTCTCTGACAAGTTCAAGTAGGTTCACATTTTTGAGTTTACCTGGTACTATTATGAAAGACCGATCTACTTTGGTTTTGGTGTCAAAAATCTTCAACACATGTCTTTAATGTCACCAATTCTTGACGTCTACAGGCACCAGTTACACCAAATATGAGGATAACCTAATACAAATTATGTTTTTAGTAAATATTCAAAACAAAACGTTATTAAAACATTAATACCTTATTAAATAAATCATTCTTATTATATCAGCTTTAATCAAAAACTCATCTATAAGGTCCTTAGTTGATATAAGGAACTTATTAGGTTTATATGTTTCTCCTTTTCGTTTCAAAAAATCTTCACAAGTTTTTTTTAATTTTCATTTCTGAAGTAAGTTATTTATAAATATAGTAAATAATATTGGAGCTAGGACTGCACCTTGTGGTAGGCCGCAAGTGACATTCCTGGATTCGCTTACCTCATTCTCTATTTAGACGTGTTGAATTCTATTTTATAAGTAGCTTTTTATTAATTCATATAAAGCCTATATTTTATAGCTTCCCCAACATATGCCCATGGCATATTTTAACAAACTTCAGTATCATTAATATGGAATAAAGTCTAGTTAATCAGGAGACTGTGTGAAATTTTACTTCAAGTTACTGACCAGTTCAGTGGAAAATTTATTAAATTGAGCAGCAAAAAATACATGTATAATCAAAACGGATGCGGCAAAAATTACAAAGCTATTGAATTCATTTCTGTAGTCTTGAAATCCTTGGTCCTAAAGCATTTAATTCCACAGTCCTGGGGAGAGCTACAACCTCCGATGTAACACTGCCTCTGCCGTACTTTCCATAAACACTAAAACTAGACCCGCATTTTGCCCAACCACGTCAGCATTATTTGGAGATTATTAAATAACAGTTGATCGTGGTTAACGAAACGCACGTCGAGTAAAGTATTCGAATGTTGTTATCAAGTATTTGAGTGTTTGTGGAAACAATGTCAGTCTCTTTTCAATGATTATTGAAAAAGAATTATATATATACTCAATAAAAGTTTTATTAAAACAATCTATTAAATAAATATCAACATAGATTTGGAAATTATTACTTAACCGAGAGTGCTACCGTAAATAGGAAGGTGTAATTGTTGTCATTTTTGCCACAGACTTTGGCACCCCATTCAATTCTGGTGCAGAAGGATTATCAATAAGACCTTAACGAATGGATTATATCCTTTGCAACAAATCGACAGTTAATAGTAAAGATAGAAGATTTTATCTCTGACTTATACAGTATGAAAATAGATATCCCCAAGGTAGTGTTTTAAGGCCATTATAATTTAAGGTAAGCATATATAAATGACTTACCAAGCCATATATATATGGTTAATTGTATTTATGTACGCAAATGATATCTCGATGTTATTGTCGGAGAAAATTAAAGAGGAAGTAACTAACAATAACTTCGCAGTTATCAGTGCTGTGTGCAACGAATCATTAAAGAAACAACTCACGCAACACAGATTGAATCTACTAATTTTTGTAAAAAAAATACCTCTGCATATTAATAAAGGTAATAGCTCAAATGAAGCTGGAATAAGTAATTCCACCAGATTCCTATCTAAAACGTTAAACAGTTCGAACGAATTAGAATACAGGTGTTTTTGGAATAGATAAAAAAAATTAGTTAGTAATGCAAATTTCTTGTTTGCATTAAAAATGTCAACTTTACAAGAAAAATAAATATAATTATTACTATATACTATATTACTACTATACTATAATACTAAAAAACATTAAAGAATTAAAGTCTTTGACTGCGGTTTTGTAGAGTCTGTAGATTTGCATATTTCGGATATCAGCCGGAAGACTATTGAAAAGTAAAACACAATTATAATATCGAGAATATTTATAATTTGAGGTATGATGTAAGGGTATACTAAGTAGATCACCACATCTTGTACTATATAAAAGATAATTAATTATTTCTTTATGTAAACAAATCTATATTTCTTTTGGTATACATTAAAAATTTAGGTATAAATATACATTGAGCAGTTAATATTTTTTTTACTTTTAATATACTTTTACTGCTCTCATTATAACTCATCTGAAATATAAGTGTAATGGGTCTTTTTTGGCTAACAAAGCCTTTATCCCTGTCTCAGGTACTTCCCCAGGTAATAATATTATACGAAATATGTGAGTATGCAAGAGCACAATATATGCTCAATATTGCAATATAGCCATGTAAGCTTTATTAAGTTGTGAACGTACGTGCTCAATGTGATGTCCCACAACAATTTATCGTCTTAATAAGTACCCATTAATTTGGTCTTACGGGACAGTATAATACTGGCATGTAACAATATACCGTGCGGCAATTGTTTTTGCGAACTAAAATTTATTGTCACTGCCTTATCCCCGTTCCTGATAAGTTTTATCTCTCTGCGCCCAAACAATGCCTTCCTGGAAAGTTTGATCGATCAGTATTTGGAATTGCTTTATTGTATCGGCTGCTAATATCACCGTTATATAATCAGCAGACATTGTTATAAATGACCAGTGGTTAAGTAGTTAGGAAGCCTGTTTATGTATAGCATAAATAATAGTGGAACCAAAACAGAGCCTTGAGGAACGCCGTACATTAAATTCTTTATTTGTGATTCAACATTGTTTAGTTGTACTTTTATGGTTCTCCCTTCCATGTAACTATTTATCCATGGCAGTAAGTTTCCCCTTATTCCTATTCTATATATAGCTTTTGCTCTAAATAATAATAATAAATAAACACCACAGAAATTAGACAACCCTCAATTTTCAGAAGCTAGAGGCTTGTACGGACATTGAAAAAACGCGAACATACAACCATTTCCTCCAACAGTCCTAGTGCTGGAGCCGGGATTCGACCCCAGTGGCGCGATACCCGTGTGATTAATCGCGATAATTGTTTTAACATATGAAAAGCTTTTGACAAATCAAATATTATGGAGACAACATACTTGTCACTCTCTAAGTAGATGTATACATAATTTAATGGTAGGTTGCTGTTTCTGTTGATTTGTTGTAAACAATAATTTAGAAACTAAGCTTAATAGAGAGATTTGGCGATAGTTTTCAATCTCTTCTGCTGATCCTTTTTACAATATAGGTATAGTCCAGGTAAGGACTTCCCTGCACCCAAAAAACGCAACAAAAAATTTACGACACAATTGTTATCGCCGCGGGCCATGCGGCATACCTGTCATCAAACGCGACGCACATTTAAAACATATAAAGGTAAGCGAGTCAATTGTGGTCGAGACAGTACAAAGAGTGATGGTATTTTAATGAGGTCGTAAAGCCTTTGTTGCATTTTTTATGTGCCGGGAACTGATTACTTCAATTATACAACCTTAGCTAACGTAAGTGTATCAAGCTTAATTGATGAATTGAACAAGTAAAGTAATTGGTGTAGTATGTTAAGCTTAATAATTTTTATAATATGTGCTGTTTTGCCATCAAATCCAGTAGTTAATAATTGCATCATTTATTTCCCCGAAAGTAATTTGTGTATAATGTATTGAATCCTACACTATATGATGAAATAGTACACGGTAAAGGTAAATTTGAACCAAAGTGATGGTCTAAGTGTACATTGTATTACATAAAGAAAAAATCTACCACTAGATACATTATTTTATAGTTTTAAGAAATTTGAAAATACTGCTCAGTCAGACATAAACATATGTCGGTACTTTTATTTCATTCACAGTTCCTTTTTGGCCTTATATAGTACTATGTACGAAGTACATGTTTAATAAGTATAACTTAACATGTTGCTTCCGTAACTAAACCAAATTTTAGTATTGAAAATATTTCTGGGCGGGTTTGAGGACCGACTTCGAAAAAATAGAGCAACATGCTGCCGGCCAATGTTGGAGCAGCAGCGTACAGTGAGAGAACAAAGAGGACTTATTTGTTATATTCTCTAATCAGGAATACATTTGAAATAAATTTTAATAACTGTTAAATATTTTTCCTACCTAAAAGACAATTAAATTTTTATATTTTGGGATTTTCATAACATCAAAAGAAAATTTTCTAAAGTTCTAATTGTCAACATTTGCAACATTCCAGTTTGTAAAGTTTGTGCTGTTTAATATTTGTTTTGTTAGACTTGTTGTCCATATACAAGATTTATAGATAAACGGTTTTCCTTTGTCATTTAAATAATACTATTTTCATGTAATAAAATTGAGCAGCTTGTACTCACTCTGAGAAAGACTAGATAAATTAATTCAGTTAAGAGTTAAGAGATTGCTATAGCACACTTATAACAGTACTGCTTCCTTTTTAAATTTCTCGTCTATTAAATACTGATGAATTATACAGGTTGTTCCAACCAAAAGTAGGCACACTGAATATCTTTGGAGATACAAATTTGTTGAAAAATTGATGAAACACGTCGACCTTGTTTTCAAAGGGGACATATTTTATTGTAATACTTGTAGACCTATCATCATCCCTCTACCCTACACGGCAATCCCCTCAAAAAATTCAAATGGCAAAGGGGGTCGAGTGATACATCTCTCTTTCAATTCTCTACATAACTTTGTATTTTTTAAAACTTTTATCGATTCGTTTTTGAGAAATAAATTGTTTCATTATTTTAGGTTCGGGAAATAAAAATAAAAGCAGCAGTTTAAATTATCATATGTATTGTCCAAAATAACCCCCACCGACTTCCATACAGTAAGTATAATCTATTTTGGAATCCTGTACGAACATTTCTGAACACATCTGGAGTCAATAAACGGCATTCTCGAACAATTCTTTCACGGAACTCTTCCAGAGATGCGGGTTTTGTTGCAAATACCTTCGATTTCAAATGTCTCTCAGAAAGAAATCCAAGGGAATTAAATCGGGAGACACCTAGCAGGCCACTTCACAGGACTCCTTCTTCCAATCCATCGCTCGGGAAACCGATTATCCAAAAATTGACAGACTGCTATAGCAAAATGTGGGGGTGCCCCATCCTGTTGCAAAAACAGTTTGCTGAGCGGTGGATTGGAGGAAGGTGCCTACTTTTGGTTGGGACACCCTGTATTAAATGTTAATATTTGGAATTAACGAAGTTATTATATAATGTGTTTATTTTATGCACAAAAAGTACCATTAACGTCACCATTAATATTATACAACGTTCAAAGGACACGTGACCAAATTTTGTTGATGATTGAGATACCTTTAGCATTTTCTTTATGACAAGTGTTTTCTCGCTGTATTGAAACATTATTAAAATGATGCAACTTCTATAACGTTAGTACTGTTAGCAATGTTATAAGACATGCTCTTTTAAGAAATAAATTACGTCCTAGCCTTCTCTTTCCTAGTTAGTATAAAGACCCTTTTCAGAATAATTGAAGAAGATTCATTTAACGTCACCAATAACCTGCAATATCAGTTTATTTTGAATGTACTCCTTCTCGTTATACAGAACTAAAACGGACAAAAAACACAACAGAGTATTACATGCATTTAAATGAAAAATTAGCCAAGCTACAGGGCCAACTTAGACATACTCAAAAAAATGTTGGAAAGTTCTCCCTTATTGGTATTCCAGGGGCTCATAGAGTTCTAAAACTTTATTTGCCTCATTTCACTAATAAGTTTAGAATGTTGCTTGATTCTTTTTGTTTCAACTTGGGTGTTTTGTGTCTATCCGAAATTGCTCCTTTATTTTCATCTTTTTATTTTCTTTGTTCTCGTCAGTTTAATACATACTTTCCATAATAAATATCCTTGTGAATTCTGTTATAGACTTTATAAAGTTCATATGGAATCGTTCAATTTGTGTTATAAAGACACATTTAAACCTAATACTTCTAAGTATTTATAACAGTACTAAATAACTATTGTTGGCGCCACTCTGTAGACATTTCTTTTCATGGAATTTTACTTACTCGAATATGTTTAAGAAATTAAAATCTTTGTTTCTATTTACTATAGCAACAGGAATAGAAAAATACAACGATAAATTACGCTGATGATAATACATTTAATAGATATACATATAAGATGTATACCGTCAATAATTATCCAAATGACGAACAATTCTGTTGAATAGATATTGTTACCTCCTTTCTCTTATTATTTATTTTTGAGAAAGAATTGAGGCAACATATGCGAACGACTAGCTGGTTTAAGTCGGAGCAGAGAGCCGTGGATTTAGAGCATTCGTAAGAGTGGAGAAACTTACCCTTTCTGACATGTACAGCATAAGCGACAGATTTCTGTTTGTTTCGAGAAAAGGAGACAAAGAAAAATTGATGTTAAATTGGGCACCATCTATAGTAAAATAAGTAAAATTGTCTCTTTTTCTCGAATAACCAGTCTGCTATAGATCAGACTGAAATTGTTGGTAAGAGAAATAAAAAAATAGTTTAAAATGAATGTTAAAATATATTACATGAAAAATAGACAAATCGGTTTGAAAGACAAATTGAAATTTAAAATATATATATATATATATATATATATATATATATATATATTAAATTTCAATTTGTCTCGGATTGTCTCAAAATCACACCACCATCCATCACAAATAAATTCCGTTGTCAACACTCTTGTAACCAGATCCCTCAGACTAACAGACAATTACAACAGACAATCCGAACTACAAACATTACAAGAAGCACTTCTACAAAACGGTTACGACAAAGGACATATAACGCGATCCATACACAAAGCACAAAATCCTTCCCAAACTGATCAGACAGAAACTCCTCCTCAGCAAAAAGCTTTCCTACCTTACATCAAAGGTGTCACAGACAAAATTTCAAAAATCCTGAAATCCAATAACATAAAAACCATATTCACAACACACCAAACAATTTCCAATTTAATCAGAACCCCAAAAGACCAAATACCTAATGATTCCCACGGTGTATACGAAATACCTTGCTCAAACTGTCCCCAAACCTACATTGGACAAACCAACAGACGGATTAACAATAGAATATATGAACATCGTCTTGCAGTTAGAAAATCCGATCCCACATCATCACTTGCCCAACACCGCCTTCTAACAGGCCATAATATAGACTTCGATAACACCAAAACCATAGCACCATCATTTTTCCAGAAACCGCGAATCATCCGCGAAGCAATTGAGATTGAAAAACGTCCCAATTGTCTAAACAAAAGGGATGACGGTCATCGTCTTCCAGTCGCTTGGAAATCATTGATCTCCAGGCTAGCCCCATAATATTCATCCACACCTCATAATCCTGATAGCAGCCGTTCTGCTCTGATGCCTCCATCAACAGACTCTCAACCCCCCACCACTCTCCCACCCACAGACAGCTTTCGTATAAATAACACTTCGCCCGATACTGCCAGCGAGTTCGCTCTAAGGAGTAGGCAGGTTGAGGCCTTAGAGACGGATCGCGGTGAGATCTGGGGAGTAGGCAGATTGAGACCCCGGAATCGAACCAGTTCCACGAACTCCTAGCATTATTTTCTTTGACAATTTTTACTTGACTCACTTTTTCTCTTGAAAATGGCTCCAAAACGGGAACCGAAACGTCGAGACATTAACAATCTCAGACGCGGTTCAACCCGAGAACCTAGTATTTTTCATACATATATATATATATATATATATATATATATATATATATATATATATATATAAAACAAATTTATACCAGTATCATAGATGGATTATGGTTGAGGTAACTGGTTCTGGGACAGCAATCCAGGTCCACAATTGTCTCTAATTGCAAGAATGAATCCTAAAGTTTCCTTGGCAATTTACGTAACCAACTATGTGGTTTAATGTAAAGATAATGAAAGATTTAGAAATTTAAGCAAGTTAGCTGTGCAAAATTTAAGCAATGTTAGCTATGCAAATATAAGCAAGTTAGCTGTACAAAATTTATTTAAGTTAGCTGGACGAAAAATATTTAAGTTAGCTGCACGAAAGATTTAAGTTAGCTGCACGAAAATAAGCTGATTTCTTAGACTATATATTGCCAAAAAAATGAAAAGGAAAGAGAAAAATATTTTTAAAACCATGTGGTACACATAGTATTTTAACTACTTATTAAATTAAAAAGAATTGACCTTGAATTCAAATTTATTTTAAAAATAATTGAAATTATATCAAAGGCAAAATTTTAAGATTAACTAACTTTTTAAATGAATATAATGAAATTACCTGTATGTTAAACACTTTATAACTGGGATATAAAAATTGTAATATCAATTACTGAAGTCCACAGTTAAAAAGTATATTCATTTGAATCAGTACAAAGGCTGCAAGCAAATGACTTCCTGGTGAGTTTTACTGATAAGGTAAACTTTTTTTGTCCTAGTTACTGGAAAACAACGCTACCAAAAAAATGTGAGAAATCTAATTCCCTATTTAAATTGAAAGCTATAAAATATAAAAATAGTACAAGTATGGCCATCTGTCAGTGGTTAAGTTAAGCGCACCAACTTGCAGGTCCCAATTTTACAATTTCCTTTACTCACAACTAAAATAGTGGCATATAATCGATAAAAGGAATCTATAATAATAGTTTATTTTATTATTTCCACACCAGCTGATTTGCCTTTGCAATTTCTATTTTGTGCATAACCACAAATATGAACAGATGTAAATAAATAGTAAAACGTATTGATAACAGGAAATATATTACATGTTATAGGATTTACTATATATAGAATGAGAAAAGGTAAGGAAAATAACCATATGTACTCCATAGTAAACAAAAATATAAAAATTGAAAAATAGATATTTGATGTAACTAAATTTTGTAGACAAATTGTTCATTGTTTCCTGGGATGCTGTGTTACAACAGAAATGAGATACATAATAGTGTTAATAGAAAAACAGGACTAAGTTCCTAAGATATAAAACTAAGTACATAAAACAGTGTGAAATGGTTTAGCAGTTATACATGTAAAATTCTGTTAGTTGAAAACAGTTTCATTTACAAAAACTGAATCCAAAAATGATATGCAGGTCGTGCTAAATATCCACAAAACACTAGTTTTTAAATAAAACTGTTAAATGGACATAGGCCATGTAACAGAATCTGGCATTCAAGTATCGTACTCTAAACAATGATAAGAGTTCAATGCATCTTTAGAGCTATCTGCAATAAGTCTGATGCTCCTAAAAATGTAAACAAAAATGCCAAGATAAATACAAATCAGCTGCACAAAACTTTTGAATATTTATATATTCAAAATGAAATTATTATATACAGGGTGATTCACATAAAACTCCCCAGGCAGTTTCCGTAACAACGAAACGAAACGAGGTATTCAATTTCTGTAAAGGCCAGTCGTTACATATTTTTGGCGGCTTTTATTTTTTGGAAAGAAAATTTTCGATGACTGGAGCTTTGAAAGTATAATGTTATCAAAGTTTGTTTAATTCTAAGTATTTTTTGTAGTAGACACTTTTCTACAAAACCAGTCGTTTTCGAGATTAATCGAAATAATATAAAGACAAATAAGTTTTTGTAATGAGAAGTGTGTGATCCCTGTTATATCCTTTGTTTACGTGATTATTACATGTTTTTTTCTGGTGTATGGGTAGGTTGGAATAGGTTTTTCTTTTTTTGTGTCCTAGTGCTTGCAATATTTTAATTAAATACGTGGGTGGCTGAATGGCTTCGGCCTTAATGCGAAAAAAATAATTTGTTTTGACTTTTAAATAAAATATGTAAATATGTACGTCTTTATTTTTGAGGTAAATGTTCAAAATTGTTTCCTCCTTCATACACATGTTAAACTGTTTAATTATTTATTCCCAGTTACTTTCAATAAGGTATTTCTATCTACTGTGGCAACACTGGAATATATTTTATTGTATAGGTCAGCCAAATCATCGATTGGGGGCGAGCGTAGGTGCGTCTTTACTATGTACATACTTCGGTATGCGATGTAAAGCAACGACAGGCGCAGTTAGTACTTGGATGGTGACCATTCCAACGGAAACCGCGTTCTCGCCTCACACATCTTCCAGCGGCTTGTATATCAGTGTATGCGCGGAAGTTATACAACCTTAGGCGAGGGTTGTATAGGAGATATACCATCCTTCGGAGGGGATGTAAAGCCGTCGGTCCCTTGTCTATTAAATGTTAGGCAAGTAAAAGATCCCTACTCTTCTTAAGGGAAGAGGTTCGGCAAAATTCCTGGTTGGGGGTAGCTCGTCTACAGGCGTCGGTGTTAGGCCTCAGTAGCGGAAATAGGCCGACGTTAAATAAATGTATAAAAAAAAAAAAATCATCGATTGGTTCAGTGCAAATTAAATTTTTTAGATGTCCCCATAATAAGAAATCTAATGGAGTTAAGTCAGGTGATCGTGCTGGCCACCTGATTACTCCATTAATTCCTATCCATCTTCAAGGATATGTTCGTTGCAAGTGTCTAACTGCTATTCTTGAATTACGTACCTGTGCCCTGCCCCGTCTTGATGAAACCAGTTTATATGCTCATCATGAGAATTGTTTCGTAATAAACTTGGCAGCTCCTCTTGCAGGAACCCCCGATATCAAGCACCATTTAACGTTTCATGAAATAGATAAGGTCCGACTATGTATCCGTTCAATATTCCACACCATGCATTTACTTTAAAAACTGTTTGATTTCTGGTTCTTCATACCCACCTCGGATTATTTTGAGACCAATGCCGAGCGTTCTGTGTAATCACAAGCCTATTACCATGGAAGCAGCTCTCATCGCTCCACGACACATTTTTCAAAAAATTCGGATTCAGCAATAAAATTTATGCGACGCTGAAAATCACCAGGTCCTAAATGATGAACATAATGTACTTTATATAAATGGTACTTATTTTTCTTTAAAATTCTTTGAGATGAGGAGTAGAAAATATTTGTTTCACATGATAATTTCCGTAAAAACATATTTGAATTATTTACAATATTGTTAATTTCTAAAGCAGTATTTGCATCACTTGTAGCCGTTAACTGTTTATTATGCCTTAACTTTTTAAAACTTCCGTAATTTTTCAAATTATTAAAGGTCTTATGATCTGACATAAGCAAATTGAGAAAACGTAAATGGAATAATAATCTTTCGGCTTCATGGGATTTTTTTCTATATTCTTCGTAGATCAAAATCATGTTTAATTTGTCTTCGTTGGTGTACAACCATTTCTGAATTATCTTGTAATAACAAACGCATTCAAAAACTTAAAAATTGGTTGTGTGTCAACAAACGTCAAAATAAATTACTACACAACATACTTGACTTTACATTATTAAATTAGACTTAGGACCACTAGTTTATATAATTAACAAAACAATACAGGGGTTAATGAAAATTAATTCTTTAAAAAGTTTAAAAATATGAAATATTAAATAATTTGAAAGACATTGGCCTTTTTAAAAAATGTGTCATTACAAAATTATATGTATATTATTACTTCAACGCCATCTTTATACAACCATTTGAAAGATTGCGAATCACTTTAAACTAAGTACCTATTGTATGTAGTGACTACCTTTGAGCGAATTTTAATTTTTTTGCTAGTTACCAAATATTTGACCGAATATTTTTTTCGATTTATCTCGAAAACCACTAGTTTTAATAGAAAAGTGTATTCTACAAAAAGAATTTAGAATTAAACAAACTTTAATAATATTATACTTTCAAAGTTCCGATCATCGAAAATTTTCTTTCAGGCGTCGCGACGTCGCGGACGCCACTGTCATTGACAACATTTGAACAACAAAATAAAGCCACCAAAAATATGTAACGAATGACCTTTACAGAAATTAAATACCTCTTTTCGTTAATACGGAAACTGTCTGGGGAGTTTTATTTGAATCACCCTTTATACTTCGAACACAATACATGGTCATGTTATGTCTGTTATGTGTTCCATGTTCTAACCAAATTTATGGCTTACAGAACACTCACAATGGTTTCTTATTTTTAACCATTGTTAAAATCTAATATATTGTTTTGGTTAAGGACATCTAACATACAATTGGTAAATATTTAAAAACCATATAATGCTTATTAGAGAGAACTTCACGTTTTAAGTCGGAGCTTGACAAGTGTATCTGTGATGTTGAGCCTTATATAATTGGTAAATTCCTTTCATTTAATTAACGCCCAATGCCCATTAGTTCTTGTTACATGTTAACGCTATCGTAACATATTTTATTATGCATTAAATAGGCTTTCATATGCCAAGGCGAATTCTTTAATGTGTTAGTTTCATTTCAGATTATTCCATTACCCACTATAAAGATATCAAAGATCCGTGTTTTACTAGTTAGATTTGGATTTGGAATATTCTTTTAATATTGGGAATATTGTAAGAGAGCAAAAAAATTTATTTGCAAAACTGTTGTCCAAATTGAAAAATAATGAACTTAATTTTTTTGTTCAGAATACTGTTTTCTACTAGTCTGATTTGGATTTGAAACATAATTCTTGTTTTTCTTTAATAATCCGAAATTTGAAATTTTGAACAAATTTCAGAAAAACGTTTCTTTTTTGTATCTAGCAGATAACTATCATACATTTAAAATCTAATATGAAAACTTTTTATATACACTGTTGATCTAATTCTGATCACGCTAGTCACTAGATCACGCTATCAACAATATCAAAAAAATATAATAAAAC
Organism: Leptura quadrifasciata; assembly: GCA_963675555.1. NCBI lineage: Eukaryota > Metazoa > Arthropoda > Insecta > Coleoptera > Cerambycidae > Leptura > Leptura quadrifasciata. The sequence continues at coordinate 201,347,768 of OY776673.1, read as the reverse complement.
TCACTCAATATCTGTTATTATTATACAGTTAATTAGGGAAATGAAAAGTGATATGTGAAGTAAAATTCTGCTGATTCTTACACCAGACATTTTCCAACAATATACTTACTGTGAATTGTAGAATCAACCGACCAACTTGGACATAAAGAAAACTGGTTAAATCGTTTTCTCATTTTCTGAAAGAAAATAATATAAAATATAACACGTTGGGAATAGACACGCTGTGCTAAGTTGTTAAACCGACCAAAACGACTGTCCAAAGATACGTATATACTAAAAGACTTTAAATTTCATCCTGCAGGACAAAAATTCTTCTCATTCCGACCCTCATGAATCCAACGTTCTTGTCTCCATTTTGAATTTCATTACATCGCGTTCAATTGGTCTATTTTTATTTTGTATTTATCCTGACCACAGGACTGCGTTGCGCCAGATGTTCATAATATGTTCGAGTTTCAGGTCCTTCAGATCGATATTCCTATTTCTTTATATATATTTTGCTGACATTACTATTCACTGAGTGTTTTGAATAGGAGACATGACAAATGATGCTGGTATTTGCGGAATTACAATTTCCTTTGATAAATATCAAAGCTTACGGTGAATTATATTTGCGAGAACAATTTAAATAGTATTTTCTGTGCGCAAAAATTTTTCATAAAAAATGGAATTTATTTGCGAATGAAAACCAACCCGAAGTTTACTTAAAAAATATTTTTTACAAATTGTAAATAATATTACTAACTTATTTGCTTTTCAATGTATATACTAATTTTTCGTTGCGCTTCCTAATTTAGCTTTTTCTGGAGTTTCCAAATACCAAAAAGTGAAAATCATCTTTTTTTTTTTATACATTTATTTAACGTCGGCCTATTTCCGCTACTGAGGCCTAACACCGACGCCTGTAGACGAGCTACCCCCAACCAGGAATTTTGCCGAACCTCTTCCCTTAAGAAGAGTTGGGATCTTTTACTTGCCTAACATTTAACAGACAAGGGACCGACGGCTTTACATCCCCTCCGAAGGATGGTATATCTCCTATACAACCCTCGCCTAAGGTTGTATAAAATCATCTTATATTTAACTAAAAGGAATAAAATATCATAATTCTAATTTAATTCCGCTAATACATTTATTTTCAAAAACATTTACTAAATTTTCATTCATATATAATTATCTTTGCAAATCTCAAGTAAAATCAAAATCAGTTTAAATTCGATTCTAATAAACTCGAAGTCACTAACAACACATTCGTTTCAAAATCACAAGTTAATATTGTCAGCATTCCCTATCTAATTACATGAACTCGGAAGCTTTTTGTCCAAGCTCAAAGACCAGTATCTTATTCAAGACATACGTACTTTTTTATTGTTTGGAGTTCAGTCCAACCTGTTTAAACAAAACTCAAATTTAGAAAATTAGAAATTACAATTAGCTTTACCGTCTATTAATTATAGGTACGCAAATATATATTCTTCCTTGTTAAGCCTCGGACAATTCCTATAAATTTTTTCCTCTTTATTTTATGTACAATATCTACAACCACCTTAAAATTTAAAATCTCTTTTATGGATCTTACGGCCGTTTAAGTGAGACCGTGTCGAACGAGGAAATCCTCATACTTCCAACTTTAAACGGTGATAATAAATATCAGGAGGCTCAAAAAACATCGTGCCCCTATCATTCGATGGGATAATTAATTTTGAATCGATCTAGCTCAAAAAAGTGAGTCATTTTTGTATTGTGATTTAAATCCGGATTATTTTTCACGAAATTACTCATTCGGAGACGCTGCCTTTAAATGGGACACTCCAATCGAACTGTTTTGTTTTGTAAATAAATATTCAATAATTAGGTTTGAAAAAACGTTAAGTTCAAACATTTGGCACATTAATTATAATTCTTTTTCCGAGTATTCAAAGTTAACTTACTTTTTTTAGAAATATTAATTTGAATAGCTGTCTGTCATATAGTTTATCTCAAATTATCCCAAGTTTACACTTACTACTAAATATATATATACCACATATGTTAACAAACACATATTACCGACTTTGTTAAAGTGTTACAGGCAAAATAATTATTACAGCTGTCCATTCCACGAGAACGACAGTCAAAGTCTCGACCTCTTGTAATAAACTGTCTTCAGTGACGCTACCTAGGGCCTCTATCATACTGCTTATTGAGAAAGTGGTGTTTCTACACTTTAAATGAAAAACAGGCGCTCAAAGCAAAACCCGCTTGTATTTGTTGCAAGGTGCAAATTTCAAAGCCGATTTACCGGCGTTAAATTTATTAAAAGCTTTGTTTTTTGTTTTATTTTGTAGCTAATTTGATTATTGAACCAAGGTGGGTATGACTTAGAGGTTGGATTTTTCTTTTTCTCAAGTGTATTAATTTGTTTGTCATAAAAAGCATCCACAGCCATATTTATCTCACTACAATTTCCAAGTAAAGTCCAATCAATACTCGCTGATATAATTACAGAAAATTAGTCTTGCAAAAAAGATAAAATTTGAATTTGATTGTAGTCTGGTCGATAGCCGAGTGGATTAAGGCGCGAGGTAGCAATCGCGATTAATCACACAGACATCGCACCACCGGGTTCGAATCCTGGCTCCGGTACTGGCACTGTAACCCCCCTTCCGCACAAGCTCTGGCTTCTGGAATTAGGGGTTGTCTAATTTCTGTGGTGTTTATTTATTATATTTATTATTTATTTAGCGGATTTATCCTCATTACTTCTTAAAATTTCTATTATCATTTACTTTTCATTTTCATTTGCTAGCCTCAATTCTTTATTTTTATGATATATATAAGTTTTCCTGTACCTTTTATATCTAGTTTATTAGTTCTATTGTTTCCCATCCTGCAGTTGGTACTTGTCCTGTTGGATGGTGTATTTTTAAAATAAAAATAAAAAGTAAAATAACTAACACTGCATATGCGTTTAAAAAAGTCTTCAGCCCCTTACCGCAAATATAAATAAATTCTAGCAGTATGCTTTATGAATTTAAAATCAGATCATTAGTTTGCATGTCATTTATGTTTTCCTGTTAATAAAAAAGCTCTTAAGAGAGCGAAGTGCAGTATTTTATGCACTGCGATTTTGCTGCGCCTTGTTGGTAATGGGCCAACGTCGCCTTGCTTGTGGTAGTAGCACAGAGTGCAGATTGTTTACTTCAATAACCCTCTACCTAACATATTCCACACAAAGTCTATTTTTTTACGCGCGAAATTTAATGATACTTGTATTTGTCGGATTGAATAAGCCCATGGAATTAGTAAATATATTCTACAGAATATAAAAATATACATATTATAACAATTAATAGTATATTTATTTAAAAACTGATTAATTTTAATAAATGTAGTAAAATTCAGTAAACTAAATACGACAGTATCGCAATCAAAAAACCCACTAATGCGAGTCAATAATTCATAATTGTGCTCAGTATCAAACGTTTAAATGCCATAAAATGAAAGTGTTTTCTCACCTCCGACGTGAGGGCTTTCCAGTTATCCTTCTTTATTTAGTAGGCCTAGGAAAAGCATTACGTTATTAATGTTTGTAGTACAAACTAACAGAGCGTATAGAGTTCCAGGAATTCCGAATGCATTTTGTTTTGAAAACTCAATTTCACAGAAGTCCCCCAAATCTTCTGTTCCAAATGAATGTTAGAGAATTATCTTATGATGTGAGAAGATAATTTCAAATCTTGGTCTAAAGAAGTATTTCCAAATCAAAATAAATTTAAAGTCCCTTGCACTAATATAAAATGTCATTAAAAGACCACACCCTAAATACTATCGAAAACTATTTCATTTGAATTTCTATCATACTATTTATATCTGAATATTTTTCTATATTAGTGTTGAATTTCTATTATTTCCATAGCAAAAGAAAAAACAATTTTCTTTTCACAAAGTATGTTCAAGTAAGTAAAAAGTATATGGAAACATGTCTACAGAGCGGCGCAACCACCACTAACATGAAACCACCAAGTAGATTTTGTTTGAAGGACTATTGAGTACGAATTTCCTATAAATGAACTATTTAAGTTGAACGTTAATGGCCAGATGATGATCAAGACTATTAGTGGACTGAAAAATACTCTCACACCCTTTAGAGAGAGAGGCCTAGATGATTTATCATCTACGTCTACTATTGTTATTTAAGAAATTTATTCAATTTCCCAAAAACCTTTGACGAAATCTGCAAGCGAAAGACAATTGTGCAAAGGCTAGTTGTTACTAAAGAACTAGATAAAGTAGGAGCCGAGCCCATTACTATAAAACCTAAAGTGGATTCAATTGCTACTGGGGTATTGAAAGAACCTAATATTCCTAATTTGCCCGAATAAATGTGGATATAGCTCTGACCCTAAAATGCCAGCAATCCGATGTGGACGACCAAAATAACTATCTGCCAACGGCACGTCCTTTAAATGCGCCAACGCATTTAAATTTACTTCAGCATATGGCAGTTCATCAGTGATCTTGTCAATTAATTTTATTTATTTATTATTCTGTTTTAATACCTTGTTTATATTTACGTCCTGACTGAGTTTAGCTATTCTTCCACTCAACCAGGACGGCGAAATGAGATACCGTTAACCCATCCAAGTTACGGACTAGCCCAATTCAATTCAAATTAACATAACTTCATTCATATTATAATATAATAAGTACCTCCCCAGAACCCATCCCGGGGTCGACCGTAAAGCCACCGCGTTACGCGATGGCGGATTGCAGGATCGGGCGGAACCGATCTGATTCGGTTAAAAAACAATAAAAACTTTAACCTAAACTCCTTCTGAGACAAACAGATTAAAAAGGTATTCAAATTATTTGCATCGAACATAAAAGACTTAACAACACATAAAACTACACAAAAAGAACTTGTTCACATATCACTTTTTAAAATTTCGCAGCTGACGCAGGCACCTCAATCCAAAACGAAGTATAAATACCGGGCTGGGCAAAGGCTGGTCTAAACTTTGACTTTAAAAATTTTGATTTCACAAAGTTTTGATTTTGTAAAAATCTGCGATGAGAAATGAATTTATAGACAAAAATGTACAGAAAGAAAGCAAGAAGAACAAACGCGACAAAAAGATTACAAACAAAAAGGAAGAGGGGAACAGGAAAGATTTAAAGATACGAAAGGTGTGCAATATTAGTAAATGTAGATACGGTAAGCTGAGGTTATAATTGGTGAAGTTTGGCTACAAGGGTTGCCGGAAAATCGGTAACGTCTGGTACGATAAGGGATGTTTAATCCGAAATGGGGCATTATGCTGCCTAATTTGTGTTATGCGGCTTGTTAGCGGACTATCGCCCAGCTTGAAAGAGTACAAGTTTTAAGAGGTCTGCTGGGAAGTCGAAAACGTACAGATTGTACAACTTTGGCGACAGGCACGATCCTTGCAGGACTCCCGTGCAAATGGCCAGTCGCACCATGTTGAGAATTTGTTACTCACGAACTCAAGAACGAGTAAATTAGCTTGGATGAAATAAGTAGGAAAGTTATTATGGGGTAGTTTGTAGAGTAAATTCGGGATCCAGAAGGTGTCGAACGCCTTCTCAATATTGAGGAGCACCATGGCGGTGCTCTTCCCGAGGTTGTATTGTATTTTGATGGCGTTAACTATTCTATCGACCTGTTGCACCTTGTCTCTACCCCTCCTGAAGCCAAACTGGGACTCATCGTCGATGTGGAGTTCCTCCTGAACAGCAGCTTGGAGATAGCCGACAGCAACGAGATGGGCCTGTAGCTGCCGACGAACTTCGCGTTCTTATTTGGCTTGAGAATGGGAACGACCACGGCGCATTTCCACTGGCTCATTCCTAGGTAATTTTAGAGTCGAAGGTATAGGACCTTAGAGCCTTTAGTGCTGCCTAGTTATCTGAAAGTATATGCCCTTCTAATGCCTTTGTTTAGGAATTCCTGGACATATAGACCTATAGCGTTTTCCGTCTGGAAGATGGTTGGGGTGTTTCCAGGGGCTCTAGATAGTCTGCGTTTAGGCCCCGTTACGCCCACACCTACCCTTTCAGCCATCTTAGATCCATCTGTGTGTCAGATGAGTGAATCTTTCTCTAACCGCAGTGTTTCGATCCTGCTCGTTTAATGGCTTTCGATCAGCTCATCAAAAGGCTTGATTGGTATTGAGACAGTGGGTTTGGTCATGGACTCAAGTGATAAACCAGATCGCCTGGTTTGAAGTTCTTTAAGTGATCTACAACTCTTATTTCAAATTTTAGTTGATTATTCAATAAAAAAGAAATATAAAATTGCTATGTAAGTATAACACTGAAAATTGTCTAATATGTAACTAGTTCAAATTTCAATAATCTAATCAACATAAACTGTAGGTTCAGTCTTCTATACAAGTCGAAACTAATTTATAAATTATATTTTTTTCTATTAAGATTTGTACTTTAAATATTAAGTATTTTACTACTGTGCTCCCAATGAAGTCCAGATTTATTTTCAGTAAAAGTGACTTCATTTATTCGACTAAAATTATAGAATAATACCAATAATAATAAATAAATAAATGAAAAATTATTTTAGAAAATATTTCTTTCAGAACCCAGAAAAAATTTAAACACAAACTATATTTTATAAATAGAATATTTAATATTTTAATATTAAGTGATTATTTAAAAACCACACAGGAAATCATAAGCATCAACGCTAACTCGAGTTAAGGAAGACGCGTTTTTAAAAACAAATGAAAAACCTAAATGTTCACAAAATTAACTTTATTACAATGATGTTACACAGAACAAGTTGCTAGTTCAAGTGTAGTAAAGTATCTGAAGGATTATTCTCACAGTTACTATTTTTTATAACTTTGCCTTATCATAATAAACAGAAATAATACATCATTAAACCATGTCAGCAAAGATGGGAATGCTCACATAACTCTCTATAAAAATAACATAAAACTTGATGATGAACCGTACGATTATAAAGGGACGTATCTTTTTCCAGCTTCGCGTTCCATTATCCAAACAAGCTTAATACGGGACGCCAATTGTTCCGTTTTTGCCTCTGGCTGATATTCCAAGTGAAATGTAAACATTTTTTCGTAATTTAATTTACACCTTTACTGAGACCACTTGTTAATACCCAAATCTGTTGTTTTTTCCAATGTTGTTCCATTTTGTCATTCTTTCCAATATATACCTAATTTATTACTAAAAAAATTGAATTGCAATAATTATAATATTAATTGCTGTACATGTTGACATATTAATTGTGGATTTTTATATACCCCAATCTTGTGCTTTTGACGATTATGTAGAACTCCATTGTTCTCGCTTGTATCACTACGACCTTATAATTATTAAACTATGAACGAAACTTGTACCAATTGTATAAAATTTTGAAATATTGAAAAATAAAATTAAAAACTTTACTGTGAATAAGCAATGGTAACGCGACTGTCTTTCATGCATCTGTAATTGGGAGTATATAAACAGTAACTTTTAGTAGGATACTGACTAGTGTGACCGTTTTGAAGCTAGATTCTCGCAACAGAAATATATTCTTGAGAAAGAACACATTTATTTTTTATGCATAACAAATTACGTTATTTTAGAAAGGACTGATAAAATACTTGTAAGCCGGATATCTTATTACGTAATTGATGAAATTATAAACATCTCATAAACGTTAAAGAAATGGCCGGTGAAAATCCGTGGCCAGAACTTCTTGAACTAATTAAGATGACGGAATAAATATTTTAAAATTATTCTTAAATATAACATACTGATAATGTATAATGTTATCTTTTGAGTAAATATTCATTAATGTTTCTTCGTTAATGAAAAACATGCAAGCTTGTTTTGCGAAAGCCAATTTTATTTTGAAAGTAAAATCTAATAAGCAACTTATTGACTGATATGAAATTAAAGGCTCTAATAAAAAGCTCTAAAGTGCTGGGATATAAAATGAAAGCTTATAACTTAATTTAGAATGCTTTCAATTCGAAATATACGAATATATTTTATTCAGCGTGGCGGTAACGGAACAAAATATAACAGCATTCAGATACTTATTGTGAAAACAATTCCAGCAACCATAATGAGAAATTTTTAGATAGTATAAAAATTAAGAATAGCTGTTATTTTTGTATTAATCTTGATATATATTTTGAAATTTGAGGCATTTTTATTTATACATTTTTTAATCGGGTCATTTAGATTAAGGTCTTGGCGAAGTTTAGCATTAGCAATTCAACCAGGACAATTAGACAACCATAATGTCCTACGACATTGCCATCTGCCACAACTGAGACTTAAACTCAGTCCACTGCTACCAAATCGGCAACACGTTGAAAACACTACTAAACATCTGTGCTTTAGCTAGAATTTTACATTTTAACATAGTGGTATATAACTCGGTATCCTTGGTCACATTTATTCAGTTGAACTTATTGTTATAGGTCGAAGTACAGTTATATACTTTTAAGTTTCGTGTTATATATGGTGAGAGGTGAGCGCACTCACCCAAAAGTTCCGGGTTCGATCCCCGGTCGTGGCAGTGGAAAATACTGTGAGAGAGATTTTCCATTATACAGGTGTGTGTCCCTTGTCTCTAAATGTGTAGCCCCCTCCCACACAAGGCTCTTCTAGAACCTTCCGGGATAAAGGTGGTCGTCATTATCTGTGGTGTATTTATTATATTCGATACTCACCTAAAATAGAAAAACCTTTTCCCACGGTCCTCCAAGAGTGCGTTCATATTCACTTAACATAGCCACTCCCGAAAGGGGCTAAACCCGTGTTACCCGTTTTCAAGAATGCTAGCACGATGGTGATGTCGAGACCTCTCGTCGATCTCCACCAATTCCCCAAACGGCCAAAACCGCCCCCGAAAGGGGTGAAATGCGGATAGGCCGTCTTCCCCTGTCAAACAAATGATTTATTTTCTCTTCTCTGGCACACTTACTTCATAAACCGCGTATCAAAGGGGTAGTTTTTGCCGTTTCAGGGGTTCGCCTCGGTGAGAAGCCCCAGCATCACCATCTTGCTCAGCATCCTCGAAAAACGTGGGTGACGCAGGTTTAGCCGGTATGAGACGGCGCATCCGCTATTCACCCCTTTCGGGGGTGGTTTTTGGCTGTTTGAGAGGTTGGTGGAGATTGAGGGGAGGTCTCGACATCCCATCATGCTCAGCATCGACCAAAAAGGGGATAACAAGGGTTTGGCCGGTAGAAGACGGCGGATACGCAGGTACCCCTTCCGGGGGTTGTTTTTGGCCGTTTCTCGAAAACAGGGGGGGGCATACTCGTAGTCTCGTTACGCTCTGAACAATAAACATTTCCGTCCTACTGCGACTCGTACAATGTACTATTTTAGGATTTAACCCTCTCAAATATTGTCGATTCTGAAGCACTGTACTCAACGCAACTTGACGTTTATTAAATAACTCTTTTTCTGGTATCTCATAAATCGCGAGCGTGTACTGGTCATGCTTTCTTTCACAGATATGGGGACCTATTTGGTAGGTCCCGATTGAGAATTTTCCACAAAGTTTCTTGTATTATAGTGATCTTCAATTTTACTGGGTAGACAAATAATGCAACAAAAACTTTACGAGCTTATTATTAACGTCGGTGAACCATTCGGTATGCTGTCTTCAACCAAGCCGACGTAGATTAAAAACCTATAAAGGTAAGTGTTTCAATTCGTGGGCGGAATAGTACAGAGAGTAATAGTATTTTTATTTGCACAGTAAAATTGCAAACGACTATAGCTTGTTTTCCGGTATTTTCTTTTTAATTTGCTTAAATTATCTAGTAACAGAAAAAAATATGACGAAATTTGGAGGCCTCCATACAGTTTGCATCTAAAATGAGGTTAGATTAAGTTATAATATATCAAGAATACCCAAGAATGCTATGCCGAATAGTATAATATAGTGTCAAATAATAATACATCGGTTGCGTATTAGATTTTTCGATATATAATGTCATTTATTACTATTGTGAATTGAATAATAATGACAATATGAATAATATTAATATCAGAGAAATGGCAGGTTATGTTCACGAAAGTCATAAAAGTAATTTTTTTACGTTTGAAGAAAACCATTTCTGATCACTTAATATAAAAATAAGCGACAAAACTATTTTTTGAAAAAAACTCAAAAGTAGCATAAAAAGTTTCCGTCTTTCTCCCAATTTCTTCCCCGTTGCACTAAATTTCCTTCTCGTTCCAGGTTTTCCTGATTTTCCCGTTCGGTAGACTTTCCATTTACAGAAATGTTGAACCGTCTGCTTTATCTTCATACTTTTTATTATGATATGTTCAGAACTCTTCGATTATTACATATTTTTGAATATATGTGTGCTGATTGAAAAAATAAAAGCTACCAAATTAATAATTTTATGAAAATCTTGAATCATCGATTTCATGTTGACTTTTCAATTATTTTTTCATTGTAATCTATTCATAATCATTCGATTGCCTTATCTGTATAAATAGAAAGGAAACTGTGAAACGCGAAGTACTGTAGAGGTATCTGGCAAGTTTTGCGTTTTTTCATGGGGGATTTTTGGGGCATTATCGATATCATAAAAAATAAAGTTATTACCGTTTCAATCGTAACTATAATGCTAGACTCGCTCGATTGATGAATACAAAAGTGAGAGAAGTTATTGCTCGGATTAAATATTGTTTTCTCATTTTTTAACTTTAATTTATTTTAACTCAATAAAAGCTGACTCCATGAACCAGCTAAATTAGTTACAGTCCATTGCATTAACGCACATGATATCCTCCATAGTGAGCGGATTTACGATAATAAGCTGTGGCTCTTAAAACAAACGAGAAGGATTTATACGGAAAACATGTTTTATTCCTTACTCTTCATTCGTTGTATCGTTATTCAAGGTTTGCTTAATGCAATAAACAAGTACAATACTTACTTATTTAATGTCACATTCACGCAGGCGTGAGAAAAAACATTTTTGTTTTATTTTAATTAATTTTACAATAATTCTCCTTGTGGTAAACTTTTTATATATTTATGCAGTAGCTAGTTAGTGATGCGCAAAAAGTTAATGCCTTTGTAACGTTCCCAACGTTGAAGAAATTTTGGTTTTACGTATAATAATTGTGGCAATTACTGCGAACATTTCAAGTAATCTTATTTTTACTTGAACCAGCCTTTCCTATCTGTCCGGATGACAAATCGTCCTCTTCTGACAGATGCCTTGTTTTGAAGAAAAGAGATTCCCTTAATTTAATTTTTCAATGTTGCGCTTGTACGCTGCCAGCTGAAAAATGATATCGATGCAGTTGAAAGTAGTCAGCCAACCGCAAGGAATGTAATCGTATCATATTTTAAGGATTCTACTACCCTCAGATTGATTCTCCTAATTTGTTAAATAAATCGAGCAGCTGTACCTTTCAGAATTCCCACAAGCGCTAATATCACCGCACCTGCCTTTTAATCTGAGGTTACTGGCTGCCCATATTTTAACATTTTTTAGATAAATTCGCGCTCATTTGTCATGCGCTTACCAAAATATGAAGGAATGAGTCTGTTATTTATTCTTGTTGTGTGGCTGTAATCAAGAGGCAAATTGCGAGAGAATGACTTTGCCCCCATGACAGATTGGCAATGTTGTAAACGTATACAATTTTAAAATGCGGCTATTATGTAATGGTAAAAATGGGTGTAACTGATTTTCATATGCATATTATTGAGCCACTTTATTTGGAAAAACTCTTTAAATATAGATAAATCTGGGTACAATTAAGCTGCTGTATACGTTTCATAGTTTATATTGGACAAACCAGAAGGAGTTTTGTAAAAAGTATTTCAGAACAAAAAAAGTTTTAATTTAAGATTAATTTGGGAGAGACGTATCCACTTTACGCTAATCATAAGGACATAACAGTGTCAAGGGAATTTTGATATTTAGCATCTTGTGATTATAATGAATTATTATTCTAAATTAACAGATTAAAACCATCAGACATACGTTTAAATGATTACGATAAACTGAATTTAAATGTTGCAATTTGTTTTATGATGATTCGTTTTGAGCTGTCAGTTTGTTTACCGTCCCTGATGATGTTAACGTTGTTAACGAAACGCGCGTCGAATGAGTATTCGAGCGTAGTGCCCAAGTGTTTTGATGTTTTCTGAAAGCTTCTCATATACCAAATATACTGATTTGGATAAAATAGTTCTCATACGAAAACGCTCACATTCTTGAAACCAAGACCCGTCGTAGGGTTGTCACTTGACAAAACGACAGTAGCTCTTGTTCTAATAGTAAATACTACTAGTAAATAGCAGAGTCATACGCTACTTTCTATATATAAATATTTTACATTTAAATATATTTTACATATAATACTTTAAATTTTATACATTTTTGGGTAACTGTGTGTACACGATATTGACTTAAGTAGTATGAAAAAGGTTGGATTTTAAAAGGAATAGCATGTTTCATTAGGTTAAGAGCTGGAGAAATGTGATACAATTTATCAGAGATTTTTTACATTTTCCTTTATTGTTTATCTATTTGGGGCCTTTACATATTCTGGTAGTTATTTGTGTAGCTTGAGCCCATTTTATTTGATTGTTTATTTTCTAGAAATATATTTCGGCAGATATTTATAATAAAAATAATAAAATGTCTAATAGATTCGTGCACACAATTTACAAAACAACATTAGGTTCTTTTACGAATTACATAGGTTTTGATCTGATTTCTGAAGGCACTCGCAGAAGTAAGTTCTTTCATTTTCACTGATAAGTCGTTATAAATTCTTACGGCGTTGTAGCTAAACGAACGTTGAAGTAGCGAAGAATTATAGTTGGGTACACTAAAAAGCTGACAATGGCGTGTAGAACGTTCGTGAATATCACTACCTTTAATAAGTTTATTTTATAGATATGAAGATGTCTGAGTAGAATTAATTTTAAAAATAAGACAAGCAAGATGAACCTGAAATCTTTCATTAAATGTTAACCATTTAGATTCTTTAAATTTATTTGTAATATGATCATATTTACGTAGATTATAACAAAATCGAATACACGCATTTTGCAGTTTTTGTAGACTAACTTTATCTCGTTGCAATAAGGCGGGCCGATATACAATATCGCAATATGCAAGTTATGACAGAATCAGAGAATCGCACAATTTTAGTTTAATATCACTACACAAAATATCTTTATGAAGTGAAAGAATTTTTAGTTTACCAAGTGACTTTTGCAATAGATTGGACACATGCTTTGAAAATCTTAATTGAACATCTAAAAAAACACCTAAATTTTTACAATTATTATCAATAGTGTTTGTTCAACATTGAATTATTTAGCATTATTTTAAAATCCGCGTTTTGCAAAATTGATTCCCTATTTGTACCAAATAACAAAACTTGGGTTTTATATTCGTTTAAAACTAGTCCATGTGCTTTAGATACAATATTTTTTGAAGCTTGAATAAATTCGGTTGATAAAAATGAATAGTAAATTTGGGTGTCATCTGCGTATTGATGTGACAAAACTCTAAATATTTATAAAAATCGGCTGTGTAAATCGAAAATTATAACGGACCAAGAATACTCCCTTGTGGAACCCCTTGCATTATGTCAATAAATTTTGAGAAACTGTTACTAATTCCCACGCGCTGGCATCTCCCTTGAAGATAGTTCTGAAAAAATGATACAGCTAATCTACTAAATCCAAAGTAATGTAATTTGGTGCACAGAGTATTATGAGTGTTGAAAGCCTTACTGTAGTCTATTTCTATTTCTTAACCGCCTCTCAAGTTACCGAAGTAACCCCCTGGAAGATCTCAAGGATCTTGTGCTAGATAAAGAGAGACGAGGCCCTACAGTTTAATCGTGGACTCCGAACCTCTCTTGGGGCATTTTTTTTTTTTATGAAAAATAGTTTCGCCTTGCGGGAATCGAACCCACTTCGCTAAGCAACTCAGTTTGCTAGCACACTGAGCTACCGTCTAAGAGTACCAAGCATATATTTTTATGTGCATCACGTTCCCTAAATATGTCATCAGTAACTTGTATCAGGGCTGTTGTATGCGGAAGAACGCCACACTGCGTAGGTGGTAATATACTATTTATACTCAAATAATCACTTAGTTGTTCCTGTTCCTTGACAATTTTTTCAAGAATTTTCGATATAGTAGGCAGTATACTAATATGGCGAAATTGAGACACATCAGTAGGATTGTTAGTTTTAGGAATGGGAATAATATTTGCCTTTTTCCATTGACGAGGAAAAGTACAAGTTAATAAGCATTTATTAATTATGAAAGTTAAATGTTTGCTTAACTGCGGGATAACTAGAGATAACATTTTCAGATCCGTACCCTTAGCATTAGATTTAATACTTTTTTTTTTCAATTTCTACAAATACCTCCGTAAAATTATATTTTACATCAACATTATGAGCCACTTTATTAAAATAAGAATTAGAAATAAAAGTGTTATGATTATTTGTTTTTGGTACATTATTTACAAAAAAATTATTAAATTCCGTTGGACTAGCAAAGAAGTCATAGGATGGACATTCCACATGAAAGTTAATATTCAACCACTTTAGCGTACGCCAGAAATTTTTGGTTTGGTGTCAGTTTTAATTTGTTCTGTAAGTAAACATTTTTCTCTGCTTTTACATATGCATTTATAAAATTACGTGCTGACCTGTATTTTTCTAGAGAAACTTCTGATTGCATACGTTTATATCTGAGACGTGCTTTATCCCTTTGTTTCATTAGAAATTTAAGATTAGGTGTTAACCAAGGTGGTCTTTTATTCTAACCGTTTTAAAAGGAGCATGCATATCGTAGAGTGACGTCAAATTATTATTCCAAAACTCTTATCATTTCATCCACATCTTCTAAACTATAAATAAAGTCCCGGTTAACATTTTCCAAATCATTTAAAAAAGCACGATAATCAAAATTAGAAAAATCTCTGTATGTACGAAAAAGCATAATTTGTTTATTTCTTTCAAGATTCAAGTTGCAAGTTACTAGTGAATGGTCTGAAATATCATCCATGTTCAAAACCTCTGTGCCTAAAATAACCTTATTATAATTCGAGATAATGAGATCTAAAAGCAACGTAGAAGTATTGCTTATACGAGTGGGCCTTTACTTTACTTGATGTCATCCATATTTATTCAGAAAATTATTAAATTGAGCTGAGTTATAATCTACACAAAAAATTTACATTAAAGTCGCCTCCAAATACTACAAATTGTAAAAAATTGACCACGACACTTTCCAAATCATCAAGGCAATTGTTTAAATTTGTATTTGGTGGCCTATATAGTGCATCCAAACACAATTTCTTACCTGCTATTTTTATACTGATCCAAAGTTATTCCAAGAAACTATTTGAGTGGGGTGTAGTAAGTACAGAGAGATTTATACTATTTTTTATATAAAATGCCACCCTTCCTCCTCTGCCGTTGCGATCATTTCGAAGTAATTTTAACCCTGAAATATTAATGCCCACATCGAAGACACTGGGACTTGTTTCTGATATACCAGTAACATAATAAGACTCCCTTGTAATAACCTCAGAAAAAAGATCAAAACCTGTACATAAAGGTCTAGCATTAAAGTGAGAAAAATTAAAAGCAGCTATATATATCACTGAAGTGTACAAGTAGTGAACAAGTTTAATGTTATTATAAATACTTATTTTTAATACGTACAAAATTTATAATTAAAAATAAAATAAATTAAATAAGTAAATTTAATTGTACGCGTACCAGCAACATTTTTCTTTAAAGTTCCTTCGATAGATAGCCGCTTCACTCACGCACCCTGTTGAATTCTGTTTCATAGTTATCTCCAAATTATTTTATATATGGAGTACAAACATAAATAAATATTCCATTTGTTCGCTACAAATTGCTTTAGAATAATGTCTCACTCGTCAATTCCGAGTTTACGTAATCTGACATTTCCATAGAAATGTATACAAGTACGAGTAGGTATTTCATATTTTTGTATTTCGACACACATTCTCTAGCATTCCACTTACGCAGGTACGTTGTGTTATGGTGAGTCCTTCAGCATAAATCTGAAAGGAAGAGGGTCTCACAGAGTGGCGTTAGGACGCGTAAGATAAGGACACTCAAATTGGAAACAGAAGTGGGGCGACTCCGTTCAGTTTCATCGATATAATTAGTCTATTTGGCCATAAGTAACTTAACAAGGACACTAGGCTTGCAAACTGTAAATATACTTATAATATTCAATTTCAGCTGTCAATAAATAATAATTTTTAGTTTTGAATCATTGATTGTTATGTGTACATGTATTTTGTTATTTTGTTAAATGTATCAAATTTTATCAAATACTATTAAAATTTTATCAAAAATTGTATTAGTAATCTTAAAAATAGCAAAGCTCCTGGAAAGGATGGTTCCAAAGCGGAAATTATTAAATATTTAAAGGATTTTATTTCAAAACCGTTGTGCCTTATATTTAATAAGTCAATAAGTACAGGTACATTTCCAAAACTGTTCAAGGAGGTTATTATACCACCTTTATACAAAAGTGGCGAAAAACATTTAATAGAAAACTACAGACCCATATCACTCATATTAAATTTTGGTGAAATATTTGAAAAACTACTTAAGATTAGATTGACAATATCTCTAAAAAAACATAAAATAACATCGGAACCGCAATATGGATTTCAAGAAAACAAATCTACACATGACGCAATAGCTAATTTGACGTCACTCATGTATAAGTCTGTAGATCTGTCAAAGCCTTCGTTATGTGTCTTCTTAGATCTAGCGAAGGCTTTTGACACGGTGTGTCACAAAAGATTAATAAATAAATTAGAATCTATTGATATTAGAGGTGTGGCACTGGAGTTGTTCAAAAGTTATTTATTTATTTATTTATTTAGAAACACTGTTCTACAGGTAATTAAACCCAACTACAGAACAGGAGTTATCTGAGCGAAAGAGAACAGTTTGTGAAAATTGGTAATATCTTAAGTCAATCGGAAATTGTAACGTATGGTGTACCACAGGGAACAGTATTAGGACCTGTACTTTTCTGAGTGTATATAAACAATATACTTACTGTTGATACACCCGGTACTATAATCTCCTTTGCAGACAATACGGTTATATTTTATGAAGCATCCTCTTAGGATATCCTTAAAACTATCGTCAAGCATGATCTTAAAAACAAATAAAAAACGCATTTGATAATTTGAAATTAACGATAAATTATAATAAATCATTTTACTTGCCCTTAACATCTTACAATTATTGTAACCTACCAAAACAAGAAAATAAAACCATCCACATTAATGCTACAGAAAAAGTAAAATATCTGGGAATTTATATGATTGTCACCTAAAATGGCAACATCAAGTGCAAAATGTATTGCAAAAAGCAAGAGATTTGCTACATAAACTTATACAAATTAAAGAAATATTAAAAACTCCATGCTTAATTTTCATCTACAAAGCATTGGTAGAGTCAATTTCGAGATACGGGATAAGCCTGGGGAGGAGTAGGACTAACGTATTTAACGCCATTACAAAACTTACAAAAACGGTTTCTTAAAATTATCTACAGGAAAAATGTTCTTTATCCGACAGAACTGCTATTTCAAAACTCCGAGTTTTTAGTATACGACAACTCTATTATCATAGCACTCTTATTTGCCAGTACAATAACAAACAAAACCATGAGCATTTTACACATAAATATAGCGCAAGAAGTAAACAGCAGGATGACATCGAAATCAAAAAAATGCCAAAAGTATAGGACAATGACATGTATACGTAGGTGAAAAACTTTTTAATATGTTGGAGAAATGTACAAGAGATGCTAGAAATGTTATAAAATTCAAAAGACGCATCAAAAACGGATCAAATTACAGGCTCTGAATGTATATTCTTCATTAATGCACGTTTATTGATACATACATATATGTGTGTAGTTTTTTATGTGCATTAGAAAAGATGTGGTTTTAGAGCGTAGGTAAGTGTATATACAGTTTTATTTTTAAATAGTGAATAGGAGGTAGAAAATGGTTAGTATATATTCTTAAGTTTATTTTATATATTATATATTTTTATAAAACTTTGTATCTTAAGGAAAATACCATCTACATATATTTTTAAAGCATCCGTCAATGAATATCATTGACACTGAATCGCAATCAAGTTGACAAAAATCTTAAGCAAACTCTCTTTTATTTATATTCATGATATGTACAGCTTATTATATATATATTTACTTGGATCTTTGATATAAATAAAATTTGTTATTATGATTATAACTACTTATGCCTAATATCTAAATTTAATTTTCTTTTACTTCATTTGAATTGCTTTAAACTGAAATTCTTTCTTGATATTGATTAGTACTCCACTTGTTCTTCTATTGTGAGCTAAACACTTTTCCGACTTGTATCCATTTATTTTCAATTCTATGTCATACACCTCCTTATCTACATGTGTCTCTGGCATACACAATTTTACTGCGCTGTATTTTTATCATCAACATAACAAGTTCTTCCTTGTTATTAATAAATCCTTGGCAGTTTAAATATTTTTTATCATTATCGCTCTTTGATGGTTGCTATACTTGCTCGTTAAATATTGACGGTTACTATATTTTCATCTTTAACTGTTCATAGATTCTTTTAAAATTTGCACAATATCTGTCGTATGCTGCATGGTTAAATTTTATATTAGGAATTTTAAAAACTCCTGAAGCATATTTACAATTTGAACATATTTTTAGTTCGGAATCACACGACTGATGTTCCCTGCAATTTCAGCACACAATTGCTTCCTTCACAGTCTTTAGCTAGGTGACCAAATTTTCTATATTTGTAACATTGTAAAATATTTGTACAATATTATAGATATGCTCCAACCATGTTCGTGCAGAGTTTTAATAATGCCTACTTGATATGTTTGTAAAAATTCCTAGTAAATGTAACGATGAACACTTTCTACCACGGATAGAAAAAGGTGCTAATTTAGCATAAAGTTAAATTAATTTCGAGTCCATTACATACAAAAAGTTTAAAAGATGTATTCTGCATAACACAATAATCTATGTTATAAGTAAAAAAGGGTAAAAATTATAAAATCCGTTACTTTGAGCGACCCAGTATAAAACAGCAATTAGTCACCCTTAAAGGACCTTCATAAATAATACATTAAATTTTGGAAGTTATAAATGCTTAAAGCACCTTTAAATTTGTTTTGAGCATTTTGTTCAATTTATTCAAAGTATACCTTAATAAGTACAACCTGGCGTAGTCGAGCTAATTTGGTATCTGCTGGAAATTAACTTTAAGAGACATTACGGCGTATCTTTTATCTGAACAAAGCGACAGATATTAAATAAGTGCGAATTTATTCTTTTAAGTAAGGACGATGAATCCGAGTAGGTACATCTCCTCTTATTCGATCTTTTATTATTTTAATTTGTCCCTTCAGTTATGAACATCCAAGGCTTTTAATTAGCTCGTTAAAAGTGTTTCTGTGATTTAATTAATGTCAACCGGTGTCAACTGACATTTTAATAAGGAATATCTGCGCACCGAAGAAAAGAGATTATAGAAGAGTTGAGAAGTTTTTAATTGATTGCTTATTAAAAGGTTATATCAGGATTTTTTCCTCTCGAAAATTAATTAAATAACAAACAGTCGTTCTTGGCAAAGAATTGTTGAACTTCAGTTTTCTTGGAAAATAATAATTGCTCCGTAATAAGCGAGTTGTGCAAGCTTACGCAAAAAATAACGGTAGGAAATTATTTCTGTAGAAAATTTTAATACATTAAAACAGATCACAATATTGTTTTTAATAAATATTATATTAAAAGCATGAACGAATTGTCAAAGACTAGTAATCTAGTATTTTTTTGCCATAAGTTGTTACTATATGTAGAATATTGATATTTATTTAAAAAGTTTTGAGAATGCTTTGAGATTTATACGCGTAAATATAAAAAATAGATTTTTATATGCGTTATAATGAAGCTAACTTTAAAAACAAAATTTCGTATATATCTTCAGTTTAACTTTGTATCTAAAGTAATACATTTTTATTTTTTTATTTATTCTTTTCAATATCCGCATAAATCCTTAATTTCAAACCGATTCCAGGCGAAAACTAAGTCGTTTAAATAAGCTAACGCTCGCAATTATCAATATAAACCGGCTTCAAGAATATCAATTTGACTTACAGCTAAAATTCTGGCTGATAGCCGCGTTGGTTAAGGTGCAAGTTGGCAATCGTGATTAATCACACGGGTATAGCGCCACCGGGTTCGAATCCCGGCTTCGGCACTGTTGGATGAAATGGTTGTATATCCACGTTTTTTCAATGTGTAACCCCCTTTTGCACAAGCTTCTGGCTTCTGGAATTGGGGATTGTCTAATTTCTGTGGTGTTTATTTACTTATTTATAATTGTTACTTCTTGGGCTATTAAATTCATTTTTTCCCGAAATTTTACAATTAATTGATTTCCAAGCGATCCCAGTGGTCTAAATTGTCGAGAAATTATTGTTTATATCTATTGATGCTACCGATTATAAACATTCAGCTCCGCCGCCGGTCGATGACTGCTTAACTTATATGTGGCCGCGCAACATGCGTTCAACAGTTTGAATTCTATCCCAAGCACGGTAATACCCTGAAACGCCTCGCTGCTAAGGATCTTTTTGGTTCTAGCGCCCGAAGCAGTCAGTCGACAGTTTTGTAAGGGCTCTCAAATTTAAATTCTCATTTATCATTAGAATAATTTTGGACTTATAATATTTTCTATGTGTCTGAGTGATTTAATTTGTCTTGGTTTTATTTAAATTATTCAGTTGAGGACGCTGCCTTTAATTGGGACACTCCAGTTGAGTCGAACTGTATTTAATAGAATAACCTGTTAAATGAATAAATTATTTTCACACGATCACCATACACAAAGGCAAATTAATATCTGATAAAATATTTAAAGTAACCGTTGGATTTCTCGCTGTAATTAATAATTGCCAATATAGATTTAGACCAGGTTTATCAACAGAAGCGAGTATAATATCAGCCAATTTGTTTATAACAAAATGGATTCAGGCGAACATGTCTGTGGTATATTTTTTGACCTCTCTAAAGTCTTTGACACCATAGATAGAGACTTTGTAGCTCAAAAATTGCATAATACACGATCCCTTAAATAGCTGGATTTTTTCTTATCTGCCAAAGAGAAAAGTCGTAGTAAAAATCGATACTACCACAGCTTATAAAAAAGATAATTGCATTGGAACTCCACAGAGTATTGTATTGTTTTAGGTAATATTTTCATGTACCCCGATGACACTACAATAATCGTTGCTGATCCCGATCCTTTAATATTAAGTCGTAAAGTATCTACGGTTCTACAAGAATTTAATCAATGGTGTTACGACAATAGGTTGATGATTAATTATGATTTATTATTATTATTCATACATAGCAATAAAATCAAATTTCAAACTAACGGAGATTTCCACTCCCACAATACGAGAGGTTGCATGATCATGAATATTTTTTAAAATAGTCACACTATGCTGGTATAGTTTTTTATAACAAGCTACCTTTGGAAATTTAAAATGCTAAATCCATGGAAGTCTTTAAAAAAACTAAATGTTCTTTTTATTTTCTGATGTTTTTTATAGTCTTGGGAAGTTTTTATTATTATTATTATTATTATTATTTTGAATAATCTAAATTGACTAGTACCATAATTTATATTTCCTATTTTGTATACTTGTATTTTGTACACTTGTATTTGTATATTATGTTTCATATTATCTATGTTATGTCGTTCTTTTACATGTACTGTGTTTTATATTTTATACATTTATTTATTTATTTACATTTATTTATTTATATTTTATACATTCATCTTTTACAGTTTATGCCTATGACTTGTCACATATACAAGTAATGTATCTTAAGTGGATTATAAAGATTATTATTGTTTTTTTTTTTTTTTTTTTTTTTCGCGAGAGCGATGCTGGTCAGTTCTGCCGTGTCTCCGACATTCTCACGGAAGAAGCGCCAGCGAATTCACTACGACCACTCCCTGCAACCTGCAGAGTTAGCGACCGTAGGTTCCTAAATCGTGTGCCCTAAGTAAACGAAGAGAACCCAGGATAACAGCTTTCTGCATCTGGCCTGCCAGCCATTCGGCCGAATGTTGACAGGCCGGTATTGTTCGTAATTCCGAGAGCAGCGTGGGCTTCATCCCTCCAAGTACACCGATTATAAGGACTACCAACTTGACCGAGTAGCCTGGATACAGCACTAGGAGCTCATACCGGAGATCGCGATACTTAGCCCGTTTTTCCTCCTCTTTCAAGACGATGTTTGTTTCAGCCGGAGCTGAAAACTCGATGATGTATATCGCCTTCTGCTGATGATCGAGGAGTACTATGTCAGGCTTATTAGCTTGAATTAGCCTGACGGTCGGGAACGAGTAGTTCCAGTATATCCTGCACCTCTCGTTCTCGACAACGGACTCAATATCTCCGGGGATGTAAGGCAGCACTGGTGTTAGGTCTACCCCGTACGAGTGCCGTAGATGGTAGTAAAGCACTCGTAATGCCGCGTTATGGCGATGGATGTAGGCCGAAATCGCATATACCGGGCATGCAGACAGTAAATGCATGAGCGATTCCGGCGACTGATGGCAGGTCCTGCAGCTGGTATCAGGAACCCCTACACCCATCACACGGCTTCGGTAGACCAAGGTGTTAATAACACCATCCTGGCAGGCCACAATGAATCCCTCGGTCTCCGACTTAAGCCCAGCTGATCTTAAAAAGGCGAACGTCAGCTTGGTCGATAAACCCAGCGTTTCTATGTTCTTATAGAATACACCGTGCATGGATTTATCGACGTGCCGTCTAAACAGATTCTCCTGTTCAGCGGCTTTAATCTGGGCTTTCAGGCGATTTGGCGGAAGCTCAGTGACCGACTCTGGGTCGGCACCTCGCCGGCCTCCTCGCCTGATGTCGAATACGAGACCGAGTTCATCTGCGACTCTCTTTGCTGCCTTGAATAATCCTGCTCCCACTCCTGCATTTTCATGATTTCTCACTAATTGCAGGAGAGGGTCTGAGCTCCTAAGGACGTTACATGCTATACTCAGGACTACCCGGCCATGCATGCACTCCAAACTCAAGAGTCCTCGGCCCCCCCGATGACGTGGGAGGTACACACGAGGAACGGACGATTTTGGATGAATGCTCCTATGGATATTCATCATCTTGCGGGTACCTCTATCTAACTGACGCAGCTCATCTACAGTCCATCTCACTACTCCAAAGGAGTAGAGCAGAACAGGAACGGCAAGCATATTAGTGGCAGACACCTTGTTTTTCCCCGAAAGTTCGGATGACCAAATCTTTCGGAGTAGGCCTCTGTACTTGCCGCGGAGAGATTCCTTAATTTGTTGCACATCCTGGATGTGATGTTGTTGCACACCCAGGTATGTGTAAGTCTCTCCGGCATCTAGATGTCGCAAGATGCTTCCGTCTGCGAGCTGCGCCTCTTCAGCAAAGTCCCCGCATCGTCCTCTCTTGAGGTGGACGACTGCACACTTGTCCAATCCGAATTCCATTCCAATAGCCAGCGTATACCGTTCGACCACCCTTAGAGCATTTTGCAGTTCCTGCTCTCCGGAGGCGTAGAGTTTAAGGTCATCCATGTAGAGTAAATGGGTGACCTTATGCCTCCGGTTGCTGGGTGGACCGCATTGGTATCCGCGGACTTGGCGGAGTTGAAAACCCGCGCCAGACGACGGTGGGTGGATGGAAATTTCTTCCACCACCAGTTGTTAATGCCGTCTGGGCCAGGAGCAGCGAAGTTCTTGGTACCAACAAGTGCCTGTTGGACTTCCTCCGTACTGATCGCCGGACACACTTCGTCTTGCTCTCCAAAGGTTCTGTTACACAGAGCCTCGAAGTGTGCTATTGCTGGAGTGCTGCTGTTGAATGGACGCGTCGTTTCGTAGATTCCCTTCCAGAATCTTTCGACATCTTCTACATTCGGCGGATTATCGACAACACGCTGTGGCTCCTTGAACAGGCGGGAGGGAGTCGTACGGAACATTGAATTTTGTTCCATACTTCGCACCCGCTTGTTCAACTTCTTCTTTATTGCCATCAGTGTGCGAATCCTATCTAAACAGTGCTGCTTGATGGTAAGCAACACTGTCAGATTCAGAGTGTGGTGTTGGCGTCTCAGTCCGGCTGCCACTCGCCGGACTTTAGGCGTAAATGCCCTGCCAGATGTTATGTGTTCCACCACACTCTGAGTTCGAGAAGCGTGTTGTCTGGCTGAATGTATCTTGCCTTCGATTTTTTGTACCCGCCGCTTAGCTTTCTCGATTCCGCTAGAGGCATTGGTTTGCCTTTCGCGAGGAACGAGTTGCCTAGCGGCGTTGTACACGGCAGAGTTGATTTGCCAGATGTCGGCATCCTCTGGGAGGTCCTCATCGATGACCGCGTCCATTCTAGCCAGGTCTTGGGCCTTTAGGGTAGTCCTGGTGATAAGACTTACCCTCGTCCTTAAGTCGGCTTCGGTGTACTCGGCTGGAAGTCTCCCGTCAGCGTTTTGCCGCGGTGGTTGTGCGGCTGGTACAGCTACTTGCTGACGGGGTAAGCGTTGATAACCTGTCCTGCGCAAGAAGGATACTTGGTCTCTCAGATGTTGCTGAGAGAAGGCACGATACTCTGGATGCATTCCGCACCAAAGTGCGTGCAATCGTGCCATGTATCCTCTACGCGCAGGTTCGCTGCTCTCATAGCAGGTCAGCAAATTATCCCGCAGTTCCCTCGTCCACCTAAAGCGACCTTGCACATTGCCATGGTTGTCATCATTAGGACTGTCCGGTCTGGCCCCTCCCACATGTCCTTGACCCCCATCCGACTGGGGTCGATTGTGAGGGGCCCGTTCTTGGCTGTTTATAACCAAGTCAGGAATCTCAGGGTGGTTAGCCCTGAGACCCACGTCCGACATCAGCCAGGCAGAATTTTACCTCTGCCTGTTGCCCGGGTAGCACCGCGAGGAGGTTGCCGGTCCGGTTTTCGCCCCCAATATTGTTATTATTATTATTATTATTATTATTATTATTATATTTTTTACAAAAAACCAGTCACCTTACTCTGTGGCTCCGACCCTCACAGAGGGGAGCTGGTAATACCAGTAGCCACTCCCCACGCCCGTGGGGTGAGTGACTACCGGGTCCGTGAATCGTGTGCCCTGAGTAGACGTAATGAACCGAGGATGACAGCCTTCTGCATTCTGCCGGCTAAGATCTCTGCCGAATCTCGGCATGCCGGTATGATCTTTAATTCTGAAAGCAGCGTCTGTCTCATTCCACCGAGGGCTCCTATAATCAGTACCACTATTTTAACAGAATGGCCTGGATAAAGCCTGCGGAGTTCGAAGAGCAAATCTCGATATTTTGTCCGTTTTTCCTCCTCTTTCAAGACAATGTTGCTCTCAGCGGGAGCTGAGAATTCCACGACATACATTGTCTTGAGTTGGTGGTCGAGGAGTACTATGTCAGGCTTGTTGGCTTGTATTTGCCTGACGGTGGGAAACGAGTAGTTCCAATAAATTAGGCACTTCTCATTCCCCACAACGGACTCAATATCCCCCGGAACGTAAGGCAGCACTGGTGTTTCGTCTATCCCATACGAGTGCCTTAGATGATAGTAAAGCACTCGTAATGCTGCGTTGTGTCTATGAATATAGGCCGAGACTGCGTATGTCGGGCAAGCCGACAATAAGTGCATTACAGTCTCCGGCGCCCTGCGGCAGGCCCTGCAGCTGATATCAGGGACCTCCATACCCATGACACGACGTCGATAGACGAGAGTGTTAAATACACCATCCTGGCAAGCCATTATGAATCCCTCGGCCTCAGACTTCAGCCCAGCTGACCTTAAGAAGGCGAAGGTCAGCCTTTCGGATAAGCCGAGGTCTTCTATATTTTTATAGAAGACCCCGTGCAATGGCTTATCCTTATGGAGCTGCAGAAGGATGTTGTGTTCTGCAGCTCTAATGTGGGCTTTTAGTCGAACGGGTTCCAACTCGGTGACAGAGTCGGGGTTTACCCGCTCGACGTCGAAGATGAGACCAAGTTCATCGGCTGCTCTCCGTGCTGCCTTAAAGAGAAAAGCTCCTACCTCTGCATTTTCATGGTCTCGGACCATGCAGAGGAGGGGATCCGAACTCCTGATGACCTTACATGCTCCATCCAGAACCATCCTGCTATGGAGACTCTCCAAGCTCAAGAGTCCACGGCCTCCCCGATGTCGTGGGAGATATAACCGTGGAACGGACGATTTAGGATGCAAGCTCCTATTGAGATGCATCTTCTTGCGGGTTACTACATCGAGTTGACGCAGCTCTTCTCTAGTCCACTTCACTACTCCGAAAGAGTAGAGAAGGATCGGAACGGCAAGCATATTTGTAGCAGACACCTTGTTCTTCCCCGACAGTTCTGAAGACCAGATCTGTCGGAGTAGGTGCTGATACTTGCCGCGGAGAGCGTTTTTCACTACACTCACTTCTTGGGTGGAGCGTTGCTCGACACCCAAGTAAGTGTACGACTCTCCGGCATCTAGATGGTGTAAGATGCTTCCGTCCACGAGCTGCGCGTCCTCTCCATAGTCACCGCATCGTCCTCTCTTGAGATGGATCAGTGCGCATTTGTCCAACCCGAACTGCATACCGACAGCCTGCGTGTACTCCTGTACCACCCTAAGGGACTGTTGGAGATCCCTCTCTCCAGAGGCATAAAGTTTAAGGTCATCCATATAAAATAGATGGGTGACCTTATGCCTCCTGTCGCCGGGGGTACCGCAGTTGTAGCCACGGGTTTTCCGGAGCGAGACGGATAATGGCAGTAGTGAGATGCAAAACAGAAGGGGGCTGAGGGAATCTCCCTGAAATACTCCTCTTCTGAATGTCACCGACTCTGTTTGGACTCTATCGTTACCCGATGTTATGGTAAATCGAGTCCTCCAGAGCGGCATCAGTTCTTCAATACATCTCACTACGGGACCGGGTACCACAAGACATCGGAGCAAGTGAGCAATGAGCTCATGTGATGTCATGTCAAATGCCTTGCGGTAGTCGATCCAGGCCATAGAGAGGTTCCGCTTATACTGCATGGAGTCCTGCGTGATACATCTATCGATCAGCAGGTTCTCCTTGCAGCCAGCGACACCTCTCTTCGACCCTCGTTGCTCATATGTCCGTTCGTAAACCGGTTCGACTGCGCGGAGCACCCGCATGTACAAAATGCGTGTAAACACCTTGTAACATGCGTTTAGACAGGTTATCGGTCTGTAGTTCTTTGGGTTGGACAAATCTCCGTTCTTGGGGATCAGCACTGTCCGCCCCTCAACAATCCAAGAAGGGATTTGCTGCTCCCCATTTAACCAGGAATTAAAAATTCTGGCCAAATGGTGGTGGGTGCTCGATAACTTTTTCCACCAAAAGTTATTTATCCCATCGGGACCTGGAGCAGCAAAGTTCTTAGAGCCCTCAAGAGCCCTACGAACCTCTTCTGGGGTTATTGGTTCGCACACTTCCTGTGGTTGCTGAAGCCTTTGACAAAAGGCTTCAAAGTGTGCAAGGGCAGGAGAATCTCGGTTGAGTGGAAGCCTCTCCTCGTACAGCGTTTTCCAGAAGTCCTCCACCTGATCTGCAGTCGGCGGATTGTCTACAACACGCGGAGGCGGTTGGAAAAGGCGCGAGGGCTTCTCGCGGAACAGTTTATTTTCCGCAAGCCCTCTCGCCCGCCTCACTAGTGATTTTTTACAAGTCACTTGCATCCGTATCCTGTCGAGACAGTGCTGTTTGGTGGTTCGCAGCACTGCCTCATTGAGTGTGTGATGGACGCGTCTTAGGTTGGCGGCTAATCGACGCACTTTAGGCGTGAACGGCCTGTTGGCCGCCATATAGTCCATCACACATTGGATACGGGATGCGTGTTGCCTCGCCGACCGGATCTTGGCTTCCATCTTTTGTATGCGCCGCTGCGCTCTCTCCTGTGGGGAAGAGGTATTTCGCCTCTCCACCTGAGAAGAGCGTTGAGCAGCGGCATACACGGCACAATTTATGTGCCAGATGTCAGCCTCTTCTGTTAGCGCTGTACGAAGTTCAGCGTCCACTCTGGCCAGGTCTTGTGGCCCGGGGGTTTTCAGATGGTGTAACCCCCTTCTGGTACTGAGGCCCTCTGGTATTGGCGGAACGAGGAGTGCTACGTCCTCAACCGGTGATTGTGGCGGCTCTTCGGCCACCTCATTCACCG
Source organism: Leptura quadrifasciata (assembly GCA_963675555.1). Lineage (NCBI taxonomy): Eukaryota > Metazoa > Arthropoda > Insecta > Coleoptera > Cerambycidae > Leptura > Leptura quadrifasciata. The sequence continues at coordinate 201,319,395 of OY776673.1, read as the reverse complement.
GTCCAGGAGCAGCCCTCACGTAGCCCCTACTACGAAGGTGGGATACATAGTCACGCAGATTTTGTGGCGTGAAGGCGCTATGCTCTGGTAGCCTCTCACACCACAGAGCATGCATCCGCGCCATGTATCCCCTCCGCGCGGGCTCACTGCTTTCATAGCAATGCAGAAGTTCATCCCTCAGTTCATCTGTCCACTCAAAGCGTCCTTGGACATTGCCAATTTCGTCAACGGGCGGTCCGTCCGGTTGGGCCCCACCACCTTGCCCTTGACCCCTATCCGCACGGGGTCGATCGTGGGGGCCCTGTCTTCGGCCTGCCGGAACCAAAGTTTAGGGTCTGTGGGTGGTTAGCCCAGCAGACCCACGACCGACACCAGAGGGGAAGACGCTTTCCCCTCCCGGGTGCACTAGGGCTGCCGGTTCGGTTTTGGTTTTTATTATTATTATTATTTTTTTTTTTTTTTTTTTTTTTTTTTTTTTTCACAGGTATTCCTGGTCCGTCTACTGTGATCGGGTACGTGGTACCAAGATCATAGTATTGACTATTGCTCATTTCCAAGAAACGATCTCACAGTTCCAGTTGTGTGGATAAGTACTGCTTTCTGCATCATCACGCAGGCCTTATTATCGATACCAATCGTCTTAAGCGATATTCCCAAGCTTTCTGGTATCACTCCGAGAGCAGATAGAATTACGGGAACTATTGTGACCTTCCTCATGTTCCACATGTCCAGAATCTCGTTCTTTAACTCATTGTAATGTGTTACTTTTTCCTCATACTTCTCTGCCATATTCCTTGTGTTCGGAATCGAAATGTCAATAATCAGCGTCTCCAATCGTTGCTTGTCTATGATGGTTATGTCTGGGCGATTGTGGGCAACTGTAACGTCTGTAATTATCGTTCTGTCCCAATAAACCTTGTATCGTTCATTTTCCTCAACGGGATTTGGGTTGTACTTGTAGTAGGGAGTCTCAGAATCATAATTAATTTCGCACATCTTTAAAATTTCTAAATATACAATCACGGCTGCGGCATTATGTCGTGCTAAATATCGTGTTGGTGCGAGTTTTCCACATCCAGAAATTATATGTTCTATAGTCTCGGCCTGTGCGTTACACTTTCGACACTTATCTGACTCAACCCTTTCCCTCATTATGTGCTTCTCGTAGTTCCTTGTTTTGATTACTTGGTCTTGTTATTATTATTATTATTATTATTTTTTTTTTTTTTTTTTTTTTTTTTTTTTTTTTTTTTTTAACAAAAAACCAGTCACCTTACTCTGTGGCTCCGACCCTCACAGAGGGGAGCTGGTAATACCAGTAGCCACTCCCCACGCCCGTGGGGTGAGTGACTACCGGGTCCGTGAATCATGTGCCCTGAGTAGACGTAATGAACCGAGGATGACAGCCTTCTGCATTCTGCCGGCTAAGATCTCTGCCGAATCTCGGCATGCCGGTATGATCTTTAATTCTGAAAGCAGCGTCTGCCTCATTCCACCGAGGGCTCCTATAATCAGTACCACTATTTTAACAGAATGGCCTGGATAAAGCCTGCGGAGTTCGAAGAGCAAATCTCGATATTTTGTCCGTTTTTCCTCCTCTTTCAAGACAATGTTGCTCTCAGCGGGAGCTGAGAATTCCACGACATACATTGTCTTGAGTTGGTGGTCGAGGAGTACTATGTCAGGCTTGTTGGCTTGTATTTGCCTGACGGTGGGAAACGAGTAGTTCCAATAAATTAGGCACTTCTCATTCCCCACAACGGACTCAATATCCCCCGGAACGTAAGGCAGCACTGGTGTTTCGTCTATCCCATACGAGTGCCTTAGATGATAGTAAAGCACTCGTAATGCTGCGTTGTGTCTATGAATATAGGCCGAGACTGCGTATGTCGGGCAAGCCGACAGTAAGTGCATTACAGTCTCCGGCGCCCTGCGGCAGGCCCTGCAGCTGATATCAGGGACCTCCATACCCATGACACGACGTCGATAGACGAGAGTGTTAAATACACCATCCTGGCAAGCCATTATGAATCCCTCGGTCTCAGACTTCAGCCCAGCTGACCTTAAGAAGGCGAAGGTCAGCCTTTCGGATAAGCCGAGGTCTTCTATATTTTTATAGAAGACCCCGTGCAATGGCTTATCCTTATGGAGCTGCAGAAGGATGTTGTGTTCTGCAGCTCTAATGTGGGCTTTTAGTCGAACGGGTTCCAACTCGGTGACAGAGTCGGGGTTTACCCGCTCGACGTCGAAGATGAGACCAAGTTCATCGGCTGCTCTCCGTGCTGCCTTAAAGAGAAAAGCTCCTACCTCTGCATTTTCATGGTCTCGGACCATGCAGAGGAGGGGATCCGAACTCCTGATGACCTTACATGCTCCATCCAGAACCATCCTGCTATGGAGACTCTCCAAGCTCAAAAGTCCACGGCCTCCCCGATGTCGTGGGAGATATAACCGTGGAACGGACGATTTAGGATGCAAGCTCCTATTGAGATGCATCTTCTTGCGGGTTACTACATCGAGTTGACGCAGCTCTTCTCTAGTCCACTTCACTACTCCGAAAGAGTAGAGAAGAATCGGAACGGCAAGCATATTTGTAGCAGACACCTTGTTCTTCCCCGACAGTTCTGAAGACCAGATCTGTCGGAGTAGGTGCTGATACTTGCCGCGGAGAGCGTTTTTCACTACATTCACTTCTTGGGTGGAGCGCTGCTCGACACCCAAGTAAGTGTACGACTCTCCGGCATCTAGATGGTGTAAGATGCTTCCGTCCACGAGCTGCGCGTCCTCTCCATAGTCACCGCATCGTCCTCTCTTGAGATGGATCAGTGCGCATTTGTCCAACCCGAACTGCATACCGACAGCCTGCGTGTACTCCTGTACCACCCTAAGGGACTGTTGGAGATCCCTCTCTCCAGAGGCATAAAGTTTAAGGTCATCCATATAAAATAGATGGGTGACCTTATGCCTCCTGTCGCCGGGGGTACCGCAGTTGTAGCCACGGTTTTTCCGGAGCGAGACGGATAATGGCAGTAGTGAGATGCAAAACAGAAGGGGGCTGAGGGAATCTCCCTGAAATACTCCTCTTCTGAATGTCACCGACTCTGTTTGGACTCTATCGTTACCCGATGTTATGGTAAAGCGAGTCCTCCAGAGCGGCATCAGTTCTTCAATACATCTCACTACGGGACCGGGTACCACAAGACATCGGAGCAAGTGAACAATGAGCTCATGTGATGTCATGTCAAATGCCTTGCGGTAGTCGATCCAGGCCATAGAGAGGTTCCGCTTATACTGCATGGAGTCCTGCGTGATACATCTATCGATCAGCAGGTTCTCCTTGCAGCCAGCGACACCTCTCTTCGACCCTCGTTGCTCATATATCCGTTCGTAAACCGGTTCGACTGCGCGGAGCACCCGCATGTACAAAATGCGTGTAAACACCTTGTAACATGCGTTTAGACAGGTTATCGGTCTGTAGTTCTTTGGGTTGGACAAATCTCCGTTCTTGGGGATCAGCACTGTCCGCCCCTCAACAACCCAAGAAGGGATTTGCTGCTCCCCATTTAGCCAGGAATTAAAAATTCTGGCCAAATGGTGGTGGGTGCTCGATAACTTTTTCCACCAAAAGTTATTTATCCCATCGGGACCTGGAGCAGCAAAGTTCTTAGAGCCCTCAAGAGCCCTACGAACCTCTTCTGGGGTTATTGGTTCGCACACTTCCTGTGGTTGCTGAAGCCTTTGACAAAAGGCTTCAAAGTGTGCAAGGGCAGGAGAATCTCGGTTGAGTGGAAGCCTCTCCTCGTATAGCGTTTTCCAGAAGTTCTCCACCTGATCTGCAGTCGGCGGATTGTCTACAACACGCGGAGGCGGTTGGAAAAGGCGCGAGGGCTTCTCGCGGAACAGTTTATTTTCCGCAAGCCCTCTCGCCCGCCTCACTAGTGATTTTTTACAAGTCACTAGCATCCGTATCCTGTCGAGACAGTGCTGTTTGATGGTTTGCAGCACTGCCTCATTGAGTGTGTGATGGACGCGTCTTAGGTTGGCGGCTAATCGACGCACTTTAGGCGTGAACGGCCTGTTGGCCGCCATATAGTCCATCACACATTGGATACGGGATGCGTGTTGCCTCGCCGACCGGATCTTGGCTTCCATCTTTTGTATGCGCCGCTGCGCTCTCTCCTGTGGGGAAGAGGTATTTCGCCTCTCCACCTGAGAAGAGCGTTGAGCAGCGGCATACACGGCACAATTTATGTGCCAGATGTCAGCCTCTTCTGGTAGCGCTGTACGAAGTTCAGCGTCCACTCTGGCCAGGTCTTGTGGCCCGGGGGTTTTCAGATGGTGTAACCCCCTTCTGGTACTGAGGCCCTCTAGTATTGGCGGAACGAGGAGTGCTACGTCCTCAACCGGTGATTGTGGCGGCTCTTCGGCCACCTCATTCACCGGTCCAGGAGCAGCCCTCACGTAGCCCCTACTACGAAGGTGGGATACATAGTCACGCAGATTTTGTGGCGTGAAGGCGCTATGCTCTGGTAGCCTCTCACACCACAGAGCATGCATCCGCGCCATGTATCCCCTCCGCGCGGGCTCACTGCTTTCATAGCAATGCAGAAGTTCATCCCTCAGTTCATCTGTCCACTCAAAGCGTCCTTGGACATTGCCAATTTCGTCAACGGGCGGTCCGTCCGGTTGGGCCCCACCACCTTGCCCTTGACCCCTATCCGCACGGGGTCGATCGTGGGGGCCCTGTCTTCGGCCTGCCGGAACCAAAGTTTAGGGTCTGTGGGTGGTTAGCCCAGCAGACCCACGACCGACACCAGAGGGGAAGACGCTTTCCCCTCCCGGGTGCACTAGGGCTGCCGGTTCGGTTTTGCACCCCAGCTGGGGTAAGTGGTGGCGCTACTCACCAAAGGCTTGATAGATGGAAGTCAGCCCCTCCTGCTTATCTATCTGCCTATCTTATTATTATTATTATTATTATTATTATTATTATTATTATTATTATTATTATTATATAATACTCACATAATTCCATTTATTATGGAATTACTATCTTAAATTAAAATCATAATTCTCCATTAAAGAGCACATATAACATATATACATATAGTGCATTCTGTAAGTCGGATAGGAATATGAATATTCTCTAACCTAACGAGACTATGTCTCCCCCCGTTTTCGAGGATGCTGAACACGAGGGCGGTGGTTAAATCAGCCCATCCCCAAACGGCCAAAAAGCACCCCCGAAAGGGGTAAACCGCTTATCCGCCGTCTCCTACCAACCAAACCTGTGTTACCCCCGTTTTCGAAGATGCTGAGCATGATGGTGATGTCGAGACCCCTCCTCGTTCTCGCCAACCCCTCAAATGGCCGAAAACCACCCCCTAGAGGGGTAACCGCAGTGAGACCGTCTTCTCTCTGCTAAACTCGTTTTACTCCTCATTTTCGAGGATCCTGAGCATGAAAAAAATATCGCGAACTCTCCACCCTCAGCAAACGGAAAAAACATCATTACACTCTTACTTCTTGCTAAAATCAGAAAAAATTTCATAAAATAGCAACACAGGCTGCCTGAGCGTTCTCCATTAGGAAAAGAAAAACAAATTCGATAGATTACTTTGAACACCTCAACAAGGCTTGATTGTTAATTTGTGACACTAATGATAGTGACAGAGCACGTAATAGTTCAACAACTACACTTGTCCAATAATTACCACACGTTACTGTTAATGCCCCGAAGAGGGGTCTCGACATCACTATCGTGTTCAGCATCGTCGAAAACGGGGGTAACACAGGTTTGGCTGGTAGGAGACGGAGGTTACGCGGTTTACTCCTTTTGGGAGTAGCTTTTGGCCATCTGGGGAGTTGGCGGGGGTCGAGGAGGGGTTTCAACACCACTATCGTGCTCAGCATCCTCAAAAATGGGGGCAAAACAGGTTTGGCTGGTAGGAGACGGCGGATACGCGGTTTACCCCTTTCGGGGGTGGTTGTTGGCCGTTTGGGGGGTAGGGTGACCTCGGAGAGAGATTTAATCACCTCCATCGTGTTCAGCATCGTCGAATACGGGAGGACATATTCTCGTTAGGTTAGAAAATATTCACATTTTTCGAGGTTCTATCAGACTCACAGAATGCACTAATATTCCAAACATAAACAAAATTATTCGGAATGACAAATAATCGGATACTAATTGCGGCCAACGTGGCCTTGAGCACAAGGAATGAAACAGTAAAAAAGCAGGGAGCTGCACTTGTCTTACAAAAGCGAGATGTAAATATGTAATAAATATGTAAAGCTGTGAAAATAAAGAGGTCTGAAATTTTATTACTAACGGGCTGATTTTTACACTATTGTTTAATTAATATTTTTTGAAATCGAATGATCAAATTGTCCTACAAATTTTCTGGTAGGTAGGTTTTCCAGTCCTACGCCATGATAGTGTCAGTTCCACGATCAACATAGCGGCTGCATAACATTTTGCATGCCTCTACCGAGAATTTTCGCAAAGAGAAAAGTTGGAAGACTCGTCCAAAAGAAGCCACTGACAAAAATTCAGCTTGTTAGTAATCACTCTAAAAAAGAGGCGTCGAACCCCAGACTATATAGCATTATGCATAATTTTTGCTAACTAATTGGGTTGTACCTGTTGGGCAAATAAAGGGTTTATTTATTTCTTTATGAACTTACTTTCGACCTTTGTCGCAACTTTTTCCGAATCAGAATACACATAATAAATTTCCACAGAAGTTGACTCACGTCTATATAAATTTCTAGGTTTGTAGTTTTTTTCACCAATCACTCCAAAATTGTTTATCCATGTAAATTCTTCAAATATGTTTGGCTAACGCTTATTTGTATGTCTTTAATTGTAATATTTAGTTGACTCTTAATTATATATGGCATAGTTTTTTTCTGCTGTGCGCAACTGACATTCACATTAGTTTTTTGCGAACACATAGTTAGATGATAGTCTTCCACACGGATGAATGTTTTTGCATTGAAAATGATTTACGAAGCAGTTCTAGAGATTTGAAATCCTCGAGACATATTTTCCGGGACTGAAAACCTTTAAAATTGATGGAATTCCCTGGACAGAAACCCTAGCCACACTCTGTTCATGTTTATTCATTATGTTAGTTTCCTGTATCATACACACCAATTTCTTTATAGACGTATGCAATTAAATAAGGAGACATTCGCATTCCACTTTAATACAATAAAAGTGTGTGAACTACTTTTATTTATATCTGCTACTACTCAACAATTTTTAAATATGTTTTAAATGTGTGTATCGTTGGATACTAAAGTTTTTATTGTTTTATTATTAAATCATTATTATATTTATACAATATTCTCATTTTATTGTTTTTAATCCAAAACAAAGTTGTTATGGGATAATTTTTTTTTATTTAGAAGTGCTTGCGTTGTATTCTAATTTTAGCTATTATTTTCATGTAAATATTTCATTTGCATAAAATTATTCAGCAGTGTTGGTGTTCAAATCCATACATTATTTGGCTATTACCGTTTCCAAACGTCAGCCATCCCACCTAGCAAGTAACATCAACAACTTTGGTATTAGCATCAGGGTGTAATCTAAATGAAGCAGCGAGCTGGCACAACAGCGCGGTTACGCCGACATCCTATGTTGATATTAAGTTGCTCTTGCAGGTGTTTATGTTGTTATAATTTGGGTAATGGAGTTATTTACGACCACTTGAAGCGTGATAAATGGAAATCTAGGTTTATGTTCACCCGCTCATAACAACCCGCATTACCAGAATTACCCGATTTTCGAGCAGTTTACTGCAACAATTTCTTAAATTATCCACAATAAACGTGACGTTTCTCTTCCCCGACAAATTGTTATTGTTTTGAGCGTAAATAATTGGGAAGGGCTTACAAATAACTGTAAATACAACTTAGTCCTCTCATTAAATCCAGTCAATCGTTTAAAAGAATTAAATACTTGTTAAACACAAATTTTTCAATTATTACACTTACTAGAGATCGTGAAATAATTAATAGCTATTTTTGAGACTAATAAAGAAAATGAGGCAATTATTTGACCAATATTCTTTCCTATTATTTGGGTTTTCTACCACATATATTATTATCCTCTTCAAAACAAATCACCGAATCTACAAAATAATAGAATTATTGGAAAAACCTCTGCGCCCGTGACGTTTACGCCAAAGACCAATGCTACAGATAGTTTATAATTCCATAAGTTAAAAGTAGGTCTTTATTTCCTAAAAAATTGTATGACAAATTAATTTGAAATAAAAAAAAGGTAAATATACACGACGTATATTTAAGAAATCGCCAAAGATGAGACGGTGCGCATGACATAGACCTTATTTTGCGCCTTAAACGGAAAACAACATTAAGACTTTAAATAAAAGAACATTTTTTAACAGAAAGCAATATAATTCAATGTAAATGTTCTGCTACAGGCAGCTGATGATTCAAAAGCCACCACCTGTGTAATATATAAGAGTATACCGGGTGACCCAGAAAGTACCTACCCTCCACCCCCACTTTTTTCTAGAGTTTTAAAAATAAAATTCTGAAATTTGGGAAATCAAGTATAGGTGGTAAAAAAATCGCTTCCGGTATGGCCGGAAATTGCCACGACTTTCTTATTTTAAACGATAGCACCCTGTATATTTAAGTCACTTTTCTCATAAAGCCGTAATTTCTCTTTCCAATGCTTTTTTCAAATTTAAAATCGAATGAAGAATAACCTCGGAAATGGAATTTATTTACTATTTCTAGTTGGCTTTGGAATTCAGGAAAAAAATTTAAAAATTTCGAAGTAGAAATTTGAACAAAAGGGTATTTCTCAACAAATTAATTGTAAAATTGGCCTATTTTGTTCATTTACTTGGATTTAGAAATTTTTCCCATTTCATGGAAATTCAATTTGTCATAACTCTAATTTTTCAAATAGTACCCTGTACGTTTTATTTTTTGTCAGATAGAGTGGTAAATTTGCTTTAGACTGGTTTTTCCGATTAAAAATTTAATATAAATTAAAATAAATATTAAGCTTTTAGTCGAAGCGTTTCGAATTGTGTCCATATCTTGCAGTAAACCATGATAAAAAGATGAAAAATTGCACATAGCATTTGTCAAAACTTTATGGTTGAGTGAAATAGAGGCATATTTATTTTTTGTAAATTTATAATTAGATGCTTTATTCAAAATAAGATACGATTTACGATGCAATATACACACAATGAAATTTAGATGTAGACAATGTAGATTTACTTTTAATTTAGGACGAATGTCAGAAAAATTCCCATGCGGCCGCAAGTCTATATTATGAAAGATATCCCGATCGTCGTCAGTCATGCCGGCAGTATTTTAAAATTCTAGAAGGGTAATTCCGAAATGAGAAAGTATTGAGATGGCATAAGACAAATTTATAGTAAGCAAAGAAATTGAAACAAATGTATTGGCTTACACACATGTGTACCCAAATGTTTCTAAAAGAGAGCTGGCAAAACAGATAGATATTGGTCGTGACACAGTAATACGTATATTAAAAAAAACATGGTTTTAAATGCTACAAATATCAATTGTATCAAGAATTATATGAAAACGACGGAAACAGGAGATTAATCTTTTGTAATTTAATTTACTCAACACGTATACTTAAACAATAGAATTTTATTTAGTGATGAATCTCGTTTTACAATAATGGCATATACAATAGACGTAATCTACAGTATTGGTCTAAAGAAAATTTACACGAAATGCTTGAAGGTGACCATCAGGATATGTTTGTGTAGGTTGGAATATTCGGTACAAAAATTATTGGCCCCATACTATTTTAAGGTCCACTTAAGCTTTTTGCAAAATGAAATAGAAAACAAACTGGATGAAATTTCCTTGGAAGATTTCAGAAATATGTACTTCCAACAACAAGCACCGTCGCATAATGCTGGTTTTGTGGGAAATTACCTTAGTGCAAAGTTTGACAACCAGGTAATATCTACTAATGGAACTATTAGGTGGCCTGCTAGGTCGCCGGACCTAGCTACATTTGATTTTTTCTTCGGGGTTATCTGAAGGACAAAGTATGCTCAACGCCGTCTGCAACATTGGAAGAACTCCAAAATAAAATTTTAAATGCTTTTGAATCCATAACTCTAGTCATGTTACAAAGTGTCATGAGAGAAACTATTCCAAGAGTGAAAAGTGTTCTGAAATGGGTGGGCGTCATTTTGAATGCCCGTTATAGGTTTGGTATTTAGTTGTGCTGTATTGTTCTAATTATAATATTTATAAATTTAGTAAGTTGCTGTCCAGGCAGGTATCATAACTTATAAATTGGTTTTGATTGTGTGAATTTTTGTTTTTGTTAATGATTCATCAAAATTTTTGTTATATTTATCAAAATAAATATTCTCTAATTACAAATAACTCGTCTGTTTTTCATAGCTTACTGCAAGATATGGACACATAATTCGAAACGCTTCTACAAAAAGCTTAATATTTATTTTAATTTATATTCAATTTTTATTCGTTAAAAACCAGTCTAAAGCAAATTTACCAGTCTATCTGACAAAAAATTAAAACTTACAGGGTACTATTTGAAAAATGGTAAAAACATTTCTAAATCCAAGCAAATGAACAAAATAGGCCAATTTTACATTTAATTTGTTGAGAATTACTCCTTTATTCAAATTCAGTCTACTTCGGAATTTTTTTAATTTGTTCCTGAATTCCAAAATCATCTAGAAATAGCAAGTAAATGCCGTTTTCAAGGTTATTTTTCATCCGATTTTAAATCTAAAAAAGCGGTGGAAAAGAAATCACAGCTTTATGAGAAAAACGACTTAAATATACCACCGAATGGTCAAAATGTGGCCATTGATACCTATAATTGATTTCCTAAATTTTAGAATTTTATTTTTAAAACTGTAGAAAAAATGGGGGGGGGGGTACTTTCTGGGTCACCAGGTATATAAATCATAATGTGCTGATTTAATAACTGCAAATATTAGTCCTGAGATCTAAGACATATGTTAATTGAAACTGTGAAAATTCCTTTGCATTCTATAGTGGCATTTGCTCCCTGAGAAATATTATAGTTGGACAAGAAAGACTTAAAATCTCAATTTAACGATGTAAATAAATGACACTGACTTCTGATGGTAATGTTATAGTTATTAATTAAGTAAATTAACGTATCTTTCAAATAAAGAATGTAAACGCAGCCTCCGAATATTTCGACAAAGTCCTCTATAACCAATGTGATAAATATGTTTCTAAATAAATATTGTCTTCAAAACATGAATATCCTGTATCATACACTGGACAAATTATACGAATGATCAAAGAAAAAATGCATTTTCATGCAAGATATAAGAGAACTAAGTTGTTATATTACAAACAGCGATTTTGGACGTTGAGAAAAGCGGTCAAATTAAAAATTAATAAAGCTTCAACTAATGTTATCCATGTAGCTGAAAACAACATGGAGCACGATCCTTCTCAACTTTGGAATTATGTTAATGCTAGAAAAGATAGTGCAAGTGTACTCTTTCTTCTTACCATAGCTCGGTATACTTAAAACCATCACCAGTAACTATTCTTAGTGTTATGTCTTTACAACCTTTACTAAACACCCCAAGTGTGGATTCAATAATTACAACACAAATAACTCCAACCATTGATCTATTTAACAATTAATTAACTTACAACAACTAAACATTATAATTACAACACTCACTAATCACCACTTCTAACTCTATAACTACTAATTGTCACCGTACTAGTCTGTTCACTCGATCATTTTCTTGATCTAATCACTTTGCTTATCTGAATTAGAACTACTTCACTACTACTACTATCAGTCTAGACCGTGATTCTAGACGGATTCCGTCTTATCTATTATCTCTATGGTAGGGAGTACCAAATTTGCCAATAGCGCCATCTCTGAACCAACTAGCGGACTACCATTTTATTGCTCGCTTCTCTCTGCTATGGGCACTACCTAAGGCAGTATACACAGTGTTCTCTGTTAGTAAGGTGATTGTTAGTGGCATATCATGGAAGCTACGAAGAAGCTCAAGCCTAAATTAACTATGGATTCAGGCTTAGTACCTCCCTTTATTATAAAGACTGATATTTCATGTCTTGTTAGCTTCTCTATTATATCTATAATATTTCTCAATTATCAAAAAGCAGTTCCCACGTTGAAAACATAAATGTCAAGTAATAACATAGGGAAAATCAGTTTTTCGGACATAACTCACTTAGTGTGATTCGGATCGAGAAAGTGTTGTTATTGTTTTTAGAAAAAGTCATTTTTCGCCAGGAAGGAAAGGGGCAAGGGAGATTTTCTTTCAGCCATCGAATGTGGAATTTTTTTCTCTTTGATTTGAGCCCAGCCAGATTGCTATCGGATAATTAGGAGGGGAGAGGGGGGCCCGCAAAGTTTTCGCCCTGTAGAAGGGCAAGAGAAAGGGTTGGGGACCTCGGGCCAGGTTCATTTTCAAGGGCAATCAATTCTCTTTCAAGACTTTTTGCCCCGAAGCTCTAACTTCATTAGGGCCTACACGCGCGCGTGATACATTTATAAAACCGGACCAGCCGAGTGAGACGTGTATTTGTGAGTGAAATGGGAGAGAAGTGGGAGCGCTGGGCTCCTCCCCTGGCATGCCGCTCCACGGGAGCTGAATTGCTCCCTTACCCTTTTCTTTCCTGGCGAAAAATGACTTTTTCTAAAAACAATAACAACAATAAATTGGTTATTTCGCAACCATTCGTTTATTTATAGCGAAAATTGAAAATACATGAGCGGAAATCAAAGTAGAAACATTCGTACACAATCTTACGTTTGCTGCGCGATTTTCGGAAAAAATTGCGGAAGTTATAGAAGTTTTAATTTCATTTACGTTTACCCTTCCTCCTCCTCCCCTAATCAACCTAGCGACTTCAAATTTGGACACAGTACTTAGGTCCTGAGTGTCTATTGGGGGAGGAAAGAAAGTCTCTAAGTCACTTTATTCTCCAAAGAATACGCGAAAACGGCTTTCGGTACGTTCCCGCCACAGCGAGAAATCCGTATACAAATCCATACCTTCAAATCGCAATATCTCGAGAACAGCTTAACCAATTTCGATGAGTCAAAATTCAGTTTACGCGCTTTCGCGAGCCCTTCATTTTATTCGTTTTGTACTTTTTCGATTCGAATTAAACTAAGTGAGTTATTAAAATATAATATTTTTAGTCGCAAACTCCTCTATAAGATCCTTATTTTACTATAACGTAATCAGACTGCAACCAACAGCTACTCTCCGGGCTATATGCCCCGCCGAGCGCTGAATTACTGAAGTTACAAGCCTGGCGCGTTAAGTGTAATAATTGTATATTACCATCAAAACACTAAAAATATTATGTTTTAATATTCCTCCCTCAAAAAGCACTTTTGAACTAAGTGTGTTATGTCCGAAAAACTGATTTTCCCTATCCTTACATGTACATTTCCCCCCCTCCTCCGCCATCCTCCTTGCACCCGCAAACATGACCAGATGATAGAGGGAGTCCGACTACATAATATACACAAAGAAAAAATTCGAAAAAACACTGTCGTTTCGAAACCCAGATCGATCCCACTATTTAGTAGGCGCCATCTAAATATGTTGAGTCATCCTATGTTATTAAGTTTATGATAAATATTTTGTCCCATCTAATTCTGAATACTAGCGGCAAGCAGGAATTTTGAATAACCTAAAGTTTGATATATTTTTAGCATTCAAACAGAAACAGGAATTATACACATCACCAAAAATAAAATTGGATAAAATAAGAGCCCACAAAGAATCATTTTCAAGTTAGTATAGGCAATGGCGATTTAATTATTTACATGTAATAATAAATTATTATCGATTAAGATACATAATTTGCAAAATTAGAGAGACTTCCTGGCTTCGGGGATAATGTAATTATTTACGTATAAAACTTCATCATCATGAACGTCATGTATATTCATCGAAAGTTTGTTAAAAAAAATTATTTCTGCTAAAATATATTTTCTTTTTCAGGTGTAAACGCTGCAATTAGTGGGGCCCAATGAGATGGAAAATTTCACAATTTCTAGTGCGGTAAGTTATAATTAAAGATTTTACAGAGACGGCGAAACTAAGACGATATTTCTACCACTCTATACAACAATAAGGAGAACTGTGTTATAATCAAAACTTGACAACCAGATATACATTGTTCTCGATCTTTTTGGCTTAGCATTCCTTGCGGCAAATAGATAGATTTAATTATAAAACTAAAACAAGCACTCATGTCTATGTTCATTTTAATTAGAAATATGAATTTCAGCAGAAATCCACTTAATTTACATGAAGTAAAATACATGCTCTTAAAATGCTAGATGAAGTATGAAAGCAAATGGGATAGAAACTTGGTCTACTAGGTATGGTTTATTTTTAGTTTAATAGTATACTTTCAAATTTATATTCCAAATACCTGTAGAGTTTTAAGGTTACACATTTACCTATAATATAAAATCATCTATATCAACAAAATCCATTTCAAACTAACCTTAACATATTTCACTATATAATAAATAAATTTACGTTATAATTTTTAAGAAAGAAGATGTTTGGACCCCGTTTATTTTTTAAATGTTGAATTTACATCATATGGTAATCATTTTCATACTTGACTATACTAATTAAAAATTTATCTGACGACAAAGCCTACTGTTGTATTTGGCTAATGCAACACTGACATACAAACATTTCAAATAAAATGCCAATACAATAAACCTAACAATAGAATACTGTATTAGGATTTGGAATGGATAAGGATTATAGAAAACATAAATGTAAATGTAAGCCACCCTTAAATCATGTTTAAAATGTCTCTTTATTTTAATATATGGTTAATATCCAGGATTACCGGAACAAGATTAATTTTGAAACTTTATCATCCTCTATTGATGTTATGCTAAACAGTACCGATTCAAGCTCTAATTACATCTATTACAGTGCACTGTGATTTATGGTAACGAGTAATGAATAGTCATTATCGATCATCAATAAAGATTAAATCAAACATAATCATATCAGACGCAACATAAATTACTTGTCGAAGTTGAAATATATGCCAATTTCATAGATATGTCGATTCTAAAACGAAGGTATTTCTGTTGTCGATATAATTAGAACTTATTATTACTTATTACTTTTAGCTTATCTTTTCTCCCCTCAAATCCTCTGCCGAACTTTAGGCTAATCATAGCTAAAGCGGGTCCTATTTTCTACTAGAGCTAAAAATCTGGACAGTATACGAAGGCAGAATTATTACTTATACCAGATGATGTACAGGCCAGTCAAATAAAAACATTAGTTGTAGTAGTAATGAATTTTTAAATGATTCATAAAGATGACGACCCTCGTCAGGAATTCGGTGAGATCTGTTAAAAAATGGATCGGGATAAGACGATATTTTGTTATTCAGGGTGTTGAAAACTGTTTTTGCTGAATATCTCGCTTCCGCTTGATGTGCCATTAAAAATATCCCATAGAAGAAATAATTATGTATAAATTTCGTCGAGAACTTTTCTACCTTTTGAATTATTATTATCGGAAAATGTAATATTTTGAAGTTCTTTAAATTGGATATGTAACAGTATGTGGTTATTCTCTTTGTTAATAATAACGATTTTATTTGCCGGAGTTCGGTCAAAATATTGTTATTACACTGAACTATTTAATAGTAGGTATTTCAGTGATTAATAAAAAAAACTAAATTATGGAAATATTGCAAATGCCTCACACAGCTATACGGCAAACGATCACATTCGATGCCTAGTATTATTCCCTGTTTATTATCCTTTTGTTAAAATAGCCAATAAGCAAAGCAACAAATGCGAACGGCTAGCTGCTTTAAGTCAGAGCAAATGGCCGTGGGTTCAGAGAACTTACAAGAGAGGTAAAACTTACCCTTTTGTGTGTGTGATATACAAGACCAATCTTGTTTTGTATGGAGAAAAGAGACTTAAATATTTAATATTAGGAGGCCACCATATATAGCAAATAATGAGTAGAATTGTCTCTTTTTCTTTTAAAACCAGTTTGCTATAGATAAAACTGAAATTTGTTGGTAAGGAGAAAAAATATTAAAATGAATGATAAAACATATTTAGAATAATAAAAGTTTAGAAAAGAGATTTAGAAAGTAATGTTGAAAGAGTAGAATTTAAAAGGAAATGTTAAAAAATATTAATTTTGTCGTATATGAAAATAGTAAATCAGAAAAAAAAAATTAGAGAAAGGAATTTAATAAAAAAAGTAGTAATGGGAGATACTATTTATTAACATAGTCTTATCATTGCAAATTGGATGTGTGCGAGCTGGACACGTCCTTTTACGGCAATCCCGGCTCCAATTGTCTCGCAGCAAAAAACGATATTAGGCAATTTAGTTCTATCGCTAGAAAGCATAGAATTCTAAAGGATAGGCTCTTGTGAATTTGAAGAATTATAAAAAAGCTTCCATAATCTATTGCAGACAGTATTCTACTAGATTCTAAAGGCATGAGCATATTAGCATAAGCCAAAAAAATAAGTTATCAATCCTAACGATTTGATTAAATAATATATTTAATATTATTAGATACGTAGATAAGTAAACAGGTACATAGCTAGAACGCCAGATAATTACGAAATTGCTGATTGCGAACTAAATTGCCAAAAGAAGTAGAAAAAAAATTATTACGTGGTCATATGTAGAATTTTAGTTACACAAAATTTAAAAAATTGAATCTAATTTTATTTAAACAGTGAAAGAACATTAATAAGATAATTGACAAAAATTAATAAATAAAATTTACCTGAATGGTACACAGAAAGAAATGTGGATTTAGAATATAATAAGTGTTTCTTGAAGATCTCACAGTAGAATAGTTCATAGATGCCAATAAGTCCAAATTTGGAAGACAAATGGCTACTTCAGATGTTTAGTTTCAATTTTAGTTGTGGTACCAATGTGCAAACTTAAAAGTACCTATATATTTTTCCTAATAATGAATACCGTAAACTTTACGCCATCTGTTGATAAGCGACTTAATTAAATCGATTTGGAAGTGCACTGTAATCGGATTTCTTTTCTTGTTAAGTTTCTTTTTACAATTAAATCATTGAACTGGTATAATAGAGTCAATAGAAAATCTATAATATTCAATAAGAAATGTTTATGACATCAATAAATTGCAAACATAACCAAATAATCATGGACCGTCGAAATAATGTAAACTGTGAGATAGGTTTTCAACCTGATTGTGATGATCTAGTAAATACATTATACATTATATGACAGATGTGCCTGGAAGAAGTTTTAGAAGTAAGCAAAATAACTACATGTACAGAGTAAACAAAGTAAGAAAATGAATTTTTTTTTTTTATACATTTATTTAACGTCGGCCTATTTCCGCTACTGAGGCCTAACACCAACGCCTGTAGACGAGCTACCCCCAACCAGGAATTTTGCCGAACCTCTTCCCTTAAGAAGAGTAGGGATCTTTTACTTGCCTAACATTTAATAGACAAGGGACCGACGGCTTTACATCCCCTCCGAAGGATGGTATATCTCCTATACAACCCTCGCCTAAGGTTGTATAGCTTCCGCGCATACACTGATATACAAGCCGCTGGAAGATGTGTGAGGCGAGAACGCGGTTTCCGTTGGAATGGTCACCAATCCAAGTACTAACCGCGCCTGTCGTTGCTTTACATCGCATACCGAAGTATGTACATAGTAAAGACGCACCTACGCTCGCCCCAAAATGAAAATTAAAATCAATATAAATGTTTTTCCAGGTATGGTGGCTTAAATTGCTGTTATAAAACTACATAATTAAGTGTTAACAAAAACATGGCCGAGTTCCTAAAATACAAAAATCATAAGGTGAAAATTAATTACTAGCAAATCGAAGGGCGTAAAATATGTGAATATTGTTTCGATATTTCAGCACTATTAGGTGTCTATTTTCATTAACGTTCCTCATAACCGGACACGGTCCTTTTTCCAGATTGTGTTATCATTCTAGGCGTCGAGACGATTCATTTGATACTCCATATCGTGGCAGATCCCTATATACGTAGGCCTTATTTTAGGCGAATGGAATCCGATCTCAATTGTTTCTATACCTATTATCAGTTTATCTAAATCTTTCAGTTCAAAATAGTATATAATAGTGGAAGTATAGTAACGCAAAGCAAAAAAAAATTATTATTTTTTTGGTTGAAATAGGCTTAAAATGTCATGAAACGTGGAGATTTTAAATTTGAGCGAAAAAATTTTGTCCGTCGGTCTGTCTGTAACTTTCTTTTTTTCTTTTGCGCACGTTTACTCTGGAAGCGTTTATCATATTGACTTGAAATTTGGTACACTTATGTATTGTAACGAGATCTGGAACTAGATTATATTTTGATCCAATTCTATTGAAGAGTTTGGGGGTAAATGGTGTAAATAAGGATAAATATGCAAAACGAGCAGGTAAGGGTCCATAAAATTGCAATTTAGGGCATGTACGAAAAGTTAAGGTCTCAACATTTTTTTTGGCATCAGCAATGTGATTTAGTGCGTATACAAGAACGAAACGTCAAAAACAAAAAAAATTTTTTTGGCTTCAGCTACCCCCTCTACCAACCTCATTGCCACCATCACCCTATTATTAAAGGGAGTAAAATAAATTAAAATGTGATTTAGTATATATTTTATACGGGCAAAATTGAAACTGGTCAGTGTTAAAGCACAGGACCGTACGCACTGAACTTGATATTTTGTCCTATATATTTAGCAATGGTATCGAGATTCGAACGGTAGCTGAAACTGGCGAGTCCGAGACTGGCAATGTAATCAGCATGAATGAACCATCTACGACTGCACTAGTTTAACGATAATAAAACGGACAGGGCTACTAGCATAAAAAAACTCGTAAATCATTTCTCAGAAGTCGATGAGGTGGGGCGAGCGTAGATGCGTCTTTACTATGTACATACTTCGGTATGCGATGTAAAGCAACGACAGGCGCGGTTAGTACTTGGATTGGTGGCCATTCCAACGGAAACCGCGTTCTCGCCTCACACATCTTCCAGCGGCTTGTATATCATTGTATATCAGTGTATGCGCGAAAGCTATACAACCTTAGACGAGGGTTGTATAGGAGATATACCATCCTTCGGAGGGGATGTAAAGCCGTCGGTTCCTTGTCTATTAAATGTTAGGTAAGTAAAAGATCCCTACTCTTCTTAAGGGAAGAGGTTCGGCAAAATTCCTGGTTGGGGGTAGCTCGTCTACAGGCGTCGGTGTTAGGCCTCAGTAGCGGAAATAGGCCGACGTTAAATAAATGTATAAAAAAAAAGTCGATGAGGTGTGCTGTCAATGTGCCAGTGCAGTGCATAAATACCTATGATAATATCAAGCGTAGAAGTTTAGTTAGTTATTGTTCATATAAATACATATTTACTACTATATAAAAGATGAAATATTTTAATTATTTACTAATTTACCATGGCTTTCTGGAGACCATTTGAAACAGAGGATAATATAATAACGAAAATATTATCATTTTCTTATGACAAGCATTTCTATTTACCTCCGCCCGTGTATAATAAAGAGATGTCGACTGTTTTTGCCGGCTTTTAGTTTTTATACGGTTTCAATTAAGTTTGTATACACTTTATATACAAGAACAAAACGTCTAAAAAAATTTTTTTGGAGTTAGCCTCTACCACTCCCATTGCCATCCCCACCCTATTATTAAATGGAGTAAAAAATTAAATTGGGATTTGAACCAAGGGCCTCTAAAATTTGTTTTGGCCTTAGTTAGCCCCTCCACCACCCCCATTTAAACCCCCACCCTATTGTTTAAGGGAATAAAAAATTAAATTGGTGTTTAGTGTGTACACGAGAACCAAGGACTTCTAACTTTTTTTTACATTAGACATCTCCTCTACCACCCTCCCTCTATTATTAAAGGGAATAAAATATTACATTGAGATTTAGTGTGCATAAGACTTGGATACAAAATCTAGATGTGGAAATAGTGATTACTTGGGCAGCGGTTTTTACTCTATTTTTCAATAATTTATTTTAATTTATCGTGTTTCGCCTTTTTTATCCCATAATATTTGAACATCAACGCATTTTACAATCCATAACTAACGGTCGAACAAGATCAATCCTCTGGTCATAGACTAGAGTAAACCTGGTATACTCTTCCTCATTCTCCGCTTCTGCAACGGCGCTGGCTAACAGGCAAATCTTGTCGCATATTGCTCCATTTCTAAGGAGCCGGTCCCGACATATGCTCTCCAGTATTTTCCATACTAAAAAATAGCAATAAATATTATATTACAACAAGGGATGTGACCGTATTCGTTGCAGTGACCGATAAGTTCCAAACAAGAGTTTTAGAAAATATTTGTCTCTATAAGATTAATAATAACCTGCTTAATGAAAAATTAAACAGAAAGAAGATAATCCGCAAAAACCCTGTTCAACCCCCTAAAAACAAAATGGTGGCTTGTCTCAAACCCTGTTTGAATAGATCTTATCAGGTACTTCAGTAAAACGCCATATTTAAGAATCATTAAACCTCAGTAAATGTTTTTATCCATGTTTAAATTGATTAGCCTAATAGCGTATTCCTAGATATAGTGAAATAGCGGATTGTTCTAAGAAGTTTGTACTGATTAAATAAAATATCAAATTCAGTTAAATCGGTTTTATTATCTCTACTTTCTTATTGGTCTATCTCTTGACAACACAATGTTTTATTTAATATGCAACATTGTTATATCCCTTCATTCCTACAAAGCACTTGAATACCTCACATATCGCAGAGAGCACACGACTCCACTTGAATAGTCCAATTCACTGAAAATTTGGATTTAATTAATACGAAATAATTCGCAACGGTCACAGAATATCACATCTAGAGATACCGCATTGTTTGATGAGCCACCGCAGAGTCGCACATTTGCTGCCATGAATATTTCACGATTCAATTAGTATATCGAATTTCGTGTACGCAGAGCACATTGTTCTGGCTAAGAGGGCTACACATTCCCAAACAGGAGTAGGATTACTTTTCATGTATAAGTTGATTAGCGTATGTGGAGTGTGTGGTATTTACATGCGGTAAAGGAAAAAACGAAACGGTAGCACAGTGGTTACCTCATTTAGCTTTCTTTTTGAGTATACCTAGCGAAGTGTGTTCGCGCCCCAGCTACTGCAAAGTAATTTTTAATTATGAATTACCCCTAAGAAGTGGTTCGGATCCCACTATAACCTGTCGGGCCTTGTCTCCTTCCTCACACAAGTTTAGACTTAAGAGGATGGATTATCCAAGTGATCAGGAAGACGGTTAAAGTGTTTATAACAAAAACAGGTTGGGACACCCTGTATATACGATTGTAATAGTATTTTCAATACTAAAAATTTGAAAGGAACTATCTTATATTTAATAATCATAGAGTAGCTCTGATGAGGGGCAAATGCTACCGTGCATACCCCTGGCTACATCCTAGTGTAGGTAGATCATTTCTTTCTCATATATGGGCTGCACATGAGCCATTATCCTTAATTTTTCCCTTACTCCGATTAAGTGTTAATTGTAAAATGTGATAAATAAATGTGTCTGTAGTAGTTAGGTTAAATTAGTTTTTCGGGTAATGTAGATATTTAATTCTAAATTGCCATCATTAAAAAGATGAACTTCTCGAAGTCAAATTTGAAAAGTTAATGTCAACAAAAAATATATATATATACAGGGTAGGGCCATAGTGCGTCGGACCTCGATAATTCTAGTTCTACTATAGCTAGAAATTTTTTTAAAAATTGCAAGTAAACTAGATAAAAGAATCTATAACTGGAAATTATTTTCGAACATACAGGGCGAGCCAAGACGAAATTACAGGACCAAGTGCATTTTTCTTTAGATGGAATGTATATATATGTATATCAGTAGGTACATTTTTTGAAGCCTCTTTCTAGGCTCTATTCATTCCTATATTAGCATTGAATATCCCCCAACCAATTATTATTAATGTTTTTGAATCATTTTCATTTCCTAAAAATGTGCTGGGTGGCCAAAAATTATTTTTCAATTAAGAACATTTTAAATTGAATTTTCTCAATTTTTTCAAATGGAATACCCTGTATATTTTTCGACGATGTGATGTAGAAATGAAATACGAACATTTTTCGTAAGTACTTCCCTATGGCTATTTGGAACCATTTTCATTTTATAAATAAATAAATAAATGTTTTATTTTTCAATTAAGAACTTTTTAAATTGAATTTTCTCAATTTTTCAAATGGAACACCCTGTATATTTTTCGACGATGTGATGTAGTAATGAAAAACGAACATTTTTTGTAAGTGCTTTCCTATAGCCAATTGCAACCATTTTCGTTTTATAAATAAATAAGTGTCAAATTCAAGAATAAATTTTAAAAAAAGAGGTTCCCTCAAATACCTCATTAGAAAAATTTATAATAGGTGATCGACGTGTTGCCCATTTTAATTGACACACGCCTTTATGTAATTTTGAAATAAGGCCATTTAGTGGGAGTCCATTGAAATGAGTAAATAGTATTTAACCGGTTCTTTACTATAATGTTTTTCTGTACATTTTTTTGCTGTTTTCGTTATTCGACAAGCAATAAAATCTCAGTTTGGTGTAAATTGTCGCGTACAAAGGAGCATTTATCACACTTATCGCTCGTTATAATTTGTATTGAATTTAAAATATTTGGAATTTTACAATATGAATTTTAATAAAGCGGAACTTGTAGACATGACTTTTGTTTTGGGCGAGTCAGAGGGAAATTGTTTACTTGCCAATAAAATTTATCACCAACGTTATCCTGAAAGAAGGTTTCCTGATGTTAGCAGCTTCCAAAACTTCTCGATAGATTTCTGGAAGCTGGAAATGTCGAATATAAAAAAGTGAAAGCATAAAACGTGCTGTGAACGAAGAAAATGAGTTTTCTGTGGTGCTGACAACGGCTGAGAATCCCCATGTTAGTCAAAGAGAAGTGAGCTCATTAGTAGGAATAAGTAGACGGTCTGTGGGTCGAATCTTAAAAACAAATAAGTTGCATGCATATCCATATTCAAATGCACCAGGAATTATCTGATGCCGATTTTCAAGAGCGTCTACAATTTTGTAATTGGACCAGAGGTGAAATGCAACACGATATCAACTTCTTCAATACTGTTTTATTCAGTGATGAGGCAACTTTTTATAAAAATGGATTTGGAAATAGGCACAATTTTCATTATTATGCTTTTTTAGGCAAGTTAATAACCAACACAGATGGTCTATAAACGTTTGGGGAGGAATTATTGGAGAATATGTTCTAGGGCCACATTTCTTTGATGGTACATTGACTGGAGCTATTTATCTTCATTTTTTGGAAAACTATCTTCCACAACTATTGGTAAATCTCCCTGAAAGAATTCGAAGTAGATTGTGGTTTTAGCAAGATGGTGCTCTACCACATTATTTAAATACAGTTAGAGACCACTTAAATAATACCTACCGTAATCAATGGATTGGAAGAAATGGACCCACTATGTGGCCTGCTAGATCCCCAGATCTAACAAAAATGGATTTTTTTTATGGGGATACGTGAAGGAAATTGTTTATAGTAACACACCAACAACGGTACAAAATATGAAGGAAAGAATAATAACTGCCTTTACACCTATCACACCGGCAGTTTTAGGAACAGTGGGAACCTCATTTCAATAGCGCATAGAGATGTGTCAATTAAAATGGGCAACATGTGGAACATTTACTATAATTTTTTTTTCTACTGAGTTATTTCAAGAAACCTCTTTTTTTATGTTTATTTTTGAATTTTGT
Source organism: Leptura quadrifasciata (assembly GCA_963675555.1). Classification (NCBI taxonomy): domain Eukaryota; kingdom Metazoa; phylum Arthropoda; class Insecta; order Coleoptera; family Cerambycidae; genus Leptura; species Leptura quadrifasciata. The sequence goes on along the minus strand of OY776673.1, from coordinate 201,295,485 downwards.
AGTAATTGATCAATAAAACGAAATTGGTTGCAGTTAGCCCTGGGGAAGTACTTACAAAAAATGTTCGTCTTTTATTTCTACATCACATCGTTGAAAAATATACAGGTTGTTCCATTTGAAAAAATTGAGAAAATTCAATTTAAAATGTTCTTAATTGACAAATAATTTTTGGCCACCCTGTACATTTTTAGGAAATGAAAATAATTCAAAAGAGATATCGGAGTCCGACGCACTATTGCTCCACCATATCTTATAACTCAGGAATAGACACTGTAATCCCACTCTTTTTTACGTAAAATGGACAACATAATGCTAATCAATGTTCACGTTCAGCAGAGCTCTTCAGGCGCACTTAATCGCCCCCGGCAGTAAAAAGACCATTCCCAAAATGCATCTAAGCCATTTGAGGCCATCAGCATTAACCTTGGCGTGCCTGTTGGTAACAACGGTCGAACTAGCGTAATGACTGCGACCAGATTTTAATCGCTCCTACGGGACATATATCCTAGTTTACATCAACCGCAACGGTTCCAGGACGCCACAATACTTAAAAACTACTGACAGTACTGACTCATGTCTATTACTTGATGCTGCATTTAATCCGAGCCGTGCATGCGAACGCTTGCTTTGTAATCTACCCGCTTCCGGTTAATGGAAGTAGAAGTCTATGGCGTGATCGGGCGGATTTCATTTAAACAAAAAAGGATAATTTCAGCAACGGACACCAGACAATCTTATCGAGACTTAATACTATAATTATAAATTACTTACAACCATGCTCGAGAGTGGCTAGTAAAAGTACTTTCTTAAATTCGAAACTGATTTTTATGATTGAAATTAAAATTTAAATTAAAAATTCTCTCAATAGCTCAGTCAGGTAGGGAAAGTTAGCGGACATACCCTGGAAAGAATTAACAATTTAAGACAAAATGTTCATTTTAATATTCACACTCTAAAATCATACATTATAGAATTATAATTTTTTAATATATACATAACAATAACATAAATATAAATAATATTCATATTTACATTGTAAAGAAATATGTACACAGGGGTATGTATGTTAGATTTTGAATTATGTAATTGACTTTTTAAAAACTTTATTTGTTTAACATTGGAGTCAACGTTGACTCTTTCAAGAAAATACAATAATAATTTGGACTTGTTTATTCAAACCTGATGAGTTTAAGACTGGCTGTATAAACGTTTGTTAGTAATATTTATAACATTTTAAGAACAAAGAAAATAATATTGGCATAATTATGATAACCTATAATGAAATATTATGCTCAGACAGCATGAGCGGTTATAGAGAAGATCTGGTACGCAATATGTAACTTGATACTACTGGGAAGGTTAAGTCTGCCTCAGTAGTTTTGTGTATTATGGTATATTTCTAATATAACAGCTTCCCCCTTATAAAAAAAGTTGATGTTTTATGCAGCAACTTTTGAAATAAATATAAAATGTGTAAAAGGTAATAGTGCTATTAGGAAGAACGTAAAATAGTATGAAAGTGTTAATATGTAGAATTTAATATATAGACTATAATTTTAACATCTAAAATCTGACATGCAGGCACAATAAGCTTGAATCATAAAATAATATAAAAATATTAATAAGGGTTAAAATATAGCTTTGACGTGAAAGCATAAAATACAAACATAGTGAGCTTGAATTATGATGTAAAATAATATAGAAATATAAATTAAAATTAAAATATAGCTTTAACACGAAAGCGTAAAGCACAAATATAATAAGTTTGAACTATGATATGAAATAATATAAAAATATTAATAAATGTTAATATTGTCAAAAATTAAAACAATAAAATATAATGATTAAGTAAAATAAAATTCACTAAAGAGTCCAGCACGAAAAGTCAGTAAAAGGCACAAAAAAGTTCATCTTTAGGTGAGTTCTATGTCTTCGGCATCATTGTCTTCTCTTCTTAATGTCTTCGTGAAGGGAATCAGCTAGCAAGTGTGCTGGAAGGTTTCCTGGACCTCGGTGGAGATGGGGGCGATGCAGAAACATCGATGGCTAGTTTTGGTCTTTTTCTTCCGCACTTTTACAAAATAGGCACAGAAATAATAGTCCAAATATTAACACAATGATAAGATAGCTGAACCAGGATATATGTTTTGTTGTAAAAGGTTCATTGATCAGATCATCTAGATCTTTGGAATATTGGTCCAACTTAAAAAAGTAGATTTATGTTGATACATACTCTAGAATATATAGACAACAATAAAAAAATTTAAATTCTTGACAGCATCGGTAAGTCTCACTGTAAATGGTTGTCAAAGGTAACACCTAATAATATATTATCATCACGTCTTTAACTCAAGATCAGTATCATTAAAAGTATTCTGTCTTTGGAGTTGTTATATAACACAAATTGTATGGAAATACTCCTAGTTTTAATTAAGTTTAATTTTAATTTTTATGGGACAACAAATAATTTTTCCATAAATTCTTTCAGTGGTTATTTTTAGTTTTTTTGACTTACTTCTTCTAACTAGAGTATTTGTATCATGTGCCTAGCAGATTTCATTAACATTTGATATTTTTCGTAACTAATTAATAATATCATCGGCAAATAGAATATAAAATAGTGGTTCCAGAATTGAAAATTGTGAAACTCCTTTTTTGACATAGCAAGTGTTGCTTTCAACTTCAAAAGTCGTTTTTACAATTTGAACTCTGTTATCAAGATAAAAATATTTGCATAGCATTTCCTCGCACACCATATCGTGTGAATTTAGCTTTGAGCAACCGGTGATGTATCATAAGAAATTAGGAGAAAGTACATAATATTTTTACAGAATATTTGGTAACTAATCTTTCAGATGGAGTTTTGAAACACTACATAGCAAACTTCTAACTTTTTCACTGGGTTTCAGAGAAAACGACTCATTAATATACATTATAAATAAAACAGGTCCCAATGCGGTCCCATGTGGAAGACTAGGTGCCGATGCTGTATTGAACGAATTGGTTTCGTACGATTTAAGTAGCTCTTCATTAGTGTTAAGGAAGCAAGTGCTTCCACGGTTTGCTGAATTTTGTATATAATTGTTGAACATTCTCGTTGATACATTTATTATTAATATTTATAGAAATTGGTATAAAAATAAATTTTTTATTTATTATTATTAGATTAGTTGAAGGATTTTTTGTTTCTGAGTTTTTTGAAAGAAGTTAATTTTGTAAGTGTATTTATTACATTTGTAGTTTAATAATCCTCTGCTGATGCTAGCTTAGTTATCGAAACACACTGGTATGATACGCAATATTCTAGTTTCTGTAGAAATTTATTAAAGTCTTCTCGTGTACATTTTTTTGCTCTGAAGTGTTTCATTCATGTTTTGTTTCTTCCACTCGCTAAATGCAATTCTGCAAATTCTGGAAAGAATATAATAATAAGATCTCACCTCGATGCAGTACGACGTGGTTAACCGCTTTGTTTCAAAATTGTTAAAACATGCGTTAGATTAATTCGCCACCTTTTTTCAGGATCATGTTTAATCTGACGAAAACAGTTACAAAAACCTATCAATGAAAAAGTATTGCTTATTATGTTATTTTCTTAAATAATAAGAGTGAAACAATTCTTTTCAATATAATTATAGGGTGTAAATAACTTGAAAACATGTGATTATATTATATTAAATTAATCAATTTGCAACATCAATTTAGAACTGAGTGGCTGTTCCCTCCGTAATGATTAATAACATCTTCATTGAAAACCTGAAGCTGTGATCCAATGCTGTAAACTTACTCGAGCACAAATTGTTAATTCTTAGCGGCAAGTGGTGCCATTCTGCGGTAAAGAGTGTAAAACACCATTGGCAGATTCATTGGAAATTCGTCGGAAAACATTTCAACGGCAAACAGGCGTGATGAGAAATGGGGAGCGATTAGAACCAGAGGCGTAGAGAAAAGAATGGTAGAAGAATATCGAAAATAATCGGTTTATTGGAAAAAAAATCTAATTAATTCTTTTGTTGATAATAACTCTACTATGTACTATTGTAAAAATACCTTCAAAAATCATGGAATATTAACAGTACCGTCTATATATATTTTCTCCTTGTTGAAATATATTAAAAACAACATGCATCTATTTAAAAGAAATGCTAGTTTTCATAGTTATAACATTCGCCATGACGACTTACTGGCTCTACCGCATCATAATACTAGTCTCTTTGAAAAGTCACCTTACTACTCGGGTATTACTCTTTTCAACAAATTACCTAATGAGATTAGAAACATCGATAATCTTATCAAATACAAATCTAGTCTTAAAAAGTTTTTAATTGAAAAATGTTTTTATTCTTATAATGAATTTTAACTTGTGTTGCAATTATTGTATTTTATATTTTATAATTTCTCAGTTTAATACTTATCATGTACTGTATTTTTCTTGTTGACGTTCACATCTGTATTGTAGCAGCTTTAAGTGATTATATATATAAATAAATAAATAAATATATTAATATACTTTATGAAAATCGATTCATATGATATATTTAGAATTATAATCATTAATATAGCATTATAATAATAAAACTCTCAAAACATGTATTTTACAAGAAATTGAGTATGGAAATTATAGTAATTTTAAAGTGTGTCAAGCTATTGTATTTGTCATTGGATAATGTCTGTCGACTGTACTTTTACCAGGTAAGTAGTTTTTTACATTTGGGTTCAGTTCTTACAAAAAATTTATCATTGATTAAAAACGAAATAATTACATAATGGTTTTGGTTATTATATCAAAAACTAAATATTAGAAGATATGCATAAATTTTAAAAATTCATAAAGGAACCTACACATTTTCTGGAGGAGATTTTCTTGTGCACGTGCAATTCTGATACAATATTGGTATATTTTGCCTATGGCTTTTCCTGTGGAAAGTCTTGAATTCCACTTCATTCCTACAAATAGTTTCCGAGATATAGTTTTAGATGCTCGTTACGAGACTCAAGTGTCCATATTAATTCAGTAACTAAAAGTGAAGAATTGGCTCCCTCGGTGCTTGACAGAGATCTGTTATCGGCTGTGTCGACATTTTAGTTTGAATCTCAATATGGTTTAGAAAATTTTGAACGTTTCAATAATCTCTACTCACTACGAAAATGGCTTCCCTTTTAAACCAAGCTTGACAAGGCTCGTAAACTTCTAAAATATACCCATCCAACTATCAAAAAGAAATTAAACAACTTCCTATAAGTAATAGTAAATAACGAAATGGGTGTACCATAAGAATCTGTATTGGGGCGAGCGTAGGTGCGTCTTTACTATGTACATACTTTGATATGCGATGTAAAGTAACGTCCGGCGCAGTTAGTAGTTGGATGGGTGACCGTTCCAACGAAGACCGCGTCCTCGCCTCACACATCTTCCAGCGGCTTGTATATCAGTGTATGCGCGGAAGTTATACAATCTTAGGCGAGGGTTGTATAGGAGATATACCATCCAATAAAGTGTTTATAGCAGATACCGGTGAAGGTACCCATTATTAAAACATTATTATTGCGTTTATAGTAATTGGTAACTAAAATATCATTCAGAGTGCACATAATAAAAATATTTGGTTTCAAGAGGAATACGACGAAATGTGCCTTTGTGCATTTTGTAACCTCAACTCTTACTAATATTTGTAATTAATCCAGAGATTACAAAATGCACAGCAGTCAATATTTTCGGGAGCGGGTCGTGGACAAGGATTTTTACAACTTCAAATATTTGCTTATCTAATCAATAGTATTCTGCGTATAGATGTTATTTAACGCGTTTTTAAATATATAGCAAGTTTGGCCTGGGCGCCAGCCGAATGAATCGACAGAGGTGAGGGGATTCAAGACACACAAAACATTAATCAAGAAAACAGGAGATAAAGTAAATAAATATAATAAACAGTAAAAAATACAACTAAGTAATTTTAAAGTATAAACAACATTAACCAACAAACCAACACTGATGTAAAATACGCATTACATAACAGACATGACTTTAACATTAAATTATCATAGGCTATGCTTGTGAATATGAAGAAGAAACGTGGATTAGATTTGATGCGTAGATTTAACCAATAATATATTGAGCTCTTTTAGAAATCTAGTTGTAAATATAAATGATGCACAAATGCAGAGGACAGTGTTCTGTGCTATAAAGCCTACTTTACGTGAATAAACAACAGTAATTAAATTATTTCAAAATTGTGAAATTATAATTGGCAATATTTCTAATAGAATTCACACTCTGTATGGTAGATAGATACTTTATATACCCAAGTAACAGCTGTTATTCGGTTAACATAATATTATAAATAAGTATGCGTTTAGATGGTTAAACACTCATTATAAATAACAAAATTCACCAGTACAGAATCTTATTTTTGCAGCACTATAAATGTTCATTCAGGTCCTCTTGTGCTTAACAGCTCAATGACAAAATCGATATAAAAAATGTACTCACAGCTTCAAGATTATGTAATTCAAAAGGCTCACCAATTCCTGTGGTTCGAAACCATATACGGATACTATGTGATGAAAATCTAGTTCCAGGAATACCTCATTGATTATGAAATTACCACCGCATCCAGACATGCACGAAAGGTGGTTTTTCAATTGTTATGCAATTTTAACGTACCAAAATCTGCATCAACTCCTCTACTTCAATATTCCACGCTTATATAAACAAATACAGTGTCCAGCTAGCTGAGTTTAACTCGTGAAAAAGATAATAAGTTGTTCAAGAAGCCTAGAAAAATTTTTACGTGTAAAATTTCTAGTAAATATAAAATGCTATATATAACATAGGGATTCTGAAAATATTATTAATCTGAAACTCACCCTAGGTCTTATGAGGCTTCTTATTATATCAATTGCAAATTAGGGAAATATGTAACAGAGTGTTAATTAGCAATGTCGCTTACTCTTATCATTCCCGATGACCGTCTGCCTGTCGGAATTTTTTAAAAAAACTCTCTATCGCTCGTTTAAACTTTTTGTACTACTGTTTTATATATTTCCTAGTTTGTTATTATTTACTATGATATAGATTATGCCAAAACATGTCTTCATGCAAACTAACAATAAAGCCATTATTAACATTAACATGGCATCTCATTAAATAGTTATAATAATTAATAATTAAGAAAATAAATTAATTTAAATCAGTTGAATATACAACCAGACATACTTTAACGTAAATTCTCACTATACAGAGGGTTGCATATAAGTGATGACCGAAAGAAATATAAAATTATTTGATGTTATTGTATACAGGGTTTTTCAACCGTTACAATTTTAACATCAATGTCATTCCTCTAGTTGACTTTATTTGTCACATTTGCCTTAGTCGAGGCTTCTTAAAGTGTTGGTGACAGATGCCGTTGGAGGGACCTATTTGTACTATTTATAAGTCACCGATATGGTGTTACTTGCAATGTATATAACATCAGGAGACCTCAGCATGGTCAGTGTCTGGGTCTGATCTGCACTGATGAGAGCCAAAAGCTCGAAACAAGTCTGCAGATGACTCTGGACAATGCCGATGCTGCGGAACTCCTCTGTTTTAATAATGGGTACCATCACAGGTATCTGCTATAAACACTTTATTGCGTTTCTAGTAATTGGTAACTAAAATACCATTCAGAATGCACATCCTAATAAAAATATTAGGTTTCAAGAGGAATACGACGAAACGTGTCTGTGCATTTTAACATCTACATCATTCCTCTTGGTCGTTGGAATGAAAAGTACTAGGTTCTCGGGTTGAATCGCGTCTGAGATTGTTAATGTCTCGACGTTTCGGCTCCCGTTTTTTAGCCATTTTCAAGAGAAGAAGTGGGTCAAGAAAAAATTGTCAAAGAAAATAATGCTAGGAGTTTGTGGAACTGGTTCGATTCCGGAGTTTCAATCTGCCTACTCCCCAAGTCTCACCACGATCCGTCTCTAAGGCCTCAATCTGCCTACTCCTTAGAGCGAGTTCGCTCTAAGGAGTAGGCCAATTTAAAATTTGACTGTCTGTCAAAAAAGTACTCTACTCTAACCCGTAACTAATTTATTTTAATTTTAACATCCATTTTAAAAAGTAAATGATTTTAATTACATTCTGTACCTGTACCTATAACCAATTTCAATATCTCGTGCTAAATTAAAATATTTAAAGTAACGGGTTTTAAAATTTAACATATGCAATTACAGTATACTCACTGCATGTTAAGTGTTATCTTTTAAGGCCTACTCAAGTATATTTTGATTAAGTCAATATGTATATTAGAATTTTTTATGTTTCTGTAAATATTACGTTTATTTTTACCATCTAGCGTCAGTGATCGAACCTAGAACACAGCAAAGCGAATTTGCCACATAATCCAATTACCAATTACCAATTAAAAGATTTCTTTATTATATTTTAAGTACATTTTATTCTATTTACTTGATTTTGCCCTATTCTAATTTTTCACAATCCTGCACAAGTGCATATAAAAACTGGTTTCCCTGTTCTAATAAAGGTATATCCTAATAGATACAGGTTGGCTGCTGGTAGCCGAAATCAATATGCTTATAGATCAATTTTTTGTGATTTTATTTATCATTTCTTAAAATTTTTTATGATATTTCTGTGTGAGTAATCTGCGAACAGTTTAATTATTTGAATGATTCTTTCCTGAGTGGTAATTGTTTTAAGTTTGGTTTAGGTAGGAAATATTTTTATTAACAAAAACCTACTTAAATAAATCATTAGTTCAAACGTGAAAATAAAGGTTATTCTGTCGATTATTTACATAATAAGTTAAAGGATTTAAAAAATAAACAAAATGAATTTCTAAATTAAAATATAAATTAAAATAAATTTCTGGCTATTTACATATATACACTTTTGAAAGGGTGAGGGGGGGAGGGAGGTATGGGTGGAGGATGTCTCAGTTATATGTTAGGTGCAAGTTATGTGTAAATATCCTGTATTAGTCTCGTGCGTCGTAAATGGGGAGTCTCTGGTGTAGTAGTCTATGAGCATGTGGGGGGTCATTGTGTCTACGTCTGTTGGTCAGGTCCCTTGTTAACTCCGATCGCTGGATTTTATGTTCAAAGAATTTCTGAGCTGATTCTGTTATATAGTCTCTCATGAGGGGTATATTAGCCCTCTCATGCAGCTCCGCGATCGGAGTGTATCTGTCAGTATTGAGTAAGAGTCTGAGTAGTTTGTTTTGTGTTGTTTGTAGTCTCATGCACTGTGCGTCTGAAATAGAGTTCCAGGCCGCACAGGCATATGTCAGTAGAGGTCTAAAAATTACTTTGTATAGTGTCAATTTGTTGTCAGTCGAAAGTCTACTTCTTCTGTTCACCAATGGATACAGCTTATTTAATGCAGCGTAAGTTCGCTGTAAGGTAGCTGTGATATGAGGTCCGAAGCAGAGTCTTGTATCTAGGGTCATCCCCAGATACTTAACTCTGCTTCTTTCCTCTATCTGTTTATCATCAATTTTTAGCTTGTTAAAAGTAGTCTCATTGGTGAACTTCCGATGTAATGTAATAGTCTCAGTCTTTTGTTCGTTAATCCGTATTTTCCAGTCGTTGTTATATTTTGTTAGTAAAGTCATGTGACGCCGTATCTTTTGGACGGCCGTTTCCGCGTAGAAGGACCGTCCGCAGATAACGGCGTCGTCGGCGTATAGTAATGATGTCATAGTGGGAAGGGTAGGGATATCGGCGAGGAAAAGGTTATACAGTGTAGGGGAAAGTATCGCCCCCTGGGGGACTCCTGCTGATATTGTCCTCGTCTCGGAGAAGGAGTCGCCTATCCTGACGACAATCCTCCTCTGAAATAGGAAACTTCTAATGAGGCAGGCAAGATACTGGGGGAACCTAAATGTTATATATAATTTGTATAGTAGGCCATTGTGCCATACGGTATCGTACGCTTTCTCAATGTCCAGTAACAGTAGAGCGGCATATTGCTTTTTAGTAAAGCCAATAAGAGACTCTTGTATAACTTTAGATAATGCTAGTGTAGTGCTGTGTCCCTTCCTGAAGCCGAATTTTTGGGCCGGGTATATATTATTTTTATTTATGAATTTATTAATTCTATGTAATATAATTCTTTCTGTGAGTTTAGACATGGTGTTCAGAAGTGCTATAGGCCTGCAATTGTTTATATCATGCGATTGCTTATTCGGCTTCAGGATAGGGACAATGATGGCTGTTTTCCACTTATCTGGAAAGTGTTGCAATCTAAAGATTGCATTGATAATATAGTTGCGCCAGCGCTTTGGGTGGGAATTTTTTAAGGAGGAGGTTGGGAATACCGTCAGCTCCGGGGGATTTAAGGTTAGGTTAGGTCACATAATCCGCTCTGGCCGACTGAGCTACCTACCGTGCCGATCTATATACATTGTACTTTTAAATATAGGTATAATTTGTGTATTTTTCTTGTTTCGTGTAAATATTCACTTAATTAATAATTAAATAATAATTTTCGACTGTTATCTGAATGTGACTTAATTAATTAGACTGTGAAATATTTTCAATCTATGCGAGGAATGTGGCGTTCGTAAGTATATTAATTTTATCTCGATGAGTTAAAACCTGAAATTTTTCAATTCCAGCTGTTATGCAATATCTGTTTCCAGTTCAAAGTTCACCGAAGCTTTAATAAAAAAGTCTCTAATTAATGGCTTGTCTTGATTCCCAGTATTTTCACCACCACATAGGAAAATTCTGTTAAACACCCTAACGACAAGGTATTAATTCACATTCTTGTACCGAAATTTCAATTTGCTTTTTTCCGGATGCTTTATTTGGCAGAATTGGCAGTGCCTGGCAACCATCTCTCGATTTCTCAGGCTGTCACTTTCCGTCCGATTTCGTGCCTCTCTTTAAATGTCCATTCTCCTCTCATAGTCACTGCAATACTAGTGTATTTCACAGGGTTTTTTTCAATTATTTAGTTTCGGATGATCTATCTATTCTATTAGGTCAGATAATAACAATTATCGCAAATGTTGAAGTACAAATTTCAACTAAACTTTCTTTCATTTTCCAATATTATGTTTTCACTTTAATTAAACAATATGTATTTTTTTTAATAGTAACATTTTATTAATATTAAACAAAGTTTTCTTAAAATTGATTAGAAAAATTGAACTGAATTGCAATTAAAATCAAATTTTCTATTTTCTCTATTGAGAACGGTAGCTCAGTGTGTTAAAGCATCTGGCTAGTTAGGAATCCAGCATTGTATGCACGTTGTGCAGGATTAATCAAAGTTTAACTTAGGAAAAAAATAAATAAATAAATAAACAACTTTGAATGAAATGAACTATACATAAAAAATTGAATAAAAATCTTTTAATTGGTAATTGGCTAGCAAACTGAAGTTGCCTAGCGAAGTGGATTCGATTCCCGCAAGGCGAAACAATTTTTCATTAAAAAATTGCCCCAAGAGTGGTTCGGAGTCCACATTAAACTGTAGGGCCTCGTCTCTCTTTACCTAGCACAAGATCCTTGAGTTCTTCTAGGGGGTTACTTCGGTAACTGAGGGGCGGTTAAGAAAACATTTTAATAAACAAACAAACATTTAACAATAAGTTTAGTGTTCGTGAAAACGTTTTTATATTTCCAATCTCTTTTTGCCTTATTAAAAACTTTGATAAAAATGATAACGTACAGTTTGTGATATGCCAATTTTAGGCTGTTCTGATGTACTCTGTAGACTAAACGAAAACAGAATTTGTCTGTGGGCATTAGATTTGTAGCAAAATGAAAATTTTTGCAACATTTTCGTATTGTTAAAAGTTGAATGGTAAATAAAAGTGTTAAGACAAATTTATTCATTTTTATTGGTTATAAAAAGGAAACATCCAGATAAATGTAAAAATAAAATGTAACAAAATATATAAGCCAACACAACACAAAGTGGATACATTATTACACAAATAATAAACAATAGTCCTGCACTAGAGTCATTTCTTTAGGATTAATCTGCCTGCTGGGGGATTATTACAATCAGATTTTATTTGCGTTTTCCGATTGAAGACGTAGTATGTTGCAAGTTATAGGATATTATTTTCAATTGTTTTGAAAATATACATTGAATCGATTTCCTTTCAAAGAAAACAGTGGAATACTGGACTTTTGTAGTAGGTATGTTTACTTTACTACACGTTTATTATTTTTGTAATTTATCCACTTTATGGTGGCTTATATATTTTGTTAAATATAACCTACTTCGAGTTTGTCGCCAACTTGATTGCAATAAGTCACCACCAGAGGAGCTATTCGCAAGTTGCGGACACCTCTTGTTTGTAATTTAATGACTAGAGGACCAGTGAAGTGTTGTTGTGCATTTGCCTATGTCGTACTGATGAGAGCTAACAAGCTCTAAACTAGTCTACTTCTGGCGATGCACAACAGCCCTGCACTGGAGTCCTTTCTTTAGGAATATTCTACCTGTTGGGGACTTATTTCAATCAGATTTTATTTTGCGTTTTCCGATTGAAGACGTAGTATGTCGGAAGTTATAGGACATTAATTTCAATTGATTTGGAAACGCACATTGTGCACCTTGATTGGTGGTAATGAATCGATTTTCTTTCAAAGGAAGCAGTAAAATATTGGACTTTTGTAGCAGGTATTTTACTTTACTATACGTTTATTATTTTTGAAATAAAATGTACTAACATAACCAACGTATTTTTAACTTAGTTGAATAGCAATATCAGATATTGTGGCAACCGGGTCAACAAGGAGAAATTTTAAATTATAATTTTCAGCGTACTTTTTCTTTCTTTGAAGACGTTTCATGTAAACCTTTTTTTTTCAACCTTGGATATGTCCGAAAGAAAAAATCTTTTCTTTTTGTAACCAGATAAATGAATAAATAAACAGAACTTCAGTTAGCAATAATTATACAGCAAAGTCTTCCCCGTAGCCGGCTTGGAACCAGGCAGACAACCATGACCCGCTACTGTAATTAAAGGTTGGATAGGTGGATTGGATCCGACGAGAATACAAATGATAAAGAAGAAATAATGACACCCGGAAATTGTTGTTACGTGCTTTTTTTCGCGTTGGTAACAATAAGGTATGTCCGACTAGAGACTCAGTGGAGTCGGGGGTGGGTATGAAGCTATTATTTTTTTCTTATTTGTTTTCTAACCGGAAAACAAATATATACAGGGCGCCAAGTAATTTAAAGATCCCATACCTTATTTATAACTAAAACTACTAAAACTGAATAGCAAAAAAAACTCTAAGTAGGTTTAAGTCAATAATAAACAACCAAATTAAAATTAGCCAGTAGATTTATTACGAATTTGAATATACAGATTCGACGAAAATATTGGAGGAAACGGTTCCTCAAAATATATATAGTAAAATAACCACAATTACATAAAACACTTTGTAAAATACCCTATCTCTCGGGAGAACAATTCGAGATAAAGGTAAACTAATGTATTACTTAATAAGCAAAGAAAAAAATATACCTTTATCAATCGATTGTCACAAAGAATAAATAAAGAGAATCACTAGAATATGTTTTACGCCGCACCAAAAATATATTTAACCTTACTAAATTAGGGAGTAATCAATCTTTTCTTAACTTTTGTAAGCAAATGGAGGTTTCATAATTTTATACAAAATCTAACTATATTATATGTACAAGATTTCATTTGTTTACATGAAGCAGACTACTAATTTTTCTTTAGAGAATGTAATTCTTCTACAAATTTACGTATTTTTAGTTACTACTGTAAATATGACGTTATCGAAGTTAGTGTCTAATCACCCGGTATAAGCGTATTAAAATATGACTAAATATGACAGTTCTAATTAATCCTCGGCAGCTTAGCAATAACCAAAAAGGTAAAAAGTCCCACTATGTGGTACTTATCTTATGTTGTACTACTGAGAAATTCCCGCAGGAAGTTTGCAATTTACGGAGGCTGGGGCTACCCTTATCCTAGTGCTGCTATGCCCATATATTGTTCACTGCTATAACGATGTACCATATCATTTAGAGCTCCTCATAAATAATTTCCGCTAATGTAAAATCGGTACTCTTTCCAGAATCACACCAAAAGGATATAAAAAAAACGCCTAAAATACGAAATAAAAACGATATCGAAACTGACTTTTTAGGAGTCGTACATGAAACAAAGATGAAATAAATTAAGTGAAACTCACCTCTAGTGCGGAGCACCCTATGCACAAAGAGACGTTTTTAACAAAATTTCTACGAATATATCCAATTGAAGATTGACCATAGGCGATATTCATAAACCATATAATATCACAAAAATATCGCCCTTCTTTCAACTACCAGCGACAAAGCCGTTTGAACGTAATTTAATTTTTAATAGTTCACTAGACTTTTACATGTGTAGGAATAGTAATTCTCTTTCCGTTCGACTCCGATTGCCGTATCACGGTTAAACTTTTTGCATTCCCCAAAAAAAATTAGTACCCATTAACAAGCGATAAACCTTTTTAATTCATAAGAAAAAAACGTACTACCTATTCGTAATTATAAGTAACTCTTATTTAATAATTACAGGCATGCACTAATATACGGGGTAATCCAAAAAGTTTTACCTTAAATTTATTTGTTCGAATTTATAGGAGTATAAATTCGTAACATTGTTCTCTAATAAATGGCGGAGGATCCGGTGTTAATAACAGTCTCTGTCATTCTAAACTGATACTTTGATTGAAAACCACAATCAAAACGGACCAGTCGTATTGAGCTTATGAGAAAACATACACATACAGAGACAACACGCAACCATATTAAGAGCCTCGATTAAAGACCTATTGTTTGCATTACTACACCAGGATTTAAACTTGTTGCATTACGTATATTGGGAGTTATATTGCTTGAATTTTACTTGATGCGTGTTTATTCTTTTACTTTTAGTACACGCAAATTAGATTAAAAAACGGTGAATAGAAGAAATAAAATAGAGAAATAATATTTGAAATGTGTACTATCGGTAGGATTAGAAATAGATATTCGAAAAGTTTCCACCCTATTCAGGAACGGAAAGTCCCTTTTTCTACAAAAACCACCCCTAACGGGGACTTAACACTGATTTTGCACTTTTATCTTGTAAACCATTCGTTGAAAAAGAAAAAAATATAGGAAATACAAAAATTGTAGTCAAATTCTGTATAAAAAAATATCATATTGACCTTGTAGCTTATCCCCACCTATTTCGCAGTAACAGCGTTCAAACTAAGGGGAGTTTGGAGCGCACAGGTAAACATCAATCTTACACGAAGTTTCACAGCGAATATCTCAAAACTGGTTACCAATTTCTACCCTTCAGTAATATCCTGTAGCTGCAAGAAGGGTTGCGAAAAACGATGCAGCTGTATTAAAGTTGGATTGCGCTGCTCAATAATGTTCTCTAATTGCCATGGCAAGGATGTTTAAATTTCAAATTTGAAGAACAGTTTGTCGATGAAGATCCCTCTTATAAATGAAATTGGACAGAATTTTAGTGAAATAGGCCTACAGGGAAACCACTTTAAAAAACGCTCCGAGAGATCTACCTCAAAGAGTGGGTTGAAAACGAGCCTAATTAAAAAACGCATCTTTGTTGAAAGAGAGGGAAAATAAATAAAAATCACTTGCGTCAAAAACCAGCTAGACATGCGTCTTATAGAGAAAATTCCGCTCTATAAAATCCGCATTTTTCCCGTTAAAGCAAACGGTTTTGAGATATTCGTTGTGAAACTTCGCGTAAGAACGATTTTTAACCTGTGCGCTTAAAACTATATCTCAGTTTGGAAGCTGTTATGACGAAATGGGTGGGGACAAGCTACGATGTCAACAGGACATTTTAACACAGAATTTAATTACAATTTTTTTATTTCGTACACTTTTTTCTCTTCCAATGAATGGTTTACAAAATAAATGCGAAAAACCAGCGTTAAGTCCCCGTTAGGGGTGTTTTTTGCAAAAAAGTGACTTTCCTTTTGCGAATGGGGTGTGGACTTTTCGGATATCTATTTCTAACCCTATCGAGAGTATATATCTCAAATATTATTTCTTTATAAATTATTTCTTCTAAAATGTCTAATTTATGTGGACTATTTGTGATGTCTAAAATTTCAAATCTCCACGTGAGCCCTCTTCGATAAAACGTATGAACCACATGCAGACTGACAGAGTGACAGGCCGGCAGACCGACAGACTAACATGCTGATAGTCTGATAGACACACAGACAGGATGCCGATTCAGATATATTTGCTTTTTGTGGCTTGAATAAGTCCGTTTTCATCATAAATTATAATTTGGATTTTCCACGACGCCAAATCTTTGGTTAGGCCAGACACTCATCCTTCATTATTCTAATTCGAATGAAATGACATTCTCATTTTTTGTGCCTTTCACGAAAATTATGAAATGGGACAGCTTAAACATTGAAAAGTTAGTTGTACTTCCTAACAAGAAATATATTCAAAATGAAGATATCTGTTTCTCTACATAATTTTTTTTCCTCCAATACAAAAAATAATCGTCAGTTGTATGATTCCTTGATAGCAAAATAACTAGTTGCTAGTGCCATTTTAGCTAAAAAAACAATCACAATTATTTCCTAAAATATTGTTATTATTGATTATTCTAAAACTGTTTGAATTTTTGTGCGCAATATACTTAACTAAACAATAATTTATTTTTAGTAAATTTGGAGCACGCTATACATACATTAACAATGCTTGCATACACCAAAGATAATAATGGTAGTATAAAATATAAAGTGTAAAGTGTAAATACAAAAACAAAAAAATTAAAACAATGTAAGACAGTAAAATAAAATATGTGTAAGTTAAAAAGTTAATAAATACACAATCATAAAGAACAGTACCTCAAGTATAGAAAAATAATATATATACACATATACAAATACATATACACACACATACATAAAATTGTCAAAAATCCAACAACAGTTAATGCAGAAAACCACAATATATAAGTTATTCGATAAATTAGGTAAAAAGTCAAAATAATCAAAGTATTCGTCATATGTATAAAATGCATTTTGCAAAGAGAATATTTTTAATTTTTTGCTTAAACATGTTTACACTCTTATCGACATTTTTTAAGTCATTTGGTAACATTGAAGAATTTGATTGATTGGTATAAGAAAGAGTTTTGCGATTTGCTTACTCTATATTTTTGTAATCTTAAACTTGTTTTTGTTCTGGTATTATAGTAGTGTATGTCGTCCTGCTTGGTAACTTTTTCGTCATTTTTTATTTTTCTATTATGATACAAACATTCGTATATGAATCATGACAGCAGTGTTAAAATGTGAAGACTTTTGAAAATGGTTTAAAATCATGGCATATTTAGCATTCGCCATTATTTTTACGACTTTTTTGTAACTTAAAATTTTTATTTAAATGGCATGATGATCCCCACACTATCAATCCATATGTCATTATAATGGATGTTAGTGTGCTTAATGCCTATGTTATACTTTTCAATTTTTAAAATACCTTGTGTAATTTACCTTAAGTTTGGCAACTGCTGATGATCCTAAGGCAAGCAAAACTTTTTATAAAGAATGACTTTTACTTGGATAATAAAGAATAAGAAAATGTTGTACTCCGACTGGGCGCACACGACACACTTCTACATATTAAGAAGAATTTAAAAAATAAAAATACATTAGGAAACTAACAGCAACACATCCGTGAATAACAGATCGGTGGTACAGGAAATTGAAAACCGAATTTATAGTTGCGACATGAATTTACATAAAATTTCAATGACAGAGGAAAAGTGTATAAATATGCAAATGAAATTAATTTTGTTTTTAAAATCCTCTTGTTTATTGCACAATGTTATCCTTTGTATTTTGTCATGAATTATATTATTAGTTCAATCAAATTTAATTGCATATTTACGTCATTTAAATAATGCTTTTCTGTCCATGATAAACTGATCAAATTATAATACTCATTATTTGCAAATATCAATTTTGTACAGCATAATATCTATTGTTTTTAAAACAACAATCCATTTTATTTCTAAAAAAATATGGACCAATAAATATTGTTATTCTCGTTATCGTTTAAAGGATGAATACATTTATTTTCATCTATAAAAGTAAAAATTTATGGCATGGTGTATTGACAGTATAGGTGAATAAGTATATAGTTTATCTGCTAGCAGAATGTTTAGCTCATTTCCCCGAGTAGACATAATTGTCTTTACTCACGTGTGTCATACGAAATATTCACAAATTTTCAAACAATTCAAAAAGAAGTTTTCTGCTTTTAGTTAAAGGCAATTTCTATTATAATGAAAAATTTGCTATTTAATTCACTAATGACGAAAACAAAATTACCCCTTGTTATTATTTATTACTTTCAGAAATTAAGTATTTATTATTTGTTAGACCTTATGTCTGTAAAGTCGTGAAGTCTAAAAGTCTCCCATTTATATTTTCAACATTGTTAAACTAGATAATATTGCCAAATTCTATGAATGATTGGATATGTTGGCGGTTTGAATCAAGAATATTGTCATTAAAATTTGTAATATTGAAATCCCCTAATTATAATGTGCTCGACGATTTTTATTTTTTAGATGTCACCGATTTTCATTTACTTTTCTTCCGTGAAAAACAAAGGTTGATGAAATTTAGTAATCACGGCAAGTAAAAATAAGAAAAACAGAATGGAAACTAATTACAGTATGGCTAACAAGGCAAAATAAGAAAACATTAATGCCATTGGTGAGACAAATCATCGACAAATTTTACAGTCATAATTTGACTGGCGGTAGTGTCTACTAAGTGACTCTTTTGATTTATGCAGTCGATATAATGTGTTTCTCCGTTGTATGTGACGATAAAAATAGAAGAAGCATATCAAAACACAAGAAAAACAAAAAAAACAATAATCTTCAACTCAGTTGCATAGAATTCAGTTATTTACAGCATCGTAAACACTTAAAAGTTATTAAGTACAATGGCACAGGCAAAAGTGTGGAATACAATATTATCACTTAGCACAGTACTTCTAACTACGAAGTATTAAATAGGCTTTAACATATAATTAATTACAATTTACAACTATTGGCAGTATTTTATACATATCATTGCATATAGTAGTATTAAAACTCTTAGGTAAATATAGAAATACACCAAGAAAATAAATATTTGTTCTAAAAACGTTGGAAACATTCAGGGACATCAGCCGCTGTCTACCTTCGTTAGATTAAGACATATTATACTCGTTTCTCACATCAACATTACATCAACTGATAGCAGAAAAATCTTCGTCTCGCTTTACAGTAGATAGCAATAATAGTATATTTATTAATAAAATTAGTAAAATTCCATGTTTATTAAAATAGCTGATATATTCATTATTATCTTTGACAAGTTTGTGAAATTAAAAAAAAAATGTTCATTCTTAATTCAGTTATTTTAATTTCCTATTCAAAATTCTATGTACAAAAAACAATATTAGTTTTTCATATTCATATATCCTTTTATGGTCAAAAAAAAAAAACTTTTAACATGTGTTTTAAATGTCATAATAAAACGCTACATAAAGCATGGAAGAATACGATTTATTTCCGTTCCATTTCTACCCCTGTATGCCTAAAAAAATATATCTGCTTTGTAGCCATTATAGCTACCAAATTAGATTTTTTGTCAAAGTGATTTTTTTTTTCGATTCGATATTAAATAGCATGATTTAACAAAGCCGACCTGGGTAGCTTAACCGACAGCAACCATTAACAACAGCTAAATTGCTAGACATCATAAAAGTGCGAAAATAAAACTCAACAAATTGATTGACTTTTTACAAAAACGTATAACAACGCGTAGCGTGGCATATCGCTCTTCCATAGAATAACAAATTGGCGCCTATCAGCAAACCGGGTATTATTAAAAAGGGGCATTGACGTATGATAACAGAGGCGTATACAAAATTTTTATTTTGCTCGTGCTAAAAAGTAGCCAGTAGTTTGGTCTTTGTATACATCGAACGCTTCGACGTATTGGCAGTATGAACTGAACAAGTTAAATTCGCAACTTGTAGAACAGATACACTGCATATATTTTTTATACACAAATAGTCGATGTCATATTTAAGAAATAAATTGAACTTATTTTACGAAAATGAAGCATCAGTGACGTCACAGCAGTAAACAACTAAAAGAAAAACAAAATAGATACGTTGATGTATTAGATGAAATAAAGAATATTTTTAGACTAGCTTATAGCCCATTGGGAAAATCAACGCGATTTTCCATAAGCTTGAGGTTAAAACAGGGGAGTAGCTTACCCCCCAGGAAACTTTTTGCTCGCCTAGGTCCTCATGCAGTCCCTTGATGTACCTGCCTGCAACATTGTACACATTTTTGGCGTATTTTCCTCCTAGCCTTCAACCACACTGATAACCAAGCAGCGATGACAGGCTAAAGGAAAAGTGAATCTCACTTTATAAAAGATAAAATTCCACAAATTAGAAAAAAGATCAAAAGTATTTCGTTACGAACCGAAATATTCGTAAATATTCATTTTTTGTATATCGCGAAAAGTTATCTGAACTATAGTGGATGTAATGAACGAATCAATGATTTATTTTAGTCTGGTGTGTTAGTTCAAAAAAACAAGAGTTGCGGTCCCTTCGGGAAGAAAGCATGTAGCTTTCGTGTATACGCTTCAATGTTGGTGTGGAAACACTTTGAGAAATGATTATTTCTCTCAAAATTGAGTGAATTGGACAAAACTTCGTGGACCACTCTGTATATAAACTTGACAAATGCGTTTGACTGAAAAATTTTACAGCTTTTTTTTATACATTTATTTAACGTCGGCCTATTTCCGCTACTGAGGCGTAATACCGACGCCTGTAGACGAGCTACCTCCGACCAGGAATTTTGCCGAACCTCTTTACATCCCCTCCGAAGGATGGTATATCCCCTATAAAACCCTCGCCTAAGGTTGTATAGCTTCGGCACATACACTGATACACAAGCCGCTGGAAGATGTGTGAGGCGAGGGCTCGGTCTTCGTTGTGAACACGAACGGACCGCCTGTTTTCGGAAAATAAAAAATTCTCGGCAGAGCTTGGAGCTTTAGAGCTTGGTAGAGACTCCGGGAGCCTTTCGTGCACTTATTTTTGGTTTGGTAGAGTCTCGGGGTTGATTTCTGGTAGTGGTGTTTAGGGTCAATTGCTACACCCTGTATATTGTGTTTTGCACTGTTTTTTAACACTTATCAAAAGTCTGTTTTATTTAGCACTGATTTGTTTTTTGTAATTCTGGCAGGGTCAACGGCTATACCCTGTGTATGATTTTCTTGAAATTAAAACACTTTGTTTAAACGGAACGAACAAAAATTATTTATTTAGATTTTAATTGAACAGAGTTTTAAATGGGGATTATTTTATTTTAACAACTTTCCTTTTGGAAATAGAAACTAATTGACAACAGAAATTCAGTCTTTAAAACTTCTGCTAAAATATATTTAATGTGATGTTTATTCAAATTTTAATCTGAAGAAATTCACTTGGAAAGTTCAGCCGCGAAGGCGAATAAAATAAAGGGGCTACTGAAGAGGGAAGGATTTTCTTAAAACTAAGCGGGACCACTTAAGACGATTACTTAAAGACTAACCCTTTTTAACCAGGTTTCTGCCTGGGAAGCTAGATTTGAACAACTGGTCACGAAAAGTATGCAGGGTAAGAAAATAAGAAAGCCTAACTAGACGGTGAGTAACTACAACTTGAGTTAGAAACCGGACCGGATGCACTAGTAAATCAACTTATTACACTTAAAATCACTTTTAAATAACTAAACTTCTAAAACCACTTCGCGAGTACTTAACAACGGAGTGACTGTCAAAGTCGGAACTTGTTTTGGGCTTGCTGTGCACCGGTATTTATACTGTTACCCTGATTCGTGCCCCATGAACCTAGCACGAACGTTTTTACCCCCTATTTAGAGCTGGATTTGGTACCATCGAGTCTGGATCGGCACGATTTCAAAATATTTCACAATATTGCGCAATACTTTGCAAAAAGTTGAATTTTCGAAATGAAAGTTATATGGAAAAATCGGCAATGGAAAGGAGAAAATTTTGATATAAAAGCGAAGTTCGAATCGATTCGAGTTTTGGAGATATTGAAGTTTGATTGATTGAAATTTTAATGATCTGAAAGGACCCCGTAAACTTGTCACGAAGGTCAGACGTTTAACAGTTGAAATGACATGAGAATGTTCCCGATAGATTCGAGATGGCTGGAAATAAGATATGAGAATGTTCCTAATAGGCACGAATCGAGTTTGAGCGGAGATATCGGTTGAAAAGGGAAATTCGAGATATTGTATGTAGTTTTACGAGGGGCGATCAAAAAATATTGAAACTTGAATTTAGGAAACGGATAGTAATTAATTTATGAACTGAATCAGAACGTTGAGGTTTAAAGTAAGGTAAGTAATTTTTATGTATACGAGGGGTGATCGAAAAGTAGTGAAATTAGAATTAGTAATTAAGTTGCCAGAAATTGATGAAACTAAATTGAATGTTAAAACTCGAGGTGTGGAACGTAGTTTGGTGTATACGAGGGGTTGTCAAAAACTACGAAATTTGAAATGTAAATCGGTTGCAAGAAATGTATGAAATGAATAGAATGTTAAGATTTGAGGTAGTTTGACTTATACGAGGGGCTGTCAAGAAGTAATAATATTGTAAACGTAAAGTGGTTTGTAAAAAGTTAACGAAACGAGATTAAATGTTGTGATTATAGGTACGGATAGTGGTTTTGATCTTTTTGATGTCTATGGGGGGCTGTATTTTTAAGGGGTGTTTTTTGTAAAGTTTCTTTTTTAAAAACTAGATTGAATGTTGAAAGTGTGTTATCGGTGAATGTACGTTACTTTAGAATAATTATCGAGTGTTTGTGAATTTTTCCAGATTATTGTGACCTTGAATGTAATTTTTTGGTGTAAACTGCGTTTGGTTGATTTTTGTACATGGTTTGCCATGGTGTGAATAAGTGTAATTTTTAGTGAATTTTGAAATTTTTTGTTTCTTGACTTGTAGGTGAGATACCCTACAACAGTTGGAACGGCCACCCATCCAACTACTAACCGCGCCTGACGTTGTTTTACATCGCATATCGAAGTATGTACATAGTAAAGACGCACGCACCTATGCTCGCCCCATCTTGGAGTTAGAGGAGACACATTGAGACTATTCGTGGAGTATTTAAAGGACAGAAGGCAAAAGGTAAAAATTGAGGAAACTTTCAGTAACTCTCGAACAGTCTCAATGGGTGTACCGCAGGTTACTGTATTGGGACATCTGCTATTTCTCGTATATATTAACGGAGTTGGAAGCATACCAAATAATGGAACTGTAATCTCATATGCAGATGACATCGCTATTTTATTTACAAGAACAAATTGGACGGAGGTATACGAGAAAACTGAAGCAGGTCTCCAGTCGATACAAAATTGGCTAGATTTTAGTTTATCAAGTTTAAATAGCAAACAAAACAACATTTATAGTTTTCTCCACCTCAGCTGCTGATCAACATGTTCAAAATACACTAAAAATTCACACAAAATACTGCAATATCAATTGCAACTGCCCTGAAATAAAAAAGATAAAATCTACTAAATATTTAGGAGTTAATTGATCAGCTTCTAAGATGGAACGACCATAGTAACTTATAGCAACAAAAATTCGTTAACTATTTCATAAATTTTATCAGTTAAAATCCGTCGTAATTAAGATCCGTCATAAATAATAAATTGTTAATGGTTGTATACATCACCTTATTCGTGTCTATATTAAAATACTGCATTGTAATTTGGGGTGGATTATACACCAATTCATTACATAACCTTGCTATGTGTCAAAATATTATAATAAGAATAATTTTTAGAAAAGACTGAATGTACTCCATTAACGAACTATATAAGAATACAAATTATGAATATTAGAAGTCTCTATGTTTATAACTGTTTAAATTTTACAGTTAAAAAACATGTATATAAATCTGTCATCCATAATTATGAAACTAGAATGATAATTAACAAATCACTAAAAGTTCCGTTTCAAACAAAATCACACACTCAGAGGTATACAACCTATTTTGCCCCTCAGTTTTATAATATCCTGCCTCTCAAATATAAACTGATTGCAACCAAAAGAAATAAATTTAAAATAGAATGTAAAATTTTGTAAAAACTAACTACCACCTTTTCATAGCCCTGTTCTAATTATTATCAGTATGCTGCCAAGTTATGATATTCTCCTTTATAATTAAATTAATTTTAATTGTTTCCAACTAAATAAGAAAATATTTAATAATTTATACAAATAAAGTACATGTGGAAAATTATTTTAGAGGGCCATGCACAGCACAAAGATGTTCTCTGATTCTCATTAGGGACATTAGAGTGCACGACCCTTTGCATTTATTTATTAATATAAATATTAACTGCATATAACACACAATCTTTGCATCGTTGTAAAACTTGAACGTGAATAAAGTATGATTTGATATTAGGTTTAATGTTAGTTCTAGTTATTTTAAATATAGTACATGTTATCTTTTCATTATTTGTTTTTATTTTTGAGCCCACCAAATAATTTTTTTGTACATTACAGATCAGTTATGGCGAATTTTTAACTCCTCGTCCACGTTGCTCCTCTTATTCTAGCGCGTCCCTGTGCCTTTATAATGCGGATCAAAGGGCCGATACGCGCATCGATATTTCGGGTTAATTTAGAGCCTTTGTGCGTGGTATCTTAACGAGCGGGCCCTATCGTTTAGGGCGGGTGACCTATCTACCGTATTTATGAGTATGTTTTACGGGCGGCGCGCCATCGATAATTGCGGCCAGATACCGATGGGTGGCCCATAAGTTAATGCAACTGCAATTGCACGGATTGCCTCTCGATAATGTACAGCCGGTGCTGATTTACGGGGACTCGCCAAACCGATCCAACCAATGGACTTGAATTATGCTATTAGATATTGTCTGAATATGAATGAGGGGACACTAAATCATATTGCTTGTGGAAAGATACCACTTGTCGAAAATATACAGAAGGACAACTATACGTAAGTAATAGTATACACATTCCAAGCATTTCTTTTTCTACTTTCCTGGTTACTCTGGCGAAAATTAAACTATAAAATTTGAAAAATGTGTATTATAATTTACAACCACATTAATGTTTTCATTTTTTATTATTATTATTAGCCGTTACTCGAGTCCGAGTATAGAAATGTTACAGTCGATAAATTGCGTACAATAAAAAACAAGTAAAAGGTGTAGTCTATTGTAATTCCCATTCATCTACGGTGCACACGACTATGGCTATAGAGACCAATTCGGGAGAGCACATGTCGACCGCAATCAGGACAAACATAGACCTGGTTAGGTCTTGGATTCAGCCTTCTTGCAGCGACATTTCCTTGATAGCTGGCCACAACCCCTCGCCATTCGGTTCTGTCCGCTGCAAGTTGTTCCCATTGCTCGTCTGCAATACCGCAGGATTTTAGATTTTCAAGGCGGTTATCATGCATACGATGAACGTGACCTGCCCATCTTAGGCGTGATCTTGAAATAAGCACCTCAATTGGAAGGCTGTTTGCTCTCCTGAGTACTTCCATGTTTGATATGTGATGGAACCAACGGATTTTCATCATACTTCTGAGGTGTCTTTGCTGAAAACGTTCTAATTCTTTCACATGACGACGGTAAGTGACCCAGCTTTCACATCTATATAGCAGTGTTGGAATGACAACTGCTCTGTAGACAGCCATTTTCGTTGACAAAGCAAGGTCGTGGTTGTCAAATACTCTTTCTCTAAGTCCCCAGAATGCTCTAGATGCAGCGTTAATTCTATTGCGAATCTCGCTGTCCATGTTTGCTTTGTCATTAACAACGTTGCCTAAGTAATTGAACTGATCCACCACTTCAAGAGAATTTCCGTTAAGTGTAATGTCTATTTGGTTCACTTGATGAGGAGTTGACATAATCTTAGTCTTTCCAACGTTGATTTTAAGTCCCAAAGAATCATAGCTTTGGGCATACACATCTAAAAGTTCTTGAAGCTCTTCCGGCGTAGAGGCTAAAAGTGCACAGTCATCCGCATACTGGAGATCACAAATGAATCGTGTGCGTGTCTTCGTGAAAGCTCTAAAGCGCCCTATGTTAAAGAGACCGCCATCAAAACGGTATCTGAGACCTATTCCCCTGACTGTCAGTTTGTTGTCAACAATAAATTCATTTAAATGTATCCTGTGCAACAGAATTAGAAGTACGAAGATGATAAAATTGTTGATATTATATTTCTTTTGTAAAATTTATGTGCAACGTAGACGTATGACGTTATGATTTTAGTTTTATTTTTATTTTACTGACAACATATAGTTTATATACTGAAGATTACAAAATAATCTGTGATTTACAAGCAACAAAAATAGGTTTTACATGAAATATAATGAAAAGAATATATTTACCTTTGCTTTGACTTCACTTACTTCTGCCTTAATGTCACTAACTCAAGGTTCCTAGCGTCCTGGAAAACCTGAAGAATCTGGAAAAGTCAGGGAATATGAATTTCTTTAAAAAAATCAGAGAAAAGTCAAGGAATTTGGAAAATTTCTTGAAAAGTCAGGGAATTTTAGTAATCTTCACAAAAACTCATGGAATGTGAGAATCTCTAACACTCAAATTATAAAAGTACGAATTATGTCACAGCATTTCGTTTATGGCATATTTGAATATCCATGTAGTTTCAAATTTTGCGCCGGGGAGATTTCCTATTGAATTCAATTTTCTCGCGACTAGAAGTGACATCTAACTTTGGACATTCTGACTACAACCGGTTAATTCCTTTGATTTTGAATTCCAAGTTTGCACAGTAGAATTGAACGAAGATGTCATTATTGCAAATAAACTTTTTAGTACAAACGTATAAATATCGATGTTTGCTCAGTTAAAGTGATGTGATATCTAGTTTGAGATAAATGGTAAGTGAATAAGTAAATGTTATATTATATGTTAGCCAAACAATATTTACTTTACGAGGTTAGGTTTAATGCAACATGATTTTTGTATTTAAGTTTATGCTTATTTTTAGAAACATGGCAAAAAAACGACATTTAATTATGATTCGTTAGATTCGAAAATAAATCCAGAATGGTCCAAATTTGTATGTCCAGTGAAGGAGCAACATGGGACGTCAGGCGGTGTAGTAAGCCATTTTAAAAGTGAAGGACATAAAAAAAGAGAAAAATAGGTCATTCTGCAGTTTATCCACTTCTCGATTTTTAAGTGTTTTTTGTGAATACGTTAATAACAGAGTTATATGAAGCATTTGTGACTAATGAAACGTTGCGCAAATGTATAATAATCGAGGAAATTGACGGAAAAGTGGAGCGAATAGGGGTGCTGGGTGGATAAAAATGAGTGAAATTACGACGTTTTTAGGTCACTTTGAAACAATTGGCATTGAAAAAGTTATTTTAGGGCAAGGGTAAATAAGATAAAAGTCATTAAAGCATTATATCTACTAAATACGTCTAACCTAACCTAACTTTTTTCGGTTTACAATGAACAATATGTAAAGGACCCAAAAAGGAGGAAAATACGAGAATTTCAGGTCACTTTCACATGAAAAGCATTTAAACAGTCGTTTTAGGGAAACGGAAAGTAAGCATCATGACAAATTTTAATGTTTATTGGGGTACGATGGGACTCAATGAATTGCAGTAATAAACAATCAAATGCCATGATTCTTGTTTATGCTAATCGTTTCAAAATGACCTAAAAACAATGTATTTTCACTCGTTTTTACACATCGAGTACCCCTATTCGCTCCATTTTCTTCGATTTCTTCTATTATTAAACATATGGGCAACGTTTCATTAGTCACAAACGCTTCTTATTAATGTATTCACAAATATAACTTTTATGGAACAGTTTTCAGTGAATAAAAACGTGTGTGTGGCTGAAGTACTATGGTGTCAGAATATAGTCATGAAACACAAATCACTAAATTCATTAACCAATGATATTATTGTCTCTTATGAACAAATTGATTTTTTTTTAGTGATATATTATTCGCTTTTCTTTACTATTTTTATTTATGTTAAAAGAATGTTTGCTTCTTTTATGAAAATATAATTATTTTTATGTATTTGTTATTACTACATATTTTACAATAACAATTTTGGATAAACAGTGTTTTTTAATAGACCTGGAAAAAATTTGAAACAGTCATGGAAAACCTGGAAAAGTCAGGAAATTTAATTCTGAAGAATTGCTATGAAACCTGTAGCTTCTCCTTCGACGTTACCAACTTTTTGTTCAACTTTATGTAATTTTTCCTTGACCTCATTAGTAGCTGACAGGATAGTATCTTGTTGCACCTGTATAATTTTGCTCAATTGCTCCTTTTCTTCTTGACGTTTTCTTTCGTTTTCCTCTTTGCGTGTTTCTTGTTCTTCTTTTTCTTCTTAACGTCGTCTTTCTTGTTCTTCCTTTTCTTTTTAACATCGTCTTTCTTGTTCCTCCTTTTCAGATTCTTTTTCTTCTTGACGTTTTCTTTCTTTTCTTCTTCACGTCTCTCCTGTTCTTCTTTTTCTCCTTGACGTCGTATTTCTTGTCTTTCTTTGACTTCTTGACGTCTCTTTTCTTGTTCTTTTTTGTCTTCTTGACGTTGGTCTAACATAATTTCCCTTTATTCTGTGAACATATCTTGCATTTGTTTTTCGGCTGCCATGCTTCTTGTTTCCATCAAAAATTTTAGAAACAGCAATAACAAGTCTTATTTAAAGTCTATATCAGGTTCAAGTCAAGTATTTCCACAAAATCAGGATTAGAATGTTTTCTCAAAAAGTCACCAATAGGTCTTGTTTAGCGTGTGTGTTGACATAACTTGGCTAACTGCACTAGTTTCCAAATAGAAGGTTCTAGAAATTTTCTCAAAATGTCTTATTTGACGCCTATATCGCTTTCCAGTTGATAAATACAATGTAGAAAACACATGTATAGAGATTTCTTCACACTGGCACAAATAAGTATTGCCTAATGTCTATATCACTTTCCAGTTCAAAGCACTTCAATATTTGCAGGGGTTTCCAAATAGAACATTCTCGAACTTCCTCGAATTCTTCAGAAATCCTGTTGCAATCTCATTTCTGACATCAATTGTTACGTCATTACACCCTCCGGTAAACACCCTGAAGGTAGGTTCAATAAATTGCAACAAGAATTTTCACAGACCACTGATTTATTAATTACTTAATTACAATAACTAGTTTTTACAATATTAGTCGATGTCAGGAGTCGGAATTTTTGGGTTTTTTTCATTTCTTGCCAGATCGCAAATCTAGAGACCCTCCCCCGTTTTCGAGGTCGCTGAACAGTATGGTGGGGTTCCCGCAATTTTTTTCCTCGGCATCCCCCTCAAATTGGCCAAAAACCACCCCCAAAGTGCCCTTTTCGGCGAACCCGTTTATTTATCAGTTTTTCGACTAACTGTTATTCCCTCGAGTAGAAGGGAGGGATTTGACCTCAGCCACCCCTACACCAGGCTTCAAATCCTCTAGGGGGTTGGAAAATTGAAATTTTTGTTGTGGAAAAAAATTGCTGTTTTACAGGAGGTGTTTCTGTGAGGAAGGTGGCAGGTGACCACGGTTTTGTAACCATCCCCGGGGGTGTTGTCACCCTTCAAAGGGGTGGACATTTTTTTTTTTTGAAAAAAAATAATATTTTGTGGGAGGCGTTTCTTTGAGGAAGGTGGTAGATGACCAGGATTGTATAACCACCACCGGGGGTTATTTTCACCCTTCAAAGGGGTGGATATTTGATTTTTTTTTTAAAGAAATTATTATTTCGTAGGAGGTGTTTCTTTCAGGAAGGTAGCAGGTGATCAGGGTTGTATAACCAACCCCCAGGGGTTGTTTTCATCCTTCGAAGGTGTAGGAAAAAAATTATATTTTGTAGTAGGCATACCACCTTCCTCAATGAAGCGCCTCCTACAAAATATTATTTTTTTCCCAAAAAAAACACTTTTTTCCACCCCTTTGAAGGGTAAAAACAACCCCCGGGAATGGTTACACAACCCTGGTCACCTGCCAACTTCCTCACAGAAACACTCTGTAAAATATCAATCTTTTTTTCACAAAGTAAATATTAATTTTTCAACCCCCTAGAGGGGTGGAAGCGTGGCGTAGGGGTGGCTGGGTTCAAATCCCTCGAGGGACCTTCCGCTCTACTCAAGGGAATAACAGTTGGTCGAAAAACTGGGGAAAATAAACGGGTTCACGGAAAAGGGCACTTTGGGGGTGGTTTTTGGCCAATTTGAAGGGGTTGCCGGGGAAAAAAAATTGTAGGACCCCCACCATCGTATTCAGCGACCTCGAAAACGGTGGGGATTGGCGCTCTGGCAAAAATAGGTACCCCTTCCGACTCCTGACCTCGACTATATTAGTAAACACTAATTACAAGTTTATTCTATTATAGTTTCACTAATATAATTCACAATTAGTTACTGTTCTCCATTTTATCTTATCACTTGCTCATCTCATACATAACTATCCTCCGTGCACTTGGACCCATTCTATATATACCAGCATCGAATGTACTCGATTGTGCTGGAATGTTTCAGTCTATCATTCGAGATCTTTCTACTCCTTCTAGTATTTTCTATGAAGCAGTGGCGTAAGCGTGCACATAACAATATTATTTATTATTATTTTGTATGAAAAAGATGTTTCGTTTTTAAATTTATTTTTATAGAGTAAAAACCAATTATTTTTGTCGTTTCATCGCAATTAAATTCTGTATAATTATTGATTCGTTTATTCCTATAACAAAATTGATAATCCGGAGCATATTAAATAATATATTTCCCGATGTACTCTAATTGGCTACTTCCCTACTTAAATTTCAGAAACCTGTAAACAAAAAATAGTCAGATACTCTATCTTTAATATACATAATCCACTATTTCAACTAAATTTCAATGTTCATTTTGCCATGAGCAAAAAAATCATGCCATCTTGTAATGAAAATCTCTTCTAAAAGTCATTCATAGAAAATAGATACCACTGACAATCCCTCTAATTAGAGACCAATTTCTATTATACCAATTTTTAGGAAAATACTGAAGTTATACTAAAATTACAAATTTCACATCATTTCGAAGACAATGTTCTTTATACACAGGTTTTGCGGAAAGAGACTTTGTTTACACACAGTATCTTGATCTGACTAATGCTTTTGAGTGTGTGCCACGTAAAATCGTAATAGAAAATTTCATTCTTTACAAATTCAGTATGAAGCTTATTAAATCTTACCTCGCCAATCGTTTCACTTCATATACTACAGAAGGAGTCCCTAACGGATCGGTACTGGGACCATTACTTTTTATGTGAATGATTTTTCGAATGTCAATGTTTCAATTTGCTGATGGCACAAATGTTACATCAAAAAATAAACATGAATAACTTATTACCAGTTATTCACGATACACACTCAATAGAACAAGAGTGTTTTTTTGACGAATAAGTTAACCTTAAACACAAGTCTCACATTGCCATTATGCAAAGAGCCCAATCAAAAATCCTCCGTATCATAACAGATGCACCATGGTATGTATCTAACCATACATTACATACAGACTTGTGCATTCCCTACATAAGGGAAGTCATCCAGGACAAAATTCACAAGCATCACAATAAACTAGAAGTTCACACCAACCCACTACTGGAGACGCTACTACAACCGTTGATGCATAACAGAAGGCTGAAGAGATGCTGGCCATCAGACTTAAATGGACACCGAGGTGACTTCGTTGGATTTTCACCTATTCACGCCACCAGTGCAAGCAACCACAAACACTTGCACAAGACAACACATTAGCTAAAAGATGTATCTGATTGCTAATAAATAAACTTTAAAAAAACACATTTAAATCTGGAAATCTAATATTTTCATTTTGTTATGTCAATACTGAATGGCATAATATAGCTCATTGTGTATAGTTCCTTTGGTTAATAAATTAATTTGGGAAAATTACACGAACTTAGTTTGCAATAATGTTTCCATGAAAATATACTTGTTAAGTAATCTGACAAATCAGGTATCACAAACAGCTTTAATCACACCTTATTTTAAACTCATACATTTCAGAATTTCTTATGCTATCCTAGCCTGCAGTCACATTACTCACAGCGCATCTGTCATAAGTATACAAAGGAGAATAATAAGAATTGTAGCATAGCTAAATTACAGATATAGTGCTGACCCAGCCTTGCATCTATATAAAGTCGAGGCAAGAATTCAAGCGATGCACGTCACGAGTGATCTCATTAAAGAAATTTTAATACCAACATAATTTTGAATCATTAATTACGTTAAAAAGAGTAATTCTTGACACCCAATTATTAAGCTTTTTTCTGAAATAGTATACTCCAGTGTTTGCTTCATATGAAAACTAATATTAATCTATATACCTCATACTAACACATACATTCCTATTCCAATAGAAACAATGAATATTATTTATTTTGGCTCTACAATATTGATTACTTTTCCCTTTATAATAGACCATAGTTCAAGGCTATATTCTTTGGACCAAAATATGAGGATGTAACCAAATATGCTCTAGAAAATTGTTGCTGAGAAAAAGACAGGACGTCAAAGTTGTAATTTTTTTTTTGCAATATCTCAACTACCTCTCGACCTATCTTCTCCAAAATTGATATGAAAACATTTTTTAATCTAAAAAACAACTTATGCATCTCATCACTTTATCTATACCTGATGATGAATATTTTTCTCTTTTTCTTTTTAAGAAATGTTGTAGTACTTTTGAAGGTATACCTGATGAAAATTAAAAACCGCTCTTTCTTTCTATACGTCAAACATATTAGATAACAAACTAGGTGTGCCGCAAGGTTCTGTCTTGGGGTCTATCCTATTTATTATTTATATTAATGAATTTCATAATATGCTTACTGAGGTTTATATTTCGTTATATGCTGATGACGCCACGCTTTTTTTTTCTGATAGATCTCGTGTTGCACTTCTAAATAAAATTGATACTACTGTCGCTCATTTAAGTAATTGGTTTTGTAGTCGCTTGTTATATTTTAATGTTTCTAAAACAAGTCATATGACATTTCACACTCGTTAAAACAATAATACTTCTAACCTAGATATAAAAATCAATAATGTTGACATTGAGGAAAACAACTGCATGGCTTTTCTCGGTATCGTTTTTGACAATACGCTTACATTCAGTAATCACTGTAACAAGCTAACCAGTACATTGCACTCTAAATATTTTCAAGTCAGGACCTTGAAAAGTGTTTTGGATGTATCTGGTCTGTTATTGTTTTATTATGGACAAATTCAGTCTAGATTAACATATGGCATTACTATATGGGGAGGCTCCACTAGTGTACGTGATGTTTTTATTGCACAAAAGCGGATTATATGCTGTATAGCGGGTGTACCGGCAATTCATTCCTGTCGCAATCTTGTCAAACAACATAGAATTCTTCCTCCACCAAGTTTATACGTTTTGGAATTGTTATTATATGTATACAAAAATCAGGATAAATTTGATAAAAATGAAATGATTCATTTTCATAATACACGTGGCAAAAATAATTTCCATATACCAACTAAACGTTTAAATATATCCTCAAAAGCAAATAATGTCTTAGGTCTGAAATTGTATAATCATTTACCACACACATATAAAAATTTAAAGAACATATACGTATTTAAAAAACAAGTTAAGGAATATCTTCTAAATGTGTGTGCATACTCTGTTCAAGAATATTTTGATTGTAATAACAATTGCTAGATACTTGCGTGTACCTTTTTATTTTAATATTATTTGTTTGCTTGTCAATTATTTATTTTATTTCTTTGACGTGTATAACTACTTATTTAGGTAATATGATCATTATATTGTTATATTATGTTCATGCGTGTGTATATGTGGTTGCATGTTTTTTGTGTCTACGCGTATATATACGCACATTTGTTTATTTGTATACCTATTTTGATAGTAAATAATTGTACAATCTTGATTTATCCTATAGCACGCTGTATTTCTCTTACTGGATTAATAAAATATTCTATTCTAAATATGGCCATTTCTTACCATTTAATTACAGGGACTGTAATTATTGTAAGAAGTTGTTTCGGAGCTTAAATTGTAGTTTTTGTTGGTACTTACCTATTCTAAAAATTTCATGCAAAAATATTAATAACTTTTAGCGGAAATAGCGAAAATGTAAAAAAGGCGTTTCCGTAAAACGGCGTGGAAATGGTCAAAATTGTCATAGAACGATTTTTTTAAAGCTTTACAGTAGGTAAGTACCAACAAAAGCTACAATTTAAGCAACAACAACAGGAGTGAGTAAACAATCTTTTCTAAGAAGATTAGATGAGGAAGGCTTACACGCATATCACTTCACTCCTGTACAAAATTTACTTCGAAGGGATCTACCACTAAGGGTAGGATTTTGCCGATTTATTATTAATAAACACAACAGAGATCGGCATTTTATTAGTAACATTTTATTTACCGATGAAGCAACTTTCACTCGTCGAGACATTTTTAATTGAAGAAACGGCCATTACTGGGAAACAGTACATTGAAACCATTTGTTCTTCCTCCAAATTTAACTGGTGAGTCTTATCTGTTTTTCTACAAAATACTATTGCTGATATATTAGATGATTACTCATTAGACATAGGGGGCAGAATATGGTTTATGCAAGATGGAGCCCCCTCATTTCTCCCTTTCAGTAAGAAATCATCTTGATGACACATTCCCTCACAGATGGATTGGTCGAGGAAGTGATTTTAATTGGCCGTCAAGGAGGCCTTTTGTAAATCCTTTGAATTTTTATGTGTGGGGACACACATTCGATCAATGCAAGACAAGAATGGTGGGAACAAATACAAAACGCATCCAATTTTATTAGAGCACAGCAAAATGTATTTTTTAATATAAGAAGATTTATTATCAAAGAATTAGATAACGCATAGAAGTGTTTGGAGGGCACAACGAAAATTTACAAATTATTTCATATAAGAGAGTCAGTGAGTTTGCGTAGTCGTCTCTGTTTAGTTTATATATATGTTCTGTATTTTTTTAATAAATACAATTTGCTCTTTTCAAATTGAGTTTGTTTTCAAAAAATCATTGAAATCTTTTGCGGCAGTTTTCTTGAAATCGCTTAGAATCATCTAGTTCTATTAACTGTATCTATTTCTACATAGAAATGACTCCAGTATGTGATTTTCTAGTCGTTCAAAAGTGTCACAACGTTTCTTAAAACAAACGAGAAAAAATATTCTTCATCAGGTATAGCTCATGAGGCGCCCCCTCGCGCAGGTTAAAGTGATGCGGCACATTAGTTATTGTTTTTTAAATTAAAAAATGTTTTAATATCATTTTGGAGAAGCTAAGTTCAGAAGTAGTTGAGTTATTACAAAAAAAAAAAAGAAAAATATTGCAGCTTTGACATACTGTATCTTTTACAAACGATAAATACAAAAGCATAACCCATATTCAATATTTTAATTACATCCAATATTGGCAATTTATAATATTCAAACACACCAACTTGCCTGGGTTTGCGAATTGAAGCAAAATATACCTACACCCATTTAGTGAAATTTAAATTTTACATGTTAGCACACTAATATCTATTTTCTCTGTCTCCAAAATTAGTTTTCATGTAAACTTACGTCTGTCACTGGAATGTGTCAAACCAGTAAATAATAGAAGGCAATAGACCTGGTAACACAATCGTGTTTTACTTATAAATACATTCAAATTTCCTTCGAATCTTATTTATATCGCAACAACTTACATCGAGTTTTTCGCCAACAGTTACTCTCTTTGGTTTCTGTCAGCCTTTGAAATTAGATTTCATAAAGTAATAAAATATAGCATGTAAACAGTATGTTTTCAGTCATACGTGTAATGAAATGGTGCTCTAAGAATCTGGCGTTCATGTTGGCTGCCTCCGAGTTTTATTTTTAAAGGCAGTGGCCATGCATCTTGGTAGCTGCCTCATTCTTATAACTTCTTCCCAGTTTGCCATGTCCTGGGAACGAACAGAAAGGAAGTAACTTTGTTTGGTAAAACAGATTTTAAAACGGAAGCGTTTTTCTATTATTCGTACTAAATTTTATTAAAATAGTGACTTTCAAATTTAAATTGTTTCCAGAAGTTAATTTCTTTAAGTATCTCCCTGAATCTTATAATAACTAGAAGCAAAGTTTATATGCAATGAGGTTACACGTAAAATAAAATCAGTATCAGTCGACACTAAGTAGAGGAAGTTAAAACTGTATATGACATCGATATAGCAATTTATTTTGGCTTACTTTTTTCACCTATCTTGCCAAATGTCTAAAATTGATTATCATATTGAGAAAAAACAGACGTAATTAAATTTCGAATCATAATGAAACTAGAAAGTTGTTCCGTTAATTTGTTAAGTTGCTGTGTCCCCTAAAAAATATTACTGCAGAAAGTTGAAGTTAGTTGCGATGTAAATAGGGGTGATCAGGGAAAATAGTTACAGAATTTTCTTATCTGCTGTGTTATGCAAGCAATAAATAAAAGAAAAAAGGCTTGTTGGAATTTTCTTGAATATATATTTAGCACAATAATTTCCCTTAGAACCATGGGAATCACACAAATAATAAGCTTTTAGATAAGAATACTTCAAAAAGATATATGACCAATTGCCTTTAATCAATTATAAAGACAACACCATTTTTTTGTTACATTCTTTATTTCTCGTATATGTCCGAAGGGCGCCCGAGAAGTCTCGACAAATCATTGCGTTAAATTAGAATACTTGGGTTACTGAATATTTTGTTTTGTTTCCCCACCCATCTACCATTTGATAGTTATACCTTTAATACCTTACACTAGCATAGTGAACGCGACACAGTTGATTTTTAAAAGTTTATACAAGGTTGAAGATAACTATGTCTGCTGCTCAGAAGAGTGAGTTGCAATCGAAATCTAAAAAAATGCAAGACCGAAAAACAAGAATAACATTAAAAGATGCTAAGTATTTTGCTCCCTGCAGGGGAAAAAATAGTACTATTGGCGATGTACTTTGTACCTATTGGCGTTTGAAAAAAAAAATTATCGACGGGAAAAAACAGAATGTGACAATATACATACTGGAAGTGATGATAGCGACGAGACTGACCAATAAAAAGACAAGCAATGATTGTATTTTTAATCAAACTACGGACAGAAAACTAATAAATTGATTCAAACTATGCTGAAACTGCCTAGAGAAGAAGTAGGTTGTCTTTGAATTATGACAGTTACTTTTGTTATAAGTTTTGAATAGCCTATTATTAGATATCACTGTTTTTCATTAATATGGCAAGAAAGATGCACTCAGTTTGTACATTGTGTACAGAATTTAGTATTATTAATAATTGTCATCGTCACTGAACGTACTTAACTGGTTTACTCCGCAATTGTACTTTAGAAGCGGATAATTAGATAAGATGTCGTTCAGGAAAATTAAACAGTCTATTCTAGAGCTTTCTGTGAAGTTTCAGTACCATCCTAATAAGAAAAATCGATTTAGTATATTATATGAAATGTAAACATTTGCTAGTCGACAAATTCCATGTTATTTATTCACCATTAGGGAGAGAAAATGCTCTGAAAGACTTTGAGGAGCATTTGAAAATTGTATTAATAAATAATTATTGTAGTTAGTTTAAAAATATTTTTTTATGTATTAAATAATTGCTAAAAATGTGTATTTAAATAACTTATTTCTTATATTTTTAAGTGAAAAAATGTCAAAAGTCAAAACTGACAAATACTTGCTTCCTAATAATAATAATAACATGATAGTGTTGCTAGGCAACACATTACGGTATCAGATATTGTAATGTTCGATTTACCAGCCGCAGATGAAACAAGGAAATAGTCATTCAACAGACAGTATAAAATAAAATCTTTATGTTGTCTATGCAATATTTAAATAAGGAATATGGCCTAAAAGTGCGTGAATGTATGGTGATTGTAATAATTAAATGAAATATCAACTGTGTCTGTGTTCATTATCAGTTTTATTTACAATTTATAATTTTTTGCAGATTTGTCAACGCTGTAATATCGATTGTAACAAAAACGAATTTGTGTTATAGACGCCGAGATTGGAGCGATAAAGGTGAGTCTAAGATTTTGTTTTTTGTTTTTAAATTTAAAAGTAGCAGGATGCTAAATTTTTTGTTTCGAAATGTGTTCAGTTTTTTTTAATTGTATAGGAGATATACAATTAGTGTAACTTCGTAGGAGATGCATTAAGGTTATATCTCTAGTATTAGATGATTGTATAGTTCAAGTAAGGACTTCCTGAGACAAAAAAAAACGAAACAAAAACTTTACGACATCATTATTATCGCCGCGGGCCACCGGCGGCATGCCTAACATCAAACGATCAAACGACTCGCCGCACATTAAAAATGAGTGAGATGCTTTGCGGTCGAGGGTCGGTCGAGTTAGCACAAAGAGTAATTGTATTTTAATGAGGTCGTAAAGTTTTTGTTACGTTTTTTCTGTTTCAGTTTATTCCTACTTGAACTATACTTTATAATTTTCACACCACCTTACGTGCACTGCGCTCATATGGAGTCAGTTTCCCATCGGCACCGCCCCTCGCTTAAATTTACCGTATCAAAACTCTAGAATTACAGTGCGCTCTATTTTGCCAAACAATAACCCTCCATTGTGTATTTAATTATTTGAAAATTTCATGCATTTTCAGTTAATGAAGGGATTAAAACGAAATGCAAACATACGGAACTGAAATAATACGGATTAAATTAATACCGTTATGAAATTAGCATCACATTTGGTGTATTATTATTTTTAATGGGCCATATAATTAGTATATAAAATATTGGACACCTATATGCACTCCACAGAGCGAGCATAACTAAAACGGAACGTGATTTAATGAAATTTCATCAATTGTTTATGTGATTATCGCATTCATTTTATTTAAATTTATTATGTGGAATATATTTTATTGTATTCATCAATTTAAAAAATGTATAATGTTAATTAAATCAATGTTAAATTATTTAATACTTCAAGAGAATTTGCATTTCCCGTCCAATCGGCCATAACGACTTTATCTGATGGATTTATATCCATCATTTTCATTCCATTGATTAATTTAACGCGTTCTTTTAAAGCGCAATCAGCCATCGAGAAAAACGGATCGCCTTTTGATTTTTATTTCCATTTCTTAAAAGTATTATAAAAATATATGGTAAAACGCATTCAAGAATTAAACGTAAAAATGTAAAACTTATATTAGTATACTTTAATCACAGATATAGTTTTTACGCAGTTATTATTTTAAAACTATTATGTTTACTTTCCTTATATACGTAGATAGGAAAGTATGGTCAATGGTGATCTTACAAGAAATCGATTTTGAGTTTTTGATGAATCAACACGTTTTCAGGTCTC
The DNA here is from genome assembly GCA_963675555.1 of Leptura quadrifasciata. Taxonomy (NCBI): domain Eukaryota; kingdom Metazoa; phylum Arthropoda; class Insecta; order Coleoptera; family Cerambycidae; genus Leptura; species Leptura quadrifasciata. Next base: position 201,255,888 of record OY776673.1, on the reverse strand, counting down.
CTGAAGACAAAAAAGTGGTTTTTAAAAAATATTTGTCTGTCGTCCGCCATCTGTGGTCGCACCTAAAACCTAAACGACTGGACCGATTTTGCTCAAATTAGTACGCTGGAGAATATAAAGCTCCTAATGCTCAATGAAGTAGAAATTCCATTTATTTGCGATGTAAAATATTTAGGCGTCATTTTTGATGACCGAATATTAACATTGAATGCCCACAACTGAAAAGTCACATAGAAGCAACCATTTTCCTAGAAAGATGAAGGCAAATGTGGGGGAAAGCTTGAGGTTAAATCTTTAAATGATCCTGGCACCACTAGGTTAGCAAGACCCACGATAACCTATGGATCAGTGGTATGACGGGCTAAGACACTGCAGTCGAAAACGATAAGGCTGTTAATAGTCTAAGATCCACTCATCCATCTACACTGGAGGTTCCCTTAGGCCTACGACCGCTACACATATTTATATAAGGAGGAGCCCGCTCAATGATATACAATATCTACTACAGTTAGTCAGCAATACACAACAGAGCACCAAACGTTACACCCAAGGTTGAAGGCAGATCACATTCAAGGAGTGTCCACGGATATAGCAGTCTGAAGATGTAACTTCATTAAAAACGTTCAAATTGTAATGCCAGACAGGGAAGACCGGAAAATGGTCCCCTAATATCTACACGGTCTGGTCTACGGACGGCTCCAAGAAGCAACAAAGAATCAAACGGGGTATACGGAACAAGGCCAAAATCCTGATAAGTCCTCTAAAATGACTTTGACAATGGCTTTTTCCACTGGCAAAGTTTTAATATTAACCGTCTCCGAGTAGTTATAAATTTCTTTTCATCTGGAGTTAAATTACTTTTAATTAAGTATTGCTTTTCTAAGGCAATTTTTGCCAGTATACGAAATTCATTCCAATCATCTCTAGGTAAATTTTGTGGAGTTTTACATCGTCACTATTGTATAAAATTTCGAACAGATTTTGCAAAATTTAAACCTTTTATAGACTCCGTGGTTATTTTTAGACGACGTGCTGAAAGTATTCAGTGCAAGGTTATTAAATTTTGATAGATCTTAAATAAAAACAAGTAAAGTTGAAATAAATCATTTTATTGCATACTTCCTCTGTTAAGTGCTGGTTTAAAGTGCAGTTGGTTTAATTATTTAATTTCCATTAGTTTTATTACCGTGGTTAACGTTATTACGAAAATACCTATTACTTCGCCATTAAATAAAGTGTATTATTCATAATATTACACGTAATTCCCGAATGAGCTGGTATAACTGCATTAGTTTAATCCAGTCTTCGGTTCATTCACGTAGATCTCGAATAACTGTACCTCGAGTCCTTCAGTGGCCCTGATTTCTTGATTTATGTTATCTTTTATTTCATCTAATGCGCCAAGTTTGGGTACATATAAACTTTGGGATTTCCATAAACTGTAACCTGGAGAAAATCAAAGCTTGTGTAATGAATTGAAAACTATATCCGAATAAATCATTAAAAAATAGTAATTTTAGATAGACAATAAACTGTATTAAACTACCAAAGAATACTACTTCCAATATACAAAACACTACCTGTTGAAGAACAATAGGGAATATTCCTAATTTCCTATTCATTTTAAAACCAATCTGCCGCACTGACTGACTGACCTACCTGGCTTAAGAATATTTATCCTCACTTAGAAAATAAAAATATATTATCAGAATGTCAGACATGGTAAATCAATAGAAACGACATCTTATCGTATGCTAAATCATGTGTGTTCCTGTTCAGATGCAAGAAATATGTTATTACAATGTTTTTGACTTATCGAATGCATTCGATATCATAAATACTGACTTTTACTGATTATTAGATTAGAATTAGTGGGTATAAGTGGTACTACGCTAAATTGGCTAAAGTCATATTTAAATGGAAGATTATTAAGGATAAAATACAATGAGGCTATATAAACGGTGCATATAGTTGCCATGGGACTCCCTCAAGGCTCTATCTTGGGTCCATTACATTTTATACTGTAGGTAAACGATCTCCCAAACTTTATAAAAAATTCACATGTTAGCATGTTCGCAGATGATATAACTATCTCCGTGATGGCAGGCACACCCCACGAATTGCAAATTGAGGCCAATAAAGTCATAAATGATTTGAGTCCGTGGTGTGACAGAAACAAATTAATATTAAATAAAGATGAAACTGCCACCCTAAACTTTTATATTAGAAAATCAATATCATAAAATTTTGATATATCTACCATCAAGCTATCTGACACAACCACTTTTGTTGGAACTTGCTTGGATCCACAGTTATCTTGGGATAATCATATTAAAAAGGTGTGTAAAAGCTAAATAGTGCTTATTATGCAATATTACAGATGGCTAACAACTATTATTATTATTATTATTAATATTAGTGTAAGGTTTCTAACATTTTTAATAAGTTTCAAAGTAGGAAACTAGCAGCTGTGTCAGGCAAGTTCTGTGAATTGTTGTTAACCCGTAGTTGACTATATTAAACAAATAAATGTACCGCTGTAGTATAACTGAATTTACTGAATCAAAAAAGACATACCTGAACAAATGAAATGTACCCATGTCTTACTGGATATGTTTCCATCAAGAAATATATTGTTTTCAGTGGTGCTCTGACCATTCCAAGTTTTTAAATTTCAGACATTTTTTGAATGTTTAAAACTAAGTCATTTTATACTGATAGAATCCTCGCCTCTTTTAAAAGTTTCCTGTTAGACGGAACTAGGCTAATGGCTTCTTGTTAATGACTCAAACCTGATTTGGGCTGTTTGCTTTTTGTTGAAAACTTTCCTGGCGACTTTTTGCAGGGATTTTCGAAACAATGCACAATAATAAGTATGCGAATCTTGCGCACAACTTGAAAGACCGACGTATTTCCTATTCTCTTTTTACCGAAACACCGAAAAGCTGGCATCATCCATTATCTGCGCTTCGTAAATTTAAAGTCAATAATAATGTTAAATAGCTTAAAGTTCCGTTATGAAACTCAGAACTTTTCCAAGACTTTTAAATCGATCGGCGATCTTTTATACTATAATAAATGGATTATTTACAGACGGCAATATACATCATCGAGCGATGGTATAAAAAGTACTTAGGAGATGATAAAGTTTATGCCAGAGTAAAGACGGAAGAATATTGCAGGAAACACATACTTTCCGGCCTTAATAAGACATCAATTTTGTACAAGCAATATTTTCAGTAAAAAATAGAACAAAACAGCAAATCATCAAAACATGTTTGGGATACGGTTAATGAATGCTTAACTATAAATTATAATAAAAAAAGATCCTATTATCAATATAGTTTTGGATAATTCTAAAGAAATTTATGATAAATTAGAAGTTGCCAGCCATTTTAATGAATACTTTACAGAGATCGGAGAAACTCTTGAAAGAAATATACAATCTGTAAATAATTACAGCGGGCCAGACTCAAATAAAAAATGCGCTTTGCAGAAGTCCATGTTTTTAATGCTAATCTATCATAAAGAGACATAAAACATTATTATTAATTCAAAAAATGGGAAATCTCCGGGCTTGGATCAAATTAGTAACGAAATTTTGAAAAAAATGTGTTTATCGCATTACAGAACCCCTTATTATAATAAATCAGTGTATTCAAACAGGGCAAGTATCATCTCACTTCAAAACAACTGTAGTAATATTTATATTACTACATAACTTGGAGGCTAGATTACTTGTATGTACTTCCCATTTTAAGGTTGGGCCTAGATGTACTCCCAAAAATTGTACGGACTTGCTAGAGTCAGAGTCATCCAAGTGCCTTAAAGAAAAAACCATATTTTCCTTTTTTGCAGAGTTTAGACACAATTTATTTGCATCGAACCACTCTTTGGACAATCCTTGTAACTCATGACATCTTGCCAGAACCTCAAATAGATCATCTCCAGAATTGATAAAAGTGGTGTCACCAGCGAATAGAACAATATGGTGGCCGAACAAATGAACAAATTGATTACATATGTAGTATTTTATTATAAGGAGATTTCTCTTACTTTGTTAAATCTATTTTTTAGTAAATTAAATATGAAGTTAATTATAATATCATATTAATTATTTACACGTAATTATAATTAGGTCATGTATAATTTACATTTTGAAAACAGCACTTGTCATACGTGAAAGCGTTCACATGCTATTAACGTGCGTTAAAGATTTATCACACACTATGCGAAATCAATAATGTTCAAGCGTAATTAGTAGTGCGTAGTTAGTAGCACTTTTCAAAGCAGCCGTAGAAAAAACTTTTTATTTTGCTAATGAATAAACGACTATTTACGGTTGTTGCTATGGAGTTAATAATGACGGTTTGAAATATTAAAATTGAATAAACAATAAAATAACTATTTTCGTGGCCTACCTTGTTATTTTTGTTTTACTTCTGTTTTGACAGGCATGGCTCACTCGTCTTGCAATAAAGCAGCTCATTTGCATTTTGAATGTCAAATATGTCAAGAATTGTTTAAAATGCAATCATATATAGGATGTTCTATTTAAAATTTTACGAAACTATTTTTTCTATTTTCAATAATAACAGAAATAAATGGGGGGGGGTCAATATATACTGAATGACCCTGTACATAAAACGGAATGAAAAGAGAGTTTGTACTCATGAATTTACCAATCAAGATCGATTATTTTATAGCGTCGTTAAGCTAATTTTCATCTTAATGCGACTTTGAAGAACTTTTCCTCTATCAACATATTTTATAATATCACTACATATTTTATACAGAGAAAATAATTTTTTTCATGTTTGTACGTAACGAACCCTTGAATAGTGTAATTAGGCCGTAGACAAGAGCGGGTCATTTATTATTTCGCGTCAATTATCTGGTATATAATTCAATCGAGATCAGAATTAGATGCTTTGATATGCTAATTATGATGGCACAGTTTGACAAATGAACCGTGTGGAATTGATCCGCGTAATTGCGGCCATAGATAAATTTCTGCTGTGCCACGTCAATACAAGCCTCCTTGATTATATCAATCTGCACCCGGCGCGGCCACCACTTTTCACTGAGACCTGTGTCAGCCTGATGGTAGTTTGAATTGCCGAGTTATTGCTCTGGAAAATATGTTATGAAACCTTGTTAAATACGAAACTAAAATGCCAGCTTTAGAAGTGTTACTCGGGAGAATAAGCAAACCGTCTAAGCTCTTGTCAGAATCTGAATAAGACCCGATGTTGCTCTTAATAAGATGAGTAAAATCTAAAGAATCTAAAAATGTGAAAATATAGTCCGACGTCCTAAGGGACAAACAGAAAAATAGAAAATGTGCGTTATGAATTGTATAATAGAATTAAATATTGCAAAATTAGGTGTTTACAAAGAAACTTTTATTTTTTAAAGAAAATGGGTAAATATGAATAAAATGCATACTCTTAAAGTATATATAGAGTGCACGAGGCTGCCTCGCGATGCGTGCCTCGAGGTGTCGATTACTTCTTGGCTATAAAGCTGGTTGCTCGCTGGATCGCCCTTAGTTCAAGAAATCTGAACTTCAACATGTTACGGAGAAGAAGGTAGCGTTGGTAGGGAATAGTGTACAGTCAAAAGTCACCCTTGTAGGCCTGGCGGAAATTGCCGCCATCTTGGATTGAAGTAGAACTTCGGCATTTTTGCATATAACTTTGTATTCTTATAAGAATACAAAACTATGCGCAATTAAATTCTGAACAACTTTTATTTAACAAGCTTTTGCATAAATGAATAATAACGAGCCAACGAATCCAAATTTCTAACTTAATCCAACATTACCTGCTCACCAACTTTCGTCTTCCCCAAAATTATTTTGATGTAACCTATTATAAACACGACAGAATTCTTGGACTACATGTCCTTACCACAGTCTGCCCATCCAGACATCCCGAGGCAGAAACGTCTCGAGGCACGCCTCGAGAGACTGCTTCGCGCAATCGATGCACGCCTTTACAGATTACGATCTTCAATGAAAATTTCAAATCAGAATAGGCACTGAAAAAGCTGAAAACTGTAATTCTTGCTAAAAATTTCGTATAATTTATTGTATTCAAATAACTACCATGTTATAAAATTATGTATGTACATCAATCTTGAAATATTATTCCTCTGTCATAGATACCATTAGCAGCGGACCTAGATACCAAATTTATCCTTCTTAATATGAGAATAATAACAATAAATAACTAACTAGTAATAATAGTAGATAAGCCACAATACTTCGCCTCTTAAAAAGAAACTAAAATATTCAAACAATCAACGGCGAATCTAAATCTTTTTAGAAATCGAATTACCCAGCTCTGAGTTAACAACATTGTTACATGGCCCATGCCCATTTAACAATCTTATATAATAACTGGTATTTTATTTATATTTAGCACGATATGTATAACATTTTGATTCAGTTTTTGTAAGTGAAACTGTTTTCAACTATCAGAATATTCTTTGTATAACTGCTAAATCATCTCACGCTGTTTTATGTGAATATTTTAATATCTTAGGAACTCAGTCATATTTTTGTTTAACATTAACTTTTGTTATTTGTTCTATGTTCTATTCTGTTACAGCATCTCAGGATACAATTGTCTACAAAACATATATTTACATTCAGATACCTATATTTCAATTTTTATATTTATATTTACTATTTATTTTTATTTCTCATTACTATACATACTATATCCTGTAAGATGTAATATATTTGCTGAATTTCCATAACGGTTTGAATACGTTTTACTATTTATTATAACAGTTCGTTAATAGGTTAAAAACTTGCAATAAATATCATTATTCTCCCATACACGCTTATATAGATTCCTTTTATCGATTATATGCCACTACTTAGTTGCGAGTAAAGGAAATTGTAGAATTTGCGATCTGCAGGTTGTTGCGCTTAACTCAACAATTGACAGATGGCAATACCTGTACCATTCCTACATTTTACAGTTTTCCATTTAATTAGTAAAACTATTTTTTTCAATTTTATGTAGTGGTATTATTTTGCAGAAAGTGGGATAAATAAAGTTTACCTTACTAGTAAAACTCACCAAGAAATCATTTGCTTGCAGTTGTTGTACTGATTCGAACGTATATTATACATTTAACTGTGGACATCCAGTAATTATATTACATTTTTATATTCACATTAACAAGTGTTCAACAACCAGGCAAATTTCATTTATTACTAATTTAAAATTTCAGGAATCTTCAATTTTGTCTTTGATGTAATTTCAATATTTTTAAAATAAATTTAAATTCAATTCTTTTTAATTTAATAAGTAATTAAAATACTATATGTACCGCATGGTTATAAAAAAAAATTTTTCTTTCTTTTTCTTTTTTTGGCAATTTATAGCTTACGAAATCAGCTTCTACATTTCTGCATAGCTTCTACATTTCTGCATACATTTCTGCACAGTTTATGCACAGCTTATGAGTACCTTCTGCATATTCTACATATTCTGTATACCTTATGTATATCTTCTGCAGATAGAAAATTCAAACTTTTAAATATTTTCTACATATGGAGAATTTGAGTTTCTTCTTATTTTATGCTAATGCTTTATATTTTTTTATTGAAAACTTGAGCATTCACTTACTTTTCAAAAGCCACATAGTTGGACAATTTTTCCGCTATTTTCAAACTTCATTTGATTAAGAGACGTAAACTAGACTTAAACCTTTAGAATCAAAAGACAATTGTGGGCCTGGATTGCTGTTCCAGAACCAGCCACCTCAACAATACTCAATCTCGGAATCTAGGGTCCTGGTATAAATTTGTTATATATATATTTTAAATTTTAGTTAGTCTTTGTTAGCCGATATTACTAAGTAACTTGAAAATTTCACATTATACAAACCGATTTATCTATTCACGTAATATATTTTATCATTGATCTTAAACTATCTTTTTATTTCTCTTATCAACAATTTCAGACTGATCTATAGTAGACTGGTTATTCGAGAAAAAGAGAAAATTCTACTTATTTTCACTATAGATGGTGCCCAATTTAACATCAATTTTTCTTTGTCTCCCTTTCTCAAAATAAACAGAAGTCTGTCATTTATGCTGTACATTTCAAAAAGGGTAAGTTGTTCCACTCTTACGAATACTCCGGATCCACGGTTCTTTGCTCCGACTTAAACCAGCTAGTCGTCCGCATATGTTGCCTCAATTCCTTCCCAAAAATAAATAATAAGGGAAAGGAGGTAACACTATCACACGGAAATTATTAAAATGTTCGCGTAATTTTGCTATAAAAATCGGCAGATCTGTATAATCGTGTGAATTAATAAAAAAATCCCCAAGAACACGTAACGGTTGACCAAAAACAAGTTCCACAGAAGAACAATGTCAATCTTCTTTTGGCATTGGTCGCAAACCGAATAAAATGATTGGAAGTTCAAGTCCCAGATAAATACGTCATATGGAATTTATAGCGTAATTTACAAACAACATTCAACATGTTAAAGGTAAAGATAATATCATTGCTTATACGATTTCACGTATAGATGATTTATCTTCGCTGGAGCAATGTATCCCTAACAGTGCTCAAACTCACACACTAGTAGATAATATATCTGCAGTAAATTCCCCAGATTTTAATTTAAAATCGCTGAGTGACGAACAAATTGGACATGTGGAACTAGAAACATTAATAGAAAATCAATTATCTTTCTTAATATAAAAGTAGTAACAATAAATAACTATAACCAGTACTAGTAGTACACACCACACTATACTTCGAAATTTTAGTTCCGCAATGAAAGAAAAAACTAGGCCAAGATTATTGTATGCCCTATATATTACTATTTGTGTGTGTATTCGAGTATTTTAACACAAAAAAGTAGTAAAATGAACCAACAATGTCATTTTGACAATAAATGATGATTATAAAAATTTATAGGTATATAAAGACATTAAAACTAATTTCGAATTTATGTCAACAAATTAGCAATAGAATTCAAAAGAAAATTATAAAATTATATGAATTTTAAAGAACAAAGTGAAATTAATTACTAATTTATTTTTTTATTTTATTTAATTCCTTTGGTGCATTGTTATTCGTATTTTCTTTGCTATGCGCTGGATTCGATGTGATGGCGGCATCTCTTATGAGGTCATCATAACTCATTCTGTTAATTTGTAAAATCAGTAAATACTGATTAAATGTGACCATTTTCATGTACTATACAGGGTTACTGGTAATTCGATACATTCCTTTGGAGATGTGATGGGGCATGATCTAAGAAGTAAATTTAGCCCTAACATATATTATGCAAAACTCAATAGTTTTTGAGATATTTAATTTTTTTTGTTTTTCTCAAAAAGTAGATCTTAATGTACCAAAAGTTAATTATCGAAAAATCTATTTGACATTTAAAATTTTTTTTTTACTGGATTACTTGTCCAATATTATAGATATCCGTTTCTGGAAACATTTCGATCATGTGAACATCTGAAATAAAAACTTAAAAATTTTTTTTTTTTTAAATCAGCTATGAAATTTACCTATTAGGTTTTTTCAAAAAAATATTAACGTAACGCGCGTATAAATTATTATAAAAACTGCCTTATTTCAATAGCTGTCTAACAGGGTACAAATGTTCAATGTACCCTTAATAGTTCTAAGAAAATACTAGTAAAAATAACACAAGTAGTACGAATTTTATTTTTGGATAAACAGTAAAAAACATTTTAAAAGTATAGTTTAATTCTTCATTAATTTCAAAGTTGTACTTTATTTTTTATATGTCTTGCTTAAAATGGGAGCCCCTATTCCGTATACAGACACGGCAGCGTCTTCTTATTTCCGTCCTTCTTACTCTGGTTGCCAGATTATGCCTTATGTGTTGGGCAGCATCGACTATCCTTTGTCTAAGGTTTTCTATAGTATTGACTGGTGTGGCATAGACCATCTCCTTCATATGACCCCATACGTAATAATCAAGGGGTGTTAAGTCAGGGCTTCGCGCTGGCCAAAGTATTGGGCCCGCTCTTCCAATCCAACGGTTAGGGAAACGTTGATCAAGTAACTGTCGTACTGTCAGCCGATAATGTGCTGGACAGCCGTCGTCCTGAAACATCATTCGCTGTCTGACGGCGAGAGGAACATCTTCTAAAATCACCGCCAGATCATTTCTTTAAAAATTTTCATAGATTTCCCCGTTTAAATTTTGTGGAAGAAAGTGTGGCCCTATTAAATAGTGGCCAATGACTCCCATCCACACATTAATAGAAAACTTCATTTGGAAACTAGTTTCACGTTTTAACTTGGGATTTTCCTCTGCCCAATAATGTAGGTTGTGGAAATTTGTTATACCCTCGCGATTAAATTTCGACTCGTCCGTCCATAAAATACTTGTTAAAAAATTTGCACTTTCTGCATCTGAATTTAACATAAAGTGGCAGAATTCCACTCTCCTTCCAGGATCACCTTCCTCCAAGCCTTGGACAGGGGTATAGTGGTAAGGATGACATCCAACTCTACGTATCGTAGACCAAACTTTCCATTGTGACGCTCTGGTTAGTCCATATTCTCGGCGAGCTTCAGCAGCGTTGCCGCCACAGTATCCATAGACAAACAAGATATTAGCGTATTCTGCGTTGGCATACGCGGCCATGGCACAGAAAATAAAATAACAACAACTAATAACAACAACTACGAGCAAAATCAAAATCTTCGATAACTAATTTAACAAGACCAACAAACTTAAGGGACACGGAGATAAGAATGTCAGTTAATGACATATATGCACAAACGTCAAAGTCAAGGACTGACTGACTTAAAAATGAAAATGAACGATTAGTCGTTTAATAAATTCCGCCACCAGCATTATCTTTACTAATTTTTTATTAGAACTATCAAGGGTACATTAAACATTGCTACCTAGTTAGATAGCTATTGAAATAAGAAAGTTTTTATAATAATTTGTACGCGTGCTACATTAATATTTTTTTGAAAAACCTAATAGGTAAATTTCATAACTGATTTAAAAAAAAAATTTTACAAGTTTTTATATTAAATGTTCACATGATCAAAATGTTTCCGGATATTTTTCATTCCAAACGGATATCTATAATATTGGACAAGTAATCCAGTAAAAAAAAAATTAAAAATGTCAAGTAGATTTTTCGGAAATTAACTTTTAAGACATTAAGATCTATTTTTTTTGAGAAAAACAAAAAAATTTAAATATCTCAAAAACTATTGAGTTTTGCATAATGTATGTTAGGGCTAGATTTACTCCTTAGCTCATGCCCCATCACATCTCCAAAGGAATGTATCGAATTACCAGTAACCCTGTATATTCGTTAATGTACCTCAGAATACAAAGTTAAAAATGCCAAAAACTAAAATGTAATTTATCCTGATGTTTAATATATGAGACAATAGTACCAGTCAAAGAACTTGGTACTATTGTTTATTACTTAAGTTATTGTTTAAAAATTTTGAAAATCATTATTCTATACATCGAGACGATTAATTTGATACCCAACATCATACTGAAGCTATAAACATGGGACTCTGGGCGGCGGACGGTCGGACGGGGCAGACGAACAGGTGGATGGACCTCAAATTTACCCCATCACTCCCACGTAACCTCGCAGCATTATATATAAAATTATCTCCAACCGGTTAACCTTGTTCGATGTTGACCCTTTGACCTCGACCCCGCCCATCCACTTAATCTTGATTCATGACATCTGATTACGCCGCTCGAACCTTGCAGAAATCCCGGTTATTACTTTAATCACTGAATAGGAGAAATCTAAATACAGCTTTATACTTCGATTTGAGCCGTGTATTTGACTCGGTCGGCCACCATCTGCTATTAAAAAAGCTGGCTAGTACTCTGGTGTTCGTGGCGTTTCAAACAACCGGATAGCATCCTACTTAAACAATAGAAGCCAAATAGTTACCATGAAAAATTATAAATCTGAGCCATATAATATATCAATAGGGGTGCCACAGTGTACCATATTGGGACCTGTATTATTTTTAATATTTCTAAACGGTATATCCTCAAACTGTCCCACAGCCGATACACAAATAATATATGCCGATGACATAAATTTTGGTATACGTGCAAATAATAAGATAGATGTAATATCAAAAGCTAATAAATCCACTCATGAGTTTCTAGAATACTGGTCAAATAACAGACTGTCGATAAATATTAATAAATCTAAACTTATGACTTTTCTTCCAAAAAATTCTGTCCAACACTGTAGTTTTTTAATATAGCTAAATAATATTACAGGTACATACATCAAATTTCTTAGGAATAACATTTGATCCTAAAATGACGTGGGAATGTCACATTGAAAAAATAACCGATAAAATAAGTAGCGTTTGCTACTTAATCCGGCAACTAAGAAGTGCTGTGAGCCTTGAGGTACTTAAATTAGTATATTTTGGAGATGCTCGGCACACAAAAATTGTTATGCACAGTTCTTGCAGGAAAATCTTAATTTATAATAAAAAAGAAATTTTTGCTCATAGCTTTAAACAGGTGTCACTCGTGAACCATTCATCGTATGAAGGTCACTTGGAACTCATTTTACAGCAGATAATTTAATTCTCTTCAAAAAGCCTTTAGTGCTATTATTGCCTAAGCCAATCAAAAAATAGCTATTTGTCAAAATGTACATACACCAACATATCCAAAATATGATTCTCTTTAACTTTCATTAGATACGCTATACAGGGTGTCTCACCGAAAACTGAATCGATCGATACAGAGAATAGTACGCATCAGAAAATTTTGAAAATTTAGATAATTACTAATGTCGGTATGGCCAATCCAACTAAAATAATTACAAGTAGCTGGCACTTCCGCTTATACCGGAAGTCGATACCAACTTGCTTATTTCAAATGGAACACCCTATATATTTTAGAGTTTTCGAAAAGAGCATAAAATTCTGAGTCGAAAATATGTAGCATATCCTATACCTAAACCTAGCCGTTTCAGAAATATTTGACATTTTATAGAAAATTTGAGAGGTGCAACGGTTTGCAAGAATCGTTATAACTTTCTTCGTGTAAAAGATCCTCATTTGCTTCTTGTCACGTAAAAATAACACAAGGAGAACTACGTTCTACAACTGAAATAAATTCAATAATATACCAATTGTTCCGTTTTTCGCGTTACATTTTGTCAACTTCAAACCGCGAAAACTTGTTTAGGTCAAATGGAACACCCTGTATTTTTTACGTCAAGTTGTGTAAAATTGAATTTCCGTTTTTCTAATATTAGCATTATGGGGGTTAAAGTACTTTTTGAAATATTTGCGATATTATAAGAAATTCATGAATTGTTGTAATCATTTCATCAAAATAGCCATGATTAGAAGCAATCAGTCATTATCTTATGTCAAAAAATGCCAGCACGTTTAGCTTATACCAATAATTTGTTTATTATTTATGCAGAGTGTGATAAAGTTATATCAAGAACTTGCAGTACATTTGCTACTCGATATCCACAAAAACGCAAAATAACACTAACACTGTAACATGCGTATTAATCGAATTGAAGATATGACATGAACTAAAATAGCAGAGATAAGATCAATTTAAAATATGATTCCATTTTAATTTAATAATTGCTCAAAATTCTGCCCTCGAACCTCGACACATTTTTCGCACCTTCGGATTAGTTCCTCATGGGTAGCTCTTCTAATTGAATCCTGTTATATGTTTTGAAACGCATTTCTTACTCTTTGCATACAATCTTCAATGGTTGTTAATGGGCTCTCATAAACTTTATTTTTAATAGTTCCCCAAATGAAATAATCCAGAACTGATAAATCGGGCGAGCAAGGAGGCCATAAGGAAGGTCCATTATTGGCAATCCATTGATCATAAAAAGTTTCTTGTAAATAATTATTAATTAAATATGCGTTATGTGGGGGAGCACCGTCGTGCTGATAAAAAATGTTTCTATGTTCGGCGAGAGGTAAATTTTCCAAATAGTTATTATTCAAACTTTGTAGGATATTCAGATATCTTTCACCTAAAAAAAACAAAAATTTACCTATACGTATTAGCAGAAGAGAAAATTTAATTTACCGTTTAAATTTTTCTGATAAAATTGTAATGCCACCACTCTATCGTTTCTTATGACACAGTAAACATTGAACTGCCAACTTTCCTAAAAGTTCCGCTCTCTGAACATATGTATGAGGATTTGAGTCACTCCAATAATGCGAATTTTGTCTATTAAAAAGTCCATTTTTAGTAAATTTTGCTTCATCTGTCCATATAATATTTCCAAAATAAGAATCGTGACCCTCAGACCTTATTAGAATAAACTCACAAAAATTATGTCTTCTTAGGAAATCTGTTTCTTTTAATCCTTGAACCATATGGAATGAAAACGGGTGAAACTTATGTTTTAATAAGATTCTGTGAATTGAATCCTTGCATAATCCAGATTCCAGAGCAGCTTTGTCTTAATGACATCCTTGGAAATGCATGTAAATATCCCAGAATGACTATTTCAATGTTTTCGTCATCAATAATAGCCTTTTTTTTGCATTTTTGCCTTGACAGAACCATCATTTTTAAAATTTTAAGCGTTTTACAGTGTTTGGTGACGGTTTCCGTTTTTCTGGATATCGAGTAGCAAATGTGCTGCAAGTTCTTGATATTACTTTATCACATTCTCCATAAATAATAAACGAATTAAAAAAGTCTTCATGGGTGTAATTTAAACGTGCTGGCATTTTTTGACATAAGATAATGACTGATTGTTTCTAATCATGGCTATTTTGATGAAATGATTACAACAATTCATGAATTTCTAATAAAATCGCAAATATTTCAAAAAGTTGTAACTTTAACCCCCACAACGCTAATATCAGAAAAAAGGGAATTCAATAGTACACAACTTGGCATAAGAAAATACAGGGTATTCCATTTGACCTAAACACTTGGTATGACATTATTGAATTTATTTCAGTTGTATAACGTAGTATTCCTTGTGTTCTTTTTATGTGACAAGAAGCAAATAAGGATCTTTTACACGAAGAAAGTTATAACGGTTCTTGCAAACCGTTGCACCTGTCAAATTTTCTATAAAATGTCAAATATCTCTGAAACGGCTAGGTTTAGGTATAGGATATGCTATTTTCGACTCAGAGTTTTATGCTCTTTTCAAAAACCCTAAAATATATAGGGTGTTCCATTTCAAATAAGCAAGTTGTTATCGACTTCCGGTATAAGCGGAAGTGCCAGCTACTTGTAATTATTTTAGTTGGATTGGCCACACCGACATTAGTAATTATTATCTAAATTTTCAAAATTTTTTGATGCGTACTTTTCTCTATATCGATCGATTCAATTCCCGGTTAGACACCCGTATGTGTACGATCTATCGTTTTCGAGTTTTTATCGATTTTATCATGAAACAAGTGTTCTGATAGCGTGCTACAAAGATGTTTAAAAATTCATATCGCTGCCAATATTGATCGAATGGAAATAAAAAATAAAAGGAAATTGTTCGAAATCGAATTCTTTATAACTTTCATTTAAAACATTTTGCGATCCGAAGGACCATTTTTGAGATTTTAGCGAAGAACGCGCATCTCTGTTGCGTCACAAAACTGTCAAAATTTTAAAAAACCAAACACGGCTCCAATAGGCCGTACGAAGTTAAAAAAAGAAACGAAATTGTGCGGATATTTATTACCTGTAATTTTCATGTGTACATATTTTAGAGTAAAATTGATACTTTCCGAGTTTTTTGCGAAAAACCGATTTTTGATATGTTAAAAAATACCACAAAATAAGCCTGTTTCCAAAATTTCAGCCCGCTCTGAATTATTTCATCCAAATTTTCCCATTTTATTGGGCTAATCGTACTCACTAAGGCAGTAGGAATGTCCCTACAAAATATAATGCAGAAAACTGTGCCAATGCGTTTGACAATAATAGATATTTAAATATACTTAGCCCACATTTAACGAAACAGGTGCAAAAACGCTCCACCGCAACATTACCATTATTTGCTTGCGTTTGGCGCTCTGTATCTTGAAAACTGTTGGTCTGATGGAAAAAATGCATAGGACATATTATTTTATATAGAATTTTATGCTCTTCAATTTATTAATTTACTTTTTCCTAGGACCAATATGAACGGAGATATTTTGAGTGCCATATTTCCAAGATGGCGGCGCGAGCGGTCTTCCCCCAAGGTCGCAAACTCAGGATTATGATCAGGACGGTAAATTTTAAGATCCCACCAAATTTCATCTCCTTGCCACCTTTTGCATGGTAAACCACCTTTTTCTCCATTGCTTGATTTAATGGGTTAATGCGGATTATTTAGCGGTATTATACACACAAATCACCGCACCGGCATGTTCTGTACTATTAGGAAATATGTATTATAATAAATATTCATGCACGTTATAATAACTATAAATATAGCAAATATAAATAATGCTTTGAACTCGGCATTGACTGTTAATAACGAGCTCAAAGCATTATTTAATTTGTCTAATGGCTTACTAACTAGCTAACTTTGAAACAATCAATTGTCAAAATCAGTGAAAAAATGTAAGGTGAAATTTTATATTTATGTGGCTACCCGGTACCTCGTTTTAATATGAAGTATTTTATTTATACATCACGTAATAACTTTTTACTGAAAGACTAGATGAAAATATAGATCGTCTTGTTATTCGAAACATATAATTATGTATGAAACTTAAAATAGACTCCCATTAACCAACATTTACAGCTGAATATATAATTTGAAGCATTCGTCACGTCATCAGAAACATTCTCATAAGTTCCACGCAAATAACTTTATTGATCCTCGACAGGCCAATTAGAACAAAATACCGAAAACGTCGACAAACATCTTAATTATACCTCGAAACGTTGTGCCTTGCAATTTTAAACTTATTTTTTTCACACACAAAAGTAACCATAGTGACAATCGCGGTGAAAAGCGTCGCTCCAATCAAACGCTTTATCTGAATCGTCGTGAATTCCCTCTGAAAGATTTTGGCCATTGTATTCGAATTTTCAGCTAGCTGAATCGAATTTATAAAATCGTTCCGAGTTGGGATTCCACAAATACTCACACCTAAAATGGGCTCTCTGAAATTTAACCTAGACAGCGATTAGAAAGGTATTAATTTTATTTGTGCAAGACTCGCTACAAGGAAGGGAACGCTTTGTAATGTAAATACTCCGGCGAAATGTCTTTTCAATTAATTCTGATTGGACTGCAGAATGATTGAGCTCGAATCAGATATTATGGGAAGATAAAAGGAACTCTGTGTTTTCCAACTTTATTTAATTTGCACGCTTTCTGAATCGATATCTTTTGTACTGAAGTTTTCAGTTTCTACATGGTTACCTTTTGAAGAGGTTTTTTCTGTGCAACTCTGCAAAAGTTTAGCCTTTATCGCTAAAATATTCTTCTAAATGGAAGAGATATCTACTTTTATTTAATATTTATGTACCATTAGTTCCCCGAGTAAAATGGATTTGAAATAATTTCAGAACAAACTTATATCTTTGAGATATTCTCAAGGAGTTATTGCAAATGCAGGCAATTTTAATATGGGGTAGGGAAGAAATCCAACTGTAAGCTTCAACTTTCTTTCAAACAGTAATTCACGTTCCTCCATCATTGATAAATGTTTATATTTTCTCTGTTTAAAATAAGATACTTTCTAGTAAAACGTGGAACAGGATAATGAGCAAATTTTAAATGATTTCTATTCTTGTCAAAAAACAAAAATGTTTATTGATCACTAAAAGAATCTCAAATTTTTTAGCCTTAACATAACCGAGCGTTGACCTTTTTGTGGATCCGTACGTTTTTTATTTGATCATAAGAGGAATTAATGAATGAGAAAGTCCATAAACCGATTAAGATAAATATATCCTTGAGCACATCGAGATGATATAGTTGTTTATATACCGAGAGTGTTTATGTCCGCGGGTGTCGAATTTCTATTCGAGGACTTTGGCCCGCAGGTAGAAAGTCACACAAGGGCATAAACATCCTATATCGCTAGTGGTGCATACAACGTTTGATATTTCACTCTACTTTAGATACCTATCTAATTTACAATGTAGCCGAAAATCTTTAGGCCAGGGCCGATAATTTTTGAGACCAAAAAAATTTAGAACGGGATGACACCCATTGGAAAAGGAAGAAAATATAACAAAAATAAGAGGAAAAATAATTTACGGGCGATTTGAGGTCGGGAAGTGGAAGGGGGTGAATTTTTAAGGGTGGAATACGGTCTATCACGATATGCGGCAAAACTACAATTCCTGTCGAAAAAAGTTAAATAGCAAAGTTGTCGGTAATAAGGAGATCTACAACTTTTGTAACTACGCTTTTTTCACGTAACCTCAAAATATCTGCGAAAAAACAAAATAACCGACTTTTTGGTTTTTTATTTTTATCTCCCACAAACACAATTTTTTTTCACGAAATTTGGTGGAAACTTACCTTCTTATATCCCAAAGAGGCTGTAATTTTTTCGATTCAAAATATTTATTTTTTCCCCTTATTTTGATTTTATAACGAAAAAGTAACCTCATTTTCAATCGAAAATTCTCACGTCAGAAAAGCTGCTTTTTAAAAAAGTCAGTGCGTTTTTTGTTCGCTAAAACCTCTACTTTCTGATGGTGTACAAAAAAATATACATTACTATGGAAAATTTTCTCAGAAAATGCAAAAAAACGAAAAAACTATTTCAAAAAAATTATTTTTAATCATTGCTTAAAATTTTGCGCTTTTTGTTGAAATTTACACTTTAATTACTTTAAATTTTTCCTGTCCCCCTTTTCCTTTCTATTTGTAATTTTTTGTCGCGTTTGTTATATTCTCGTTTTCTTTTTGTCCATTTTTGTCTCTAAATTCGTTTTCACTAAAATTTCAAATAAACTCTAATTTTCTTGATATCAAATTTTTTAAAATCACAGTCTAGGTGAACCTATGCGCAGCCCGATGTTACACACATCGCGGAATGCTCCTCTTTTAAATCGAGGTACTAACGTCAACTGCGAAATTTAAAAAGTGTTTTGTGCCAAAGTTCTGTTAAAATAAAATGTAGGTTAAGTTTTGTAAATCTGTTTGTTAGATAAGTTAATTATATAACCTATTTTTTATTTCTTTGTCACAAAATGTGTTTAGATTTAGTTTTAATCAATTGTTGCTTTCGTTGTCCCAGACCTGTTCCGCTCGAACCTGCAATCCGCCACCGCATCAGCACCGTGGTTGCACAATCGGACCCGGGGCAGGCTCTGGCTAGGCAACTGTTTGTACTTTACTATGAATAAATCTGTTTTGAATTTAATTGAATTAATTTTAAAAAAGAGAGGACCTAGGATAAGACTAAGCTACCTTTAAAATAAATTATATTTTAATTTCAATTTTTATTACTTTCAAAATTTTATTTGAATATTTTTCCTACATACCGTAAATTATCAAGAACTCTGATGTGCTCACGCAAATCCTCAATGTATTCCACTTCAGTACGTAAACTTCTTTTTTAAATATCTCTACAAAAAATCGCTGACAATTTCACTGCAGTGGAGCGACGTCAGCCGAAGCTTAGTCGTTATTAAGCACTTATAAATTCGAAGTTAATTATTTCTACTATTATTAAATATTGCCGTCGATCTGAAAATGCAATGAGGTCTTTACCACTACAAAACTCCCTGAGCTAACACAATATGATTAAATCAACCCCATTAAAATATTAGAAAAAAACTTATTATTATTAGTATGATTACTAGAGGGTTAGATTAGGTTAGTATTTCATACAGTCATCCATCTAAATAACATTTAATAATACTATAACTTCAATAATTTTTTCTAGCCACTCTGTCAGAATTCTGTTATATTGATTTGATGATATTGACTCGAACTTTAAGCGCGTATATACCTATATCCTCAAATTCTTTCGAATATATCATCCTGTAGAGTTTTAGTGTTAGTTTTAGAAATATGGTTTTAGTATTAAATAAAATAGAGAATTTGCCTGACAATATGTAAAAGTTGACATCGCTTGTTAAATGATCGTATCATACACATACATTATTCCATTTTGGTTATAGGAAGAGAAAATAATTGAGCAGCTTTGTCAGAATGATTTCTAAGGAAATTTTAGCAAAACATCTAAGTAGATTTAAAAGAAAATGTACAACCTAATTTCCACAACAGCATTGAACATATGAAGTAAAATAACACGTTATGGAACAGATTTTATGTCGTTATATTACATGACGCGACCGGCAAAGAAATTATGTAATAGTCCTATAACTCATCTCGAGACTGAAAAAAGAAAGTGCAGTCACATTTATGATGAAAGCAGAATCAAATTGTTGAATACAAAGATGTGACATTACGAGATGACATTGTTTACGAGAATTCATGTTTATGTTTAATCTTGTCATTGCCACAACAACACGTTGCAAATGTTTCAGACTCGCCAACTTAATTAGAAAAAACTGAATGTAGCTGTGCAATGTATAGCTGCATAAAAATCACTAATACTGTGCAAACTATTCTTGCGAAAGTGCATAACAACATAACAATAAACAAGCTCAAAATATAAAAAGGATAATGGAAGCGCATGAAATGGCATGGGATGACCCATGAAATGAAAGTAGCCGAATGGAGAAAATGTTAATAAGTTTGATATTTGAATTTGTTTAATAGCGGCTTCAATTTAATATTTCTTTAAGTATACAGGGTGTTTTATAATTATGTTCCATTACACTGTTATTGTGAACGATCCATCTTTTCGCGTCTGAAGGACTTCTACTATATTTTCCAAAAATGAATATTAACGTTCACAAAGAAGGGTTTAAAACGACTGTTTCAGACGGAGAATAATACAAAATTTATACTTACTGTTCGTTTATGCTTAACTGCTTCACTGATGGTACCAATTAGACGTCGTAATACTATAAATCTAACACAGTAAGTACTAACACTTTCTTAAAATTAAACCTGAAAGGGAATTTTGAAAACACAAGAAAAAGACAATATAAAGTTCAAAAAATGTATATTAAATCTCTTTAAAAAATCATGCTTTACAAAAACGTTCAAGAAAATGTATTGACATACTATAGTCTGGCCCGTGTACAATACATGGTGAGGAATATGATGATCCAATATGCGGTTTATAGCTAACGATTGCACAAAAAGATTCAAGAAAAATTCAATGTTTAAAAAATTTTGGTGGGCTTTTGCTTGCCTGTCTATTTACGTATTATCAGTTCAATTATAATTTGGTTCGCTCCTCAGAGCTTGAAACTGCTTGAATCGCAACGACTTTGAATTATATTGTAGCAATTATAAATTCATACGTTCAGGCAAGGCGGTCCCATGCACATATGAGTACATGGTAACTATACTTTTCTGACACCGAATCACTGAGGAACCGGTTTAGGGCAAATCCCGTTAAAACCCATCATTTTCCCGTCAAAATCGACTGCTAGAAAATGATAGGGGACCCTTGTCGCTAAAGTCTATTTTCGATAAAACTCTCGAAATGCTTTGACTAGAGACTGTATTAACTTGTCCTCATATTTAACACAACGCATGAGTTGCAGTGCTTAACAACGTGGATTTGTAAAAGGGTTTTTAATTTTGAAATTTCCGAAATTCGTCGACTTTTGTTACACTTTCTAAATTTTGGTGGTCGGGGCGACATTACGTCCCCGTGCAGCGACATTTACTACACTTTCTAAAATTACACTCTTTGATGAGTTTCTGAAATTTTTGCATAAAAAACGCTCCGTAGAGCGGAAATATGATTTTTAATATAAAAACCTCTTCCAATGGCATTTTTACGTGAAGCAAGCTTTTCGGATTTTGTTACAGTTTCGAAAAGTTTATCGAGGGTTTTGGCGTGTTCTGTAACATTATAAATGTAGAAGTAAACTAACAAGACTATACTAATTTTTTATATAAGCAATTATTTTTTTATATTCTTAACTATAAAGGTATATTATTCTTATTATTACGGCTACAGAATTTACATTTATAATAAAAAAAAATATTTGGTTCGGCGACGAAGTTCTCATATCAGCGGTTATTTGGCGCCAATAACTGTGACATCATCCGTCATCATTTGTGCATAGTATATAAGTCAATCTACTTCAATTTCTTATTAGTGTTGTTATTATTTGATTAATAAGCTGGTAAGTAACATAATTATGAGTTATAGAGATTGTATTGTGCCTAAATGTAAATGTACCACGGAAGAAACTACCAATAAAGTATTCTTTAGTGTTCCAAGACATTTCAAAGTTAGACGAAAGTGGTGCACTGCTGTGAAACGCGGCACTATGAAAAACGCCACATTAGCAGAGAAAACGTCTTTATGGTCAGGGCCGGTCTTACCATTAGACAGACTAGACAATTGCCTAGGGCGGCAAATTTTTAGGGGTGGCAATTTTTACGTTTATTAATTTTTTTAAACTTTTTTGTTTCGTGGTAGTTTTTGTATGTAATATGGAAATTTTCATGACTGTTATTATAGATATAATTTGCAGCAAGAATTAAGCCGTCGTAAAATTGTGTACGAAAATTTGCTCTCTCATTTTCATTTTCTGGAAAAGATAAAAACTGCACCACCACATGAAATAAAACAGTCAGCCAATAACTTATTACAGATGTATTCAAACGAATTAGAAGACTGCTTTGTAGATGAATGCATTAATTTTGGAGCCCACTTAAGCACAATCACCAATGATGAATTAATTCCACTACTGGATTTATCAAAATTAATATATGAAAGAGATCTGCAAGAAATTTATCCAAATGTATTAATTACATTGAGAATATTCCTTTGCAAACCAGCTACCAGTTGTTCAGGCGTGCGCTTGTTTTCTATACTTCGACGTGTCAAAAATTATTTACGATCCTCAATCAGTGAAGATAGACTAAACTCTTTAGCACTGATGTGCACTGAGGGTGAAACATTTCGTTCAATGAACTTAGATTCGATAATTGACAGTTTTGCCGCAATGAAGTCGCGCAAAGAAGTAAATTAAGTCCGTTTGTTTATTTCTGCTTACTTGTTATTTTCTTAATTCCGCCCAACTCAGTTTTGTTTTCTATAAAAGACTGACACAGGCAGTATACAATAGTCGGTATACAAAATTGGGCGGCAAACAAATGAGTGCCTAAGACCGGCCCTGTTTATGGTGTTGTAAAGATAACTTTAACTTAAGCGTAAATATAATGCATAATAAATAGTGTTATGTGCACGACTACGCCACTGGAATCATAGAAAATTCGAGAACGGCTCCAGAAAAATCGTGAATGTTGGAGAACATTCTAGAATAGACTAGTATAATCGACGCGGGTATATATGCGGTGAATCCGGCCGCGCTAAAACAGTTTTTAGTTAGACACAAGCAAGTAATAACATAAAATAAAAAACAGTAGCAAGTTGTAAATTAAAGTAGTGATTTTATAGTAGATTAAACGTATAATTAGTATAAGGAATAATTATTGTAATTATGTGATTAATATATCAGACTATTTAATAAGAAAACAGTCCGGAAAGTTGAGTAACAGTATTTTTCCGACCCTGATCCCGTAATAACCCATTTTCCGAACTCAAATTGATGACGTAATTGAACAATTACATGACAGTATGAAATAAACGTGTTTTTTGAGAACAAACTTAACGCTTAAATACCACCCAAGACTGCATAAAGTAAATTTCAGTAAATGGAGAGTAGAAAGAAGTATAGTGATGTAACCATGGATGTGGCGTACCCGATACAAAAGACCCGAGTTGAGTGTGCTTTTCTCATATCAGACTCTTTCCAAGTGTCGTTGTTTCCCCTACCTCATCATTTTCTCATTGCATCAAAATCCTGTTCCCAACCCTTACGAGGACCCTTTGTATGCGGTCACTAATGTGTTTATTCATTATTCTGTTATACTTTGAGATAAATAAAAATAGTTAGTTGTGAATTGCCTATATGATGTTCAATCGCTTTTTCTTTTGATTACAAGTTTTACGTCCACGTCCAGTGGAAGTATAATAACGAAAAAAAAACATTATTTTGTTTTTATTGAAATAGGCTTAAAATGTTATGAAACGTCGAGATTTTAAATTTGAGCGAAAAAAAATGTTGTGTCTGTCGGTCTGTAACGTTTACTCTAGAACCGTTTATGATATTGACTTGAAATTTGGTACACTTATAATAACGGGATCTGGAAATAGATTATATCTTGAACTAATACCGTTCGGGGGTAAATGGGAGAAATAAGGGTAAATAGGCAAGGCAAGCAGGTAAGAGTCTATAATATTGCAATTTAGCGCATGTACGAAAAGTCAAGGTCTCAAAATTTTCTTGGCATCAGTAACCCCCCACTATCAAAAATTAAAATGCGATTTAATGTGTATACAAGAACGAAACATCTTTAAAAAAAATTATGGTCATCTACCCCCTCTACCATCCCCATTGCCACCCCCACCCTATTATTGAGGGTCAGGAATATGTCGGTGACAATGGTTTACACCCCAATTTAACGAAAACCACCCCTTTTCCGGTTTTTCAGGTCTGGGTGTGCGAGAGCTTGTCAGATCGAGATTAAAATAATCCCGAGCAAAATGCTCAATTTCAATAAGCTGAGCAACTATCGACCACAAGCCATCCCGCTTGACCGCAAAGGTTGAAACCACACCCCCAGAAACGGAAATACCTTCAGTAAGCTTCAAACAGAAATGAGTATATTCCCGTTTTATAGGGCGAGAAACACGGTGGTGACAATATTTTCTCACCCACCCCTCCTTAGCCTGCCCCTAACCGCAAGAACCACCCCATCGCTTTTCTTTTCTGGGCTTGGGCGTGCGAGGACTTGTCATATCGGTCTCTTGCTTAATTCCAGAAAATTAAGCAAGTTTCCATCACAACACACCTTGTCCGACCCTAGGGATTGAAACTACCCTCACTCCAAAACCGAAATACCATCATAAAGCTCGAATTTGAACCTGCCCCGTTTTCGTGAGCAAGAAAAACGATAGTGATAATTTTTGACAAGTGACAAGTTTTTGCGTTTGGGGATGATTGGGGAGGAGTGGGTGAGAAAATATTGCCACCATAGTGTTTCTCGCTCTCGAAAATGGAGGTATACCATTTCTGTTCGATTTGAAACGTTTTGAAGATATTTGGGGGTGTGGTTTTAATCCTTGGCATCGGGCAGGATGGCTTGTGGTCGATAATTGCTCAATTTATTGAAATTCCCAATCCGATAAATCCTTTCTCGCCCAGACCCAAGAAACTGGAAAATGGGGTGGTTTCTTGCATAAAAGGGTAGTTTGCGCTATTTGGGGTGTAAACCACTGTCACCGTTATATGTCTCACCCTCGAAAACGGGAGAGGGTGATATCTTTTGCTGCGCTCCCAGTACTTTAACGTCTTTGCATTACCACAGGAGAGTAGTATCTTGATGGGGCTTACAGTTTGTTTGGCTCTCGATTAATGAAACGGTATAAGGATGATTTTTAAACTTTATTCTTCAAGATATCTACATTGATGATTTCTATTAAAGCAGCGTTAGTAATTTATTACCAACAAATTCATAAAGTTCAAATAACATCGGTACCAAACTTTAACAGTAAGTTCAGTGGTTATAAAATTCACGTTTCGACCTAAAAAGAAAGATCTTAATTATATAAATTTTTAAAGAAATGAAAAATTAGTTGAATTTCCACAGTTTAATTGTTTATACATTATTAAGGAGTAGTTGATTGTGCGATAAAATTAAAATTCGTGTAATATTTTTATGAGGTGCACTGAAAAACTTGTATTTTTACTCTAAATTTCTTTAAGAACATTTGTACCTAAACGGCCCTAGGCCATCAAGGGTGAGAGAAAAACTTGATTAAAGAGAAACAAACAATGTTAAATTTAATCCTATATTACAACAATCAAATTCATGAGACCGTGGAACATAAAGATACATCAATGTCAAAAACAAGTTCTTTAAAATATACGGTATTCGAATATGCAATCAAAGTCATAGAAAAATAACTAAACTAATTTACAAACATGAACAAAATCCGTAATATAACCGGAGTCAAGACTCATTTAGATACTCAGACATTAACACACAATTATAATTTTTAAAGTTAAAATCTCAAAAAGAAAGTTGGGCGTCACGAATTTTATTTTTTGGTAAAAAGCCGAAAACCATTGAGTGAACTTAACATACTTACAGTTTACGATGCATTTTGTCACATGAAGCAATAATTGGCACTGGCGGAAATCTTCCATATACCTACTTGGAGAGCGTAGTGTTCAAAGATTTACAGTTTAACCCATAATTTATGAAGGGTTGCAGCATTAGACAAGGGTCTATGCACCAAATAGTTTTTATTTCACTAGGAAAGTTTCTAAGGTTTACACTTTGATAAAACAGTACAGTATACGGGCCAATACCGTAAATATCATAACAGAACTTAACGCGGGTATCTTGTAATATGGCATACTTGCTATTTACACCGTGAATAAATGGCGTCTTTCACTAACCAAATAAAACTTCTGTCTAGAAGAACTTATGAGGATAATATCGCCAGATTTTAGCATCAAGACGAATCAACAACTATCTAACACAACTTTACACATTAATTTGCGGTAATACACTACTTGCCATCTTTCTTCTAACCCATTTTTAATCGGCGTTCTGACTTGTGGCTCTCGACGTGCCCCATGACATCAATGTGAATGCCCTTCCACATATTTTTTATCTCTCATCAAAACGAAGTTAAATATTTAAACCAATCAGGGAATCGGACACAAAATGCACCAACCATAGCCTTAGAGTTGAATACGAAAATACCGCGCAGCTACAGGCTTTGTTTTTACCGATTCATAAATGATATTTAACTAATATTTTTGCTAAATTTACACATGATAAAAATAGACCGTTACAGCACTATTTTAACATTAAATTTTCATTCTCAAAAAATATGTTTCCCATTATTTAATGATAAAAAACTATATTCCGCACTTACAAATACCAATACTCAGAGTATTACCATTTAGGGGTTTCTCGACAAGAAAAAACAAATATGGAAAAGTAAAGGTTAGGTAAATAGATTCCGGAATAATTGTTCCTGATTCCTTCAGTGACTGGTCTATAATTTCTACTTTACATGTTATAATGGTAACGATCTTATAGCAATATATCAAAAGTTACTACCATCTAATAATTCGACAAGGTAATATTTATATACCTTTTAAAATAGCTTTTAAAATGAGCCAATGCAGT
This sequence comes from Leptura quadrifasciata, assembly GCA_963675555.1. Classification (NCBI taxonomy): domain Eukaryota; kingdom Metazoa; phylum Arthropoda; class Insecta; order Coleoptera; family Cerambycidae; genus Leptura; species Leptura quadrifasciata. The sequence goes on along the minus strand of OY776673.1, from coordinate 201,228,554 downwards.
TTCTCTTCCACTGCATCGTTTTTCAATAATCGTTCGACATGCAACTCAGGCAATGCAGCCACTGCACCAAAAGGCCGGTTCCGGAATCTATAAATTTACTCATAGAATATTGGGCAATTACACTGGGGCAGCTGGGAGACCATTGTTGTAGGAAACATTCAGTGGAAGGTAATTATTTTATGATGGTGGATAATTTATGTAACACATTGACCCCGAATTTATTACTCCCGGAAGAAATTAAACACGCATCAAGATGATTTTAGAGACAAAGTAAATACAAGAATTGTTCTCTTCTAGTTATTATACTGTGTATGAAAAATTAGTGTAAGTAACAACAAAATAATATGATAAATAATTTAATTGTTCTCTATAAGAATAGTAGGCATTTAAGAAAATTGCTAAACAGATGTAACAAATCGAAATGATAGTAATAATAATAATGGATTAGTAATCCAACAGACGTAATAATAATAATATATTAATAAATATGTTTCTTGAGAGAGAGAGAGAGAGAGATAAGTAAGATATGGAATATAAAAATAATGTCAATATATGTAACAATAGACATGATAGACTCACAGAATCAGTTTCAGGCTTGATCGTGAGAATAGAAACTAACTAAATATTACTAAAATATATTATTAATTATGATAGATATAGCCACTAATCAGTTACACCTATATGTTAGTTATACACGCTTAACCTAAAGTTTACACAATAAAAAATTAATAAAGTGAATTATACACACAAAATGGATTTTTATTGGTATAAGAGGAGTTGTTACTAGTAAATATTTTAATATTTTCTAGTCTGTACAGTTTTCAAACTGGTCTCAAACATGTCTAAACAGGTTTTTAATAGGTCATGACACCCTCATGAACTACCCATGACACCCCCATGAACCACTGAATTCGTGAAAGCGGAGGAACGGTGGAGACGGGGGCGTGGGAGTAGAGGTCGGGGGCGCAACGTTTGAATTCCCGCTAATTTCTGCACGCGCAAGTGGGCGGAGCCTTACGAAAAGTGACCTTGTAAAACCAGAATGAACCTCCATAAGAAATAATATGGGATTTTGCGCCAGAACGCTCATTACTTATTTACTTCTATATTTTGCCAAATTTTGTGTATGGTATTTGTGGGGGGCGAGCGTAGATGCGTCTTTACTATGTACATACTTCGATATGTGATGTAAAGCAACGGCTAGTACTCATAGTTTAAATCACGAATGTTGTCATTCACGTTATCAATTTATGTACTTATCAACGACATGTAATTTTTCTATCTTTGTAAATACAAAGCGCATAAGATGTAAATAACAGAAAGTAACGTCTGCTGAGAGTACGACAGAAGCTCTGAGCGTAACAATGCGTTTTACAAAAGAATATTACAAGCTTTAGTCGTAGCCGCAATCAACGTTCAGCATTCTGTCAGTTCCTTGTCAATTCAGTAGCGTGCAGTGAATGCAGTAGCCAGAGACATGGTGGTGAAACTAAATGAGTACTTCATTCAGGAAAAACGTAACGGATGTTCCCTTTTACATTTGCTAGAAATGACGTGAAATTATATGGCAACGGATGTTAAAATTCATTGTAACACATGCTGTTATTTTCCATATATGTTCATTATAAAATACTTGTGTTTTGCAAACGTTGATACGTCCATGCGTGCCATTCTATGTGACCTTGAGTTGATTTGATCCGGAAATTAAGGAATGATGACGTGAACGACAATATTCATGATTTCAACTGTAGATGGGTGATCGTTTCAAAGAAGACCGCGTTCTCGCCTCACACCTTCCAGCGGTTTGTATATCAGTGCATGTACGGAAGCTATGCAACCTTAGGCGAGGGTTGTGTAGATGATATACCATCCTTTGGAGTGGATGTAAAGCCGTCGGTCCTTTGTCTATTAAATGTTAGGCAAGTAAAAGATCCCTATTCTTCGAAAGAGAAGAGGTTCGGCAAAATTCCTGGTTGGGAGTAGCTCGTCTACAGGCGTCGGTATTAAGCCTCAGTAGCGGAAATAGGCTGACGTTAAATAAATGTATAAAAAATTCATATATTTGTGGCCGTTTAGATGTTGTAAAATTAAAATATTTTCAAAACGTATTATCATTTATATAGACTTCTACTTTTAAACTCAACAAAATTGATTCATTTTACTATTTTCTTTCCTTCCTTATCGATTTCCCCAGAAATCAAATCTCAAATCAAAAAATCTTTCTGTTGCAAAGTTATTATATAATACTTTTTGCCCACTATAATCTTTATTCATATTTTTAACATTAATAATAAGCGAGATATAGTAATTCATAAGAAACAATGACACCATTACTTATTCCATCTACTGCTCCAGACGGTTAAGCTGTCGACGTTCCCCTTTCATCCTTGTATCGTCTAGCCTACAAAAGTTGAACTTATACTTCAATAGTAATATCACAGTCTATTAAATAAGAATAAAAATATAACTCCTAAATAGTAATATAGTTATATTGTTAATTATTAATTTTGACTTGTAGTAAAAACTTGTGTAGTAGTCTCAAAGAATCACTGAAAAAACTTTCAAAGATCCCACTGATTGAACTTGTACTCCACCTCCTGTTCTGAATGAGGGGCAAGTGAAGTCATACGTGAATGTTATTGGAAACATGATGTGTTTAATTTCGCGAGAAACAGAGAAATATTACAGAATGGTCATATTTACAAAATAATAATTACATTACATGTTATTTCTACAAATATAATCACCCAGTATAGTCTAAATTGTAATGCAATCTTATTTAAATCAAGCAAGAAAACAAAGAGGCATTAGATAAATGGGTTGTTGATAGAATAATTTATAATTTATCTCTCTAGGGGATTTTCCGGTCGCCTGATAACAAATAAAAAATGTGGCTAGATCTTTATAACCCTAACAGGCCAGTGTTTTCGGATAGGTCGGAGAGAGACAGCCGTACTAGAAGATCCCCTTGAGACGGCATCTTCACGGCCAATTCATCCATCTTAGTCTTGTCTTGTCCATATTTAGTTGGCCACTAATTTATCTTATGTACATGACGATCCCTAATGGCCTCATCTATTCGATGTCGATAAGAGACAGTCAGAGATTTCTAGCTGTGTTTTAATGGATTTTCAGGATTTTACGCTGAAACCGGAGGGATTTCAAATATTTTACTAGAGATATCAATGTCGCCATTTACTTACCAACTTGTTTAATTGTACTGGATGTTTGCGAAATGGCGAAGAAGCTAGTGAAAATAATACGTGGGTGGCAAATTCAATATTCCCCGTATGGGAAAAGTCAAGAAGCAAAGCAAACAACTTTATTTTATTACTGTCTGTTTTCCAGCACAGTTCTTTGTACAAACACAGGGTGATGTAGTTTCGATGGGATTAAGGGTTTTTACTTATTTTCACTTTAGCTCAGGGAATATATTGCTTGAATAAATATTTTAATGGCATGTTGATTTAATATACGTGAGACTGAAAGAACACCATATCCTAACTTGTGTTCAATGGGGAGTTATCGCAAGCACCATAATTGCGTTATACGTTGTTTTGACGTTGAATCAAGCGCACACTTGTTTTGTTCATCTATACAGGGTGGGGCAATAATGCGTCGGACCTCGATATCTCGAGTTCTACGATAGCTAGAAATTTTTTTAAAAACTTGCAAGTAAACTAGATAAAAAAGTAGATAGCTGGAAATTATTTTCGAACATACAGGGCGAGCCAAGACGAAATTACAGGACCAAGTGCTTTTTTTTTAATGTATGTATATCAGTACATTTTTTGAAGCCTCTTTCTAGGCTCTACTCATTAATATATTAGCATTTAATATCTCCCAATCACTTGGATGTAATGAATTTAGTGTGTGCGATAAGTGTGATAAATGCTTCTTTGTACACGACAATTTATACCAAACTGAGGTTTTATTGCTTGCCGAATAACGAAAACAGCAAAAAATGTACAGAAAAATGTTACAGTAAAGGGTTAAATACTATTTACTCATTTCAATAGATTGGAAGAAATGGCCCCCACTAAATGGCCTCATTTCAAAATTGCGTAAAGACGTGTGTCAATCAAAATGGACAACACGTCGAACACCTATTATAAATTTTTCTAATGAATTATTTGAGGGAACCTCTTTTTTAAGTTTATTCTTGAATTTGACACTTATTTATTTATAAAACGAAAATGGTTGCAATTAGCCATAGGGAAGCACTTACAAAAATGTTCGTTTTTCATTTCTACATCACCGTCAAAAAATATACGGGGTGTTACATTTGAAAAAAAATGAGAAAATTCAATTTAAAATCGAATTGAATTTAATTTAATTGAAAAATAATGTTTGGCCACCCTGTACATTTTTAGGAAATGAAGATGATTTAAAAACATTAACTAGATGTCTCGTAACTGGTATTCACATTTTTTTTCGCTCAAATTTAAAATCTTGACGTTTCGTGACATTTTAAGCCAATTTCAACAAAAAAAAAAAAAAAAAAATTTTTGCGTTACTATACTTCCACTGGACGTGGAAGTAAAAAATGATGAATTGATGAACATTGCCTCTTGACAAAGGCTTCAAAATAATATTCCGCCCACCATATTTGGTCTTTCTATTCGACTTACAGCGTCCGCGCTAGGTGTATTCGATTTGCAGGATATTCGATTTTCTATTTTTTGACCATTTTAGGTGTTTCTTAATTTTTTTCAATATGAATTCGAACAGATCTAAAATTATTCAGAGTCTAATTGAAACAAGCCAAATTTTTGTTATTCCGATAAGTAAAAAATTCTCTTTTGAAGCTCCACTCTCTTTTTGATTTTTTTCACTGGGTGATAAGAGTACGTAAGAATTAAAATTTCGTTGGAAAAACAATTAATCTGCTGTTCTATATGTATACATTTTAATTTTAAGAGAATCACGTAATTAAAAATTTATATTGCAACTTTTCAATTACTGTGTTAATTTTCTGACATCACTTCATGATATTTCTCTGACTTTCACAGATCTGATGTAGATAGAAATCTCACCGGTTTGAAATAATTGTAGTACAGGCTATAACAGTGACTATGGGACTTATATTTAGTAATAATCTATTATTTATTGTTTCAGTATTCGCCTCCGATCAGCATGAAGAGAGGAAAATCAAGAATACTACTTAGAAGTACAGCCAAAATTATCTCCTGCAAAAGTGTACGGATTTTCTTTTCCAGCTATAAATACCAAGGGATTCATCGGCAGAGATAATCAGTTTCAGGCCCTGATTGTCCAAACGCAATTCTTGTGTTTTTTATATCAAGGACTGTGTCTGGACATCATCGCTCGAGACGATTAACTACATTTGAAATTCACTCACAAAATGGACTGGATTTATATCACTAAGAAGACAATTTAGAGGTCAAAGAACTTATTCTTTTACATTTGTTTCATTTACGTTTTGTTTGAAAATGTTACATATTCGATTATATAATTCAATATTGTTAGTAGGTATTAGTTAGAAGTGAAGTTGCTTTGATTGATCCTCCAGTAAAGTATATTTTATAGTAGCGTTCATATGATATTTGGGTTATGTCGTATGCTATTAATTACTTCTAGATTAGGTCGATCGTCAACCCAGAATTGTAATGTGTTATATGTTATATGAAATCGAATTTGAAAGTTCAAAACTCTATTTCGTTAAGATCTAAACAATATGGACATGTAGTGCTTGGGATATAAATTATGTGTTCAGTTAGGAAGTGATTAAATATATCAAAACATAGAAAATAACTAAACAATATCAAAGTTTGAAAATTTTTAAACTCGTGCCAAAACTATTTTGTTCTATGTCCCATGTCCTTTATGAAAATATGGATATAGAACAAAATGGAAGGATATAGAACATTTTAATTTTTAACTTAGACTTCAAATTGTGATGGGAGGATTACGTGAAAATGAAGCGATTCTGCATATTTTTTAGGATGTGCAAACGTTTCTTCAATGCTAAATCCAAAGACCACTCTGTAAACCTATACTATAATGGAAAAATAAATCATAAGATATGCGCCCTTTATATGGTAGCGCTTCCAGGAGCCACTGATCATAATGACATCAAAATAATTTAGAAAATATGTCTATCACCTGTATTTTGAGACAATATTTTCGTGCAGATGGGAACAGGCAGCGGGAAGGCACGTCTAATACTTGAAACGGCAGCTAGCGAATTGACTCTCCTTCTCCTTAGCTCAGTGGTCAACGCCTTTGGATGGTATTGCTTGTGCCTGCGTATAAGTGATATTCCCGCTTACCACTTGTCATTTGAGTACATCTGCACTAACGCAGATTGATTTATTTGATATTTATAATTACACACATAACAATTATGCCTATTAATACGGTGCGGTTTTAAGGCAGTACAATAAATAATTTAACACATATTCTAGTTGCAATAAAGTAAAAGGAAAATTAAACAGAGGATATAAAAATAAAGATACAAATCCTAGGCAGATTTCTGGGACAAAAATTGTTTCATTACACGTTACACTATGTAAAATTGACAGCTAAATGTGAGTACTACGTAACATTTCTAATAAGAATTTTGTAATATGTGCGCTATGAATATTTTATCTGTACCGAATTTACAACCACGGCGAATAATTAATATAGGAAACAGATTGATTTCAAGAATAGCAAGATTTTCCAAGCCTCGAAATACAATTTTATTAATATCGACAATATATACAATAAGTACAATATGATCAAGTTGCCTTTGATATGGTTTAGTTTCGTAAGTTGCTATACTATATAGCTATAACTGCATCGTAAGACTTTAGTTTTATTCAAATTGCAACCTTTACGACATTCAAACAAGCGTCTTTGGGGAATCCAGATTAAGAATTCCAAGCCAAGATTTCCGGAATGATATCTTTGCTCGGAAAATATCTAATTTGATTATTCTTGCGTTAAATTTGCTTATAATAAGGATGTTAAGCTGAAACTGGTCTCATCTCAAGAGGAATATATATATTCACTGTCATAATTTGACATTTATTTCGGATACATACAGTTGTTTTCAGATTTAAAAATGTCACCCTCGAAAAACATTCTATTTTCTGTCGTGATGTTGTAAGGGGAAAAAGCTACTACTTGTGAATAACCTTAATCTAAAATTTAATTTTCGATTAACATTCTGCGATTTTTACCATGTCTTATTGCAACATAAATATATACCGAAGTAGATACGCGTCTTTAGCTGCTGTGGTCATAATTATTTCGTCAATCAAGCCATTATTTAGTTTCTCAACTACCTAAGTCTGTCAAGTTAATTCAGATTAATAAAAAACAGTTTTCCTTCAGCATATACGCCGGGTTTATTCATATAAGTATAACTTTGTAACTGTACTTGTACTGTTCGATATTATTATTATCGTTATGTGCACGCCCACGCCCTCTTTCAATTGCCTAATAGGACGAAGCTAGACGTGGAATGATGTTAGCCAGTCGCACAAGAGATGGCACTTCCTTATAGAGTGTACTAGAAAGGAGGAGAATTCGCCCGGAACAGCCTAAAGTGATAAGGATGAATCGAGAATAAGCACTACGTAGTATATAAGAATCGGAACCAACGCATTGGACAGTCAGTTCAGTACAGCTCTGAGATGGGCCAAGTAATCAGATAAGAAAAAGAACAGTAACAAGTTGTAACTTACACTAGTGAGTCTATAGTAGATACAAGTTATGATTATTGTGTTATTATAAGGACTAATTATTGTAAGTTTAGTATTAAATAAATCAGTGGGTAGTGGCAATTCGTGTTGCAATTATTTTATGGTTTTTATATTGCTTGTTTTTAAGGATATTTAATTTTTTAAACACCTTTTACTGACGAAAATAAACCCACACAGAGACTGATAAAGAGGATAATACACAGCCATCATGCTACCAAGCAGTTACGGCAAAGACGTGTTTTCTGACAACCTTGGCTTTGGGGACTGTTTATTATATGTGATGTGTTTATGTTTATATTAAGTTTATATATAAGACCAAAACTTATCAAATTAATTTAATTATTTATTTCATCAGTAATTATTATTAATAAGTTTTCATTTAAAAAAAAGCGTTTCGGTATTATGATCCCTCTCGGCTCCACATATATGGGTATCCTCTACAATGTATTGAAAATATAGGATTATTTTGTTATGTTTAGACGATAAGAAGATTAATAGATGGTTAATTAATGATAGGAGCGACGAAAGCCGCATAAATGGTACAAATCTGTTGCCAGGGCTGCCTAATCTTCTTAGTGCAGCACTAGAAAAATCTGGAGATGATGTGAATATGAAGTTTAGGGTTGTGTACACTTAGTAAAAAAAGGGTCTTGAAAATACCTAATTGCTAGTAATATATTTATATTATATTTAAATATATAGTACAGAATGTTTTTAAAAATATTTTATTTTGAATATAAATATTGAAATTTCATTATTAGTACTATCATTTTCTTTATCACATATTTCATATTTTATTTCAAATCAGTGTTATTTGTGTAAATATTTTTTATACGTATGTAATTTTATTTTAAGATAAAGAGTAGGATTTGTCATTTTTAATGAGATATACTATTAATACTATTATTATAAATTAGTTATCAAAGGTTAAATGGTTGAATAGGATCTCGTATGCTTATAACTAAACTTTGCTTCTTAATAAGAGTGACAGTTTATTACATTTATCATAATTCTATTATATTTCATGATATGTTTGCCAAATATACGAAGAACAAGTCTAATGTGAAACGAATCATAGTAGTAAATCATATCAATTTTCGAATCGCTTCAATGTGAATAAATAGTAGTTTGTGCAACAAGAGTGGATATGATAGCCATATCGCACGAGAAAGAAGTTTGAGCACGACGCCGTAGGCGGAGTGCCTCAATCTTTCGAGTGCGATATGGATAATCCACTCGAGTTGTAAGGTATACTATTTCTACGACCGGATTAAGAAAAAACTACAAATAATAGTTTTAATCAAATTTTAATATACAAACTTAGCTTCTGCTAAATCTTATGCTCTAGGTGCAAACATTTTATAAAAGCTTCAGTAGCCTAGCGGTTATATGCATGCTTCGAAATGTAAGAGATCATAGGTTCAATCCCACCTTCTCTAATACTATCCACCTTTCACTCATATTTCATACCTTTCATCGACTTTAATTCTTTCCTACCCCCCTCTTCTTTTGTTTTTGTGTGTGTTTGTGTCGCGTTTGTTGTTCCTTCGTTTCTGTTTGTACATTTTTGTCTGTAAATTCATTCTTCCGTCACTAATATTGTAACAGAATCCAAATTTTATCTTAGAACAATCAAAATTTTTAGAATCGCAGTTTAGGCCTGCCTTGCGCAACCCGTAGTTGGAGCAATTCGCGGATGGCACTTCGTGCAAGCTATGGTGTCAGCGTCAGTGCCAAAATTAAAAACAGTGAAAGTGCGCATAAACGGCGAAAGCCAAAGTGTTCGTAGTTCCATTTTTAATGTTAAGCTTTCTTTTTTTAAGTAATGTTTTGTCAGATTACCTATTTTTATTTTAGTATTGTTAAAAAGGAGTTTAGGTGTTTTTTGGTTCGTTCTAATTTTTATACAATTGTTGCTAACGCCAAGCCGATCCCGTCTCGGCGCAGCCTTGCGACGCATCGCTGCGTTAACGCGGCGGTCGCAGGGTCGGTCCCGGGATGGCTGCCGGGGAGGCAGCTTATACATTTTTACATGTTTACCCTCTTTAATTTGAATAAATTTGTTTTGAATAGAATTGGTTCAGTCCCCACATATAGCTACTTTTTTTTTGTCATAATATATCTCTAAAAAAATTTGTCTGTATATAATAATTTCAATAAAATTTTAGGTGGTATACCGTTTATCGATTCTTCAGTGGAATCACTCATTTTAAATCATTTTTTAGCTCAAACTGCGCGAATACACACTGACAATTACTTTGACAACTTACGCACTAACTTGAATTTTTTAAAACGAATAGTTGCCTATGTACTTAATACACGAACTGTGATTGGTCGATTTCATATCCATCCTAGAACGTATATGAAATATATCCATTCAGTTAACTGGAATGGCCCACTTATCTATTCTACAGGCTGTACGGAAAACAGCAAATTTACATAAGGGAGTAGAAAAAAATTATATTCTATTTATCAGAGTCCTACTGCTCACCTCACTGCAGATATTTTCTACACCACTGCAAACATTGGCTTCGTTGATCAGCTATGTGAGGTAATAAAAAATGGGGACAATGAGAGAACACATCAAAATATATTATCCGATCGTAGAGAGATCTCATTGTAATCCGTATTCCTTGCATATTTGATCAAATTGTAGTATTGTATTGTAGTAGAGGCGGTGGAGTTATGTTAGCAATTAATTCTGACATACTTGCCTTAGATTTAAAACTAGGTAATTCGGGCTTTAAATCTGTTCCATCTGTCAGCATAGTTGGTGTTAAAATATCATTTCATTTCAGTCATATCTACATATTTGCCATTTATAATCCTTCTAACCAGTAGCGGATTTAAGCAAGAGTGGGCCTCGGTGCAAGAGGTGCTTGTGGGCCCCTCTGGCTTCAACACCAATATTTAAAAAATGACTGCACAAATGGTTTGGGTATTTAATTGATTCGTAAACTATTAATAACAAATAAAAAATAGGTAGTTGCATATTTGTAGGTACATTCGAATAAAAAATACCCCACCCACTGAATTAGGGTGGGAGAGTCGAATCCAATGTCATTGGATAGATTTCGTAAAAATAACAAATACGTGTTTTTCAGTTTTTGAATTGGACGTTTTTTTATGGGCACAAGACGTTACTCTTGAAACAATAATGTTTTTTTTTCATTTTTTGCGATTACAGCGACACCATGCAAGAATCGAAAAAATGTCCTGAATAAAATTTACGTATTTTTTGCCGTAGAATCCGATTCCGTGATAAAAAAATAGGAGTTTCCATTTGAATTAAAGTTGCCCCTCACCCCACCCACAGGGTGGTGGGTGGGGAGGTCATTTTGGTATCAGTAGATAGTTTTTTGAAAAATTTTTGACACGTATTTTTTTATTTTTCGATTTGATGCAAACTGTTCGAGATTTTCCACCGTTCCCATACTTTTGTAACACCTGGTATATACTAGCTATAAACCTAGTAAAGACTACGAAGTATAGTATTATAGTATCACAGATTAATTACACGAAACGTGAATCCGTGAATGTTATACCGTCCTTTTTTTAACTTTGGCATTTGCAAAACGATCTATTAAATTAGAGATGTCTAAGTTTGATGCCATTTTATTTTCTATAGACAATATTGATAAGTCACGCAATCGCTGCTGACTTATTGTAGATCACATACAGTCTTTTATCATTTTAAGTTTATTAAAAGATCGGTCCAAAGAGGCAACCGTTACAGGAAGGGTAAAAAATAAAAGAAAAACCGTACAAACCTCGCAAAATTTTGCTTCCATAAACGCATAATTCTTAATGATAAATTCAAAAAGTTGTCTTATTGACATATCTTCTATAAGGTCATGTTTCATTAAATCTAAAGTCATATGAAACTGATTTACCAAACTATGAGATAAAACTATCGGATATTTTTCGCATAATTCTTCACATCTGTGTAATATTTCTTCTGTTGTGCTTATAATTAAATATCGCGGTTCTAAAAATTCAAAAGTTTGTTTCACGGCGAGTATAGCAGAAAATCTTCTAGTAATCTTATTGCGAATGGTCAACAACAAAGCAATAAACATTAACCTTAAAGAACTCTTCTCTGTTTTCGAAATGTTCAAAAGTAAGTTCATTGCCTTTTTGCCTGAACTGTCAGTTCAATACCCCAATTGGTAGCCAGATTTATGGCTTCATATTTTATGTTGTCGTAAGATTTTAGGTCCCTAAGAGTAGATATATGTTTTTATACCTGCACTGTCTAAAACTGTCGTTGCTTGATTCAAATCAATGTCAACTTTGTGTAAAGTTTTTGATGCTAAATTAATATGATTCAAAGTTCTAAACATAAAAATGATAACAAAAATAAATTCAAAAGTACTCATTCTTTTTTTTTTAAGAAGAAGCCTCCGCAATTTCATCTTTTTTCGATGATTTTAATTCAATCTCAATAAGAGCTTTTAAAATATCAGATAATCGTAATTTAACTGCTAAAACCGACTGTATGCGCCCTGACCAACGGGTAGGATTGTGTTTTTTTAATGTTATTTGTGAGTCGCCGGTAAACAATGATAAAAGGTCCCACCGTTTGATACTATGTCCAAAAATTAAGATTTTGTTTAAATCACTTCTACAAATTATTTACTACAAAAAACCAGTAAATATTGTTACTACTATTGTATTTGGCCTCTATACTGCTACAATTGTATCAACGTCTCCAACATTTTTTTCCGAACTTCATGAATTGAATACCAGTACAATAATATAGTAAATATTAGCAATGGCATTTTACGTCTAGTTTTATGTAATAAATTTTGTTCAGTTGAAAAAGCTGTTGATGTTATTGTTAACGAAGATTTGCATCATCCGTCAATTGTCATAATATGCTGCGAATTTTTAGGGAAAACTCTAATCATAAAAAGAAAGTGAACACGTCATTATATCGATAATGAAGGCCAATTTCCCTCTACTCTATCAAAGCCTACTTGAATCTGACTGGAGTTTTCTGGATAACTGTGTAGACGTTGACGAGGCCACACTACTATTTTACACAATCGATAAAGAATATTATTAATATTAAAATATTAAAAAATATTTGTGCCAAAAATAATTATATATAATCGAGTTATCTGCCTTAGGTCAGTTACTCTAAAAATAAAGTATAACAAGATTAAGCATTTACTATGGAAACAATATAAATCTAAGGATGTTACTTGTTACAATGAATTTAAACAACTAAGGTGTAAAATCAAAACTGACTGAAAAATCATTTGAAGACTATATATTCAACATAGAGAATAGAATTGTTCTTGATCCCTTCAACTTTTGGAAATTTACCAATAAAGTAAGCTCACACACTGGTATACCTAACAATTTGACAATGAATGGTGTAAATATTTCCGATCCTAAAGAAATATGTAATGCCTTTGCAAATTTTTTCCAGCAATCTTTTAGCTTGCCTTCCAACAACAACCAGCACTCTGCGCAAGACTGTAGTTATAATTGTCATCAATTTAATGCACCCTCTATATCTGAAAATGATGTTATAACTTGTTTTAAAAAAGTTTAGGCCTATGTGCCTCAATATTCACAGAACCACTTTCTAAACTGTTCAATTTATCCTTGAAATCCAATAATTTTACCTCTCAGTGGAAATTATCTAAGATAGCTAAGATAGAGGACGGCCAGCTTGGTGAACCTTCTGTTGGAACGGATGATACAAATGAATGATGTGCTGGAGGCGTGCCCTACAGCAGGTGAGAAATTAAGAGCCGTCACATACTTCTTAGGTAGCATCCCAGACGGTGCCTTCTAAATTTAAAATATCTTCCTGGAACGCCAACGGTATTGGTAACAAAATTCTTTTTATGATAAATTTTTTAATGAGGCATAAAATTGACATTATGCTTCTGAATGAGACGAAACTCACCCGATGTGACAAATTGCAAATCCGAGGGTATGCGACAATACGCAACGATAGGACTGACAATAACAGAGGTGGGGGAGTGGCCATACTCATAAAGTCCGATATCGCGCACACGCATCGTGTTCTGCGGAATCCCACCGTGGAAAGCGTGTGTGTGACGTTGAAGGGCGGCATGAGTATCGTCGCCGCTTATAACAGACCCTTGAACGGCCTCACAGCGGGTTGTCTTGAAAATTTGATGAACGCCAGTCCACGCTTAAGGTCGCCTGCTCATAGGCGACCTTAACGCTAGGCATCTCAACTGGAACTGAAAACGCAACAACGCCAATAGCAATATTGTGTTTGACTATGTGAATAGCGATAATGTCGTGTTGCAGTATTCGGACGATCCCACGCATTTTTCGGATAACGGTACAACATCCCTCTACCCTCGACATAGTGGTCAATAAAGACGTGAGGAACTCCACTGCACCTGTGGTATTGGCGGAACTCACGTCTGACCACAATCCAATTCTTTTAGAATTGGATAATATGTCGAGGGACGACATCACAAGACGTGTCACATCTTATAGGGATGCCGACTGGCGTCTCTATAAGGCACACATTAACACAAACATGACACTCAACAACACTATCACTACAGCCGCTGAACTGGAAAATGTAGTGGAGGAATTTACGAGAATGCTGCAGAGCGCCAAATAGAAGGTTGCCACAACGATAACCATAAATCCATACAGAGACCGACTTGATTAGGCGAAATGACTAGGCTGCAAGGACGAATCCGGACTTCCATAAACACCGTGCCGTTGTTGTACCCATTCTAAAACCGAATAAGAACGCGAAACTCGCCGGCAGTTATCGTCCAATTTCGTTACTGTCGGCGATTTCCAAGTTGGTGGAGAAGCTCATCCTGATCAGACTTGACGATGCTCAGGATGAGCTTCACATCGATGATGAGTGTCAATTCAGTTTGCGTAAGGGTCGAAGCACGGTGCAGCAAGTCGTTAGGATAGTTAACGACGTTAAGGTGCAATACAACCTTGGGAAGAGCACCGCCATGATGCTCCTCGATATTAAGAAGGCCTTCGATACCGTTTGGTGCCCGGATCTACTTTTACAGAATGCACGACTACCACTTTCCGACACACATCATCAAACTTGTTCGTTCATTCCTGTCAGACAGATCTCTGCAGATTTGGATAAGCAACAAACTTTCAACACGGCGGGACATTCGCGCGGGAGTTCTGCAAAGGTCGTGCCTGCCACCAAAGTTGTACAACTTGTATGTATCCGATTTCCCGGAATTCCCGCATGCGAAGCTGGCCAAGTATACCGATGACACAGTCATGTATGCACGCTCGCATAATGCCCAGGCAGCAAATATGCTGCTGAAGACATATATGGCCCGTGCCACGGTGTATTACGACCGGTGGAAGATTCGGGTAAATGCAGAGAAGTCGGAGTCCATAGTTTTCACACGCCGCATCACGGAGAATAGGATATTAACGCCAATTTTGATCAGGGGGAATACCATTCCAGTCAAAAATTGTGTAAAATATTTGGGGGTCAGACTGGACAAAAGACTGACGTTCAATACCCACATAAACTATACCATACGGACTGTCTACTCCATGTCCAGGAGTCTGTATCCGCTCCTAGTCAGGGGTAGCAGACAAAACAGACACAACAAGAAATTGTTGTACACGATGGTGGTCAGGCCGGCCATGACATACGCAGCGCCGGTGTGGTGCAGCACGTCGATGACGACAATGAAAAAACTTAAAGTCTTATGCGCCTCATATCAAATTCTGACAGGTACACCTCCCTCAGAGATTTGTATGCACGTTGTAACGACATAATGCCAATAGTGGACTACGTCAGAGAAATTTCTCAAAAATTTTATAACACCAAGCTGGGTGATAGTCCGCTTACTAGAAACATTACACAAATCAGAGCGCATAATGCCCCTTTCCGAACCAAACACAATCTACCATACCAGGCGTTGCCTAACTTCCGGCAACCCCTTTAGCCAACCTTCCTCTTCCCATAACTTCTTTTTGCACTCTTAGCTTCTTTTACTCTCAACTTTAAATTTAAGTTATTTTCCTATCCCCCTCTTGGTTTCTGTTTGTTATTTTTATTTTTTGTTGTTTTCTTCTAAATTCTTTTCAAACCCCCTACCATAAAATCATCAAAATTATCAAAAATTTCAAAAAAATCACAACATTTTTAATCACATTTTGAGTGGCTGGGATGCTGCCCTCACCTGCATTATTTCAAACGGGTATTTGTCGTTTGTCTGTATCTACCCGTTTCAACAATCAAAATTGAACCATTGAAGTCTGCGAGTTTTAGATTTAAGTTTTAATTGTTTTTATCCGTCTTTTTGGAATTTTAAATGTTATTCATCCATTTTATTCATTATTTTTGTGTGAAAGATGATGGATGTTTATGTTAGTGTCTGGGTCTATTAGGATATTTTAGATTATACGTTTAGATTTAGACACTTTTGTTCACAGTTTTAAGTTGAACCAGCCTCGCCCCATCCAACTCGTCATTTACCGGGGCGCTTCGCACCGTGGTTGGCGGATTGGCTCTGGGCCGGGGCCTGGCAATATATTGTATTATTTTAAATAGCAAATAAATATATTGGTATTGGTATTGACAGAATTGATCACGGTATTCTATTGAATAAACTGACCAATTTCGGATTCTCTGTAGACTTTTTGAAGTTTTTAAAATCCTATTTCTCAGATAGGATCCAGCATGTTGTATATCGCGGTTGCAATTCTATCCAAATATCTGTTACGTCGGGTGTACCGCAGGGATCAATTTTTGGATCCCTTTTCTTTATCCTATTCATTAATGTTATTGTTGACAGCCTGAGAGTACCTTGTCTTCTATATGCTAACGATTTCTCGCAAGGATGCAAGTATCGACGACTGTTTTCATATTAAGGATTCGTGTCTTATAAATACTTACCTTTAAATATACAAAAATGCAACGCACTGTCTTATTCCACCAAAAAAATTATTGATCCACTGTGATTACTCTATTGATAATAACATGCTTTTAAGACCCGAAACATTTTGTGATCTGGGTGTTATCTTTGATAAAAAAACTGTCTTTTTACAATCACATCACATACATTGCCACGAAGACTTACAAAGCTTTAAGATTTATTATCAGAACCGGCCGAATATTGACACACTGAAGCTATATACCATCTTTGTTCGCCCTGATTTGAGATACGCTTCTATTATTCGGTGTCCTAACTACCTAACATATATCGATAATTGGGAAGGAATACAGCGCAGATTTTTAAAATATGCTCATTTTAGTACGGAAGGGGTATATCCTTCTATAGGATTTCCAGAATCTGATCTCATAAATTTCGGCTTCGACTCACTCAAACACAGCCGCACAAAAGTTTATTTGATCTTATTACACAAAACAATTCATAACAACATAAACTGCTCAATTGACATTATGTCTTGCAATATCCCGTCAATTAAAAAGATAATAATAATAATAATAATAATAAACGTCTTTATTTTGAGGGCGAAGTTTGTCTATACGACATCCTTCCCTCACATTATCAACTACATATTACAAATACAACTGTGTAATATAGTTATAATTAATAATAATAATAATACATAATAAATAAAAATAACAATAAATAGTAACTACAAATATAATGACGAAGTTCCAACATAAATAAGTTAAGTAAGTGACAAACATGATATAACAAATAAAATATTAGAGATAAGAAATTTAACGAAAAAGGGAGAGGGAAGAAAAAATTAAGATAAAAACAAAAAAAATGCTCACCAAATTATTTACCAATGACTTTGTAGATGAGTTCTGATGGAATTTCTGAATGCAGCTACAGGCAAAGATTTTAAATCTTGTGCTAATTTATTATATAAATGACATGTTGCATAAGTAAATGATCTTTTAAAAAATATACTATTAAATTATATTATATGTAAATGCGATCGCAGAACAGGTTTATTTTTTAAATATTTAGGCGACTCCGTTTTCATAACCTTATGTACAAAATTAGCTAAATGTATTTGTCGTCTTTGTTTCATTGTTAACCAGTTTAGATCTTTTAATTTGTGAGTAACAGGATCGTATTTACGTAAGTTAAAAATGTAGCGTAAACAGGATCTTTGAACTCTTTCAATTTTGATACTCACGGTTTTATTTATAGCAGGCCCATATACTACATCAACGTAGTTAAATTTTGATAAAATTAATGAATTACATAATAATTCTTTCAATTTTTCTGGGAGAGAGTCTTTAAACTATAAAGGAGTTTGAGTTTAGCATAGGCCGTTCTAATTAAACTGTTTACATGATGGTCAAATTTAAGGCTGTCATCTATTATCAGACCTAGATTTTTACTGGTGTGTTTTATTTCTAAAGGAGTATCCATTGTTTTTATTGATATGTTAGCTTCAGTAACTTTAAGTGTGTTTCTTTTACTTCCAAAATACATTACAGAGGATTTACTGATATTTATATTTAAATTATGATTTTTCGCTACTGTTACTAAATTATTGAGATTGTTGTTAATGAAATTGAGTGAATTTGCGATATCACTTATAGGGAATAACTTATACAACTGTGTATCATAAGCATAAAAGTGAGCATTCATATTAGTTGTTGTATTGCTAAAATCAAACGTATATAAGTTATAAAGTAACGGTCCCAAAATGGAACCCTGCGGTACTCCTTTGTTCGTAAATAAGCTGTTCGACACACAGTTGTTTAAGACTACTTTTTGTCTTCTCCTTCCTAAATAACTTGTCAAGAATTTTATTGCATTCTCATCAAAGCCTATGTAATGCAATTTGGCACAAAGCAATTCATGGTTAATTGTGTCAAACGCTTTACTAAAATCATATAATTATAATTCATTTTTATCTATAGCTCTTATAATATCGTCACTAATTTTAGTCAAAGCAGTGGTAGTGGATTTACCTTGGCTAAATCCTGACTGATATTCAGGTAAGATGTTGTTGTTATTTAGATAAGCTGATATTTGCTTATTTGTAATTTTTTCTAGTACTTTTGACAAGGCTGGTAGAATGCTTATCGGACGAAGGTCAGAAAAAGTCTCTGGCTTAGTGGTTTTCGGGAGAGGTCGAACATTTGCTTCTTTCCATTTATCAGGAAAAACTTTTTGCTCTATACATGAATTTACTAGATGTACTAACTGGGGTAATAAGTCAGGTAGGCAATGTCTTATCATTTTTATATTTATTTCATCTGATCCAGTGGCGTGTGATCTAATGTTATTAAGTGAAGATGAATTTATGATTGATATATTTCATTGCTCCTTTACTGTTGGTTATTCATACTTTTCTCTTCTGTTTGTACATTTATATTTAAAATATTTCTGATCAATTTATGTTTCTTTATTTTTTAAATAAAAGTGTAATTTTTTTTTCTTTCGCACGACCTGTTGAATAGTGTAAATAAAATAAATGTCACATCTACAGTCTATATACTATTATAGGCCTTAGCAAAACGTACTAGAGCCTACTACAGCTTTAACAATAGACAATAAAATAATAAACTTACGGGTAAGTTAATGTACTTTTTTTTCGGTGCGCGTAATAAATTGCTAATGCTAAACTCTGCTAGGGCGTTAATCTAAATAAGATCATTAAAATAGAATTGAAAAGAAATTATTATTTTGGAATAAATTCAAAATCGTTTAAGAATAATTATGTACGAAAAAAGGAAAAACAAAAGAGATGTTAGTTTTAGATAACTAATTTTATCGTGATACGTATAAAATTGTTCTCACGTCTTGCTTTGAATGTATTAAAATTCAAAAAGTAAATGCATCTCGAATTAAGTTATTGTTATCATTTTAATTTTAAAACAACTGAAACGAAAGAAATAATAAAATATCCCGACGGAGGAAATTGTATCTGAAAATCATAAATCAACAAACCGCATAAATATGTTATTAACATAAGCATAAGCAAAGCTATTAGACTAACAGATACAGGCGGAACAGCTCACAGGGGATATTATTATACAAACAATATTTAAATGATTCAAACTAAACATAACCCCAAGGATTAACTATTCAACACGTCCGTGATTTCTGTACGTTCCTAAATATAAATGTGGGCGTTGTAATTGCACATTGGTTTAGTTTAGAAAAGATTTCTACAAATCATATTTTAATATGTAAAAGCCACTTTATAAGTACGAGATGAAACCATAACCTCTTAAATCAACTTTATCAATGTATTGATCTCATAATCATTTCCAAATACTCTATTATGGTATTTATATAGCCAGTGGTAAAGTGGGAATTCTGGTGCTTGATAAGCAACGCATATAAGGCATACTTTGGCTATTTATTTGTGGCTACATAAATTTAGTAATTCAATTTTCAGGGTATTTTTCAGAATTAGTATTACTGAGGAGTCCTTACTTTTCTTTAATTTTATGTTAGGAAGCATAAGTAACTGGGTATATCAAGGAACATTATACATTACAATTATCAGAGTTCTACAAGTACTCTCACTACCAGGGTTCAACATCATTTAGGACTAGGTTTTCAACGCTCATTTTTGAAAGAAATTTATATTTAGTCAAGGTAGGTATGAAAATTAACTGGGATATTCAGCTGTGGTATTCTTCTAAAATTTTAAAAATCTAATAGAGTGCTTGAACGTACGACCTCTTGAATTCGAAGCATAAATCCAATCGCTAGACTACTGCCGTCTTTATAAAATATTTTCACCTAGAACATAAGATTAAGCACACTAAGTTTGCATATTAAAATTTGATTTAAACTATTTATTTGCAATTTTCGTAGAAAAAGTATACTGTACAACTCGAGTGGATTATCCATATCGCACTCAAAAGATTGAGGCACTCCGCCTACGGGGTCGTGCCCAATCTTTTTTCTCGTGCGGTATGGCTATCATATGCACTCTTGTTGCACAAACTACTATTATTATTATGTGGCATACATAATATTAGAAATGTCCAATTTTACCGCATCATCACCATCAGCCTTCAGTTTACTTACATCGGTATTAATATGTTTTCCCTAGAGTGATAAGGACCTCATCAAATTTGTACTCCACTTTAATGATGTTTATGCTTCTCAAACTAATCTGAAAATTTAATCATGAAAAATTATGCTTGGGTTTATGGGATTTTTAATCACTAAATGCAAATGTTACAGATAGCTTATCCAATATAACGTTTTCTAGCCACTGATTTTCAGCGACAACTACACTAATTGCTAAACATAATATTTTTAGTCGCAAACTCCTCTATAAATCCTTATTTTACTATAAGGAAAGTAACCAGACTGCAATCAAAGTTACAAATCTGGCGCGTTAAATGTAATAATTGCATATTACCATCAAAACGCTAATGCTTCGATTGCAACAAACACCAGCCGAAAGACTGATCCTACTTAAAGGAGCTCCCTTGCCAGTCGTCAGACACCACTTGCAGACTGCAGTTTCGAGCTGTTGGCTCTCGTCAGTGTAAGGTAGGTATGCGACGACCGACATGAGAATCCTTTGACTATAGTACATCCCGGTATTTTTACAACAGCGAGATGTAAAACAGCCAGCAGGCGCCATCTAGCGGTCCAGTGTCTGTTGCAATCGAAAAAGCGTTTTGATGATAATATGCAATTATTACACTTAACGCGCCAGATTTGTAACTTTGATTGCAATCTGGTTACTTTCCTTATAGTAAAATAAGGATTTATAGAGGAGTTTGCGACTAAAAATATTATGTTTAATATTCCGCCCTCTAAAAGCACATTTGAACTAAACTATACTAATTGCGTTTTTCGAACATTGTCAAGCAGATAATTTTATTAGAAAGTTTAGTAGAAGAAAGCAAAATGTATCCGGTGTAAAAAATAATGCTAAAGATATATGTGGAAAATCTTTTTAGAATTTTATTCAATCAGAAAATATGAACTGAATGGAGGACGCAGTTTGAATGAACTGGCTATGATATTAAAATATTGTACAGTGAACATGAGAAAACTGATGTAACAGAATATAAAGAAGCAACTGTTAAAGCTATTTGGAAGAAAAATATTTCAGTGACTTCAAAATATCGTTTGATCTGTTTAGTAGTGTTGTATTCAAAAATGTTCGTGATGCAAGAGATGTAGAGGAGCAAAAATGTAGATCAGTCAGTGCCTCTAAGTTTAAACGATTTGAATGAAATCATTAGATTATGGGATGAAAACACTCCAGAAAGTTTACACAAAAAAAATACCATATTGTAGCTGTTGAGTTAACTTGGCACGGTGGAGAAGCTGCTGCTTACCTAATAGATTATTTTAGCATTAAGAAAAATAATCATGGAAACCAAATTTTTTGAATCGTTACAATATCTAATGAGTCAATGACTGAATGATTTGCCACAGTTAAGAATGGAACAATTAGATAAAGAATATACCGGAAGTGGTTTATTATTCGCAATTCCAGCCACAGGAAGTTAAGCATTCCAGCAGTTTTATCTGAAGATATTACTAACTTATTTGTTTTGAACTGACATCTGATCACATAGGGTAGCTGATGATGGCCGCTTGGACTACATATTATATGCATATAGATTGTGTAACGCAAGGAGATTGCGTTGTTTAGATCGTAATTAGTTCAAATATGACTAAGATCGAGACTGCAACAGGATATTCTATGGAGGAAATTATTTGTATTCGAAAAGGGTATATAATAGGGTAATCAGGTGAGTTAAAAGATTATAGTTTGATGGGATAATTTTAAACCCTGAAAATAAATAAATGACAGTTTGGAAAATTATTAATATCACAAAAATGACAATAAACAGAAAAGCCTATGTTAATAGTCAAACAAGAAGCCTATGTTAATAGTCAAACAAGAAGCCCATGATAAAGCAATTATTGCAAATGATTTTAGCTCTTATTTTGTTAACTTATCTAAATCTCTTGCTGCTTCATACACAGGCGCAATGTAATAATATCACTCACAATTATTCCCCTGTAAAATTCTTGAACGCGTTACTAAAGCGGAAATCTTAGATACAATCAATAACTTAAAAAATTCTTTTTCAACTGGTTTTGATACCTTTTCTACTAAAATTATTAAACAATGCGCTTACTTGAGTGCCAAACCTTTATGTCATATCATAAATTCGTGATTTAGTAACGGATATTTTCCAAATGTGCTGAAATTATCAAAAATCATGTCTCTTTGAAAAGGGCGGGCCCAAAGACATATGCAACTGCCCCATATCTTTATTATCTGTTTTTTCCAAAATTATTGAGAAATTATTATCCACAATAATCTTAAACTTTTTGGAAGTAAGTAATATACTCTCTACTAATCAGCATGGCTTTAGAGAAGGCCGCTCTACTATTTCAGCTTTGGCAAGCATTCTAGATTACCAATTGCAAACACTTTCAATTCATACTTTGTTTACCAAAATCTATTGTTTTATTTAATCAAAATAATCTGCCAAATTGTCAGTATAAAAACAACATTTTTTTTTATTTCTTTAGTTTTGAATGTAGAATCCGATATGGCGTAGTCTTCTGGGGAAGCTCTGTATCCTCTAACAGGGTATTTATTTTGAAGAAAGGGGCCATACGTTTCATGTTCGGACTTAATTATGGGGAATCATGTAAAATACATTTATTCGGAAAAAAAATGTAACGTTTACTTGCATATTTATTTTGGATCTCTTAAAATTTGTAAAAAATAACCTGTCATGTTTTACTCTGCAAAACTTTAATCATGATTACTCGACGCGTTATGGTCAAAATCTACAATATGATATGCATCGATTGGAATTATATAAACTTAATCCTTACTATTTAAGGGCCGGTTTGTATAATAAACTAAACAGTAGAATTTACAAAATGTCCAGTGTAAATAAATCTTCATCAGCTATTAGAACATCTTGTTAAAAGTGCTTTTTATTCAGTAAATGAATATTTAAATTTCTAACCACATCTCCCCAAAAATAATTATACAAGTTGCTGCAAATTTATCAAATTTTATTTATATGTTCTTTCTATCCTGTAATGTTTTGTATCTTTTTTTTACTCATAAAGTCACACAGAAAGCAATAATCACTCTAGAAAGGTGTAGGCAAATGTGTGGAAAAAACTGGGGGCTAAATCCCAAAATGAACCTGTGGTTATACATCAGTGTAGTGAGACCCATGATAACCTATGGTTCAGTGGTATGGTGGACTGAAACGGTGCAGTCGGGAGCAATAAGGCTGTTAGGTGGCGTACAAAGGCTTGCTTGCCTATACGCCACGGGGGCCATAAAAACTGCTCCTACGGCTGCACTAGAGGTTCTCTTGGACCTGCCATACAAGGCGAAGCTCGGTCAGTGGTGTACAGGTTAATGCGAGGCCAAACGCTAATTAGCCAGCAACACGGGACGGAGTACCAGAAGTTCTACTTGGAGATGAGGGCAGATCCCATTCTAGTCTTGCCCACGGACGTAATGGTCCTAAGGTATAACTTCAATAAGAACTTTTAGACTGTAATGCCAGACAGGGAAGACTGGAAAAACGGTTCTCCCATAACAGCACAAACAATCTGGCACACTGACGACTACAAGACAGAACAAGAAGTCGGAGTCGGGATTTACGGGACAAGGTCAAAAACCAGTATCCCGATAAGTCTAGGGAAATACGCAACGGTGTTTCAGACTGAAGTGATCGCCATACACTGTTGCGCAAGGGAGATAATAGGACAAGGTACTGTTAACCAGTCGATTGCCATTTTCTCTGATAGCCAAGCGGCAATAAAAGCAATCAGTTCCATGCAAATCAACCCAAGATTGGTGTGGGACTGCTTGACGGCCGTTATAGAGCTGGGAAGTCAGAACAGTGACTTTAGCATGGGTACTAGGACACGAAGGACACAGAGGAAACGAAAAGGCTGATAAACTGGCCAAGGAAGGACCTGAGCCCTTTTGTGACGTGGCAAAACTATGCATACAAGCACCCACTAAGGAATGGGTGCAAAATAAATCTCTGGAATGGTGGAGGAATCTCCCAAGACAGAGACAGGCCGAAGAGTTTATTAAAGAACGTTCTGCGAAATTTACGAAAGATCTACTAAGCCAGAATAGGACAGCCATCAGAGTAATAGTAGGCCTTCTAACTGGGCACTGCCGGCTCAATAGACACATGAGTCTAATCGGCCTGGCAGAAAACGCAACATACAGGTTCTATTAAAAGGAAGAGGAAACCTCAGTTCACATATTATGCCACTGTGAAGACTTGGCGAGACTGAGATTCCAAGTACTTCGGAGAAGAAAAACCAAAGGCGGGCAGCTACACAAAAGGGCCTTTATCAAAGCTGTGGAGTCTAGTACAAAAGACAACACTGGATGAGATACTATAAGGAATGTATTCTAGGAGCGCCACAATAGGTCTGAAAAGGTCGCGGTGGTAAAGGCTAAATAACCAGCTCTTCTGTTTATCTATCTATCCTATGTCATAATTGTATGATCAATTGGATGAATAAATAAATAAATTTATCTTATAACAGTTTTCTGATTGAAGGACAAACTGTCGATTTCTGGCGGATTGATCTGGAAAACAGTTGTTCCTCCCGTGACTAATTAAACCTTCGCAAAGAAACATAAAAACATAAAGCACACCACATATAGTAGACAACCTCCAAGTCCAAAGCCAAAGGTTACACATTAGAAAAAACACAGACAACATCCATTACCACCAACATTGCCAGTGTCGGCGCCGGGGATCGAACCAAGAGCACATCATTGTTACACCAAAGAGAATTTGCCAAATAACGCGCTTTAGCCGACTGAGCTACCGTGTCGGTGAGCGGGATATTAAAAAAACGTGTATCTACTAAGTAACCAAACTGTAAATGTAGTTTGTGAAAAAGCATTGCAAATTATTACTTTATTATTTTTATTAATTGAGTGGAACGGTCCCAAATAAACTGATAAGCTAGAAAATATTACAGAAAAGATATATTAATCTATGATACACGTTATTTATTGCGTCACTGTACGTTGAGTACTGCTATTGTTGGGACATGACTGGAAGCAACAAATAATATGTATATTAATGTACAGAAGCTGGTGCCCAGATACCTGAAAATAACTATAACCGAAAACCCCAGATCGCATTTAATTTGGTCGGCCCTATACATAAACAGGATTTGGAGAATCTAATACGCACAAATCTCCTGTTTACCCAGTGACATCCAGATGCCCTTACATCTCCTGCAATGACCATTAGCGGAACAACACTAATATGCAATTGATTAAATACAATTTAACTTGCAAATGATTAGAGGTTAAAGGGGCCCTTTACCGGTATCGCGAACTTCCGAAGACACGAGACCCCAGCAGGGGAAAATTTTACTTGCAAAACAGATCAGTTGTCAGCCGAGGGGTGGCCGCCCCTCACCGCCCCCATTTTGCACGCCAGCCAGACCGAGTTACAGTTAAATTGAGTTTGGTGCACAAACTTTTACCGGGGAATTTTGTTAAAGTCATCTCTAAGTTGCTCTCCAGACTATTTTTACTTACGGACTGGCCTTTCTGTTAAGACGCTAATCAAATACTTACTTAAATGATTCTTTCTCGGAACACGTACTGTGTGGGAATTTTTAATTTCATTGTAAACAGTAAAGGTTTCCAAATTAATTTTTTCTCTCGTTAGTACAAGGTAATTTCCGGTCAGATTTATTCCGTAAATGAGTAGAGTGGGTGAATTGTTCGCGTGTTATGTATTCTCTTCCAACTAATTAGAGATCCAGATACTGTTTTCTTTCAGTCCTACTCAATTTTTTAACATATTTTTAAAATTAGTAAGATGTTCTGTTGCATTTCTGCAGGACGTGAAGCATTCTAATTTGCGTTCTCCGATATATTAATTTTTTTACCGGGGGCGAGCGTAGGTCCGTCTTTACTATGTACATACTTCGGTATGCGATGTAAAGCAACGACAGGCGCGGTTAGTACTTGGATTGGTGACCATTCCAACGGAAACCGCGTTCTCGCCTCACACATCTTCCAGCGGCTTGTATATCAGTGTATGCGCGGAAGCTATACAACCTTAGGCGAGGGTTGTATAGGAGATATACCATCCTTCGGAGGGGATGTAAAGCCGTCGGTCCCTTGTCTATTAAATGTTAGGCAAGTAAAAGATCCCTACTCTTCTTAAGGGAAGAGGTTCGGCAAAATTCCTGGTTAGGGGTAGCTCATCTACAGGCGTCGGTGTTAGGCCTCAGTAGCGGAAATAGGCCGATGTTAAATAAATGTATAAAAAAAAATAAAAAAAATTTTACCCCCTTTTGGTGAAATATAGTTTTTGTTATCTTGAATCCTATAAACATAATAAGACTACGACGGCAATGTTAAATTAGTAGCATCGAGGGACTTTTTGTGCTTCTAAAAATATTAGATTGTACGACTAATATTCTAGTAGCAAGTTCAAATTCAATTTTAATGACAGATTTATGCAATTTTACACATTGAATTCCTGTTATTTTCTCATTAATATGCTTCTCTATATGCTCTTAAAATTAAGCAATTTTTTTTCCTAATTCATTTCCGGAGGACTCAAATCTATTGGTTGTATGGATAATATTGTAGTTAATATTGAAAATTTTATTTTTATGATCCAATTGGTAGCTCAGTGTGTTAAAGCGACTGGCTAACAAGAAAACATTTTAAGAAAACATTTTTTTAATTACAGTAAATTGTAGATATCGGGCGCGTGCCGTCATGCAATTTAAAACTGAGAGAATGTACTGCAATTGAACATTGTTACGTTTTCTATTGAAATTCAGTTATTTCGGTCAAATAACTATACATTTTGTAACAAAGTCGTTGAAAAATTAACAATACAAGCTACAAAACCATCTTCGTATATTGCAAGCCAGCGTATATTCATATCGATTGTGATAGTACAGGCTTGCCGCATGTTAAGCTAACGAAATACTTTCATTAAATCAATATTCGCAGTAAATGTATGTGTTTCAATTCATGGCAACAGATTTTTTAAATGTGTGTATGGTGGAGCCAATTTTGAAAAGAGTTTAAATAACTTATTTATAAACCACAGAAGAGGATCAGTCTTTTGGCTGGTGTTTGTTGCAATCGAAGCATTAGCGTTCTGTTAGTAATATGCGAATACGCGCCAGGCTTGTAACTTGTAATTCAGCGCTCGGCGGGGCACATTACCCAGAGAGTAGCCGTTGGTTGTAGTCTGGTTACGTTCCTTATAGTAAAATAAGGATTTTATAGAGGAGCTTGTGACGAAAAATTATGTTTTAGTTTTCTGCACTCTAGAAGCACATTTGAACTATAATATAATAGTGTTATCTACTGATCGTATATTTCGCTTGCGATCATTGTGTAGGGAAATTTTAAATAATAATTAAGGTTTTACAATATAATTAAGTTGTTGCTGGTACACACACAGAATGTTTATACAATCTAGGTGTACTATATAACAATGACGATTAATATACAGGGTTACTGGTAATTCGATACATTCCTTTGGAGATGTGATGGGGCATCATCTAAGAAGTAAATTTAGCCCTAACATATATTATGCAAAACTCAATAGTTTTTGAGATATTCAATTTTTTTGTTTTTCTCAAAAAGTAAATCTTAATGTCCTAAAAGTTAATTTTCGAAAAATCTATTTGACATTTTTAAATTTTTTTTTACTGGATTACTTGTCCAATATTATAGATATCCGTTTGGAATGAAAAATATCTGGAAACATTTCGATCATGTGAACATCTGAAATAAAAGCTTTAAAATTTTTTTTTTTTAATCAGCTATGAAATTTGCCTATTAGGTTTTTTCAAAAAAATATTAACGTAACACGCGTATAAATTATTATAAAAACTGCCTTATTTCAATAGCTATCTAACAAAGTACAAATGTTCAATGTACCCTTAATAGTTCTAAGAAAATACTATTAAAATAAACCAAAGTAGTACGAATTGTATTTTTAGATAAACAGTAAAAAACGTTTTAAAAGTAGAGTTTAATTCTTCATTAACTTCAAAGTTGTACTTTATTTTTTATATGTCTTGCTCAAAATTGGAGCCCCTATTCCGTATACAGACACGGCAGCGTCTTCTTATTTCCGTCCTTGTTACTCTGGTTGTCAGATTATGCCTTATGTGTTGGGCAGCATCGACTATCCTTTGTCTAAGGTTTTCTATAGTATTGACTGGGTGTGGCATAGACCATCTCCTTCATATGACCCCATACGTAATAATCAAGGGGTGTTAAGTCAGGGCTTCGCACTGGCCAAGGTATTGGGCCCGCTCTTCCAATCCAACGGTTAGGGAAACGTTGATCAAGTAACTGTCGTACTGTCAGCCGATAATGTGCTGGACAACCGTCGTTCTGAAACATCATTCGTTGTCTGACGGCGAGAGGAACATCTTCTAAAATCACCGCCAGATCATTTCTTAAAAAATTTTCATAGATTTCCCCGTTTAAATTTTGAGGAAGAAAGTGTGGCCCTATTAAATAGTGGCCAATGACTCCCATCCACACATTAATAGAAAACTTCAATTGGAAACTAGTTTCACGTGTTAACTTGGGATTTTCCTCTGCCCAATAATGTAGGTTGTGGAAATTTGTTATACCCTCGCGATTAAATTTCGACTCGTCCGTCCATAAAATACTTGTTAAAAAATTTGCACTTTCTGCATCTGAATTTAACATAAAGCGGCAGAATTCCACTCTCCTTCCAGGATCACCTTCCTCCAAGCCTTGGACAGGGGTATAGTGGTAAGGATGACATCCAACTCTACGTATCGTAGACCAAACTTTCCATTGTGACGCTCCGGTTAGTCTTGCGACTTTATTAGTTGAAATAGTTGGGTCTTCCTCAAAATACCTCAATATTTCTTCCTCATCATCTGGTTCATAAACGGGAGGAGCACCAGCGCCACTTCTTCTACATTTCACGGAGCCAGTTTCAGCGATATTTCGATATGCCGCACTGAATACACGTGCATTTGGTAAGCGGCGGTTAGGGTACCAAAGACCATATTCTCGGCGAGCTTCAGCAGCGTTACCGCCACAGTATCCATAGACACACAAGATATCAGTGTATTCTGCGTTGGCATACGCGGCCATGGCACAGAAAATACAATAACAACAATTAATAACAACAACTACGAGCAAAATCAAAATCTTCGATAACTAATTTAACAAGACCAACAAACTTAAGGGACATGGAGATAAGAATGTCAGTTAATGACATATATGCACAAACGTCAAAGTCAAGGACTGACTGACTTAAATGAAAATGAACGATTAGTCGTTTAATAAATTTACTAGTAAATTTCATAACTGATTTTAAAAAAAAAATTTTACAACTTTTTATTTTAAATGTTCACATGATCGAAATGTTTCCGGATATTTTTCATTCCAAACGGATATCTATAATATTGGACAAGCAATCCAGTAAAAAAAATTAAAAATGTCAAGTAGACTTTTCGGAAATTAACTTTTAAGACATTAAGGTCTACTTTTTTGAGAAAAACAAAAAAATTGAAATATCTCAAAAACTATTGAGTTTTGCATAATGTATGTTAGGGCTAGATTTACTCCTTAGCTCATGCCGCATCACATCTCCAAAGGAATGTATCGAATTACCAGTAACCCTGTATATTAAAATAGATATTAAATATATATTGTTATTATATCTTAAGTACATTGTAACTATCGAATTGTTATTGGAAAATGCAATAAATTTAATTTGAATTTGATATGTATGTTACTCCTGCTATTATAATTTTATTTCTAATGATTTTCCCACAATATTGTTAGCTTTAGCCGTTTTCAAATGTTCGTTCAGAAGTTTTCTTTCTTGTCGATCCTTGTATAATTATGACAGAGTATAATAACTTACCTGAGTTTGTTAAACAGTCATTAAATGTTAATGTATTCACTAAAAGGTTAAAAGAACATTTACAACATAAAATAAATGATTGTACCAGTTTTAATGATGTAATATGGTGTTATTTGTCCAGTTTTATATATCGATACTAACATATTTTAGTGTTTAACTTAGTGTTTAATCTTCATGGTAACTCCTAAAGCGCTTTTTTAAAAATTGTGTTAATAACTTTTAGAACATAAAATAAATGATTGTACCAGTTTTAATGATGTAATATGATGTCATTTGTCCAGTTTTATATATCGATATTAACATATTTTAGTGTTTAACTTAGTGTTTAATCTTCATGGTAACTTCTAAAGCGCTTTTTTAAAACGTGTTAAAAATTTTGCTAAATAAACGATTGCTCTCTTATTACAGGATTTAAACAATTATTAAATTATAAGTGATTAATTCACATCCAATTATTATGTCACTGTTCCCTTTCTATGTTCTTCTGTTGTTGTTACAGTCTTTCAGTTTCAAAATGTTTGTCAGGTTTTCTTCGTGTGTGTCGCAATGCGAACTAATGCAAATATCCTACAATTTCCACCTACCTACCGTACCTGGAAAGGTCAAAGTATTCGTTTTTGTAACAGGATATGTGTGGGATTTTAGAACAACTTTTGAAGTATATGTACAACCGAAATTAACTTATCAAGATCGTGGAATCAGGTAAATGGTAAAGTTACAGAGTAGGAGTTCTGTAATATTAAACTGGTGGGATTATACCGAATCCTAAATTTTTCTAATTTTTACTCTTTTTTCAGGCAAATCCGCATTAAACGAAAGTCGTTAATAGAGATTCTATGCATTGAAAAGTTTATAATCATAATGTTTACACTTAAAGCTTGAGAGCATAAATGCTAAAAAGGATAATGGATAATGAAAATTCATAACTGGCTCTGTAGGTGGTTGTTTTTTCAACTATTTGATTTAAGCTAGTAGGTAATAATAATAATAATAATATTTATTTTCCTCAAAGACAAAATACATTTGTATAGGAATAGTCCAGACATTACTTACTAATTAATCTTAACAATTTTCATATAATTCGCCTAATTCACCTAACTTATCCAATAAATTTTTATTCAAATTAATTTTAAAAAACTTCAAATTTTAGTCTCTTTTAATTCAGAGGGTAGTTTATTGAACATATTTGGACCAAGATAAGTGGGTGAATCTTTAGTAACGTTATATTTACAAAAAAGAACATAAAAATTATTATTTTGTCTAGTCTGCACATCTCTTGTCAACATAAATTTATTTTTGTTTTTTAAAACATACACACACAATTCGTAAATAAATAAACATATAAGGGTTAAAATTTTAAAATCTTTGAACAAACCTCTACATGATTCTGTGCTGGAGACATTTGCAATGCATCTCATGTTATGCTCTCTCATGTTGCTGTTATGAAATCTTATTACTGTTGTCTTGTCCTTGTTCAAAAAAAGTGAATTACTACCATACCAATCACATACGGTCTCTAATACAGTGTTGCATTTACAAGCCAACACTTCGTCTGATTTATCGAAAACCAACAAAGATTTATCATCAGCAAATAGCGCCGGAAATGGATTGGTGTCTTGTTTTCAAGGTCGTTTGTGTATAATATAAATAATATTGGGCCCAATACAGAACCTTGTGGGACACCAATATTTACCGTTCTGTACTCGGAGTTAATTTTTGAGATTGTTTCGTTCTCGGAGTATGTTAGGTATACTGTTTCCGACCATTTAGAAAGCAGGCTACCCAATCATATGCTATGCTACGCTTATGCACACCTCGTATACCATATAACTATAATTTGGTCATTAACTTCTCATGATTGACACAATCGAATGCCCTACTGAGATCACAAAAGATCCCTATAGGGCATTCGCCTGCCTCAATATGTTCTATTAATTGGTTATAGAAAGAGTATGCAGCGGTACTAGTAGATCTATTTTCACGGAATCCGTGCTGATTTTCCGTGATTATATCATATTTGTCGATAAATTTTAAAAGCCGGGCAAGATAAGCATATTCAAACAATTTTGAAAAGGGGGAATCGTGACTGGTCGATAATTCTCCATATATTGTGTGTTATGTTTTTTATGGATAGGTACAACTTTACCTACTTTTAAGTTCCACTAACAAACGATAGATTAACCAGATACGTAATTGGATCGATAATAATATGTATAATTTTTTTTAATTAGGAATATGGGAACCTCATCTTTAGTTTAGTAAAGGCAACAGTTCAACAGAATCAAAAGGTTCCAGGAATATAGAATTTTGATTGTTAGCTATATTCTGACTATCAATATATCCTTTTTTTGTATTTGTATTCTGGGTAAGTTTTAGAGGCGCATTTATGAAAAAGTTAGTGAAGGCCGTTAGGGTCCGTATGTAATAACCCCTCCTCCAGTACTTGCATGTTATTTATTTTCTTATTTTTATTTGATATCTCAGAAATTACGTTCCAAGCAGCCCTAGATGGATTAGCAGAATTCAGTGTTTTATTTTGGAAAAAACATTTTTTTGTTCTATCTGGTCGATAGCCGAGTGGATTAAGGCGCGAGGTGGCAATCGCGATTAATCGCACGGGCATCGCACCACCGGGTTCGAATCCTGGCTCCGGCACTGGCACTGAAATGGTTGTATGTCCGCGATTTTTCAATGTGTGTAACCCCCTTCCGCAAAAGCCCCTGGCTTCTGGAATTGGGGGTTGTCTAATTTCTGTGGTGTTTATTATTATTTTTTTTTTTCAACCAGAATTATATGTTCCTTCTTTGCACGTTTGTAGCTCAGGATATACATTTTTTAGACCATGTAAATCTTTTAATTTTCTGCTTGATATTTTAATTTCGGTGTTAACCCATGTTTTGTTAGCTGTATTACATTTATTATAATTCTTCTTGAGTGGAAAATGCTTGTTGAAATAAAACATAAATATATCATAAAAATACTGATAAGCCTCGTCAATTGTATATAAATTATAAATATCGGGCCAGGATTCCTCAAACAAATCTGAACAAAACTCTGTTACAGAATTTATGGCTAACATGTCTTCCAAACTGAAAGGTTAATGGGGCGCCACATTTAGATTCTGAATATAATTCAAAGAGTGTTGTTCTATGATCAGAAATATCGTTGTCTATTACACACGCTAAGCTTGTATCTACTACATTTGAGAATATATGGTCAATAGTCGTGATGTGTTGTTGGTCACGCGGGTAGGCCACCCTGTCAGGTGATGCATATTAAAACTACGCATAATGTGTGTAATATTATAGAAATACTATTTAAAACTAAAATAATGTAACGGGTCGCCCAGAATTAAATATCCACTTTTAAAGCTAATTCATGTCATATTATAATGAGATAAATTTAAATCAAGTCGCCATGCTTTCGCGATGATTATCAGTTTAGCTGTGAATATGGTTGGTCAATTATTAAATGTTCTCTTGCGGTTATGTTAACAAACAAAACTTTCGTTACTGGGCGATGAAAAATCCTTTGCAATTGCACGAAAAGCCGCTTTAGAGCAAAAAGCTTAGTGTATGGTGTGCAGTATCCATCCGTCTTTGGATTTTTTGGGCCGTCCTTCTTTGAGGAAACGGACAGTTACTGTTACGTCACAACGTTATCAACAGGTATTGGTTAACTTTGAACAACAACTTCGTAATGTTGGTGTGGATATTCTAAGAATATGGTTTCGGCAGGACGGAGACATTTCCCACACTGCTAGGGATTCTATGACGATTTTGAATGGTCACGTTATTACGAAATTTGGCGACATCAACTGGCACGGTCACCGGATCTCTCAGCTTGTGATTTCTTTTTATGGGCTACTTAAAGTCAAAAGTATTTTCTAATCAACCGCAAACTTTGAAACAACTAAAGTACACTGGGAGTATACCGGCAGTTTCCCGGTGGGCCCTCACAAAGTGCCCCGAAAGGGCCCCAGAGCCTAGATGAATTTTAAAATTTTAATTTACAAAAAAAAAGACAAAAAATAACCGCCGTCGCTGATATTCCTAACCCCACTATTTGGCGAATTTTTTGACTGACCAACGACCGTGGCACGTGCCAGTCGTCAGTCTTCACGTCAGACATGTCCACACCTTGCCACCGAACAAAGTTTAGATGTTTGATGTTTGCCGCCACCGGGCGGGATAGTGTTTTGTGATTCGTATCGTATCTTTTGTATTACGCTTGTCTCGTGATCTGTGTTTGTAGGCTACGCGATTTAACTTATAAATAAACTTGAATTTGTTTTCTGTTTATTTATAACCATTTTTTGCTAAGCGATTCTTAAAATGAAGAAAAGAAATCTTTCTGGCCATAAGAAACGCCAAATGAAAGAGAGGAAAGAAATTCAACCTGAAAGGGGAACCAGAAAAAGAAATTGAGGAAAGTCCTTCATGTTTACATGAACATAAAGAGTACAAAGACCCTGACAAGACAGCCCCAACCTGCTCAGTGTCTGCGGATGGAGATTAGGAGGTTATGGATAGAAAGGCAACGTTGGTCAGAATAATTGAAATAGTTAAAATGATGGGTAAACAAATGTTACCCTTTCGAGGCCACAGAAAAGAACCCGCGCGTAGTTTAGAAGATACCTCCAAAAATCATCGAAACTTTCTGGAAATTGTTCTTTTAGTAGCCAAACTTGATGCCGTCTTGAACAATCGTGTTAAAAATACTATCAATATATGCAAGGGCAATAAAAACGTACCAATAAGAAGAAAAAGATGAAGGGGAGATTTAACAACACTATTAATTAACAATACTGTAACTTAGATAATTTTGGAAATTAGTCGTGAAATACTTAAAATAATTCCTGAAGAGATTCGTCAAGCAGAAATCTATTCTATTCCGTAACAATGGACACTACAATGGATATTTCTTGCCATAATCAGTGTGCTATTTTTAAAGGTACATAAAATCTAATAAGGTTATCGAAAGATCAATCGTTTTAAAACAATACGGAGATTATCTCTGTGAGATTTAGAAAAAAGTTTTAGATGATAATAATATCTCATTCGATCATTGCATTGCTGATGCATTCGATGGTACCTCTAATATGATTTGTTCAAACTATCAAAACTACATTAGAAAGATTGGGTTCCGATTTATTCGTTGAGAATATAATTCCGAAATAAAAAAGAACAATTTCCAAAAATAAGTCTGGGGAACTTGCCGGAGATGAACAATATGGAATAGACGAAGAAAGTCATTTTCGTTTACCCATATACAATGTTATCATGGACAATATAATAACTTGTTTTGATGAAAGATTCAGCGGTGATCTAGAATCTTTTGACCACAGGAGATTTTCCGAAATGAGTCAATCTCTCCCAGGAGGTTCATTAAATAAAATTTGTATAATAATTCCTTCCTTAAACAGGGAAAAATTGGAAGAGGAGTTAATGGCTTTTGCCATTCTATGGCCTCAGCTTTCAAAGCGGTATTTCGAAGAGGTATTTAAAGTCACTGATAAAATACATCCTAATTTTTCATTTGAAAATGAAGAGGAGGTTTTTGTCGAGGAGTCTATGAAGTGTACCAATAAACAGTTCTTGCATGTCCTGCGTGTTGCAAGTGCTTTGTGAATATAGCCTATGTTCTTTAGAATTTCGACAATTGCATTCTGTTTATAAATTTCTTTGGACAATACCACTCACACAAGTCTCGTGTGAAAAATTATTTTTAAGGCTGAAATTATTAAAAACGAAAATACTATAGTTGCCTTCTGCAGGAAAATTTGGAAGTATTATTCCTTATGGCCTGCGAGCCTGAAGTAACGACCAATATTTCCGTAGAGGTAATTATTGATAAATTGTGTCAAAAAAGAACCGCTTTTAAAAGACATTTACAGTGATGGTGATTACCTTTTATTCTGTTATTCATTTTTTTATTGCACTGATCATTTTCAAGTTTTATCCAAAGTTTTATGTACCGTTAAATTAATGTTCGGAAAAAATGACCCCAATATCTAAAGTTTATTAGAAACCCTACAGGATCTGAAGTATTGGAGCGGATAGAGAAAAACATTTAAGTTTGTAAAATTTGTATTGTTCATTATTCATTCATGTTTTGTTAGACTTGTCAATATACAAGATTTGTTATAGTCTGACAAGTAGTTGTCTTTGTCGTTTAAATAATACTATTTTTAAATAATAAAATAGAGCAGCGTGAACCTTGAGAAAGAGTAGATAGATTAATTAGAATCGAGAGTTAATAGATTCCTATAGTATATTTATAACATTAAATACATATATTAACCTGTTAGGAGGCGGTGTTGGGCAAGTGATAATGTAGGATCGGATTTGTACTGTAAGACGGTGTTCATATATTCCGTTGTTAATCCGTCAGATGGTTTTTCCAATGTAAGTTTCATGACAATTTGAACAAGGTATTAGTATACTTCGTGAGAATCAGTAAGGAATTTTTCTTTTGGAGTTTTAATAAAATTGAAAATTGTTTGTTATGTAGTGAACATGGTTTTATGTTATTGGATTTCAGGACTTTCGACATTTTATCAGTGATAGCTTTGAAGTAGAGTAGAAAGGCTTTTTGCGGATCAACAGTTTCTGTATGTTGCATTTGGAAGGAATTTTGTGCTCTGTGTATCTATCGCGTTGTATGTCGTTTGTCGTAACCGCTTTGCGGAAGTGCTTGTTCTTATGTTTGTAGTTCGGATTGTCTGTTGCGATTGGCTATTAGTCTGGCTGATTTGGTTACAAGAGTGTTGTGATTTTGAACTGAGGTAACGGTTCGCGTGGGTTAATTCTCTGTACATTTTCGTTTTGTTTCGTAATAAGAACATCTAGGAAAGAGAGGGGATAGTTGTTTCCGATTTCCATAATGAACTGAATCTTGAAATGTGTATTATTAATAGGAAACAGGAAGGTATTTAGCCAGACCTGTAGCCGATTAACGAAGATATCATCACCTACCTTAGCCAGCAGGTAGGTTACATGAATTAAGGGCTTAAGTTTCGAAGTTGTCCATCCAAATGTTGGTTATGATAAGAAATAGGGGTGATCCCATTTCAGCTTCTCTTACTTGTTTGCAGTAGTTGCGTTGGATAGACAATGTTATAGGAGGGTTAGACTACTGAGGGAAATATTGTGTTTAGTTTTGAGGAAGTTTACGGCTTCAGTGGGTGGGATATGGGTGGATAGTGACATAATGTCGAAACTAACTAGAATGTCGCCCTGAGAAATAGTGTATTTTTGAAAAAGATCAAATATTCCATTCTTTTGAAAATGGCTCCAAAACAGGAGTTGAAACGTGGAGACATTAATAATCTCAGACGCGGTTCAACCTGAGAACCAAGTATCTTTTATAGCAACAACCTCAGAAATCTACCGGATCTCGGCCCTCTTTCAGAAATACCCTCGGTAAATTTTCCACAAAACCATTCGTTTCCACAAGAAACAACTGTGAGAATTCTAAAAGGGTATATTTCCAGTTCGTGACGGTAATAAAAGAAAAAATATTTAAACCGAAAACTTTCTACAAATAAATTTCTCTTCAAATTAACTTCTAAACCAATCTTCTATGCATGACTGAAAACATCCTTCATTCGTATTTCCAACAAGCCCACAACACATTCATCCAAGCATATGTCCAATTTACATGTTCCATACGAGTTGCTAGCAACTCGCAGCCATCTTCACTTCGATACTCAAAAGTTACTTCCACTCCATTCAACGCCAGCGATAGAACATTCTCAATATGACTTTAATATGGCATCAATATGAATTAAATTACGACTTCCAACATTACTTTACGAGACCAGGTCAATTTTAACACTTCATTCAGACAGTTATCGCTCATATTTCTAAAAATAATTTAGATTCAACTTTCATTCATATATCAAAAAATCCCATTTTTCATCGCCGTTTTTGATATATATTTCAGTCCCAAATTCGAATTTTTCAAAAAAGTTGCAATATTTCACCACTTTGAGCCCCATAGACTGGCTGGGGAAAATTCCAGCTTTATCCAGATCTCAGCCAAGTCCCCATCATCCGTAAAAATAGTGGGGCACCCAGTTTCGATGTACCTCAAGTTAGTTTCTGTGTTCCACGAGCAAAGTCTCTAAGCCCACAGTATTTAATTCTTTTCCGGTAAACCTTAAATTCAACAAATCGAGTGGCCATTCTACTTGGAAACTCAAGTAAAAGATATCAATTTAATTAAACTGCCGTCGCGCATAAAACAAAAAGTGAATTTTCTCACTGTTAAATAATCTAAATAAAAAATTAAAATAAAATCGTCTTTGAGGCAAAATTTCAAGTGTCGATGAGTTAACCAATTTATCTCGTGTAAACAATATTTTAATTTAAATAAAATAAAATAATCAACTCCGTTATTTTTCGCTTAATAAAATAATTTTTAATTTTCGTTTAAAACAAAGTGTTTTAGTTTCAAGAAAAGTATATACAGGGTGTAGCCGCTGACGCTGCCAATAAAAATAAATTTAATAAATCCTCAATTCAATAAATATAAGTGTACCACAGCTCTGAAGCATATACATGGCGAAGCATTTGGCCCGTTCCAACATTTTAATAACTAACCACCTCAACTCGAAAAAATCGAAATTAAGTGCACGAAAGGCCTCCTGAGTCTCAACTTAAGCTCTCCAGCCCAATTCTTTTATTTTTGCAAACCTCGGAGGTACCTTCGTGTTCACAAGGGACACCGTGTCCTCGCCTCACTGTATACTCGGAAGTTATGCAACCTTAGGCGGGGGTTGTGTAGGTGATATACCATCCTTCGTAGGGGATATAAAGCCGTCGGTCCCTTGTCTATTAAATGTTAGGCAAGTAAAAGATCCCTACTCATCGAAAGAGAAGAGGTTCGGCAAAATTCCTGGTTGGGGGTAGCTCGTCTACAGGCGTCGGTGTTAGGTTTCAGTTTCGGAAATAGGCCGACGTTAAATAAATGTAAGAAAAAGTTACGGTGATTTTAGTTTTTCAAAAATTAAATATTTTAAACTCAAATTTCTCGAAAACGGTTGGATTTTCGATTTTTCTCCATAGAACGAACTCTAATTGAAATTAAGTTTTTCTTTAACATAGACAACATTTCTAATTTCCTGTCATCCAAAAAAAGCGCAGCGCCATCTACCCTCAACATATTAAATAACTATTTGTATGTCCTAGACCCTTTTACAGAACTTAAATATCTCTAGTAATTTCCGACATATTTCATCTGGGAGATTTTATTGGCACACCCTGTATATCAGGAATGAAAGGCTCTAGGGGATATATGTATGACTGTTTTATTTTTTGAAATCAGATAAATGAATTCCATTCTTAATTTAATTTCTGGAAGAGAAGTGATAGAAGCCAAAATCTGTGCTTATGTACAAATTTAAATTGAGGCACTGTGCGATTTGAGATAGAATTTTAGTAGTAGTCAAATATTACTTAAAATCAGCCGAAGATGTGAATGATTTCACATGACATTACAATTACAACGTATACATAAATATATTTTTTTCTGTAAATTATGTATAGCTAATACAAATACGTCATCGATTTACTACGAAATCGAAATTTGTTTGACAACAGCATAAAAGAGCAAAATTAAACTGGAACCATATTGTCGCATGTGCTGTACAAAAAGTACGAAAGCCTACGATGTATTAGGATATACATTTACTGAAAATATAAATCTATTTTGACACTTGGTGTATGATTATCCTGTTTAGATATCATTTGGTATTTGGATGTCGTTTGACTAACAGATTTGTGGACACATAATTTTAACACAATTTTTACAACGAATAACCCAAAAAGTACATTTTTATCTTGTTTAAAAGTTCTCAGTTTTCATGTAAAATTTATTTAGATGAAAAATCTGTATGAATTAAAAACTTCATTACAATTTCGTTCGTTCGTGTAAGCCAAAAAAGCTCACTAAATTTAACAGTGAATATAGTGGACACATTTTCTTCATCCTAGAGCTGAGTCGGCAATCCTTTTTTTAAGCATCCTTTAAGGACATATCAACTTTATGTAAATATTCTGACTAATAGCATTAATAACACATATATTACTAACGTACTTTTAGAGTCCATAATGTCCCGAGTTCAACATCATTTTAACTAATACTGCAATGAAGCATATTTACGCATTTTTGAGACGTATATTTCGTGAAAGTAATTGCTAGCGCTATTAAAATATCTGTTACATAATTATACTAATAATGATACTTATTATTCAGCATCGTATAACAAATTTTCAAGGGACATTTTTTCTGATTGTAAATTACGTTTTAATTATATCGGTAATAAAATGCCTGATAATCGATAACTAATAATAATTACATTAAAAATACATATTATATTACTGACGTATTTTGGAGCCGACAAATATCGTTTTAATGAAGATTGCTATAGAGCACACCCTTTTTTATACCTACGCCCCCATTGTTTCTAAATGTCTTTTGTAATAAAATCTGTAACCTGGGTGTGCGCTACGTTATATCAAAATGGCTTTAACAAATTAAATCCAGTTCATGGTCGCTTCTTCAATAAACCTTCAACCGGGCTAAGTAATGTTACACTAGATGGAGTAATTCTATAACTTAATAAAAAATTAATAAGCTAATCTTTCAAAACTTTTAGCGTTATTTCCCCCTGGCTAAAGATCTTTCCAAACCTCTTTTCACTGTTTGTAGTCCTCTCTCGGCAATACCATTACTTTGCGGATTATATGGCGGATACTTAATTCGTTTAGTTCTATTTGCTTGACAAAATTTTATGAAATCAACTGAATTAAAAGGCTCACCATTATGTGACATATTTTTTCGAAATATTGCGAAAATTTCTCGTAAAGCATAAATGGTTTCTTTAACGACGTACCTGTTTCATTAATTTTACATCAAGCCATTTTGTTCTATTGTTTATCAAAATTTAAAAAGCATGACTACTTTTAAAAAATAAATCTGTATTCAATCTATAAAAATTTGACGACGCCACACATTTGGTCAGATTCTACTGTGTTTTGAGTTCAGTTCCTAGCACTGATATTGGAGCTGAAACGTCACACTCTTAGAGTCCATTCATCTTACTGGCATTATGAGCACACCCGGACCAAGCTGGAACTTCTACGGTATAAAGACAGTTCATATTTCAAAGTTTTTGACGGGGCGAGCATAGGTGCTGCGTCTTTACTATTGTAATGAAGCTGTTTTCGAATATAAAATATCACTATTACTTTTATTTTGATTTTCTTGAAAACCAGAATTCCATTTCTTTTTAAGCACACCCGGTATACTTTTATAATTAAAATATCCGTATTTTGTTTGAAGTAAAGTATTTTAAGGAAAAGTCAAGTTTAAAATTTCATTTGGGAACGAATTAATAATAAATTATTTAGATTAATAATTATTAATACTGGGACTATTAAATTTATTCTTTTTCCGAAATAATATTAGTAAGTTATTTGAAAGCGATTCCGAACTTTTAAATTATCAGAAAATTATTATTTATATCAATTAACGCTACTAGTTATAAACATTCTGCCTCGCCGTCGACTGAAGACTGCTTGGCTGAGGTGTGCCCGCGCATTCTGCGCTAAACGTTCTGATTTCTAGCTCAACACGGGGAGATCCTGAATCGGCCTCCGGCTAAGGGTCTCTTTGGTTTTCCGCGCTCGACCTGACCAGTCGACTTTTGGTAGGGATTTGCTATTTTAAAGTTATATCCAATTTGTGGTAATTTTGGATATTTGCCGTAATCATTTGAATACCGTTAATTTGTCTTTGTTACATTTCGATAATTTGCGCCTTCAGCGACTTGTAGTAATTTTTTTCAAAACTTCATTTTTGCAAATTAACTAAGTGACTGCGAAATCCTCAGTCGGGGACGCTGCCTTTAAGTGGGACACTCCACCTGAGTCGCACTGTCACTTTGCCAGAAAAGATACACCACCGTTAACGAAATAAGTCATTTTGCATTCACGATCGCAAATAACAAAGACCAATTAATTCCTGATAAACTTGATGTCCGAACCTGTTTGCTTAGTAGCTTATTTTCTTTGAGGCTCTTTAGGGGACGCTGCCTTTAAGTGGGACACTCCAACTGAGCCATACCGACTTGTTTCATTCAGTAAAAATCCGATAACCGTTTTGCCTTGCTAGTCATACCCGTTATTTTGCCTTCACTTTTCTGTTTGCCCTGTATATGCCGCGTCTACTTACTTAATATCATTTTGTAGTAAATCTAGTCAGAGAGTAAAAATAGAAATTTTCCATAAAGTTAGGGTTACAAAACTTGGGTAATTGAAAATTTCTTTTCATTTTCACGAATGTCAACTACCTGCATTAATTATTTTTATGTAGATAAATGTACCAGAAGTTTTAAATATATTTCTATATGATATATCTTAAGATTTTCCTTCTTGCCATGTACATAGTTTCAATATATCATTAAAACGTTTTGTGTGTCTTATTTTGAGTCACTCCTCTAAGTTAGACTGTCCTGAAAAGTAAAAGTGTCACAAATATAAAAATCTTTACAGCTGTCCATTCCTCGAGAAAGACGGCCTACGTTTCGGCCCCTGGTAATAAACCGTCTTCACTGATTCTATTTGGGGCCTCCATTATACCGCTAATAGAGAAAGTGGAAAATCAGAAACTGGCGTTCGAGGCAAAAACCGCTTGCATTAGTTTCAAAGTGCAAGTTGCAAAACCGACGAAGAGGCGTCACACTATCTACATATTTTGATATGCGATGTAAAGCAACATCGGGCGATTAATACTTGGATCGGTGACCGTTTTAAGCTTGTGCCTGAAAGGTATAGTACCTTTCAGGCATAAGCGACAAAATAAATTTGAAAAGTTTCATAATTCTCAAAATAAACATAATTTTCCATGCATAAAGTCAAAACACAATAAAAAAGCCAATCGATAACTAAGAATTATCAAAACTGCAATTTTTCTAATCAAATTCTGAAAAAATTCACAAATATACAAGTAAACCGAAATTACCGATAATGACTTTTAAACTTTCCAAATAACCATTTTACAGTCAAAACATTACAAATTATCGTCCTAAAAAACAAAGCCGCCATATGAACTTCAATCTCGCCTAAATTGACACGAGTCCCTATTTTCCCAGTTTCACATCCGTTCAAATTATCTAATTTCAATAGTAAACTCATAAACTCTCCGTTCCCGACATGTAGCTTTTTTCATCAAAACTTATTTCCCTTCAACAAATAGCAAACCAAATGCTAATATGCTAAAGTTCTCGCGTAAACTCCGAAAGCTCGCGCGTTGACTACAAAAGCTCCGATACACACATTTGTCATTCAGATCGAAGTGGAGGCCTTCGTGATACATTACCAATTACCAAATCACATAAACGTCAGTCCGTCTTAGTCCCTCAGTTAATCCTAAACAACTCAATAGCTATTTCATGTAGAGTCTCCAATCTTACTTCAAAAGATGCCTCTTATTGATGCTTAACTTTCTATATAATATTTAGTTTCAAACTATTTCGTTTTCTATGCAAAAATCGCTTCCTCACCGAAAGATCGGACGCGACACGGCAAACGAAAACCAAAATAGGGAAAAATGTCCATGCAAGACTACTGTCCCCGTCTAAGTTAAACGCTTCTGACACTATATAACGTCGAGATTGTACACCAAAATTTGTTCAAACGGGATTTAGCACTATTCATTGTCCATATTATACTGAACCTATTTGAAGGAATTTTGATGCTGCAAAACTAATTTTTTCAGAGGTTTGAAGAGAAGATTTAGAAAGTCATTTTTGCGTCAACCGCCGTTATAACTAATTTCGGCCCCCTAAATGAATCCTTCAAATATAATTTCTTGGTATCTTTTATCCATATAAAGCTAATGAAGCCAACTTCAAGCGGTCCTCTATTTTCTTTAACTTCTTTTAATAGCTCCCCACTCCGCTCACCCCATCGAGTTTTCCTTCAAATGATTAATCTCAAATCTCCTTGAGCTGACCAGCAATTCCTTACCAATTGTAACTGGTTATGTGGCTCTAACAAATGTGAATTGTTTAAACGCCCTCGTCCTACGCATCCAGCGTGGTGGTGTCGTCCCCTTAAACAGGACTACTAGTCCATGAAAAGTTTTGTGAGAAGGATGAAACGGTTTTCGAGGGCGCTAAACACAACGTGTATAAAAACGCGTGGACTTAGTAACGAAATTTCACTTATTAAGTTTTAACTTTATATATTTTAATTTCTCTAAGCACTTTTGACTGTTGCCACCTGGAAGTTGAAAAATTACATTCAGTT
This sequence comes from Leptura quadrifasciata, assembly GCA_963675555.1. Lineage (NCBI taxonomy): Eukaryota > Metazoa > Arthropoda > Insecta > Coleoptera > Cerambycidae > Leptura > Leptura quadrifasciata. The sequence continues at coordinate 201,183,657 of OY776673.1, read as the reverse complement.
TGTTTCTCCTTTGCTTGATCTCATAACTTTTTTGTATAGCCCCGTAACAAGCGCCAAACAAAAGTGAAAATTCTACCATTGGTAGACAAAAAACGTTAACCAAATAAGACCAAGCCATACATTAATTAGTTTTAACGCCCCATGGAAAGCTGTTAGCGATTCTCCAAGAATTAAATTTGCATAGAGAATTTTATTCTCGCAGTTAATGTTGTGCAGAACTAAAAATTACTTCATGCGGAAAAAGGTAATTAGCTAAACCAGCGTAATTACTTGTTTCCTTTCTGCCCAATTCAATTGATTTGCTTTCCAGCCAGCACCCTTTTACGATCGGGGTTGAAAGTGTAAAATGCAAATTGTTTCTTTACGAGGAACATAAAATAAAACGTCTTCTGATTGGGAATAAAAATAAAATAGATATGGCCGTGCTTCAATTTAAATAGAGTTTCAGATAGACATGAAAATTTCTAGATTATAAAAGTCGTATTAAATATACGATCATAGGAAATGCATTAATAAAAATTCTACTCATATTTTTATTTCTAATTTGATTCCAATTTAAACTAAACAAGGTAATCTGTAAAATAACCTGTACTTTCAAGTTAATTCCAAAATTCCTATATGAACTGAACTAGAGATTGTAGAGTGATAATTGTAAAATATGCAACCTCTAAATTTCCATTAATGATCCTTGGCAGTACTTAACAAAACATTCAATAAAAAAATGTTCGTGAATCTTCATATTATCAGGATAAGTTTGCTTTTAATTCGATTAAATTAAAAAAATAACTGTACGAAACACTAAAAGTGAAATTTAATTCTTAGTGATTTTTTAAAAAGAATTTTATCACAGACGTGCGAAGAAGGCAAATATTTTCAAATATTAGTAATAACTTGAAAAAATCAAAATGTACAAAGAAAGCAAAAATTATTAAATGATTACACACAAAATTGGGAGGGACAAACCACAGCTCTAAAGTAAAATTGACCTATGAGACCTTTACTGTAAATGATTATGTTTATAACAAATAAAAGGCATAAAAAATTTAGTATAAAGCGAGCAATAAAATTTTTTAAATCTTTCGACAGTTTACATTTAAGAAAAAATAGGATTTATTTTGTAGGAAACGGCATAATTCTACAGGTAGTTCAGCCCTCGTACTAAACATTTTAAGTGCAAACTTGTAACTTATTTTCAAAATGGCGGGGAAATGTACAAAATAAATTTATTTTCCGAAAAAGTTTACCCTATCGTATTTTTTTCTAGTAAGGTCTGGAAAATGCCACAAGGATATTTTGGCCCTGGGTCCCAACATATTCAAGTTCAGGACACTCTTACAGTAGTCGCTCTCTCAACCTAGTAGAATGAACATTAGTAGGACATTGACCGAGTTCCGCTAGACGTTCACAATAATTAATCCTATAAAGTAACACAACTAATAATAACTTTAATCTAACATAAATTCACCACTTTAAATCACAACTTATTACTGTTCTTTATTTCATCTGATCACGTACTAATATAAAACTGTGTATAACAGAACTGTACTGTATACTGAACTGAACTGATCTCGCGTGCGCCGGGCAGTACTCGAATCTTCTAGAACCATCCAGCGTTGTTCGCGGCGTTTATGGCTCTTTCGCGTATATCCTGCGCTTCTGAAGTTCACCACTTGGCCCAGAGATGGCGCCACCCTGTCGGCCGACAACTAAAACAGGTATCCCTTCACTCTGACCAAGGACTAATTACATCTCTCTTCGTGAGAGGGCAGCACAAAAGAGTATAAAAACTGAAAATGCAACCTAGAAAAAGAAAAGTGGAATTTTATAGAGAAAAAATAGTGAAACCGTTGATAATATTGCAACAGGTTTTATCGATAAATTAAAATTCTACATAAAAAAAACACAAATTCTATTAAAGTAAAAACAATAAATATATGATAAAAGAACCGTGGAAAACCAAAAGTTTATTAACTTCCATAAATAAGAAAAATAATATTGTTACGTGGTTACAATCTCCAGTAAACACCCTGTACGTAGGTTCAATAAACTGCAACAAGAATCTTCACAAACCACTGATTTATTAATCACTTAAATTATAATCATTAATCCTTAAAAATAACGCAAATAATAATAAATTTAATCTAACATAAATTCACTACTTTTAATCACAACTTATTACTGTTCTTATTCCATCTGTATCACTTGTTCGTATAATATAAAACTGCCTGTCGTGCGTTTGGATCCACTCTATACATAAACATGGTGCTCATTCTGGAACTTTCCAGTCTATCTCGAATTTTCTATGAGGCAAATGTGGAAAACCAATAAAGCCGTCTGCAATGGAAACAAAAATTACAAAGTTATCACCACTCTTAAACAAGACAATATTATAATAAACGATCCTTTTGAAATTGCAAATAGCAGAAAAAATGGAACTGTCACACATGGAAACTTCTTCACAACTAACACATAATGCAAACTACAAATATCTTAGTGAGGTAAGGGTTCATGAAGTTGAAATGGCTATCAAGGAATTGAAGAATAATAAACTCCCTGGCATCGACAAAATAAAATCTGAAACAAGAAAAAAATCAGTACATTAATTAATTGTTAAACCTCTTGCTCACTTAATCGATATGGCAATTAATCAAGAAAAAGTACAGTCCATATTTAAGGTTAGAATTGTTAGGCCACTCTATAAAAGCGGAGTTAAAGATGAAGTGAGTAACTATAGACCTATAACTCATATATCCAATTTTGCTAAAATCGAAAAATTATTAAAAAAAGATTATTGAGATTTCTAAACAAATATAAAATAATTTTGGGTAGACAATATGAATTTAGGGAAAATAGGTCTACCCAACATACGATATGTGATAATCTCAAAGATTTATGAGTCCTTAGATAAGAGCGAACCAGCTTTCGCGGTCTTTGTCGATATTGCCAAGGCGTTTGATACTGTATGCCACACTAAACTTCTCCAAAAACTTGACGCTGTTGGTATCAAAGGACAGACTCTTCAACTTCTAAAAAATTATTTGGAAGATAAAACCAATTATGTCCTCAATACAAGACATACATAGTAATCCCAGAACAGTCAGGTATGGAGTCCCACAGTGGACCGCACTGGGTCCACTGCTATTTTATGTGTACATCAATGATTTATTAAACTTGAAATATTTGAGGAACAAGCTTTGCTGATGACACGGTTATTTTATATAAAGGTAAGTCTTGGAATTCTCTATGGATCGACATACAAAAAGACCTTTGTAAAATAATAGCGTAGTTTAATAATAATACCTTAACATTAAACTCGGATAAAACAAAATATGTGGCATTCAGTTCTTACAAAGGCGGCCTACCTAAATCCATATCGTTTCAAGTAAATGATGACATTATAAATCTAAAGAAAAGTGATACCGTCATATACTAGGTGTTATCATAGGTTGTCATTTAAGATGAAATAAACAAATAAATTATGATTTATTGTATAAAAAGCAAGGGTGCTGGATGCATGCCAGTTATTTGGCTAGCCGTGTGTACAGAAGTATTTAAAAACAAAAAACTCCTTAATTTTACCGAACAACTTCATCCACCGCTAGAAACACAAAATACACTAAAACAGTTGATCAGAGATGTTATACTTATCTGTGTTCTAAAATGTACTCCATGTTACCACAAAATATTAGAAAATTAAATACAACTCATTCATTAAAAAGATACATTAAAAAATGTATGTTTGATATTCCCAGAAATGTAATACATGCGATAATAGATAATACAAATTACTATAACTAAACTTAACCTGCAACTGTGATAGATGTTGCCGTGATGTTAGGAAAATTTGCTTACTATTATGCTCATCGAAATCCTACGAAAATAAATATTGTTTTCGTAAAGACACTAAATAGATAATTAAATGATAAGAAATTGAGTTCTATTATTAGAAATGATCTTATTATAAACATAGTATACAACAAATAACTATTTTGGTATATGAATGGTAACTCACAAACAAGCACTCACAGTCCAGCATGAGTGAGTAGTTCCTGAGTTTCCTAGGAATTGTTTATTATTATTATTATTAAAATGTAATTAATGTCATTTTATATTCGTTAGATGAATAAACGTTATTATTATTATTATTTGCCGATTTCATTCTATAAAACTTAACTTTTGATATCCTGAATATGTGGTAATCGACCCAGATTCGTCTAAGGTAGTTCCTTTTTCCGATTTTTTCAGGTTTATGGTGCCACCACTATAAAGACAGAAAATCCACCAGTGTCAACCTTACGTGAATCGCCTCGTACGATTAGGGAACATCGGTCATTTAAAAGGGGAAGCTTCGAAATTAAATTTTAAAATTTAAAATGGAAATGATTGAAATTTAGTCTACGGACATACAAAAATAAATGAACAAATACAGAAAATTGTGAACATGAAACTTTAAAATATTTTAGTCGCTTCTATTTGCATACACTAGTAACAAACAAAAGAACAATTTATCTGTTTAAAACACAATCTCGTTTAAAATTCACGTATAAAATGAAATATTTTCGATTATCCTATTCAAACAAAAAACTGAATGGATGTATCCTCTAATTTATAGCCAAATCTGTATAATTTTTATTTTTATACTTTGTGGAAAGTGGAAATTTATGTAACGACGTGTAAAGTTCCATTTTAAGTAATCCAATTTATGAGAATACATTTTATCCCTTTTCTGTACCTACGCTTTCCGTTTTATATTAAACACAAATGAATCATTTTAAATTAAATATACGGGTGTTAAGGAGAATTTAGAATTTTAATATAATTTCACAGCGACGAAAATTTATTTAAATTTATTGAATGTAATTTCAGATTTGAAAAGTTGAACGTTATTTATTGCAGTAATGATTTATTAATAAATACATTTCACGGTATTCCAGTAACTGCCTTTCGGAGCAGCAAGGGGTAAATTCGCGAAATTATTTTAGGATTATGACATATTTCTAGGGATAATTTGCTTTGGACACTTAATGGAAATCTCGAAAATATTGAAATTAGGTCTTGCTTTGAAAAACTCAATCGTAATTAGTTATTGAGCCCTTTCCGGGGAAATCTAAATTAAATTTCATTTGTCGGGTATCGGCACGAAAAAATAAATTAAAAAACAGCGAAAAATAAATATCGAGGCAACTGCTCTTAGAAATTTTAATGTTTTATATACAACGGCATGTTTCACTTTTCATAGATCCATCCTCATATTTCGCTTATCTGTATTATACAAGGTGTTACATTCAAAGGTGCCTAAAACGAATAGAGTGATAGAAGATCTTAAGACCAATAACAGTGACTATTATATATGGGGTCTGATTCTGGACGGTTTAAAAGTTACAAATTTTTTATACTTCTTTGGGTCCACTGGACCCTATACTAAAAAATTCACCAATGTAAAGAAAATAACTGGTGCAACCATCTGATTTTTTTACCTGCGATAGTTCATTAGCGTAGTAGTCTAACAAAGAACTACTCATTCGCTTAGTGTTACAGAAGTATATTAAAAAAAAATTGCAAGATTTTATGCAGTATTATAATTTGTTATCATACTTCACAAGCGACTTAAAATAAATGATATATAATAAAAACAAAGTTTGCTATTTTAAAAAGTATCTTATTATATCCCCAATTTAAATTGTCAAACATCAATTCAATTCATAAAGTATTTATTAATAATAATGATACAATAGTTGCCTCACCAGGACCTGCTCCGGAACCGATCGTGCAACCACCGCATTAACGCGGTGATGGATTGCAGGATCGGGCGGAACAGACCTGGGTCAGCGAAAACAACAGTTCAACAAAACTAAACCTAGACTCCTTTTTAAATATAAAATAAAAATAGGTAATAAAATTGACAAAAATGCTTGAAAACAAGCTCAACAAAACTGTTAAGGACTTAGATATTCTATGTATTTCTGAACACTGGAGTTCTAACTCTAATATTGATAAATTTGTATTACCTTATTATATACTTGCTTCACATTTCTCACGTAAAAATCATATTCATGGTGGCTCTCTGATATTAATTAGATCTAGTTCTAGATTAGTCTTTAATGAAATATGTTTATTTAAAGACTTAGCAGTAGAATGTCACATTGAAATGTGCGGTATATCGGTAATTTTAAAACATAATATTAAAGCGGTAATTTGTTCAGTGTATAGACCTCCCAAAGGCGATATCAATATATTTTTTAACAATTTGACATTAGCTTTAAAGCGTGTTGTCAAAAAGAAATATGACTTCATTATATTGTGTGGTGATCTTAATATAAATCTGTTTGATAAATGTCTATCTACTAAACTATTGTGTGACATGGTTGAATCATTTCAAGTAAACATTACTACAAAGGAAGCAACCCGCGTAGTTCTAAATGCATATGGCCACATGAGTTCTACAGCGATAGACTACTTTGTGACTAATACGCCAGCCTCAAACTATAAAGTACAACTATATGACTCTTTGTTGGCTGATCACGCTGCACATTTATTTTCATTTAGCATTAGGACCTCAGCTAATAATTATAATGGTGAAACGATGTATCAGTTAAAAAGAGTTATTACTGAGGAAAACCTTCATAACTTTAATACACAATTATGTAATATCGACTGGGGCTATTTTTCTATATTAGATCTAAATAAAGCGTTTAATGCTTTTTTAAATGACTTACAATGGTGCTTTGATGTAACACGTCCTGTCAAATATATAAAAATGAAAGTCAATAATAACACTGGAAATGGCTGGATAACTGATTATGTAATTCAAGAAGGGTTAGTGCTTAAACACCTCTTCATTAACTTTAAACGCACCCTGAACCATAACGACTATTCAGTTTATCGTGACCTGAAAAGGCAGCACAAAATAAACATAAATAATGCTAAACAATTATTTTATAATAACAAAATAAGCAATGCCGAAAATAGATCCAGAAAAACGTGGGAAATTGTAAACCATAGACTTGGGAAAAATAAAGTTTTAAAAAAACCTATTAAATTAATTGCAGACAACGAAGTAATATCTGATAATAATACAATTGCAAACTGTTTTGCGTCTCATTTTTCTACCGTTGCCCCAATGAATGCAAAGATCCATTTTGGGTACAATTTATCATTACCACATACAGTGTCACAAAATAGTGTAAACTCTTTGTTTTTTTATGATGTCACTAAATCAGAAATAATGGACGCCGTTAATAATCTTAAAAATAAAAAATCGTCTGGCTCAGATGGCTGAACCGTCCAAATAATTAAAAATATATTACCGAATATAATTGATCCATTGTTGTTCCTAATTAATGAATCTATTTCAAATGGTTATTTTCCTGATGCTCTAAAAATTTCGTCTGTTATACCGGTTTTAAAAAAGTATGTGAACATGATATAGATAATTACCGTCAAATATCACTACTAAGTGTAATATCGAAAATTTTTGAAAGTATCATTAGTAATAGAATAACTAAATTCTTAGACAAATATAATGTGTTATCAAACTATCAGCACGGCTTTAGAAAAGGACGATCAGTTGAAAGTGCTTCTAGTAAATTGTTTGATTTTATCTATAAAGAGTTAGATAGTGGAAAATATATTGTTACAATCCTGTTTGACCTCTCAAAAGCCTTCGATTCTGTAAATAAGGATATTTTATCTGATAAGTTACAGGCTATTGGAATTAGAGGGAAATTGCATGAATGCATAATGTCTTATCTACGTAACAGAACACTACGGGTAAAATGCAATGATACTCAGTCAGAAATTTTTGATATTCTCCTGGAAGTTCCCCAAGGTTCCATACTTGGCCCGCTTTTATTTTTAATTTATATTAATGATCTGCCAGACTATATCAAAAATGGTTCCACCTTAATGTATGCTGATGATACAACCATTACGGTAATGGCCACTAATCCCGAGGAACTATTGATTAGAATTAAAACGGTATTGGATGAAATGAGTAGTTGGTGCGATCGTAACAAACTAATGCTAAATGTGAATAAAACTGTATTTTTGAATTTCAATTTAAGACGCACAATTACCTTACCTGGAATAACTTTAAGTCAGTGTTCTAAATTTCTTGGTACATTAGTGGACAGTAGTCTGTCATGGGAACAGCATGTTAGCCACGTATGCACTAAACTAAATCAAGCTTTCTTTGCGTTACTGCAATTAAAAGACACGCTAAATGAAATAGGTCTTACAAATGTGTACTATGCTTTAGCCTATTCACACATGTCAGTTAATATATGTATTTGGGGTAGATCATCCTATGTAAAAAGAATATTTGTGTTACAAAAACGAATACTACGACTTATGTATAATTTAAATAGTAGAGAAAGCTGCAAATCAACATTTATTAAGAAAAAAATTTTGACAATACTGTGCATTTATATTTATAAATGCTTAATTTATGCAAAAAATAATTTAAATTCGTTTGAACGTTTGTCTGAACATCATACATATAACACACGTAACAATAACATTTTGGCAGTTCCTTTACATAGGACTTCTACTTTCAAAGAATCCCTTCAATACAGTGCGATAGCATTTTTCAACAGATTGCCAAGGGATATTCAAAATATGACGATAGGTAAATTTAAGAACATTATTAAAAAAATTCTTATAGGAAAAGGATACTACACAATTAATGATTTTCATAATGACAATAATTTTCTTTAAATTGTAATTAGCTATTTTTTAAATGTATGTACTCCGTATGTTTTCATATTTATTGTGTCCGGTTGATTTATCGTTTTTTGATAAATTTTTTGTTTTACTTCTATGTTTATCTTGTAACTTTTAAATTGTTTTTAGTTTTAAACTTTTTGTCCACTACTTTTACCCATATTGAATGACTTACCATATATACATATCATGTATCGTTACAAATGGTGAATAAATTTATTTATTATTATATTTTTATTTATTTATTTATAAACTACACTAATTTTTAAAAATACTGGCGCACAAAAAACACTATTAAATTTGGTATCTGGACGCAGGCACCACAACTCCAACAAGGTGCGTTCCGTGAGATATTTCAATGCAGGGCTGCGCAAGGCTGGCCTAAACTTTGATTTTTAAAAATTTCGATTTCGAAGAGGTTTCAATTTTTTAAAAGGTGTGAAGCGAATTTAGAAACAAAAATGTACAAAAAGAAATGAAGAAAAACTAACAAACGCGACAAAAATACACAAACAGAAAGGAAGAGGGAGACAGGAACGATTTAAGGATAATTAAAAGGTATAAAATACTAGCGAAAGGTGGATAGTCAAAAACAGTCAAATAGTCAACATAAATTGTCAAACATAATGCACCTGTGAATGTTAAAGAACACGCTATAACCCCGATATACTTTTCGACGTTGTAACAAAATCCGACTTAGGAAATACTTCGTACGAAAAGCGTGCTTCACGTAAAAACGCCGTGGAAGAGGTTTTTAATACTTGTAAATATATTTTCGCTCTTCGGAGCGTTTTTTATGCAAAATTTTCGCTAACTCCTCAAGGAGCGTTAATTTAGAAAGTGTAGCAAATGTCGCTGCACAGGGACATAATGTCGCCCCGACCACCTAAATTTAGAAAGTATCATAAAATTTGACTTTAACTTCGAAATTTTCAAGATTAAAAACCCTTTTACGAATCCACGTTATCAAGCACTGCAACTCTTACGAGGTATGGAATATGAGGACAAGTTAGTCCAACGACTATTCAAAGTATATCGGAAGTTATAGCGAAAATACCCCTTAGCGACATGGGACCCCCATCATTTCCTAGCAGTCGGTTTTGACGGGGAAATGATGAGTTTTGACGGGGTTTGCCCTAAACCGGTTCCTCAGTGATTCGGAGTCAAAAAAGTATCTATACCATGTACTCATACGTGCATGGGATCCGCCTTGCTTGAACGTAAAAAAATTGTTATTGTAGAATACAATCGAAGTAGTAGCGCTTCAAGCAATTTTAAGCTCCGAGGAGCGACCAAAATTCATGTGAATTATATAATACGTTTATAAGACAGACAAGCAAAAGCCCACCAAAATTTCAGTTACATTGAACTTTTCTTGAATCTCTTTGTGCATCGTTAGCTTATTAAACCGCATATTGGATGGTAGTTGGTACATTATAAATCGTTCCGTTCCTCACCATGTGTTGTACACGGGCCAGACTAGTGTTTGTTAAACATTTCTCTTGAAATAAAAGTTGTTGTAAAAACATAATTTTTTAAAGATTTAATATATATATTTTGAACTTTATATTATCTTTTAGTTGTGTTTTCTAACAAAATTCCCTTTCAGGTTTAATTTTAAGAAAGTGTGGTACAGACAGTGTTAGGTTTATAGTATTACGACGTCCAATTGATACCATCAAAGCAGCAGTTAAGCATAAACGACAGTAAGTATGATTTTTTACATTATTCTCCGTCTGAAACAGTCGTGTTGAACCCTAAAAATTTTGTGAACGTAATATTTATTTATTTAGAGTTAAGAAAAGAGTTGAGGAAAAAGAAAATTAATTTTTTCTTTTTCCTATTTTTTTAAATTTTTCTAAGTTTTTAAAAGCAGAAAAGACGTCCTACAGACACCATTAAGATGGATCGTTCACATGAACACCATATCGGGCATAATGTGACGGTAAGGTAAAAAAAAATGAACTTTTCATTTAATATTAAAATTTATCAAACAAATATTATCTAATATAAAAACATTATTCTTATAATTTATGATGATTTACTAGAATTTGAAACAAAAATAAGTATTTTTGCTTCTTAAAAACAATAAAATATAATTTTTTCGATACGTTGATAAAATTATTAATTTATTAACAAATCAAGGTGGCTGCAGAGATATCAAAACATCAAAAATGGCGGCGCGTTTAACAAGTCTGTATTCTATATTCTTTTGCTATCGTGTGTTTTCCATATCCAATTATTTCCTTGTTACTTTGGTATTTGTATATCGTATTTTCGATTTGAGCTAGTATTTGAATTAATGTCGCTGCCCGGGGGCGTAACGTCACTCCGACCACCAAAATTTTAGCAACTACCTTGAAGACCGAATTTTATTTGTACGAACCGACGTTGTGTGGCTCTGCAACTCATGCATTATATTAAATATGAGGACAAGTTGAAAGTTTCTAATTCAAAATTTTAAGGGCAGATTTGCTGCGAATGACAAAATTTTTGAGGGTACATTTTCATTTTTTGCAGTCGATTTTGGCGGTAAAATTCGGTGAAGAAATATCCTCACCGTGTACATAGTATGAAGGCACGCATAGCCCGTGCTACGGCATATTACGGCAAGTGGAAGATTCGGGTGAACGCCGAGAAGTCGGAGGGGATAGTCTTCACGCGCCGGTTCACTGAGAACCGCATCCTAACACCAATTTCGCTAGAGGGTAGACAAATTTCTATAAAACGGTGTGTGAAGTATTTGGGGGTGAGACTCGACCAAAGACTGACGTTCAACACCCACATCAACGAGACCGTACGGACCATCTACCCCATGTCCAGGAGTCTGTATCCGCTCTTGGTCAAGGGTAGCAGACTGAATAACAAAAAGCTCAGGATCAGGCCGGCCATCATTTACGCGGCGCCAGTGTAGTGCAGCATACCACGTACGACAATGTGAAAACTTCAAGTGCTTGAATACAAATTTATGCACCTCGTGTCGAACTCTGGCAGGTAAACCTCCCTCAGAGATCTCTACGCACGTTGTAACGACATAACCGCACTAGCGGACTACGCCAAACAGATTTCGCAAAAATTGTACGAATTTAAGCTGGGCGATAGTCCGTTAACAAGAGACATAACACAAATCAGACAGCATAATTCCCAATTTTGGATCAAACACAAATTACCATATCAGGCGTTGCCTATTTTTCGGCAACCTCTTTAGCCAAACTACCCTAATCTTTCTCTATCCCACTCTCTTAATTTTTCCCTAAATTCTTTTAGTTGACTCGTGCAAGTCTTTCCTGTCCTCTCCTTTTTGTCTGTCTCTTTGCTTGTTCTGTTTTGTTTTTGTCTCATTGCTTCTATTTGTTTCTTGAAAATTCTTCCTCGAAATCTCCATTAAAAATCACAATGTTTTAAATGCCATCTTTTGTTTTGCTCTATTTTCCGGCCTCCGGGAGACCGCTGAGCCGGTGGTTGCCTCAAACGGGTTTGTTCGTTGAACTCTGTTCCATATCAACTGCCAAAATTTATTAGTGTGTGTTGTACTCCAATTTTTCATAGTGTTGTTTTATTTTTTAATTACCCTAAGATTTTTATTAATCATTTTATAATTACTGATTTTAATTTGCGCTTCCGCAAAAGGAGCTTCAGTTTTTTGTCGCCTTTTTATTATGCCGATCCGGATCCGCTTCATCCAATCATGCAATCCCCGCAACGCTGAGCGCCGCGGAGGTATGAGTGGCTCCGAGTGGATGCCGGAGGAGCAAATTTTGTATATATTTTTAACTGTTAATAAATTTGTTTTGATTGATTGATTGATTGTGTATATAGTACGTGGGACCGCCTTGCCTGAACGTATGAATATATGAATAATATTATTATTCTAAATTGTTGCGATTCAAGCATTTTTAAGCTCTAGAACGAGCGCCCGAAATTATTATTGTGATATTTCAAATACGTATAAAGACAGGCAAGCAAAAGCCCACATATTTGTAAATATTAAATTTTTACATTGAATCTTTTTGTAGTTTTTGTGTCAATCGTTTGCAAAAAACTAAAACATTGGATGGTAGTTGGAGACATTATTTGAGTCGCCCTATTCCTCACCCTGTGTGGTATATGGACCAAAAATTCTTTAAACTTATACATTTGTTAACCTTATACCCATATCTTCTTTGAAATTTTGTAATAACATTTTAGAAAAAATCAATTTTTTTTTTTCGAACCACAAATATAATCTTTTACTGTGTTTCAAATTTCCCTTTCAAGTTAATTAAAAAAGTGTAATTTAAGAGTCTCAGATTTAAGACATGCCACGACGTCTAATAGATACCATCTAGTGCCAGCAGTTAAGAAAAAGATAAAAGTAAGTATGAATTTTATATTTTCCGTCTGAATCAGTCGCACCGAACCCTTCAGGTGAACACATTAGTATCCATTTTATAAGGAGTAACATGACATCACTTAGACGTCCATAGCATGGATCGTTTACAGTACCGGTGCACCAACTACAAATGTTCATCGTATATTAATGATCAGGCCATCAACGATGGCTTTTTTGATAATATTTTATGGAGAAACGAGTCTAATTTTAAAAGAAATGGTATCTTCAACATGCATAATTACTATATATGGTCAATAGAAAACCCACACGCAGTAAGAGTTTCGAATCTCCAACACCGGATCGGGGTGAACTTATAGTAGTATATAAATGAGAGAACCTCGGTTCAGGAGCAGGTTCAGTTTAAGGGTGGGGGGGGGTCAATTGTAGTGGTGGGAGGTAATTGAAGTGCTGTGGTAATTAAAGTGGTGGGAGGTAATTAGGGGGCAGGGTTTGGGGGCTGGGACGTGAAGGGTAGGGACTAGGAGAGGTGGTGGGAGGCAATTGTAGTGGCTGGTGATCATTAAAGTGGTGGGGGGGGGGGGTGTAATTCGAGTGGTGTGGTATTTAGAGTGATGGGATGCAATTAGAGTGATGGAAGGCAATCAAGCTGCGGAGCTTGGGGGGTGGTATATAAGAGGGCAGGGCCTAAAAGAGTTAAGTATAATTAAGTGTAATTGCAGTAACAATGAGAGTAGTTGCAGTAACAGTGGGGGTAAATGCAGCAAGAATAAGGACAATTAAAGGTAAATGCAGTAACAATAGGGGTAATTGCAGTAACAATGGGCGTAATTGCAGTAACAATGAGGGTAATTACAGTAACAATAAGGATAGTTGCAGTATCAATAAAGACAATTAAGGGTAATTACAGTAACAATAAGGGTAATTCCAGTAACAATAAGCGCAATTGCAATAACAATAAGGGTAATTACAGTACTTGCAGTAAAAGTAATGGTGACTAAAGCAATTATGTCCGTCTATCCGTCTATCTGTGGGTAAGTGCAGTATCAATAAAGATAATTACAGTAACAATAAGTATTATTGCAGTAAAAGTAATGGTGATTAAAGCAAGTATGTCCGCCCATCCGTCTGTCCGTTTACCCACCTGTTCATCTGTCTGCCTACCTGCTCATTGCTTTGTCCTATTGCACTTGTATTTTTTTTTCAATGACATAACAAATATTCATTCCTGATTATGTACCTAAAGTTCAAAAATTATTTTACTTACCTTATCTTTTGGAATATTTTGTACTGATTTATGAGATTAACAATTACGACCTACCTGCCTTATCTTTATGCCGATCAACAATTGCAACAAAAATTATTTTATCCGCCTGAGGTGACATCAAACAATCAGCATGTCAGATTCAATTTTGGCACGCCATATACATAGAAAAATATTGGTCTAATATCTGGTGCAGAGTGAAGAGTGTATGACTATGGAATTATTGCCATTTACAAAATTGTACGATAAGCAAGAGATAATATATTTTGCAAATTATTTAAAATATTTACTACAGTGACGGTTATACTTAATTTCTCATACCATAACACATCTAGAAGCACGACACGACCCGGTAGTAATGTGGCTGATGAAGGGAGCTGCTCCCTGCCCCTTACCTGTTGTACCTACAACCAAATAGGCACTGAGCATCTAAAAACCATTTCCCTTTTAAGGAGATTATTTATTTAATAATAGCTTGAAAACTTTATTATTTTAATTAGATTAACATTTACTGTTTGCCGAACAAAGTGATGGTTGAATGTAGAGCAGTGAGTAAATCTTGTTTAGCAAATATTAATTAATATTTAATTAACCAAAATTCAGACGAGTAAAGGAAGTACTTGGAAGTTTTACACTTAAGAATTAACGAGTGCAACTAGAAGAAAAGTTTTGAAAGTAAATGAATTAACTAGGGCGATGGTGCGATAGGACGAGAGGGCAGTTAGATAACTTGTTACGTAATGTGAAGATTGAGATTGCAAGAACATGCGACTTGTAATTCAAATTTAAGACAGTGAGAGTAATTATACAGAGTGATTCGTAGTTACGAGGCATTCTGCAGATATAAACTGCTGGCCACTCGAACTTACACATAGAGAATTTTAGGCAAAATTTAAAGTTCAATATTTTCAACAGGAATGCAAATTTTTGAACGCGGCTTGCAAATTTTAAGAGCTAGTTTTTTTCGGATTAAGCTGCATGACGTATATTTATCGTAGGACCATAAGTTTATTATATACGGGGTGATCAATGAAGTCATGCAAAAAATCAAAAAGTTTGTATGAGTGAAATTTCCGCAAAAAATTTTTTTGGTCGTTGCAATATGGTTCGTTACTAAGGTAACATCCAATATCTCTAGACGGTTTTGTCAGTTTTTGGACTAAGGCCCTTAGGCCTTGTACACACTACTCAACATAAAATTTGGATACCGAAATTTTTAAAAGGCTATAACTTGACATTGGATTGATGGTTCTTGATGATTTTTGCGGATTTGGAATCCTTATTTCACGTAGATTTTCTATGGTCTAAGCATTTTATTTGAGGGTTGAAATTTACACATTATACCGGGTCGATAATAAACAAAAACGTAGCGACAAGAACAAATTTATTACATTATATTCTACAATGTACAAGATTGCTTAACAACGGCCAAAAGTCAATTCTTAAAAAATTTATAATTCTAATTCTGGTAATTTTTAATAATTAAAAAAAAATTTAACTAAAAAACTAAAAATGAATTTAATTTAAACTTAAATTAAAATTACCTAATTAAAATTAGGTACATTAATTAAAAAAAAGAGAAGCTAATATTTCGTTGGTCCTCCTGCTCGTAATATTATTTCCCGACATCGATTTGGTAGAGTATCCACAAGATTATTCATAAAATCTTGTGGAATATTCTTCCATTCTTCACGAATGGCCTCACTGAGCGTTTCTAAGGTTTCAGGGGGTACATCAAGAGATCTTACTTTAAGTTTTAAATAAGACCAAACGTGTTCGATGACATTAACATCCGGAGACTTTGCAGGCCAGTCCATCCTATTGATGTTTTGTGCCTGCAAACACTCTGTGATCCTTCGCGCTCTGTGAGGTCGAGCGTTGGCATCCACCAATAGAAGTTCTGGGCCGTAATGTCGAGCAAAAGGAACAACAATAGTTTCCAACATTTCCTCCTGATAAACAGTAGCATTAATGGTTTGGTTGGTAATGAATAGCTCGGTTTTACCATTTCTTATGATACCTCCCCACACTGTAACACCTCCGCCACCAAATGCTTCTTGAGGGTCCATATTTTCCCCCAAATATCGCTGATTTGGCCTTCTCCAAACTAAAATTCGGCCATCGGAGTGAAACAAATTAAATCTTGTTTCGTCAGTAAATAAGCAATGGCTCCACTCTGCATTACCCCAATTCGCATGCCGATTTGCCCGTGCCCGCCTATTCGCTCTATGGTGTTGTAATAACCGCACACATTTTGCTCTGCGACGGGCTCTATAATTTAAAATGTTTGGCATTATGTTATGTTTTTTTAAAAAAAATCTCACCTCAAGTTGTTTTTATTTAATGTTCTTCTCACTGTTCTGTCCGAAACTCTCATCCCCGTTTGTTGTCTTAAAGAGTCATTTAGTTTTCTAGAGTTCTTTGTTCTATTCCGCATAGTTTCTCTCATTAAAATTCTTTCGGTTCTTTCGTTTATTTTTTTTGTATGTCCACCCCCATGCCCATAAATATGATCACCAGTAGTTTCGACGCGGCGGATCAAATTATAAATTGTCTTTCGGCTGACATTGTAAATGTGCGCAATTTGCTGTTTTGACATTCCTTCGTTGAGAAGTCGAATGCAATTTTCCCTTTCTGCCGTGGTTAAACGCCTCATATTAATTAAACTTTACAAAATTATAACATTGAAATGTGTCAGATTATTTCTAAAATAATGTAAACAGTTTTTAATTGCATAGCAACAAATTTGTTTTTCCAATGCCTACTTTGAAATTGACGCGTCGCGTAGAAATTACACCCGATCATAATTATGGGCTTGGGGGTGGACAAAGAACTCTGTAAAACTGAATGACTCTTTAAGACAACAAACTGGGGTGTGAGTTTAGGACAGAACAGTGAGAGGAACATTAAATAAAAACAACTTGAGGTGAGAATTTATTTTTACAAAAACTTAAATAATGCCAAACCTTAGAGCGCGTCGTACCCTACGTTTTTGTTTGTTATCGACCCGGCATAATGTGTAAATTTCAACCCTCAAATAAAATGCTTAGACCATAGAAAATCTACGTGAAATAAGGATTCCAAATCCGCAAAAATCATCAAGAACCGTCAATCCAATGTCATGTTATAGCATTTTAAAAATTTCTGTATCCAAAATGTATGTTGAGTAGTGTGTACAAGGCCTAAGGGCCTTAATCCAAAAACTGACAAAACCGTCTAGAGATATTGATGTTACCTTAGTAACGAACCATATTGCAATGACCAAAAAAATTTTTTGCGGAAATTTCACTCATACAAACTTTTTGATTTTTTGCATGACTTCATTGATCACCCCGTATATAATAAACTTATGGTCCTACGATAAATATACGTCATGCAGCTTAATCCGAAAAAAACTAGCTCTTAAAATTTGCCAGCCGCGTTCAAAAATTTGCATTCCTGTTGAAAATATTGAACTTTAAATTTTGCCTAAAATTCTCTATGTGTAAGTTCGAGTGGCCAGCAGTTTAGTTAAGAACGCAAAAATAACTCTCTTGATCCTTTTAAAGTAAGGACAATTTTTGTCAATTTTTATTTAAGCAGTTGAAAGTAAAAAGGATGAAAGGAAGGTGAATCCCTTAAAGAAGCTAAAATTTGTACACAGAAATGGGCTCTTCAGCATTTTTTTTAGCCAATGTCGACTCTTCAACATTTCATTCCTACCTAAATTTACACTTTGATACTTCGTTTAGAAGAAATGAACATATGCCCAGGCGCGTCCTGGCCCATTTAAAAACATGAGATTTCCGGTGGACCCTCACAAAGCGATTCAAAGGGCCCTAGACCTAGGGCCCCTAAAGGAGTGCAGTCAAAGATCCGAAATGTTTGTTAATCGATACAATTGATCTCAGATTAAAACAGAATACCAGTCTAATTCGTCTCCCGATGATGTTGCCATGGTTGGAGAAATGTGCGTCGAGTAGTGTTTAAATCTTTTGGCGCTTTATAAAAGTGGTTTTTAGACACCAAAAATATTGATTTGTGAAAAATTGCCCTTATACGAAAACGCCTCCACCGCCCTCGTGAAAGTTAAGTTGGTTGACTTTAAATAAGTTGAATTTCACAAAGAATGTGCAATCTTCCTACAAACAAATTTTTCAATAATTTTAGAAAAGTACTTAGTACTTAGAAACAATAGGACCATAGTTGGCAATGTCGGTTTCATTTCTGGTTTTGAACAAAGATATTATTTTAAATAATTTAAGTTTTTCTGGAAAAATGCATTCATTTAAAACATGATTTACAATATGAGTAAGCGGTTCCACAATATGCCTCATACATTTCTTAAACATGTTTGGACTATTTCCATCCATACCTGCCGAGTTAGAAATTTCAACATTACGTAGAATGTCAATTATACCATATTCGGATACAGGTTCAAAAAATACAATGGAAAAGATTTTTTTATTTTTCAGACTATTTTAATGTGATATAATGAACCTTGAGTTCATTAAAACAAATATACTAGATAATGATTATTAGAAAACATATTCGCTCTAGAAATGAAAGTAGTCCTGCGCTAAAGCCTCTCAGGATAGACTGAATATTAAATTTGATAATTAAATTTCGTCGATGAACGGTTTTATGCGCCATTAAAACGCACTTAGATGATTAAGAAGCTCATTTTTAAATTTTATTATACTGTAATATTCCCCTTTTTATGGGTTCATTAATTAGTTATTAAATAGTAGATGCTGAACCTCTAATCTAATAAAATATATGTATTTGCTCCACGATATTAAAGTATTTTTGATTGCTTTTTGTGGCAGTAACTAAATTCAGGGAAAAGGTTCAGATTTATTTCAGAATAGAAAACTCTTAATATTGGGATTCAGATAGTAACAATAATAATAATAATGAGAGTCTTTATTATTTACTATAAAGTTACGTTTTAAGGTAGTAACTACATAAAGTGAGCACGTAAAGGTTGGAGTAAGTTTCTACAAAGATTTTTTAAGAAGTTACAACGTCACCGGCAATTTTTTAAATGACACATTTTTGTGTAATTTTAATCAGGAAACCGTATTTAAGTACCAAAATTTGAAAAAAATGGAACGTAAATATACTGAATGGGCTAGTAGACAATAACGAAAATGACAAAAGTAATAGTATAGCATTATTAGATCAATACTGGATTACGGTTGTATTTTATACGGCTCAGCTAGCAAAAGCCTGTTGAGTAACTTAGATATCATGCAACGCAAAGCTCTGAGAATATGCCTAGGCGCGATGAAATCCACGCCAAATGAAGCCCTCCATGTTGAAGCACTTGAGCCACCGCTTCTAATAAGAAGAGAGTTCTTAAGCAATAAATTTCTACTCAAGCTGAATCTTTACAACCCTTCTTTACTAAAAAAAAATTCTGTCCTCAATACTTTTGATCTAACCAACAGCTATTGGATTAAGAAGCCTTCTCCGCCTATGTGCCTCTCATTCCGTAACATTAACGAACAGTTTGACAATATTGAAAAAATTACTGTAAATGATATCAATTACTGGTCTATGTGTTTTATACCTAGTGTTATCATCCCCGTCTATAACGAAAATTCCATTTTTAGTGAGAAAATGCTTCTTAATGACCTTGACCGGTTTATTAATCCAACATTTATTTACACCGATGCCTCAAAATCCAAAAACGGTAATGGATGCGCTTTCTTCATTCCCTTTGAATGCAAAGAGATAAAGTTCAAATTTGACATAAACTGCTCTATTTTTACCTTGGAGGCAATTGCCATTTACAAAGCTTTAAGCTATATCAAAGAAACAAACTCAAAGGAAATAATAATTCCATCTGACTCTCTTTCTGTTCTCTCAGCTATTAAATCTACTGACTCCTTTTCATACAAAACGAACCCGTATATTTTGAAAATAAAAGATGCCGTCTACAATATCGCACAAACTGGTAAAGTCGTCACATTTGTCTGGGTTAAAGCCCACATAGGCTTAAAACATAATGAACACGTTGACATTTTGGCCAAAGACGCCGCCATTAATGGTACTCTATTAGATTACAAACTGTGTCTAACGGATTGCTCCAATTTGTATAAGCTTCAATTAAGAAATAAGTGGATTCGCACGTGGGAACAATACGTTTTAAACAGCTCAACAATGTTTTGTAAAATACAGCCAACTATCCCGCTACAGTTCTGGCATGACAGTTTAAACGTTCCACGAAATTATATTACCACAATTATTAGACTAAGATTTGGTCATGCCTGCTTTCCCGCCCATTTGCATAAAATTAGTGTAGTCACATCGCAACTTTGTGATCTATGTGGTGTTATCGGCGATCTTGATCACCTTTTCTTCGCTTGCGATAAGTACAAGACAGCTACAGATTCACTTATTAAAAATATCTGTTCATGCTTCAATATGATGGCTCCGTTCAACGTAGTCAGTTTACTTGCTATAAGTAGTAATAAAATCTATGAATTAATCATTGGTTTTTTGATAGATGTTAATATCACACTATAGGTTAGATTTGTTTTCTTCTTGTTTTAACCTACTCTACCGTGGTCTTTTTTTGTGATGTCAAACTCAATGTCCTGACAAGCGTGTTTCCCTGTATTTTCCTTCGTTGCTCTTCTTCACTCTTTTTCTCCATTTTGTTTAGGTTAGATAATTTTAACATAGTGTGACTGGCTGCATGGTCTCTGGCCCAAAGCCATAAAAAAAATATATATATATAGCATTATAGTGTGACTCTTCAATATGTTATAAATATAATTTTAAGGTAATTTTACCGACTATTATTGGTTTTATTGCAAAATAAATATGCATTAGATTAGAGTAGATTTAAAATAAGGCAGTTTGCCGATTATTTGTGACGTAATAACGTAACATTCGCGCGCATTCAATATAACACCGACAGCGCCGCACATACGTTTTGTTTATAATCTTTGGTTTTGCACAATTTTGTTGGCTCCGCCCTTCCACTAGCGCTCGTTTCTGTGCTGATTACGCTATTACATCATAGCCAATAGAATAGCCCGAACAAAAACATTACATCTGCGGCAGTATCTAATCGTTTAAACTTCATGATTCTTTTTACTATAGGGCATTATTAAAAAAGTAAAGTAAAAAATACAGGTCAACTGCTTTTATGTGTAGATATTATTAAAATAATAATAAAAAATTGTCTACTTACCCATTAGTTATCAACGCACCCCCATCTTCTTTACGTCACTGGTTGAATTTCATTTTGATTAGTACCCTAAAATAATAACTCTTATTGATATTAAATAACACGCCACACCTTATTGCTGTAACACTAAACGTTCTTGAAATATTAAAAAAACCTACTCTAGGACAGCACCTTCAAAGGGCCCCAGCTCCCTTAGGAAGCAAGCATTTCCGGGTCACATGTTTATAGGAACTCTTTTTTTTATTTTGACAATTACTGCCTTTATCCTAAGTTGGAGATAGAAATTTCCTGATACTCTATATATCTTATATGAAGTCTTTTTTAATAATCATTTTTTAACTTCTAGGTACTAATATTTTAATAGTATTGGTTCTCAAAAATGAAAATATATACATTTGTACGTACACAATCAGTGCCAATTTCACGTCAAAAGGTAAATGTTATTGCCAAAATGGTAAAATGCAAAAGTTTTCCTAGCAAGAAAAACACAAGTTCATACTTGTTTTTTTTAAATTTGTTCCGAACTATGGTACCTACCTTAAAATCTTAATGTTAGATAAAGAATGCTTCAAATCAAACTAGATGAGGTTCTCAAAATGTCCTCCCCCAACTTCGATGCATTTCCTGCACCGCACCAATAAATAAATGTCGTGTGGCTTTCCCAATGAATTGTCTGTAGTTTTTTATATCGCCAGAGAATGCCACTACCCGCTGCCATAGTTCCTCTCTAGTGGTAACTTCCGTGTTGTACACCGATTATTTCATGTGGCCCCAAATATAATAATCGAGAACGGTTAGGTCAAGAGATCTAGCTGGCCCAAGCTTGAGGACCTCCGCGACTACTCCAGCGGTTAGGATTATCGAACCTTAACAAAGGTAAATTAAAGGCCTTGCTGGACGAGGCCATCACCTACAAGAATCCCAAGGACAAAGAGGGAAAAGTAAATTATTTAGGAAGCTCATTATTGAGATGTGGAGCCTAAGCGAACTGTACATTCTGTCTTAAATACGAATTGCCAACTTGCGTTCCCTCATTGCTCCGACGGATCTTGAGCTGCCTGAGTACGTGACGCGTGTCCAGATGATTAGAAAGACTTGGATGGTTGATAATGGGATGCTTGTAATGCTTTCAGTAGCTGAGGGCGACATGGGTTTTTGTTTTATTTATTATGTAGCTTATAATTTATTATTATTGCATCTTCTTCTTCTTATCGACTAGGTACGAAGGTTTCTTGCCATGTATTATGTGAAGTCATAAAAGGGATAAGGATCCGAAGCATTTGAATAGACTCTATCAAAATGTTCCATAAATAATGCCTGGTCAAAGTGTTAATCCTGATGCGCTAAATTGTTTTGTAATTTTTTTTTGCCGAACTGGTTTAGGGTTTTTAACTTCCGCTAGTCCGCTAATAATTTTCCAGAAATGCGATAGAAAAGTGTACTTTTTTGTCAAAAACGAAGAGGGAAAATTTTTTGCGAGCCCGGCCCTGGATTTTTCAAAACCAATTAAGTTACTCTGACAAGTCCCAGCTGAAGAATGTTATAGATAAATTTCATTCGATAATAACTAACTTTTTTGCAGAGATACAGCTCTTTGAATTTTCAGAACAAATGCATAAACATCTTATCTTCTTAACCAGTGGCCAAAAAATTGTTTCCTTGTTGACCTAAACTTATATTGAAGTGCTCTATCTGCCATTAGGCTATGGCACATTGCTCGAGAATTACCCTGTACTTCGTCATACTCGTCCAATTAGATAACACATGTAGTATTACTATCGTAACTTTGTCGAGCAGATTTTAAAGATGATGATGACCATAAGATTTTTTACCCATTTCTTATCATTTGCCGGTTCCCAGACCAGTCATTCCATTGTTGTCCTTTGTCGAGAACAGACACGCGCTATTTATAAAGTTAAAATGCCGAATAGAAATAGAAATGCTAGTGAGATGTTAAAAAAGGGAAGGCAAAAGGTGGAAAGCAAACAGTGCTATTTTACCCCTAGAGGTTCAAGTAAGAACTTAAAAAGGCTGTGCATAAGACTCTCACACCTAAATGCATAGCACTTAATACTATTAAACTTAGAGAATAATAAAAAAAATTGAATGCAATGGCCCTAAAATATGTTCATTATGAATGTTTGCGTATTGTTACTACTAGAAATTAGAGAGGATTTGTGCAAAATGATAAAATTTAAAAAATATCATTTTCTCAAGATGACAGTTTCGAATTTATAACTTTTGAGGTCGCTTAAAAGATTATAAGAAACCGATTGTTGACTCTAAACTACATGTGTTGTGCAATTGGACGAGTATAGCGAAATATAATTACAATAACACTCGACTTACCTGTAAGTTCGTTCTTAATTATATGAATTGGAGCCCCACCTTAAGTCTTTTCCCTAACAATCAAGTTTTTGGCGGCAACTAGAACAGTGTTATGACTGGTCTGGAAGCCGGCCGATACCTTTAAGGAAGGGGTACGAACTTCCTACAGGTAAGTGTTGTTCTTGTAATCTTACTGACTCGCTCATTTGGATCATATTTGTTTATATAATTAAATGTAATTTATTTATTTGTCTATTTTAGAAAATGTTTGGAAACGCGCATTGTGTATCTTGATTGGTAATCAATTGATTTCCTTTCATAGGAAACAGTGTAATACTGGACTTTCGTAGTAGGTATTTTTACTTTACTACACATTTATTGTTTGTGTACTTGTTTATTTACTTATTAATCGCCACTCTACAGGAACGTTGTTGACAGTTACAGAGTTGTATACACATAAACATAGACATATCGAGAATTATTCAACGACTATTCCCTACGACATTGCCGTCTTTCGCAGCTGAGACTCGAACTCAGGAGTGGTACAACAACTAGACGTGTTGTCTCTCATACAACTTCATCTAGCCCACTGCCACCAACTCGGTGAGCCGTCTTGAAGAAAATTATAAGTTTATAAGACCTTGTCATTTTTGTGTAGTGATATTTTGAGTAATCGAGGAGCAACTGTTGTTTATTGAAATTTAAGATGAAGTTATTAGAATGGACGATTTGTCCGAACATTGTCTTGTGAAATGTACTATAAATCTTGAAAAACCTGCTGCAACAATAAAATATAGAACATATCGTGATTATAGGAATTTTAACTATGATAACTTCCTAACTGATCTTCATAATTTTGATTGGAATATCTTACATACATTAAATAATGTGGTTGATATGGCATATTATTTTAATAACAAGGTAAATAGCCTTTTTAATAAGCATGCGCCTTATGGAACAGCCCGATTTTCGAAGCCCCCTGCTCCTTGGATTACTGATAATATCAAGTTTATGATGCGCCTTAGAGACAAAGCACTATCTAAATATAAAAAAGTTAAAACTGTGGCTGCTTGGGAGGAGTATAAGCAGCTTAGAAATCTTGTAACAACGTCAGTCAGAAATGAAAAAAAAGCTTATTTGAATCATCAATTTAAAATCGATCCTAAAGGATTCTGGCGTACATTGAAATGGCTAAACATTAACTCTACTCCTGTCGGCCATCCTGAAAATGATTAAGCCCCTGGCCAAAGTGAAGGGAAACCTGTATTTTGTTCATGGCCAGTAGGTGGGATGGCGCCATCTATGAGCCAATTGACGAACAGTCATCTATCACATAGTAGAAAACTCTGTAGGGTTCGAGAAAATTATGGAATACTGTTCTGGTACATTTCTATGGGTGTATATAAAGAGGTGAATCCAGCAGATGGGAGAACAGTACAGTTTAGTGAAGTATAAAGAACAGTTCAGTTTAGTATCCAGTACAGTTCTGGTTACAGAGACAGTTTGTAGGTTGGAACAGTTCAGTTGAGTGAAGTAAACAGACAGAGTTTTTAGGTTAGACAAGAGTTGACAAGTTTATGAAGATTTAGATTAAGTTATTATTAGTTGTGTGATTTTTAAGTATTTACTAGTGTAATTTTAGTGATTAATAAAATAGTGGTTAGTTAAAATTCTTGTTGCAAGTTATTTGAATCCACAAAGTGTTGCAGACTGTAAGCACGTAACAATATTATTTGCATTATATCCTTACTTCCTATTGCTTCTATAGATTGTGTTTCTATATTTAATTTCTATACTTAATTCAATGTGTTTCTTTTTTGTGTTTTTCCCGTTTAAAATAACACATGTGCACAATATCTGCTATTATACTATTTTCTTTGAAAATGGTCTTAATTCTTATTTTCTTGCCGGGTGGTTAGGTGAGTAGCTATGCTAGATCTCGCCACCTTCTAAATAATATTATTATGTTGTATTTTTAATTAATTAAAATAAAGTCATATTATTATTATTATTATTAAGTCAGCGACAAACATTTTGGCCAAAATACCATAATTGTTTTTAGTGAAAAAATTGTGTCTCTAACTTCAATACAAAATAAGTCTTTTGCGCTCTCTGCTATTCTTGCCGTATTAAACAGTTAGAGCATTGCACGCACTGTCTGCTTTTTTCGTTGTCGACGGTCGACAACATCATTACACATTAAAATAGAATAATAAATAAACAGTATTGCTTTGGGAGTTTCGAGAAATATTACCAAAGTATTACTGATACAACAACAAAAAATTATAGATAATCTTGAAAATAAAAACAATAATAAAAACAATAGAAACACTACCAAATCAACAGATATAAATAAAGAAATTTCCAGTGGAGGTAAAACAAAACCTGAAACAAACACTAATACAAAAAGGTATGAAGTGGAGCAAAGAAAAATAATGCAGGATATAATCAATCTAGCTAGTCCAAAACACATAAATACACCTACCCTCTTAGAAAAACCAAACAGATCAGGAGATGAAGAAAATTGGACAGTGGTAAAGAACAAAAGAGATGAGAGAAGAATTAAACCCAGAAATAAAATTATTATAGGGAAACATACTACATCTGTAGAGGAAAGTGGAGTAACAGGAATTGAGAAAAGGATATGGCTATTCATGTCAAAAACTAAACTATATGTTAATGAAGACAAAGTTTTAAAATATCTTACATCTAAACCAAACATGAAAGATCGAAAGTTTATAGTAGAAGAAATCAAAGTACAAAGAAAAGGTAGTAGATGTTTTAAAATTGGTGCAGATTATGATCTGAAGGACATAATGTATCAACCAGATTTTTGGCCCAAAGGGGTATGGGTAACTAGGTTCAACTTTAAAACCAGGCAAACGACATATAGTAGTAAAGAAACCAATGAAAGAAATGAGTCCAATAGAAGGGATTCAGATTTTTTAGGAACAGACACCCCTTAGATATAATTTACTTAAACATACAGAGCCTATACAATCATAAGGATGAACTGGAATTCAGCGTTTCTTGCTTCAACCCGGTACTAATACGGCACTAAGTGAAACTAGAATAACTAAAGATATTGAAACTTTTGAAATCAATATCCATAATTATAATACAATAAGATGTGACTCCAATAGCAGGCACACTGGTGGCGTTGTTGCATATGTAAGACAAAATGTTAAGTATTCGATTATTAATAATGAAACATTTGAAAATAATTATTGGTATCTAGGTTTAGAAATAAATGTTAACAATTGTATTTGGAAAGTAGGAGTGATTTATCATTCGCCAAGTTCAAGTGATGACATCTTTATTGAAGCGATTGAACGTATTTGTGAAGATTCTATATCAAATAACAATAGATTTATAATGTTTGGTGATTTTAACATAAACTATATGAATAACGACAATTTTTATACTAATAAAATTAGAAACACCTTTGAAATGTTAGGCTTAGAGCAAATGATTAATACCCCAACACGTGTTACAAATAATAGTTCCACCCTTATTGATTATATAATGGCTAACCAAAGTAAGTTAAACGTGGGTATATTAAATACAATAAAAGTAACTGATCATGCAGCTTTATATGCGAATCTGGCGTGTGAAAATAATAGGAATCTTAAGATAGGGTCCATTAGTACACATCACAGACGTTTAGACGATAAAAAAATACGTGAAATCAACATGGAACTTATAGCTGCACAGTGGTCCCTTCTGTGTTATACAGATATTAATAAAATACTTGATGAGTTCGCGGTGAGGGTGATGAATATTGTTGACAGAATTTCACCACTAATAATTAGTGGAAATAGTAAATGGAATCTCCCTTGGTTTGATTTTGAACTAAAAAATAAAATTAGAGAAAGAGATCAAGCTCATAGACAATTTAAAAAGAGCAATAACGTCAGAAACGAAAACAACATATTCTGGGCAGATTACAAAAAATATAGAAATGAGTTTAATAATATGTTAAAATTTAAAAATAAAAAGTATTACGAAGATAAAATTGATACTAACAGGGGAAATCCCAGATTAATGTGGAAAACTCTAAAACAATTAATAAAAGGGGAAGAGCACAGTTTTAATATTAAAACAATATCATTTGATATTAATAACTCAAAAGTTTTAGTTTCTGAGCCAACTGAACTGGCAAACCATTTTAATAACTATTTTATTAGTAGCATAAATGAAATTGTCAACGGTGTTAGTGATGTAGAAAATGTAGATATGGATATGTATAACATTCAAATTAACTCAAATTTAAATGAATTTCAGCCAATTACGATACAGGCGGTTAGTAATATAGTTAAAGATCTAAAAAATAGTTCAGACACCAGCGTATTATTAAATACAAAATTTCTTAAAAGCATTATAAGATCAGTAGGACATATATTACTACATATTGTAAATACATCACTAGTCACGGGGCAATTTCCAAATGAGTTAAAAACTGAGCACTATAACCCCAATACCAAAGGTAGCTAATACAAATCTGGCCAGTGAATTTCGACCCATAAACACTTTGCCACCAATTGAAAAAATAATTGAAGTGGCTGCTTATAACCAATTAGTGAAGTATTTCAATGATAACAATATCCTTATGCAATATCAGTCTGGTTTCAGAGCCAACCATTCCTGCGAAGCTAGTTTACAGCTAACTGTTACTAACTGGCTAAAAGATCTTGATAATGGCAAATATATTGTTGCAGTTTTTGTTGACTTAAGAAGAGCTTTTGAAACTATTGATAGATCAATTCTTTTAAACAAATTATCGAAATATGGAATAACTGGCAATGTGCTTATGTGGTTAAGAAATTATTTAAATGAGAGAACTCAAAGGTGTAAAATTAATAATACTTTTTCAAATAATTTGAAAACAGAGTACGGTGTGCCCCAAGGCAGTGTTTTAGGACCGTTACACTTCAATATCTATATTAATGATATTAATTTGTCAACAAATTGTACATTATTAAATTTATTTGCTGATGATACCCTCGTTGTCATATCAGATGAAAATATAGAATTAGCCATTCAGAGAATGAATGTTGAACTAATAAATATTCAAAAATACTTTAATGCTAACAAATTAGTCCTTAATACAAACAAAAGGCGATGATAATAACAACATCATACAAACATGCAAATATTGATATTAATAATATCAACTTACAAATAAATAATAGTTCAATCGAAATTGTGTCAGAGTTTAAATACCTGGGATTTATTTTGGACAATACTCTTATCATTTAAGAGTCACTTCCAGTATATTCAAAAAAAGATAAGAAAGAAACTATTTTTCTTTTATAGGGTATCTGTTAATTTATCAATGGCAAGTAGATTATTAGTGTATAACACAATCATTCAACCTCATTTTAACTACTGTTCATTGTTATTATATTTATTAGACAAAAACAGCCAATCAGCACTACAAAAGCTTCAGAACCGTGGTATGAGAATAATACTACGGTGTAACAGGTATACTCCGATAAACTTGATGCTTGAGGTATTAAACTGGCAATCAGTATATCATAGGTTGTACTACTTCACCATGATATTTATATATAAAATATTAAAGGGCCTATTGCCTTCTTATTTGAAATCATTTGTCTCTTTTAACCAGGAAATTCACGAGTTTAATACAAGGTATCGAAATAATATACATATTGAACGGACTAACTCAAATAAGGCTATGAATTCTATGTTTTTTAAAGGGCTAAATGAATATAATTCATTGCCTCAAAAAATAAAGGATGCAGCAAATTTAGCAAATTTTAAGAGCAGTTTAATCAGTCATATAAAAATAGTGTAAAAGTTTTTTTCTCCTCTAGTCATTCCCTTTAATAGTTGTTGTCTCAACATTTTTAAATAGGTAAACCAGTTGTATTAATAGTTATATTTGTGCAATTTATTTTAACGTATTTATTTAACTTATATTTATGTTTTGTTTACTGTTGTATAATAGATTCGATGTAAATTGTGTAAAGTTTTGTAACTATTTATCTATTTGTAATAGGTTACGTGCCTAAATAAAGATCTTTCTTTCTTTCTTTCTTTCTTTCTTTCTTTCTCTTTCTTTCTGATACGTAAATTAATATAGAATATAATACCCGTCTTAATTATGTTGTTTTAAATATATGTAAACAAGTTATTCTCCAAAACACCGTTTAATATTTAGTAGCCCAATAAAATGGGAAAATTTGGATGAAATAATTGAGAGCGGGCTGAAATTTTGGAAACGGGCTTATTTTGTGGTACGTTTTAGCATATTAAGTCCCCACCCGTAAACGCTTGCGGAGGGGAGGAGGGGAGAAAACAAGTTGAAAAAATCTGTTTTTCGCAAAAAAACTCGGAAAATATCAATTTTACTGTAAAATATGTACACATAAAAATCCGCACAATTTCGTTTTTTTTAACTTCGTACGACCTATTGGAGCGCAGATTTTTTTTAAATTTTGACAGTTTTGACAGTTCTCAGTTCTAATAGGTCGTACGTAGTTAAAAAAAAAAAGAAATTGTGCGGATTTTTATTACCTATAATTTACATGTGTACATATTTTGCAGTAAAATTGATACTTTCCGAGTTTTTTGCGAAAAACCTATTTTTTACCTATTTTATTTATTTATTTATTTAAAATACACTGTTCAACAGGTAAACACCCAATTACTGAACAGGAAATACAGAAAAAATACATATAACTAAAACTAAACTAATACATACAGTTAAAATATAAGACATATACAATATGATTGTAACACATAAGAGATATAGTACGTAATACATATAGACCATGAAAAATTATATATAATATTATCTTTGATACACTAATGTTTAAAATATGACTTAATGTCATTAAGGCTGCAGTGAAAAATATCTATGCGGCTACAGTGTTTGTTGTAGTTGCCACAAATTAAATAAAAAGGAGAATTTTTTAAGGTATTAGTCCGCGCCGTTGGTATATAAAAGGTTAGTTCCTATCTAGAAGCTAGCCTGGGGACAATAAAGTTTAACTTCCCTACTATTTCCTGACAATCCAAAATATTATGAATGATCTTGTATAAAAAAACTTGCGAAAGGTATTGCCTCCTGTCATCAAGACTAACCATACCAAAAGTATCGAGTAAGCGTTGTTGAGGGTAGCCAATAGGAGGATATGTTTCACTGGTTTTAAAAAACAGAAGTTTTAGAAATCTTCGTTGCACGTTTTCTAAATTGTTAATATGTATATCATAATAGGGATACCAAACAAGGAACGCGTATTCTAGCTTAGACCTCACGAAACAACAGTGTAATGTTTGTAGAGTGCTTATGTTCGCAAATTCACGGCTACTGCGCACTATGAAACCAAGTGTTTTAAATGCATTACCAACTGCGTTTTCAATGTGGGTATTGAATGTTAACTTCGGATCAAAAATTACACCTAAGTCACGGTAAGTATCAGGTCTTTGTATGGCGGTATTGTCAAGATGGTAGTTGAACACATGGGGAGTTGATTTACGCGTAAACGACATAACATTACATTTACTGGCATTTAATGGCAATTTGTTGTTTAGGCACCACTGTGATAGTCTGTCAAGGTTATGCTGTAGGCGGTAGCAGTCTTCAACACTCGTTATCTCTGTAAAGATCTTTAAATCATCCGCATATAACAAACAACAAACATCTAAAATATCCACTATATCATTAATAAAAATATTAAATAGTAAGGGACCTAGCACCGAGCCCTGAGGGACACCTGATGACGCCAAGAATTCGACAGACTTAACTCCATTATACGCGACATATTGTATTCGATTTGACAGATAAGATCTAAATAACTGTAGCAGTGAATAAGACAAACCTATATCATGTAACTTACGAAGTAGAATATTATGGTTAAGCCTGTCGAAAGCCTTGGAAAAATCAGTATATATAATATCAGTTTGCGACTGTACATCCAAAACTTCAGCTATGTATTGTGTAATGGACAATAAATTAGTAGTAGTTGAACGTCCTTTCATGAAACCATGCTGGTACGGCGAGATCTGATTACTGACACTTGGATAAATTGTGTCATGTAGCAGTATTTCCAGGATTTTACAGAAATTACAAATGATTGAAATAGGTCTAAAATTAGTTATATCAAATTTATCTCCTTTTTTATAAACCGGACACAGTTTAGATCGCTTCCAGATGACCGGAAATGAACAGGTCTTAATGCATAAGTTAAATAAAACCATTAAAGGATAAGAAAATATCTGAGCGCAATCCCTAATAAGAAATGCTGGAACGCCATCTGGCCCCGTCGTCATTTTAGGTTTAATTTTTTTGATAGCTTTGAACACGTCAGATTCGTCAAAGGCTCGTATGTGGATATTAACATTATTCAATGCATCATTGAAGTCTAAATCTGAGTCGCCACCATCAGTTAAATAAGAATCACCAAAAAAATTTGCAAAAGCATTTATTATATATCTGTGGTAGTTAAAGTTTGACCGTTAAAATGCATGTGGTTGGAAATATTGGTCACGCCTTTTTTACTGTTAATAAAAGCCCAGAATTTAGAAGGATCAGTTTTGATATTACTTTCTGATCTCTGAATAAAATTTTTATACGAGACACTAATATCAAATTTAATTGTCGATCTTAAACGCTTAAATTCATTAAGAGCATCAATATCACCTGAAGTTTTGTATGTATGCCACATTTTAGATTTTAGCCTGATAGCTTTTATAATACTGAAGTTAAACCAGGGAGGATACTTATATTTCTGCGACGGGCGATACTTTGGAACACATAAGTCAAAAATCGAATACAGTTTCTCGTAAAACATGTCACATGCGTCGTTAATATCATTATATAAGGTAATAAATGACCAATCAGTATTTAAAAGAGTTTGATATAGCACATGTAAGTTAGCTTTCCTAAAATTGAAACAGTTATTAAAGTTGGTTGGAAAATTTTCTAAACTAAGGAAAATTTGAAAAAATGTTTTAGTAAAAAAACTTCTTTGATTCATCAGCTACAACTATATCGCTTATAGTAAGTACCTAGTTATCTTTAATAATAATAATTAACTATCTTCAATTTTTTAACTTTGGTCATTTCAACGTGATTGGAATTATTTCAATATTACTTGCTTCAAATCTAAGGTCAATAAACTTACTAATAAAAAAGATATGCAAAGTTAAACAAATAATCTCAAAAAATCTCAAATTTTAGAAAAAAGTCGAAAAACCCACATATTACTGATTTCGCAATTCCAAAATAATTCGCGACCAAAAAATTTGGACGTATCAGCAGCGCCATTCTTGACTGTTCGCATTTTTAAAAGTTACTCGCATACCACCATAATGCGAATGAAAATTCATACTAGATATTCTTGATCATTCGCAAGACATTCGAGTATTCGCATTAAACAGCGAGTGGATTTTGACAATCGAAAATATACGAATGATGACATAACCTAATTTTATATTTCAAAATCTTTAAATTTATTATGTTCGTGATATGGTATAAAATCAAAAAGTCTGTTGTGTTGTAATTTGTTGATAATGAACGATTTACAATATATTGCGAACATTGAAAATATGGAAAATATATTTATTTCATAAGACCCCTCCTCCAGTTTTCTACGATGGCCATCTTTTTTAGTAAATTCATTAGAAAATTTACCAGATGCGAGTTTTGGATTTTTCTTTATAAATTCCAGTATTAACCGTTTTTGTTCAGTAAAAGCATTAACAGTTTTGCGTGGAGTCTCCATTACACAATAAATTATTAGCAAACAAATATTTTTCTTTATGAATACAAATATAACCTACAACAAACTGACAATCAAGAAATGTCAGTCGAAAATGCTGTCCTGCCTTCCATAACAGAGTGAAATTAGGTATTTTTCGAAACTGAGATGTTGTCAAGTGCAATTTTACGTGCGATTAATTTCGTTCGTGTACATATGCGAAGTGCCATCGAGAATACCATCTGTTGGAAGTGTTCGTAAATACACCGCTCGCATTAACACGTATACGCACAACTGCGAAGGATGTCGCAGCTGCAGGTCATTTTACATACGTTTCAATGTTCAGTTTTTCTAGGTGCTCGAGTGGCATACACGGTGTAAAATTCCTACTATAAGCATTGAGTCACTGCGTTGGTAATCAGCTGTATATCGAGGCGAGAGGAATTATTTCAATAGATTTTTAAACAAGTATGTTGCGTTTAATATTTTTATTAACTTTAGCTGCATTATTTAATTGAAGAAGGTATACAATAAACCTCTCCGAACATTCATTGTACTAAAGCATCTTGCATATAACTTTTACACGGAAACATCTGCCTATCCTTCTCCCTTCGCTGAGGCGCCATGCTGCTGTTAAAACGATGCATACAGGCGGTGTGTCGTCGCGCCGCGCTTTCCTAATAAACGGTCGACAACTATTATACAAGATGCCGTAATATCTTGTAGGATTTGCGAAGTTTCTTTCTGGGCGAGCCAGCGGTTCCTTTATTACTTTTGAAGGACGTGCACATTGCGCCAGGACGTTTCTTCACAATCTTCACCGATATGTGAAAGAGGAAAAGAAACTGCTTGAGACAACGCGGATATTGTTTCATCTAAAAGTTGTGGAGAGCCATTTTCCCGTGAAGGGGATGCTGACCAACTTCATAAGTACGAACACAATATTGTTTGATTTCAGGAGTTTAGGGGGTAATCCCGGAAAAATTATTATGAAACTTTTGTTTTAATAAGACGTTTTATGTGAGCAGTATAAGGACGACGTAAAATATAGTAATGAGATGATAACTAAAAATTAAATATATAAGTTGATCATAAATTTTCTTTCTACATAATTGATAGAAAATTTAATTACTTTATATATTATCTTCTAGTCGATACGGTTTAAGAGATGGATGTTGTGCTCAGAACGCAGTTACAACTTTCTTACTTCAAAATATTGATGACAAAAAGTGTAAATGTCTATCTTGTATATGTCTAGAAATTTGTACAGTTAATCAGGAATTTGTAGTTAATATAATGTGCGCTTATCGTGTAAAAGGAATACCTAATTCAAGAATTAAGTCCTACCTAACCCATCGCACTCAGAGGATCATACTAAATGTCGATAGTAAATCGTATCCATCAGATGCCAAGTTGGTACCAACTGGAGTTCCACAAGGTAGCACTTTAGTACCTCCTCTTTTTCTCATTTTTATAAATGAACTTTACCCCTCACAAAACATGTTATTTCTTCTTCAGACGATGAATATGGATTAAATAAATACTGTTTTTTTCTTTAACTACTTTTAGTGCCGCACATGAGCGGCAGTAAAAGATGAGAGTGGACGTAAAAGACTTCTACTTCCGCCCAAATGAAGTGTCAGAGAAATGATAGTTTAAGTCCAAGAAACTTCTCATTAAAATCATGTTCTTTTGACTTTTGAAGAATAGTATATTATTTTATGTAACGTAAAAGTGACATTTTGTGTGTGGAGGATGTGCTTGATGGACGAGTGAAGCGAGTTGAAGGGTCAGACGTCAAAATTTTGGCACTAAAACTTTCACAGAGCTCATAATTTGTCTGTTTTCTGGGTCTACTTCTGCGTTGTGTTTCAGCCGTCTCGTCGGTACGTCACTTCACTTTCCTTCTGAAGAAGTTCACGATAAGATTATCGAAATCTCAAGCATTGAACAAACCCAATTTGGAAGAAGGCCTGGAAATGCTTAATATATAATGTGCGGAAAATAGGTCCAAGATTTGTTCCTTTCGGAACACCGTGTTTGACCGAGTTAGTTGATCTAATACACTTCTCTAATTTTCGTATTATGCCAATGAGTTGGATAACTATTTAATAAATTCGATACATTTGTTGACGTAGTACATTTTTTTTAAATTTACTTAACATTTTTTTATAACAAACGGCGGGGGCTATTGATAATTAACGCGTATATCTAAATATGGGCCAGTTCTGTCTACATAATATAGAATATTAAATATGTTACAGAATCTTCAATGACTTGCCTTGCATAAAACCAGATTGTCTATACGATAATATTTTAAATTTTTTTGTATATCACATTACTGTTTTAAAATTTTCAAGATTATTTTTGCGAAGTTGGAGATAAATGAAACGACATTTTAAATTGACTAATTTGGTCCTATCCCCGCCCTTGTAAAATGCTTTGATAATGCCGGCTTTAAAAGCTTTTGCACAGTATTCGGTTTCACAACATTAATTAAAAAGTAAAGATATGGGTTTAGATATTTCTCTTGAAACTCCTAAAGTTTCTGCTCTTATAGCATCGTATCTTCGTATCCTGGCACTTTTATTACTTTCAATTGTTTAATAATTTTGATTATTTCGGTTGAGTTCATTGAAAATAAATACATGAAATTTTGTAGTACTTCACTGTCCAGACAATAGCTTGGTAGCTGAATTCTATTACTATATGTTTCATCAAATACACTATAGTTGAGATTAAATTAAGTTACTGTCTCCAATTTATTTGAGATCAGTCCACTCTTTGATTTTATTTCTATGACTTCAATTTTCATATTAACATTTTTCCATTTTACAATGCTTTATAGAATTTTATTGTTCGAATCCATTTTTTTTGTACATTTCACGTCACTGATTTAATAATACCTTCAAGAGATAGCAATACTGAGTTCTTTTATCTCTATTATTTATTTTGATTTGTTTATTATTATTATTAGTCATATTATTATACTTATTTTAATAAAATAGATTTATTATAACCAGACAAAGCTCACTCACCAACTTCTTATCATATGCTTTTTCAATTGTCCTTTTTTTTTTTTGTAAGCATTAACATATTTTTAAGCAATAATGAAAAATTATCATTACAGGTATACCAGAAATACTAGCTTTTTGTTTATATTTTTGTGTTGATAATTACCAACAAAAATACTTTGCCTTATAACACTCTAAAGTCATTGCATCATGCTTTAGTCGAATCAATTCTTAGATATGGAATAATAACATGGGGAGTGCATATTTGACAAATTTGGAGTCTTTAAATATGTCTCAAAAACATATAACAAAAATTATCTTAGGAAAATATTGTTATTATATCTTAAGTACATTATAATTATTGAATTGTAATTGGAAAAATGCAATAAATTTGATTGATTGATTGAATCTATCACCGTAGTACAAACAACGATTTTTATTGTAAAATTCTCTTGAGAAAAGAAAATATGGTCCAATACACTAATTCTGAAAGATTAGATACAGTGAATATATAAATATTACGTGTTTGCACACTTTAGTAAACACCCTAAGCATGAATTCAATAATTGCGACACGAAGAACACACTGACTTATTTATCAATTAATTAACTTATGATAACTAGTCCATAATCACAACATTTAACCACTATAACTCACTACTTGTTACCCTATTTTTCACTAGTCTGATCACTTTGTTCTTTCTCTTGATCGGATCAATTTGCTATCTAAACTAGAACTGTTCCAGTGCCTTAATTCCACTTCTTTTATACCCAGTGACTCTTATTTCAGATCTCTCCCTATTATTCTAGTAGTCTGTGATTCTAGACAGATTCCAACTGATCTAGAATAAAATTACTCTATGGTGGCAGCGCTATCTCTGGGCAAACTGGCGAACTACCATTCTATTGTTAGCTTCATTACACTAAAGGGATCTATCTACAGAAAGTTCTGAATGTAAGATAGTATACACATAACAAAATGGACGAAGAAAGTAGAGGCTTTTATGAAATTTCAATTTCAATAGAGAAATTGAAGAAAAGAAGAAAGCATAAAATTCTTTTCTTATATAAAGACGTATGATATACTCTTCTACATGTAGATCTCGTACTAGTACACATTTTCCTAATTTTTATCCGAATCTCTCATAAACAGATGAGATCATATTATTATGTGCACGCCCACGCCCTCTTACGAAGAGAAGTTTAACCCCTAGTGGCAGAGTAAAAGGAATGCCTAATTAGCTACCATAGGATAATTTCACCAGTTGGCTCAGAGTTGGCGCTTCCCCATTGAGTATACTAGAGGGGAGGACAAGTCGTGTGGAACAGCCTAGAGTGAAATGGATGAATCAAGTATAAGCGCCACGGAGTATATAAGAAGCTGGACCAGCGCATTGGGTAGTCAGTTCAGTATAGTTCTGAGTCGAGCCAAGTGATCAGACAAGATAAAGAACAGTAACAAATTGTGAATTATAGTAGTGAGTCTATAGTAGATAAAAGTTATAATTAGCGTGTTATTATAAGAACTAATTATTGTAAGTTAAACTTTGCAATTATTGAACCTACGTTGGGGAGTTTACTGGAGGGTGTAAATACATAACAATTGGTGTCAAAAGGGGAATTGCAACAGAATTTCTGGAGAATTCGATGAAGTTCCAAAGTATTTTATTTGAAAACCACTCGAGACAGTGAAGTGCTTTAAACTAAAAAGCGATATAGACGTTATAGCAGAGAGCTCGCACCGCAAAATTCTACTGAAAATTGAAGTCTGTGGGGGTTTTCATAATAAAATGTGCGACCGCTTTTATTTGATAGCTTATAATTAATTGTGTTTATGTCTACAGTTGGACAAAAATTGGCCAGGGAAAAAGGGCGTTATTCAAAATTTTTGAGATATTGATACTGAACGATTGTTACAAGTAAAGTAAATATTTTGGCACAAAAATTATCGAAGTCTGTAGCCATTGCTCTAAAAAAAAATGTAATGAAAGAAAAGGCATTGACGCTTATGGCAATTTAAAACTTTGAACGTCTGTATCTCGCTTCGACAACCTTAACAAATCATAATTTTTCGTTGTACTTTAGCGTTTCACAACCAATATTTCGAAAACGAGCACTTAAATCTAAAAATACCTCTCTTCCAATATTATCGACTAAAGTTTCCTGCTTACAATGGTATAACTTTTATAATTTTGAACGTAAGATAGCTTAGCAAAATTAATAAATGTAAGATAATCCGTGAATCTATTTAAATACTAAAACTTTAGTTGAGTTGCCTGTGTTCTGTGTGGACTAAATTATAATTGTTTGGTTATTATTCTTCTGCGTTCATATTCATATTAATGCCCATAGATAATATAATATAAGTATATGCTTAAGGTGTTAGAGGTTTTATCAGTTCTAAATAAATTCTTTCGTGTTAAAAACTAATATTTTGGGTTTGAATTGTAGTTGTTATTCCATTGTCAGTTTAATCATAAAAACAATAGTTTCAGTTAATGTTCAGGTAAGTCGAATTTTCTAAAATTAAAAAATTAAATTAAAATCATAATATAGGCATCATTTTAATGCGGTATGTAATATTAAATTAAAAATGGATCGAAGTGGAAGTTTAATATCTGGAAGTGAGATGGAGTCAAAATTTTGTGTTTTACAAACAGAAAATATTAAACGCTGTTCAATGTGTAGAAAGTCTTCCGGTAGTTTAGTAAAGGGCTCTGAGAAAACGTTAAAAAGTCTGAGACAAACGCTACAAATTAGAGATAGTATCTGTAAATCTAGCAACATCCAATTGCGTCAAAATATTGCTAACATTTAAAATGGGGACAAAACATTATTAATTTGGCGCAAATCATGCTACTGTACTGAAGTGCTTCGCCGAAATTTTGAAAATAAAATTCCATTGCAGAAATGTAAACTTTACGGAACCGAACCTTCAGTTTCAGTACGAAAAGAAATATTTAATGTAAATAAGTATGTATTTTGTCAAAAGAGGCGTAATGACGGAAGTATATCACAAGTTCTGCCTACTAATATCGAAAGTAAAGAATTGAGTACTGGGTTTGTGAAACAAGTGGGATACTCTGTTTCATTAATATATGCTGTATACAGATCTCGGAGGAAATTTATCAAAGAAAGACTTAATTAACAAATTAAAGATATACATTTCACTGAATTATCAAGTCTACAAAGGCTAATAAATAAGACATTGTATAGTCCTCGAAATGTCCATGAAAAGATAAAATTCTCCATTCGACCATTCGTATATAGAGACTTCCAAGGAAGATGATAATCCGATATTTACAGGATTTTCCGAATATTCTGTTCTGTATGATATTGTTAATAATACTAAGTTTAAATTTTGTTAAAAATTGTGCCACCTTTTTTTTAACATATTTTTACCATTTGTAGCATCCGAATAATTAGAAAGTGTTATATATACTTATGCCTTTTTAAGGCCTGTATTACAGCTATTTCATTTGCAGAGATATTCTTTTAAGCAATAATAAAAAACAATAAAACACAAGTTACGGTAATTGTAAGTTCCGTCTTATTCACTCAGGCACATAGGCAACTGGATCGCGTGACATGTGAAACGTAAAGGAAGGAGGTCGTTTGCTGCGATGTAAATAGATCCGCGGATTGTTTTACATTTATTAATTTTCCTAAGCTATCTTACGTATAAAAATTATAAAAGTTATACCGTTGTAAGCAGGAAACTCTATTCGACAATATTGTAAGAGAGGTGTTTTTCGATTGAAGTGCTCGTTTTCGAAATATGGGACGAATGTGGAACGCTAAAATAAAACGAATAATTACAATTTGTTAAGGTTCTCGAAGCGAGATACAGAAGTTCAAAGTTTTAAATTGCCATAAGCGTCAATGCTTTTTCTTTTATTAAATATTTTTTTTGGAGCAACGGCTACAGACTTTTCGATAATTTTTATGCCAAAATATTTATATTACTTGTAACAATCGTTCAGTATCAATATCTCAAAAATTTTGAATAATGCCCTTTTTCCCAGGCCAATTTTTGTCCAACTGTACACAAACACAATTAATTATAAGCTACCAAGTAAAACCTGTCGCATATTTTACTATCAAAATCCCCACAGGGTGACACATTTTGCTCAGAAGTGCTCTCTACTATTAAATGAGACCTATTTGTGATATTTTGAGAAAATGTCTAGAACATTTTATTTCGGACTGTGACAATATTTGAATGTACCTAATATAGACTTTAAATAAGACTTGTAGTGCTGTTTGAGGTTGGAAACAAAAAGCATGGCTGCTGAAAAACAATTGCAAGACATGTTCGCAGAATTAAAAAAAATTATGCTACACCAGGATAAGAGATAACAAGAATAAGAAAAGAGACGTCAGGAAGAATGAAGAAAAATGATGGAAGACCTGGAAATAAGACTTCATGAAGAAAAACAGGAAGAAATGACCCGCCAGGAAGAAGTAAGAAAGGAAGAGATGACACGCCCGGAAAAATTGAGAAAAATTATACAGGTGCAACAAGATGCTATCCTTTCAGCCACTGAAGACTTCAAAATTGAAATTAAAGAGGATATGGGCAACATGAAGGCTGAAGTAAATGAAGACAATGGAAAAGTAAGTAAGATTGAAGAAGAAGTAATTAAAATCAAAGACAGAGTTGGTGATATGGAAGGAAAATTCCGGGTAGTTAAGGGAAAAGTAGAACGACTTAAGCGACAGTTGAGAGACTAGTCGTATCATCAGGTCCTCGATTACAACTTCCCTCTTTTGACGGACAGACTTCTTGATCAACATACAGGCTGTTCGAATAGTGCGTCAAAGTTCAATATCGGCCTTACTAGAAGATTTTGGAAATTACTTTTTTATGGAAGTGGTAAAGTATCAAAAGGCGCACATTTTAAATATACAGGGTGGCTCGCTACAGCGGAGCATTTTCGAGGTTATTTTTTTAATGGAACACCCTATATATTTTTATATTTATGAATTCAGCGTAAAATTATATTTCCAACGA
Organism: Leptura quadrifasciata; assembly: GCA_963675555.1. Lineage (NCBI taxonomy): Eukaryota > Metazoa > Arthropoda > Insecta > Coleoptera > Cerambycidae > Leptura > Leptura quadrifasciata. The sequence continues at coordinate 201,142,076 of OY776673.1, read as the reverse complement.
CCTCCAGATTTTTTGTTTTTGACGTGGAGTTGCCGAGTTTCAAAGTAAATTTTCTCAATTTTTTTTTCAAATGAAACCCTCTGCACGTTCATTCTCTACGATTTTTGTGAATAATATCCTATACCTAAAATCGATGTTTCCAGAGATATTTTCACTTTGTCATTAAAAAACCGTTAAATTATAATATTTTTCATTTCGAACTGATCTAGTAGCCATGACTTTGACATAATGTGAGAATAATTGAAAGTAGCATTAAATTTTTTTTCTGGGTGCATCTTGGTTGCCCCAGTAGTATTTTTTCGGTTTAATTAAATCACATTTGAGTCTATCTTAAAAATTTATAAATAATCGTTTAATATTACAAAAAAATGACATAAATAATAGGAACAGAAAATACGGTATTAGGTAATACAAGAATTGGCACCATTTTAAAAATTTTAAGTTATTTTGAACCTAATTTAATGAAATAAATAATACCTAGTGTTTATAGGGACTGCTCAAAATGGCCTCCCAGTACGTCTATGCATTTCTGTAGACGATTTTCGAATGATCTACCGACATTTCTTTAAAATATCTATAGCAATTTTCCGAAAAACTTCCCTTATTCTTTCTTTCATATTTTCTTTTGCTGTTATAGGAGCTTTGTACATTTGCTGCTTAACACAGCACCACAAAGAGAAGTCTATTTTGGTCAAATCGGGGCTTCTGGCAGGCCAACTATGGAGTCCTCCTTTTCCTATCCAACCATTTGGAAATGTGTTGTTTAAATATTCGTGAATAGCTGCAGTGTGGTGCACAGGTGCTCTATCATGGAGATACCACATTCTCTCCCAAATATCCCTGGGGACATCCTCCAGTAATTCTACCAAGCTGTCTTGCAAAAATTCCAAATAAATTTGACCTTTCACATGTTCCTCAAAAAAATGTGGTCCTATCACATAATCCCAACAATTCCTCCCCAGACATTCAACGACCATCTTGTTTGACTATTTGTTGATGAGATGTAAGGATTAGTTGTGTTGTAATAATGAAAATTATGACGATTAACATGTCCTATTTTTTGTTTTGCCCATTGACAAAATTGTATTCGGTTTCCATAATTCATATCAATCAGTTCCTGCATTAGTTGAACGTGGAAGGGATAATTTTTTTTTTTTTGTAGGATTCAATGGACTGAACATCGGCTTATATTGTTTTCTCTTGCCAATTCTCTTACACTGCGATGAGAATCTTCAATCACGCTCGAAAGTATGACTGTTTCATTTTCTTCATTTACTATATTTTTTGTCCGTTCCTTGTTCTCATACTCCACTTCCCCGTATTGTCAAATCTTTCCATCAACCTCTCAAATGATTTTTTAGAGGGTTGTCTTCTTTCCGGATATCGCTCCTTATAAATTCGAGTTGATAGCAAACAATTTTTATCACTCGCACCCAGAACATAAACTAAATCGACCATTTCTTCTCTACAAAAATTCATTATTGTAAAGTGCGAATTCTAAACTAATTTATAACTTAAAATAAGGGTAATAAATAACACCACAGGTAATTACGACCCCCTTTATCCCGGAAGGCTCTAGAAGAGCCTTGTGTGGGAGGGGGCTACACATTTAGAGACAAGGGACACACACCCAATATACGTGTATAGTGGAAAAATCCCTCTCACAGTATTTTCCAATGCCACGACCGGGGATCGAACCCGGAACTTTTGGATGAGAGGCAAGTGTACTCACCTCTCGACCATCAGTCATACAATACTTTAATACTTTGTGACAATAGATAATAATTATACGTCAATAAGATAACTTCCAATTATTCTCACTTTATATCAAAATCATGGCTACTAGGTCAGTTCGAAGTGAAAAGTATTATATATTCTTTCCTGTTATTTGGGTTTTCTACCACATGCATTATCCTCTTCGAAAACAAACCACCGAATCTACAAAATAATAGAATTATTGGAAGAAAGCCTCTGCGCCCATGACGTTTACGTCAAAGGAACAGTCAGAGGTTATGTTTTACAAATAATATAAATCGGAATAAACACAGAAATAATGTATTCTGCTGACGTTTCGGAAAGTAGTCTCTTTCCGTTTTCAAACCTTTTTTTGTAAGAAAAGTATTATAATTTAACGATTTTTAATGAAAAGTTAAAAATATCTCTGGAAATATCGAATTAGGTAATGATATTATTCACAAAAATAGTAGAGAATTAACGTGCCAATTCAAAAATACAGTGTTCCATTTTAAAAAATTGAGAAAATTCACTTTGAAATGTCCTAAATTAGCGCTAGTATAAAATATACCATGTATAATTATTATCAATATTTGGTGGTTGTGTCGTTGTAGTACATCCCTTTTCTATATAATTGCAAAATAAATATTCTTAATTAAAAGTAATACACACACATCGAATTCATTTGTTAAACTTTGTTCCGACCAAAATTTTCATATTTTTTCGAATAATTCGGCAAAAATCTTGAGGACATTGGAAAGGTAATTTTACGATGAATTCATAAATGTAAGAATATATAGGGTATTCCATTTAAAAAAATGACCTCGAAAATGCTCCGCTGTAGCGGTATTTCAAAATATTTTTAAAACTTGCGCCTTTTGACACTATACTACTTCCATAAAAGAATAATTTTCCAAAGACTTCTAATAAGGTCGGTATTTGACTTTACGCTCTATTAGGACACCCTGTATATAGGCACTTCCTCATAGAGTATACTAGAAGTCGTCCAGAACAGCCTAGAGTGAAATGGATGAATCGAGAATAAGCACCACGGAGTATATAAGAAGCGGGACCAGCGCATTGGGGCGTCAGTTCAGTACAGTTCTGAGATGAGCCAAGTGATCAGATAAGATAAGGAACATAAAGAACAGTAATAAGTTGTGAATTATAGTAGTGGACTATATGAGGAGAAATTATAAGGACTAATTATTGTAAGTTTAGTGATAAATAAATCAGTGGTTAGTGACAATTCGTGTTGCAATTATTGAACCTACGTTTGGGGTATTTACTAGAATTTTATATATATATAATTAGTAATTCCATGAATGAACGTCAATGTTAGTGTAATACATATATTCGTATTTTGTATTTTCTATAGAAACATTAATTACTGATTGAATAATGTTAACCTTGGAACAACGAATCTACTTGGAATCGGAAATGTTTCTTATAAACACGCAATAGAAGTTTTTAATGAGAAGTATCGAAATGTTAATATGACTCGCAGTTTAACTTAGTTGAACAAAACGTTATATTTTCTTTAAAGAGGTTTTTTTCCTTATTTTGCAACTAAACTTCGCATTTAAGCTTTTCTTCATAATAGAAAAAACTTTCCTAAAATTTCCATTAAAAATATAAAAAAGGGTAGTTTGCTTAAAATAGATTTAATATTTTCTAATTTCTAGAATCATTTATCTTACTGTATATGGCTTCCTAGACAATCAAAACTTTTTAAAAAGGATGAAAGAAAGTTTACAAGATTACGATACCCCCATCCCGGAACACACTGTATGATTATAAAAATCTTCTCATCACATATGTAAAAATAAAAATTGTAAAGCATCCTTTTCCGTGTGACAAAATGTAATTTCTCTTTAGTGGGCCATAAGAAAAGTCCTGAGTTCGATAAAAACTCAGCTTTGTCCAAAATGACCGCGCTATCCACGCCATATTGCGGCGGACAGCAAAGACACGCCATTATTCCTTCGTTAGGATTTCCAAGCTCGAGTTAAACCTCCCTTTACTTTTTATAGCGTCTAGTTATTGAACATTTGTCAAGGAGAAGTCGAGGAATTACAAAAATTTATTCATTCTACTTCATTTTTATTATGTTGGGTTTATTAAATATGCCTTATAAGCATTTCTTTCTGTAATTAAAGCAATTTAGACTAATGTATCATAGGAGACTACAATAAAACTTTTTTTGTTTATAAATACACACTTAAAAATTTTATCAGTTTAGGCAAATATTTGTAGCTATTCTGTTTTTTTTTTATAACTAAACGAAACCCACAGGTATTAAAAATATAGTCTCTGTGTTCCTTCCTCGATAAATGTCTGAATTATTTATGTATTCCATAAAATGAACGCGTCTTCGTTGATTGAACTGCTTGAAATTAAGCTAAATACGAAGTAAAACGACACAATAAAATGAAAATACCATCAACAAACGGTCGGATTGGTGATTTATCTAAAGTGCCTGCATTAAATTTCCATACATAGAATAGAGAGAGGGTTACTGAATACGAATATAATACAAATTAGGCTTAAGTTTACGAGAGAGGGATAAGGCGGTCAGGGAACCGACTGGATAATGGTGTCGTTTATATGGAGATTTAGCCTGAAGATTTGCAAGAAAAATTGCAAATTGACAAAGGTATAATGCGATAAATATCTACCAAACAACCATTACTGGTTTTTGCTTATACCGCAAGCCTACCCACAAAACCTTCTACATTATGTTATGGGGATATCAACAAGATAACGTCAACTTTGTAACGGTATCACTGACAAATATTTAAAACACTGCTTAATGAAAAACATATACATAATCAGGCAAATCACTCAAAAAACAGCCATTAAATGGATGTAAGTGTAGTTACTACTTTTGCATAGCAATAATACAATAATGAAAGGATTGACTATTACCTCCCATTTACAAAATAACTTGCTACTGCTAGGAACCAAAACATTGAAAATATTTCATATTTCAAATAGATAAACTTAGTTTAAGTTTTTGTATTTACAGTAAATATTTTATTTTGTATGCTGGAGAGTTTGGCAATTAAATTTAAGGGCCTTTTTCCTTCTTCATTTATATTTAATCGTTATGTCTTGAATATATTTTCTTTCAATAATTCGGTTGATTTTTGACCTTCGCAAGTTTGCTTCACAATCCTTACAAATGTTTGTAGTTGGTCTATACTAGAAAAATTCACAATTTTGTAGCAGGCTTTCTTTTTCTTTTTTAAAGTTTGTATTTACTTCTAAAACACTGATTTTACTGGTACATATTAATTATATATAACAACAGTCCTTTACAGCATGCGTGACCGTTTGTCGCATCCTTGGCTCCATTCCTTTTTATTTTCTCAAGAATTTTATTCCCGCTCCCTTCTATTCATTGCTACTTATATACAATATTTCTATCATGTTCGCAGTTGACCTCTTTTCCTTCTGCTGGGAGGTATTCTTTCAAAGCACTTCTTTGGTAATCTTCGTTCTTCCATCCTTCTTCGTGTCCGTACCAATATAGCTGTTTCTCTTCTATTCCTTCCGACATGGTCTTCTCTACTTTTAATCTATCTCTTATTATTTCTACTCTAATATGATCTAAGAGGGTAACCCCACAACATCTTCTTAAATAATTATATTCCATGTGATTTATTCTTCGTTTAAGGATTGTGTTCACTGTCCAAATTTCTGAGCCATAAGTGGTTGTACTTTCGACTAATGATTTAAATATTCGCATCTTTATCACGTTTCTTATATTCTTACTCCACAGCACTGTATTCAGTTTGTTTATTATCATTCGTCCACTCCCTATTTGCCGTAGAATATCTTTATCATCTTTTCCGTCTTTAGTTGATAGTAACCCTAAATAATTATATTCTGCTGTATATTTGACATTGCCCTTGTTCATTAAGTCTTGTCCTTCCTCACCGATCACCATTTACTGCGTTTTCTGTATATTTATTTCCAAATCCCAATTCTCAAAATCCTCTAGAAGACTCCTGATCATATACTATTCATCCCTGTCTTCGGCAAAGGCAACCTGATTGTAGGTAAATAATAGCGTGTAAATTATTTCATTTTCCAATTGTATTCACATTTTATTACACTTCCTTGACCATTTCTAAAGAACTGAGGTAAGTATATTTCTAATAACGTGGGAGACAAACAACAGCCCTGCCTCAGAATCTTATTTATCTCAAAAAACTCGAATAATCTTCCTTGGTTTCACTACGTTTATATATTGGTGATCTTTTCCATGACGTGCCAGAGTCTATTAGCAGGGACACTATCGTATGCCTTTTTTTAAGTCTACAAAAACTAAATGCAGTTGACTTCCATATGCCAGTGTCTTCTCTATCATCTATTTTTTTACAGAATACGTTATCCGTGCAAGATTTGCCTAGTCTGAAGCCGCTCTGTTCTTCCATATCTTTAATTTGTTCTTCAATCCTCCCTCTCAGTACCCTGCCATATAGTACCTGTAGGTGCAATTACGCTCAGTTCTCTGTATATATAGTTCTGACATTTCTTTTTATCCCCTTTTTTATGGATTGAGCTAATATAAGCTACTCCATTGATTGGGCAGGATTTCCATTTATACATTTATTAAACATCGAGCATAAAAGTTCTACAACGACTTGTGGGGGATATTTTAGACGCTCCATAGGTATACCTCCAGAGGGGCTTTATTGCTTTCATCGTACTCAGCTGTTTTCTTATCTCTTCCGCGGTTATTTGGTCACATCTATTTCTTAATATCTTTAGTTCACAATCATCATCTTGGAATTTTGGCCGTTGTTCTATTAATAGCGCTGTGTAATATTGTTTCCACTCCTCTAGTCCAATTGGAGAAATCGTCCGTTTTTCTATTGTATTTAAATTCAATCCTTTAATGATTTTCCAAGCTGCCCTTGATTTAAAGCTTCTTATTAGATTATCCAGATCAGTGCATGTCTTTTCCCAATATTGGTATTTTAACTTTGTTACCTCCTTTTTAACCTCCTGTACATGTTTCTGTCTTACGGATCTCTTGTATTTAGCCATCTATTAAAAAGCTCTTTCTTTTCCTTCACCATTTCCTCAATACTTCAATTCCACCAGTAGTTTCCAACATTTCTTCTAGTTTTGTCAACTTCCCCTAAAGCTTCTTTTGCCAATTGGTGTAGGCAGACTTTCATGCAGCTAGATATTCCTTCTGGGGTATCGTTCAGGAATTTTCGGGCTTTTGCTGCTAACCTTAGGTTGTACAGAAATATTGTCGATGCATTTTGAAAACTATTTAAATAGTACATAGTAATTAACCCTTTCTAAAAAAATTAATTTACCGCTAAATTTGTTTAGGAACTTGTTTATGTTTACTTCTTATTCATTGGAACGGTGGCAGTCGTAATATTCAAGTCAACATATTCTTTTACTTTGTCAAAAATGTATTTAACGTGCCTTTTGTTTTCTGAATAAAATTAGCCCTCTAATTTTAAATATTGATTTTTATTTCCATAAAATATTAAACGTAATAGTTTAGTTTAATTTAATATATCCCCAGTACAATTTAACCAACATTGAGTTGATACATAGAAATGTTCACATAATTAGTTCAATAATGATTTTTATTTAGCCAACCTTTTTAGAGTTTTAACTAATATTAGTCCAATATACTCTTAAAACTAAAGCAACCTTCCAACAGAGATACGTCACCCCTCTATGAAACACAATTCAATAAAATACAACTTTACATAATTGATGAAGTGCAACATTTGTTAACGATTTATATACTATTTCACATTTGAACTAATTTTCTGTAGCATGTTTTGCAACTGTCAGGGATTATTCCAAATACTGTTGAATAAAAAAACAATCTTAAACTTTAATGGATCATTTGTTATCGATCCATGAATAATTCTCATCTGGCCTACTTTCGATAACAAGTCTCTAATTTCCCTACTTCCCATTATAACTAGTGAAGATTATTTCAAATGCGATGTAATTTAAAGGTTGGCATTTGATTCGATATTTTCACATCACACTCACTATCACGACTAAGCCGTTCATATCTCATTGGTCACGATCCTATCGTAGATTTCACTTAAGGATTATTGTCGTCGTCCCTACCGATTTAGAATATGTAATGTTTCCTTTCTTGCCACAATGTCTCGAAGAATTAACATAAAATATCATAAAGGGTACTGCGATTTTGGTTGTAAGGTGATATGGATTGGCTTTATGTCATCTACTTAGATCGTTTGTGTTTAATGCCATTTTACACCTTCAATTTATACGTGTTTGGAATATCTTCGCAAATTTTAAAGCAATATATTTCTGATGAAGTATTCTATGACATCTCAATGGTAAATAATGTTTATGAAGTTTATTCTTTACTAGTACAATGAAAAATATCAAGCAATTTAACATTTCCTTATTGATTTGTTTTGAATCACTCAAGTGATCCTTATTGAATACATTGTGTGTGTTTGTGTTCCTCAAGTTTGTTGACTACAGTTACAAAGACCATTCGCCAAATTTCCTAATGTGACAAAAATATTATCTTTAAATTATTTATTTCTATAAAAAAATAGACAGCACAACACACAATGGACCGTCATGATAATTTTGCTAAAATACATCATAGGAAATAAATATAAATTAATTTACTATTATATGAAATACACCAACATGTTGAAAACCTTTTCTCTTTCAATCTATAAACCCAGGGCGCTTGAAACCTGTAAAAAAGTACTGCTGAAACTGCAGATTATTTATCCAAATTTCATTAAAATATGAATGTACCAGTTGAGAAATATGCGTAAATTTGGCAACGTGGTTACGACTGACCAAAGTTTATGATGACATACTATTTCCGCATAGTTAGGATTCTCTATCTCTTATAGCGTAAGAGTAGTTTAATGTAATGCCACACTACCACTGCAAGAGGCCGTACGCGCTGGCACGGATAAACGGACGGACGGCGTTGACTGACGCGCAGGAAGCGAATGACCTAGCTGACCATTTTGAAAGCATACATAACAATAACATGCAAAATAATTAAGAACATGACCGCATCGAAAATGACATTAATTATTGGCCATGACACAGAAATGACCCGACGGGAATTCCTCAAGATCATGATCAAGCCCTCGGAAGTTGTGGAATTTGTCAAAAATCTACCCAACAACAAAGCTCCGGGAAAAGAAGGCGTCGAGTACAAACTGCTCAAATATCTTCCGAGTAAAGGTATTGTGCAGTTGACATACATCGTTAACACTACCCTGCAACTGCAGCACTGGCCCAGCAGACAATGGAAGTGGAAGTTTTGTGCCCATACTCAAACCAAACAAAAACGCGAAGCTCGCCGACAGCTATCCTCCTATATCGCTACTGTCGGCGATCTCCAAGTTGGTGGAGAAGCTCATCCTGATCAGACTGGACGCTGCCCAGAAGAAGCTCTGCATCGACAATGAGTGCCATACGGCTTAAAGAGGGGCAGGAGTACCGTGCAACAGGTCGTCACGATAGTTAACAACGTCAAGGTACAATACACCTCGGAAAGAGCACCGCTATGGTGCTCCTTGATATTGAGCAGGCGTTTGATACCATCTGGACGCCAAAGTTACTATACAAGATGCACGAATATAACAAACTTATTTATTTGTTCCTGACGGCAGATTCCTGCAGATTCGAGTGAACAATAAATTATCTACACAGCGGTACACTTGCTCAAGAGTCCCTCAAGGATCGTTCCTATCACCAAAACTGTACAACTACTACAAATGTCTGCGATTTCCCGGAGTTTCCGAATAGCAAGCTGGCCAAGTACACCGACGACAAGGCCATGTATGCGCATTCTCACAAGGCTCAAGCAGCCAACATGCTGCTGAAGGCACACATGGCCCGTGCCGCGGCATATTACGACTGGTGGAAAATTCCTCACATACGCAGCGCTGGTGTAATGTAGCATACCGCCCACGACAATGAAAGAACTAAATATTCTGGAGCACAAATTTATGCGCCTCATCTCCAACTCAAACAGACACACCTCTCTCAGAGATCTTTAAGCACGTTGGAACGACATAGCCCCAATAGCGAACTACGACCAGGAAATCTCGCAAAAATTCTACTCTTTCAAACAGGGCGATAGTCCACTTACCAAATTAGACAGCATTAAGACAGCACTACTTCGGATCAAACCCTGCCATACCAGACGTTACCAATCTTCCGGCAACCACTATAGGGAAACCTTTACCTACTACAACTTCCGCTTACCCTATCCACCTTTACTGATACTTCATGCCTTTCATATCTTTAAATCTCTCCTGTCCCCCTCTTTCTTTCTGTTTATTCATTTTGTCTCATGTTCTTGATCTCTTTTTGTACGTTTTTGTCTTTGTTCCTGTTATTGTTCTCTTTTATGCATTTTTTCACTCAAGATTAGCTTCATTACAAAATTTCCAAGCAGATCAAAATTTCGATATAGCGCAGTTTAGACAGCCTTGCGAAACCTTTTGGTTACCTGTGTCAGTAACAAATGTATGTGTGTAGTTTAAGTTTTGCAAAATTTTATTTTTAAAATACTTTAACTGTATTGTCCTTTTTAATTTGTGAAGCAAAAAGAGTCAGAATTTCTCTCCCCATTTTCTTTTAGCTGAACTTGGACCGCCCTGCCAGGCCATGCAATCCGCCATCGCGAACAACGCAAAGCGATGGTTGTACGGTCGGTCCCGAAGTAGTCCTCGGGGAGGCAATATTATGAATTTAACATTGATAAAATTTGTTTGAATTGAATTGAATTACCAATGGTATACATTTGAGTTCAAGTCGTGTTGGCTTCTTCCATTTTATAAAATTTTGTTATATCGAGAGATAAAAAAATTCCTTCTAAAAATTTTATTTTATTAATCCGTGTCGCGAGTTAGTTAAAACTTTCTTTCCCTAAAGATGTTTCTTTTATTATTCCATGCGAGTAAATTTCTAAGCAAATAAAATCGACTGTCGGACGTTTAAAGGCATGGTCATTTATCATACGAATATACACGGCGCGGCGTTTAATTTTTATTATTCTATTATTATTATTTAGCGATGGTTACAGATATATAATCAAACGTGAACTGTTTGAGAACCACTGGTATTCCTGACCCATCGAATATATTCTTAGTTCAGACAAGGAAACGACCTTTGGACCCGACAAGTTAAAATATACTTACGTTAATGTTACTACCCCAGTTAATATCAGCAATGTGGCGTTCGCAATAAAAATTTCAATGTCAAGTGTGAAAGTATCAAGTATGTATGATATACAGGGTGGGGCAATAGTGCGTCGGATCTCAATATCTCGAGTTCTACTATACCTAGGAATTTTTTAAAAAATCGCGAGTAAACTAGATAAAAAAGTCTATAACTGGAAATTATTTTCAAACATACAGGGCGAGCCAAGACGAAATTACAGGACCAAGTGCCTTTTTTAAATGAAATGCTGTGTATATCAGTACATTTTTTGAAGCCTCTTTCTAGGCTCTGTTCATTCCTATATTAGCACTGAATATCTCCCAATCACTTGGATGTAATGAATTTTTTTATACAGGGTGTTCCATTTGAAAAAATTGAGAAAATTCAATTTAAGATGTTCTTAATTGAATAATATTTTTTGGCCACTGTACAATTTTAGAAAATGAAAATGATTCAAAAACATTAATTAGATGTCTCGTAACTGGTATTCACATAAGTTTTTCTTAAAACCCATAATTGGGTGTATAAAAAAATTCATTACATCCAAGTGGTTGGGAGATATTCAATGCTAATATAGGAATAAATAGAGCCTAGAAAGAGGCTTCAAAAAATGTACTGATATACATAGCATTTAAAAAAAAGGTAATTGGTCCTGTAATTTCGTCTTGGCTCGCCCTGTATGTTCGAAAATAATTTCCAGTTATAGACTTTTTTATCTAGTTTACTTGCAATTTTTTTAAAAATTTCTAGCTGCCGTAGAACTCGAGATATCGAGGTCCGACGAACTATTACCCCACCCTGTATATCTATTCTGTATGAATATACCGCGAATAACAGAGGATCATGGTACATCCCCCTTTTTTCTTTTAGTTTTACAGATAAATCATTGAAATTTGGAACATCTTATATGTATATTATACTTAATAAACGCCACTTTTTGAGATATAAATGATTTTTTTCCGGTTTCAGTGAATGTTTGTGCCACATATTAATGAAGTTCATTTTTTGAAAGATGTAACTGATTAAAATGAGAATATTTGGAAACAATAGAATTTGTCGCAGTGGATGAAACAGTCATAAATTAAGATTAAGCAAAGCCATCTAAGAAAGAAACATTTTTATCTTTGTACCAATATCAAAATAGCTTTTCTTTATTTGAGACATTACAGAATACAACTTTACTGTGGTCCTATCTTTTGAAAATTTATCGTTGAATTCCTTCGTAAACAACTAGAACTTAATTCATTGTTCCTGATGCAAATTTGTACAACGGATAATGTAATTAACAAAATGCGTTGTTCAGTATCAAATTATCAACCGCGAAGGCCCTTGGAGAGACTAAAACCACCTTAATTTCTACTTTGTCTTAATCTAATAGAACGGCTCTGAATTTACGTTTCATTGAAATCGAAGGAAATTTTGTCAGATTTTAAATTTATGGCCTTCAGTTAAATATCGTGTAATTGAAAAGTAATTTATTTTTAGGAAACTTGTATGTCTTGAAAAGCTGCAACGTTAATGCGAGCGTCTGTCAATTGATGACATTGAACTTAGTAGAAAAGTTGGATATTAATAAAAACTAGATTACAGATTTACTGAATTTTTTATATAATTGTTCGACATTAAAGTGAAGACCCCCACACGTCGTCAGAATCTCAACATATCCGCTCTCATTCAGTTGTTTGATAGAAAAATAAACAAAACAATAAGCTGTGTTTCTATGGATTTAGGTTTCTGTGCTCATTTAGTTTTTTAATTTTTTTTGTACGTAATTTACAAACATGGAGGTCTATTAATGAGTTTTATTAACAAATATTTTTACGAAAAATTAATTCCCTGAAAAATGGAATTTTCACAGCGGGTTTCCTGAACCACGAAAAATCTGAGAAATCTAAAAATTCTGTATCTGCTCTCACTCGACAGATTATGATATTTAAGAAAAGTTATTTGGTACCAAGATAAACAAAATAATAATCTAGGGTTCTATGGAATTAATTTTCTTTTCTTTTTTTAATTTTGAAAATATATGTAAATTATAAAAACCGAAATTCAAAAAGTAAATCCATGGAAACCTAGAATATTGTTTTACTTACCTGACTTTTCTTAATTTTTATAAACAGCCGAATAAGAGCGACCATAAAATTTTCAGATTTCTTAGCGTTTCCCAAACCTGTCGCGGTTCAGGAAATCCACTGTGAAAATTTTATTCTCTCAAAAATTAATTTTCCGCAGAAATATTTGTTAATAAAACTCATTAGGAGACTGTAACGATAATTTTCACTTCAATCTTAGTAGATACTATGAATATTTGATTTAAGTTAAAATATTGTCACGACCCCCCTTTCGAGAGGCCGCAACTGACGGCCACTTGGCTTGTGAGAGAGGGAGATTGGGTAGTCAAAGTAGAAGACGAGTTTAAAACAAATATAATTTATTAACAAAATAACAACAAACAGTGTCACAGTACAAACAGGAACAACAATAATATTAACAAATTGGGGGCTCTTACCAATATCACTGATGTGGGGAAATGCGTCAGGATAAGGAGTCGCACTTCTTAACACTTAAGAATAGGACTGTCTTAAGAATTCGACTGACTCCCGCGTTAATGAAATTCGTATTTATAATTTACTATATGCTTATTTGGCAGGTTACCTATTGAGTACAAGTCCGTATTTATTGTTCGTTTTTAATAATCCAGTGTCAGGTCTCGTTCTCAATATTTGTTTAATATTATTGCAAAGTATATCAATTTAGAATTTGGGAAAATAATTTTTATCAATATGTAACCTACTAAAGCTGATTTATAGTTTTCTCCTAAAATATGAATACTCCTTACGTAACACATTTCCCCCTTTTAGATAGAGCTAGCCCCTAGCTCTAAAAAAGATATTTCTCAATATAGAAAAAAACAAAGTTTCAACCTAACACTAAAAACAGAAATTCATTCATTCATTTAAAAACTATCATTCAAGATAACAAAATTATACAAATTGGTAAAATACGCTTCATCAATAAAAAATTTCTATAAATTAACAAATTAATTCATTACGAGAAAATATAGTTTTTGCGGGCACACCTTGTCTAGTGTTTTTGCACTTACACTGAGTCATTACTTATTGAGTGGATTGGAGGTGAAGTCGCTGAGTTAGCTACCCCTACAGCCCTTACTGGAAATCCATAGTCACCACCATGTAGTGGTTGGGGAAGTTTAGGTCCCATGTTGCTTCTCTGAACATTAACAATGACCTATATACTATGGATGGTCCAAGTATCTATTCCTTGCTCTGCTCAGGATCCAACCCTCCTAGTTTCACACTGGTTTTCAGTGTTAAGTGTGCCCCGCCCTCGTACGTTTTGTTACATGAAAAAAGAATACAGAAAACATTACAATATAAATCTTTTTAAAAAAGCATTATTACTAACGAAAAAATTTCTTTAAAGCATTAATATATAAATATTTTTATAAAATCATTATTATTAAGGAACAAATTTCTTTAAAACATTATATAAATATTTTTATAAAAGCATTATTATTCTGGAAATATTGTTTATTTCCTAAAGAAGAAATGTATCTATGTTTTTAATTATTATTTCACCAGAGACCAGTAAATATAAATGAAAAATGGGGGAAGTTCTACTAAATTAATCAAAATATTTTTCTACTTGAGTTTACTTTAACAAATTATGCAACATGTTTTCCTGCTTCCGAGTATATTTAAAGTTAGTTTTATCTTTTGGCATGAAATTTGACTTTCTTAGGACTATTTCCTGTATAAACAACTTTCTACTCAAATTTGTACCCTTTGTGTTAAAATTGAACTTATTGCATATAAAAAAAAATAACAGAACCCGTCTCACTTACGTACTTTTGTACAAAAAACTTTAATTGATGGGGCTGACGTTCAGTTTCATCGTGAAACCATCTTCCACGTCTTCCTCATCTATCACGTTGCATCACTTTGTGCAACAAACCTCACAAAATCAATACACCTCATAATATTCACCATAATAAACCTCATATTATTCATCATCATATACTCCATAAAACACTTGCGTTTCTTTACGCAAAAACCTCATAAATATACTTGCATTTCTTCATGCAAAAACCTCATAATTAACAACATTGTACACTTTTATACATAATTCTTGAGACGTTAGTTATTCCCTATGCACATACAAAAAACAAATTCTTTAACACCTATTGTTTGGTACTGTCGTTCTTCTCTATGTCCTTTTTTAAATATTTAATTCTGCCTTCCTAACTTTTAATTTACTATTATCTAATGTCCTTCCCATATTATTTTTGTCCACAGAGCAATTCAACAAACAACGTATGCGACGTTGGCCACTGTCTTACTGTTGGTGTAAATTACTCATAGGTTCAAAAAATCATTTAATTTTATATTGGAAACTAGAGAATTCTTTCCCCCCTGGAAAATTAGTAAGAATAATGAAAAGATTTCAAAATAAAGATTTTTCGATTACTTCCCCGCAATATATTTTACATTACTGCTTCTTCTATTACTTAAGAATAAATATTGATGATATGGCTTTTAAAATATTTTCAATTTAAATGTTTATATTGAAGAATGAAAAATTAATGAAATAGAAATTAAATGACGTTACTATTAGAAAAGAAAAGCTATCTAAAAAATTATTTAATCTAGTGCTTATCCCAACATTCCCCGACAACATGTGATATCAGCAAGATCACTCCCATACAAATTCATTGTTTCTACCTGTTGTACATATGACACTCCACAATTACTCTATTTGTTTTTTACCTACCATGTTCCAGTATATTACGTTATTATATATTTATTTATATATCCTAGTATATATATTTCAAAACAGTTTAATACATGTATACTTCATGAACCACAATAAAAATATTCAATAATCAATCAACGCATAATATTTATTTTACCCATATAATGTAACACATGTATGCATGTAAAACAATTGCAATATTTAATAAACGACATACCATTCATAATAACTCAATATATTTCATCAAATATAAACATATCCTGGTCATGGTCTAGTTTCACTACTATTTTATGCAGCGTCTGCAAGGCTAATGAGGTGAGACATCTGATTTGATTTTTGTTTTTCAGCAATGAAATAAAATAGTTTAAAAAGAAACTCTAGATATTTTAATAAAAAGTACCTAATATACAATCTGAAGGTTTAAAAGAAAATGATTCGATAAATTATCCTCTGGGAACCTCTTAGAACCCCAAAAATTATATCCCATACAAAAAATTATTGAAAAATAAGAAAATTAAATTAATTTGCTGACAACAAGACCTCGTATTTTACGCACAATAAACGAAATAAACACAAAACGTGATTATTGACTTAGAAAACTTTATGTTGTAAATTCGGGCCTACTATGACAGCCAAATCATCCCCTGTACAAAGCCGAACTCGGCGCCTCCACCAAATGTCACGACCCCCCTTTCAGGGGAGCCGTAACTGACGGCCACTTGGCTTGTGAGAGAGGGAGATTGGGTAGTCAAAGTAGAAGACGAGTTTAAAACAAATATAATTTATTAACAAAATAACAACAAACAGTGTCACAGTATCAACAGGCACAACAACAATAGTAACAAATGGGGTCTTACCAACATCACTGATGTGGGGAAATGCGTCAGGATAAGGAGTCGCACTTCTTAACACATTAAGAGTAGGACTGTCTTAAGAATTCGACTGACGCCCGCGTTAATAAAATTCGTATTTATAATTGTACTACATGCTTATTTAGCAGGTTACCTATTGAGTACAAGTTCGTATTTATTGTTTGTTTTTAATAAATCAATGTCAGGTTTCGTTCTCAATATTTGTTTAATATTATTGCAAAGTATATCAATTTAGAATTTGGAAAAATAGTTTGTATCAATATGTAACCTACTAAAGCTGTTTTATAGTTTTCTCCTCAAATATGAATACTCCTTACGTAACAATATTCAACTCCTACTGGGTGATGATTAAGGATTTTTATCGAACCACGAGAATCCAGCATTCATAGTCATGCCGGCCTATTCGCCATATTTAGCAGCTATATATCAGATTCGTTATATTAAATAAATTCATGGTGTTTACAGATATATGGTCGTATTTATATCGTATCTTTTGCTTAATTTTTACCTGACATTTATAGTGCCGTGTAAGAACTCACATATACGTCAAACTCACCGTGGAATTCACTTCCTATTATTTTTTTATTTGCTTTTCCACGGACAAAACGTTCCTACATTTTTATATCTTACTCATTGGGAAACTCGGACGATATTTCCAAATCGTTTGCCTAATTTTATATTATTATCTATTGCCTGGCTCGGTTATATATTTATAATCAGTAGAATTTATTTAAATTCATTGGGATAGCTTTCCTGTATTTGAGATTATAATTAATATAGTTCTGGTGTTTTAATAGATATATTTTATTCGTTTCCGATGTTTAAACACGTTTAATTACCCACTATCGTTCTCTCATAATTTACTCAAACTTGTCTTAATTTCGTATCTTATAGTCCCGTCATAATTTTCATTGTACCGGGATTCCTTATTAAGGAAATTATATTTCGTTGTAATTATCCTCTATTGGAAATTTAATTATAAAATTTAAATTTTCAAATTTCATTTTTTTTCATTCTTGGTTTTTTTCTAAAAAACACATAATCTGATACATTTCAAGTATTTTCTCTAATTTTGCAAATAACTTTTTGGGGAATTAATTTACATTTCTGTACAAATAAGATAGATCAGTTCTTATTTTTAGTTTATTTAGTTCATACACTGAAGAAGTTTAGTGGGAATTTATTTCAGTAATTGGGAAAATTATCTTAATGTAATATCTTTATATTTATTTGTTGATCAATCTTGGATCAAAGTAAATGCTTTTGATTACATTTTGGTTGTAATTTTGTTTTTATTATTTTTTTCTCGTAATATTTGCTTGTTGTCCCGTTGGCAACACGAACTTTACATATTTTCTCTTTCTTTTGTTGTAAAAGATATTTGACTGATAAAATTTAATATTTATGTTATGTTTATGCACAAGACCACGAAGAGAGTCCAACTCAGGAAGACAAAGATTTCCTTTATATAAGATCTGACAACAATTAACCTTCTACCGTAATAAGCACCTTGTCTCTAGGATTAGAGTGTACCACCATCTTGTCCGGAAACCCATCACTTGGAAGATTATACCTACCAACTCAACTACCAGCATAGGAAAGGTATATATTCGTCTATCTGTTTCTAAATTGTCTTCGAACTCACCAGGTCTTAAATTTACCAGTTTATTATTGGTCAAATGTGCTTTTAGAGGGCGGAATATTTTTAATCGCAAACTCCTCTATCAAATCCTTATTTTACTATAAGGAACGTAACCAGACTGCAGCCAACAGCTACTCTCCGGGCTGTGTGCTCCACCGAGCGCTGAATTACAAGTTACAAGCCTGGCGCGTTAAGCGTAATAATTGCATATTACCATCAAAACACTAATGCTTCGATTGCAACAAACACCAGCCGAAAGAGTGATCCTACTTAAAGGAGTTCTCGTGCCAGTCGACACACCACTTGCAGACTGCAGTTTCGAGCTGTTGGCTCTCGTCAGTGCAAGGTAGGCATGTGACGACCGACACGAGGATCACTTGACCATTTAGTACATTTCAGTATCTTTGGAATAACGACATGTAAAATAGTCAGCAGGCGCCATCTAGCAGTCCAGTGTCTGTTGCAATCAAAAAATAAATAGCCTGACTGGGCTGGGCTTTGAACTATGCTAAATAATAATTTTTGGAAAGTATTATGAAATTTTAAAATGGTAACTGCAATAATAATAATAACTTTTATTTGCAGTTCATAACACAATTATTATTTTTTACAAAGAAAAGAAATAACATTTTAACTTAGTTTTGTGCTACAAAAGGACTGAAAAACAATAAGCATTGATCTAAGTGTCAGCCTCAATCCACTGACATTAATTAAATAATTAAATGTTAGTCCTTCAAATTAATGTACAATACAATACCTAAATATTCAATTATTCACTGAGTAAGAGTAATAGAGGAGAGTACTACGGAAAATCTTAAACTAAAAATTAAACTTGAAATAAACAGGTAAGGCCATTTTCATCTGAAACAATTTAAAATGTAAGGTATATATGTATGACTTAGTTTCATTTAAGGGGTTAAAAGAAATTTTTTGTACATAATTTTAAACTTTTGTAATCAAACGGTACTTTATTGTATAATAAGAATATGTTATATGAAAAGTATCTACGGTATAAAGTAGTTCTATAATGTGGAGGTGATATCGGCCCTCTGAATGAATTTTGAGATTTTTGATCTAAAATAAAAAAGTTAATGACTTTTTTAATATAATATCATTTGTAATATCATTAATGAATATTTTAATGAATAAAGTAGTAATAGATTTATTATGCCAACAAGACTTCAAAATCTTAGCTGCGAGAGACAGAAATTTTCTCAGATAATCAAAAATATATTGAATCGTAAGGCAATACCGTTAAACTAAAATCATGTACCAAAATAGTTGCCAAAATCTAAAGTCCAAAATATATATATGACAAAATTACCAACTGAATTATACTAAATAGTTGGTGCTAGTTTTAATGTGAACAATCCATCTTTACACGTCTGAAGGACTTTTATTATATATTTTTTTTTATACATTTATTTAACGTCGGCCTATTTCCGCTACTGAGGCCTAACACCGACGCCTGTAGACGAGCTACCCCCAACCAGGAATTTTGCCGAACCTCTTCCCGTAAGAAGAGTAGGGATCTTTTACTTGCCTAACATTTAATAGACAAGGGACCGACGGCTTTACATCCCCTCCGAAGGATGGTATATCTCCTATACAACCCTCGCCTAAGGTTGTATAGCTTCCGCGCATACACTGATATACAAGCCGCTGGAAGATGTGTGAGGCGAGGACGCGGTTTCCGTTGGAATGGTCACCATCCAAGTACTAACTGCGCCTGTCGTTGCTTTACATCGCATACCGAAGTATGTACATAGTAAAGACGCACCTACGCTCGCCCCTTTATTATATTTTCCAAAATGGATATTAAACGTTCACAAAGAAGGGTTCAAATCGACTGTTTCAGACAGAGAATAATACAAAATCTACACTTACTGTTTCGTTTTGGCTTAACTGTTTCACTGATGGTCGAATTGGACGTCGTAACACTATAAATCTAACACAGTAAATACTAACACTTTCTTAAATTTAAACCTGAAAATGAATTTTGAAACATAAGAAAAAGGCAATATAAAGTTCCAAAATATATATTAAATCTTTAAAAAAAATATATGTTTTTAGCTAACGACTACACAAAAAGATTCAGTAAAAGGTTCAATGTTTATAATTTTAGTGGGCTCTTGCTTGCCTGTCTATTGACGTATTTTCAGTTCGATATCAATTTAGTTCGCTCCTCGGTGCTTAAAAATACTTGAATCGCAACGACTTTGAATACGTTCAGGCAAGGAGGTCCCATGCACATCTGAGTACATGGTAACTATACTTTTCTGACACCGAATCACTGAGGAACCGGTTTAGGGCAAATACATTTAAAACCCATCATTTTCCCGTCAAAATCGACTGCTAGAAAATGATAGGGCATTCGTAAAAGGGGTTTTATTTTCAAAATTTCCGAAGTTAAAGTCGGGTTTCGTTATACTTTCTAAATTTTGTGGTCCGGGCACATTACGTCCCCGTGCAGCGACATTTACTACACTTTCGAAGATTAGTTTCCAAGATTTTGGCATAAAAAACGCTCCGCAGAGCGAAAATGTGATTGAATATATAAAAACCTCTTCCAACGGCATTTTTACGTGAAGCTCGCTTTTCATGCGAAATGTTCGGATTTTGTTACAGTTTCGAAAAGTTCATCGAGAATTTTGGCGTGTTCTTTAACATTAACACTGTCCAAATTGTCTAAAATAATGAAAATTAATAACAAAATTACTTCTAAGGTGAGCATGTGTCTATTGAACATTAAAAAAAATCAAGAAACTTACCCAATTTTCTTGGACGATATAACTTGCTAATTAAATTCGATATAAAATCGGTATTAAATTTACATATATAAATTAAATTAGAAAAATTGTGGCACTTTTAATGCTGATTTTGAAACCGTCGAGGAATCAGAGCTAACTGCGATCGTCTTCTAGTTATTTTCAAAAAACTGAAATTTTGTGTTTTAGTTTTTGTCAAAAATCTAAAAAACGAACAATTGTACGAAGATAAAACTTTAACCTTCTAAAGGCACTCTCTTATGAACTTTCTAATAGAGTTGTTATTTTTTTTTTTGTGAAGCGTTTAGTTTCTGAGATACGACCCACAGTTTTCAATTTTCTTATGTGTGCCATATTGGATTTTACAGATTTAAAATCTACATTAAATTCTCGTTCTCCTGATGTGTAACACAAGTGGTTTATGTTCTTAGTTAGGACACCAAACAACGGTTTTTGTTTTCATGTTAAGTAGACTAAGTACAACGTGATAAATTGCATTATGACTGCATCTGTTTGATGCACATAGGTAGAGTAGGTGAATGTAACTTCAGTTCTCGGCTAACAGTGACAAGACGCACAACTTACGGTGGGAGTGAACTTTATCAAGTTGAAGAATTCTTGAGAATTGAAGTTATAGTTCAAGTAGGAATAAACCGAGACATAGAAAACGCAACAAAAACTTTACGACCTCATTAAAATACCGGTACTTCGCTAATTTCTTCAAAATGGTCCAAAAAATGTATTTATTTCTTTCGGCATCTACTTTTCGATGAGCAATAGGGCAATACTTTTAAAACATGTTCAAGCTTTAACTTTGAAACCATTGAGTGACAGGATGGGAGAGTAGAATAGAGGCCTTCAAACCTTTAAGATTCCATTTGGGAGATGTATATGACGCCTTGCTAAGCATTGAGGAAAACCACTAAATTGATAATTTATTAAAAGACTAGGCCTCGGGTTTTCTAAATTGTATTAAACAATTTAAGTTTTTGTGTTCATTAGTTATTTGGTATAAGAGACTAAATTGTATTAATCCAATAAGTAAGTTGATGCAAACAAAAGATTTTGATCTACCTTTGCACTTGATATTTTACAAAACTGTAAAATATTTTCCGAGAATCTTCGATTGGATTCGTCCTTCGATGAAAATATTATTGGTGCAAATGAACTTGCTACAGAAATTGACATAGAGGCTAATTTTGGATCAATAGTAATACGACACCGCGCAAGAAAGAAGAAAAAGAAACTTCTCATACGAAACACGAGATAAACCAATCGAAGATCCAAAAGAAAAATATAAAATAGTTTTTTTTATTTTACAATGAATTAAGCACTAAAAGCACTAGATGCTAGATTTGAACAACTTAGTAATCATAGTAACTAGTTTCAATTCTTATAATATATACGATTCAAATGCTACTTCCAAAGAAATGCTACTAAAACACTAAGAATTTAGAATGTATTATAACTGATAATGATTCTATTGTCATAAATGGGGTAGAATCAGCAGAGATAATTTCAGCAGTATCTGCACTTTTGGGCAAAAAAGAAAGCCTAAGCAATGTACTGAGCTTAATTAAAAAGTTAATTTTTTTTCCAATCCTTACTGTTGCTTTAAGAATATTGCTAACTATACGAATAACTGTGGCAAGTGGCGAAAGGAGTTTCTTTAGTTAAAATTAATTAAGAAATTTTTACCTTCGACTACTACACAAAATCGACTTAATGGTTTGGCCATTTTGGCAATTAAGCATGAAAGTGCTGATCAAGTAAATTTAAAAAGTGTAATAAAAAAATTTGCAGAACTGAAAGTGAGAAAAAATCACAGATCTTGCATTCTAAGCAAATGTCTTAGGCGTATTGAAAATGCCAGACAGAGCTTTTTATTTACTGCAGTACAAAGCTTGATAGTTAGAAATGATTAAAAAAGTCAAACACAGTACACACGAAGAGCCAGGAATTGCGCATAAGTAGTTCTCCTCCCATTTTTTCGGATTAAGTCAATAATACAAAGAAATAAATTTTCAATTTATTTGCAATTATTGTTTAAATTTATTTGCAGTTGTGTATTTATTTTACATTCACTATAATTTATATACAGTATTCCATCTACTTGCCATCCATTATTATTATATGTAAAACTAATTTTTTTGTTAAGCATTTTATATATTATTATAATTAGTTAGTTATATGTCTTAAGCATCACTCAGTATATTACTCTATATTTAGCAACTGTTTATTCGAATATTGTTTGCAATAAATACGCACCTAATTTTATTTTATTTCACAGTTAGCGTTTAATATTTCAGTCTCTCCAACCATAAGTCATAAATAGTTAGTCATTTTATAAATAAGTTTATCCTCCGTATTCCGTGATCCTGCCTCTGACTGGCCTCCACAGATCTTGCAACATATGCAAATCCCGAGCATCTCGCATGTCACGAAATACTCCCAACGTTTTTTTAAAGACAACTCCCATATACACATCACGCCTAGAAGTATTTTCAATACTAAAATTTTTTTGTGATTTTAGCGTAGTTGATGTTCCCTTATTTTATTTTCAAATTAATGGCATTTTGATTGATTGTGCAATAATGTACATTTTTAATAGCATTTAAAAATGTAAACAATTATATAGCTAACAATTTTTGGCTAGGTACAGATATTTCTTAATTAATTTCTTGTGTTTTGTACTACTTGATTGTATTATGTTATGTTACATGTTTCTTTCTAAATATATGCTTTTATTAAAATTTAAATAAAATGATTTGATATTTACTGAAAATAAAAAGCATGTACGGTCGTGACCAAAAAAATATGACAAGTCTTATAACGGTATTTTGCTAAAGTCTAGTTGTGTATATATCTAACTTTAATTTTTGTGACATTGTCAGTTAGTTGTCATAATTTATTGCAAGTGTGCAAAAAACTATATGCCTCATATAAGCGATTTAGTCAAATCTGGAGTTATTGCTAAAGCAGAAGATGAATGATCAATGAGACAAATTGCACTGCGTTATAATAGTGACAAAAATTCGGTGTGTAACATTTTAAGAAAGTGGAGAATAAACAGTACGATTAGTAGAAATCCTGGATCAGGGAGACGAAAGATATCAACTCAACAACAAGATTTGCAATTGGTAAATGCTTTAATAGAAAATCCATTTGTCAAGCTTGAAGGACGGTGATGATTTGCGTTAATCCTTGGATCATTAATAAACAAAAATTGTAAATAGTAGTTTAGAAGTTGAATTTAATTTAGAATTTTTTTTATTTTTAATTTACAAATTTTCAAAACAGAATTTTTTTTATTTTTAATTGTATATATGTATATATTAAAACAGGTTTTTCTTTGGTTTCCTGTATATGAAAAGAAAACAAACAAAAAATTCAAAGTATATAATAATTTATTATCTTAAACCGACAGGTATTAAACGCAAAAATTGCTTAAACAAGTTGGAGGGCAACAACAATATATTAATTAAGAAAACTCAATCTGCTCATCAGAAGGCATAACATCAGCCGCCCTGGCTCGTTTCGTTTATACTGTAAATATGTAACGCGTCGGGGATTTATATACATAAACAATGATGTAAACAATGATATAAATGAAATAAATGAGTTATATAGATTAAGTTGAAATGAAATGTAAATAGAATTTGAATAAAGATATTTTAATGGTTAATGGGTTCAAGATAACAACATCAATGTTCTTAACTGGCCCAGTCATCGTCCAGATCTTAACCCTGTGGAAGAAGTATGGGGACTACTCGTAAGAAGTATCCAAAAACGAAATGTGAGACCACGGAATGCCGAAGAATTACTGGAAATAGTAAATAATGCATGGGAAAATATTATACTAATGATTATTGTATAAGGTTATTTAATTTTATGCCAAACAGACTTATAGAAGTTATAAATAGAAATGGTGCAATAGCGAAATATTAATAGTTAGTTTATTGTTAAGTAGGATATCCTTTGTCCTCTGATCCAGGATTTCTACTAATCGTACCGTTTATTCTCCACTTTCTTAAAATGTTACACACCAAATTTTTGTTTATGTTATAACGCATAATTTGTCTCATTAACCATCCATCATTTACTTTAGCAATAACTACAGCATTAAAATAAAAAATAAATTAAAAGTGATATCTGTTTTATTTCGGCTACTCATTACATATTCAAATAGAGACAGATTTACATTAGAAAAAAAGCTGTCTTATTTTTTCTGCTCACGATAGTACCTTTACTTAAGAAATATATATTCTCAAGGGGCGACAATCTGTCTTTTTATCCGGGGCGACGTAACCGCTAGAGCGGGCGCTGGTATTCCCTACGCCAAACATCCTTGAGTTGAGGCTGTTAACTATATAATATTAATTGCAACAGCGATGCAACAAGTTAGATTACCTGAAGTCTTGGCGATTATGAACATGCGAGTCATGTAAGTGTAGAAGTTTCAGGAGTCTGAAACTTAACTCGAATTGTAATGCATGACGTTCACTACAGAAATTCCTAATTTGAGAAGCACCCTTACGGCCATTATTATCGCTGCTTATCACTGCAGAAAATTAAGCTTCCATTTCATAACACCATTGCATTTACGTCCTAAACTATCAGACTGTTTGTAAATACTCATCTATACTGTATGCATGTTTGTACTTTAGTTAGTCTGAAATTGATACTCAAAAAATCTGGATTTGCTAAATTCATTTGTTCGAATACTAATTTGTTTAATTCCAAACTCTTCCATTTAATTATGAATAATTCTTTAGTTTTCAACTTATTTAATTTAATTTTTTTGTATTTAACTTATTGGGTTAGTTGGGTTGGTATCGGGTTACTATACCTGCTGCCGAGTTTACTAAATGAAAGACGGTGCTAAAATAAATTGTACATAAACCCCTGTCATAATACGCTGAGGTCAAATGTCGAATAAAAAAGAATATTTGTGTGAGTGCGGTACAGATTCAGCAAAACTAGTTTTAAAAATTCCAAAGTAAACGAGTGCAAGAAAGAAAACAAAATTTCGGAACAGACAGTTGGATATACTACTCCCAGCACGCTCCGCACTTCGTGAAATCTTATTTTTATCGCCTTGTCGTGTATCAACGTATCTGTATTGTCGGACAAGCGGTATAGTAAATTGCAGTAGGCGTAATAGCACCCTAAAGCCGTAAAACGAGATGGCAGTGTGACATCGGCGGAATGAGGAAATCTTGTTACACTGATTATTGCAATCAATGCTCTCGGGAATTACATTCCGCCGATCTTGATCTCTCCAAGAGAGTATTTCAAACATTTTATGTTGAAAGGAGCACTCGCTGGTAGTATTGGCGGCTGTGCCATATCTGGGTGGTCAAACGAAACTCTCTTCCCACAATTTTTGGATCATTTCATTCATCATACAAAGTGATCTAAAGAGCAACCAATTTTTCTTTCGCGGATAATCATGAATCACACTTATCCATTGAAGCCATTGTTTCGAGTACGAGAATTTAGAATTGTTATTCTAACTTTTCCACTCCATATTTCACACAGACTTCAACCTCTCGATTTGTCTTTATATGGTCCACTGAAGGCTTACTAGTGTTATATACACGCCTACTCCACTGCCTCAAAGAATATACGGAAAGGGCCAGAGACACCGCGAAGGATAGACTCGAATGTTCGAGAATAAAGCGCCTCAGTATATGTGGAGCGGATGCCACGCACGGAAGACAGTTTTATATTAGGAAATTGTAAACACGTAACACTATGCAATTAAATATTTTCCCTGTCAATTCGGATATTTTTGGGGATAGTAATTTTTTGTAGTAAGAGATCGCCATCTTCCTATGAAAATATCGATTCAATTGCAACGACTACAGTGGAGATAAATTCATTACCGGAAAATATCCCTTTAAGGGTGCGTTACCAAGGTCAAATAGTGCGCAATATATCCTCATTCTTATTTTACATTCTTCTTAAAAACGAGCCAACAGAATTCAGAATTGATTTCATTATGTAAACTAGCAAACTTAAGACACCCAGGTAGAACACTAATATTGAACCAATATTGGTTTAATATTACAAAAACGTTGGCTCAATGTAAAAAACGCAACGTTGAACCAATAAAAAATGTGAAAATTTTTGTATATAAACTAGATATTGGTTAAGCTATATTCAACAAATATTTAAAAATCATATCATATAATATTTTATTTCAATATAAATTATTATTTGAAATCATATATTGGCCCAATATTTAATGAAAATTTAGCCTAATGTGCCCAAAGGTGATAAAGCTATTTCTTGTAATTTTCATAAAGTACAATTTATATATATATATATATATATATATATATATATATATATATATATATATAATATATAATTATTATTATTTTAAGAACCTCACTAACAAGATCTAGAAGTGATTGTAGTAAAACTTCCAGCTGAAATATTTAACCTGTGTATGGTAGGTATAACTACATCATCTGTAAAATTACTAAAGGCATCTTGTGCCGTTGTTAGTACAGATTAGGTGAGCATCATCACAGTGAATTTCTCTTTGTCATTATTGAATCATATTGCTTGGAGACCCTAAGTCAGAAATTGTACGCTTGTACAAGCATATTTCAAGGAGAGCCATCTATGCAACTTATTGCAATCAGCCTAGGCGCAGCATGACTATCCAATATAGATATAAATCAGTTAAATAATATTATTTAAAAGAGAGTTTAACAATATAATCTCAATATGAATATTCCGATATTTTAAAATTAAATTCGTTATCAGTCGATGTTTGTTGTGCCATATTACTAAAAACTGAATAATAACATATACACTTTCCAGTATTGGAAAATCAATATTTATTGGTATTAGAAAATATTCCCTAAACAATATAATTTTACACATAGTTGACAAATATGAGTTAAATATGAGTTTTCAAATATTTTAGAATCAATATTAATATTAGTTCAATATTTTTGTTAAAATTTCAATGTATCTATATTGATCCAATATTGAACCACACGCTCCAGCCAATATTATGTTCTACCTGGGCAAGGACCTATTATATTTTATATTGTAATCCTAGGTAAAATTAAATTTTCAAAATTTTCTCTTCCTTGATTATTCGACGCGAACGTCCCAAATGGCCATAAATTGTTTTATATTCTACAAGGGAACTTAAGTATTCAAATAAAATATAATACGATGTATAATAATGAATATAACATGAAAAAAATTAAAAGTCTGCATAATATTTGCTCCTATTAAAGTTTAATGTCGAAAACGAATTTGTTAAATTTCGTGCAAAATAAACTGCTGGCCACTCGAACTTACACATAGAGAATTTTAGGCAAAATTTAAAGTTCAATATTTTCAACAGGAATGCAAATTTTTGAACGCGGCTTGCGAATTTTAAGAGCTAGTTTTTTTCGGATTAAGCTGCATGACGTATATTTATCGTAGGACCATAAGTTTATTATATACGGGGTGATCAATGAAGTCACGCAAAAAATCAAAAAGTTTGTATGAGTGAAATTTCCGCAAAAAATTTTTTTGGTCGTTGCAATATGGTTCGTTACTAAGGTAACATCAATATCTCTAGACGGTTTTGTCAGTTTTTGGGATTAAGGCCCTTAGGCCTTGTACACACTACTCAACATAAAATTTGGATACCGAAATTTTTAAAATGCTATAACTTGACATTGGATTGACGGTTCTTGATGATTTTTGCGGATTTGGAATCCTTATTTCACGTAGATTTTCTATGGTCTAAGCATTTTATTTGAGGGTTGAAATTTACACATTGTGCCGGGTCGATAATAAACAAAAACGTAGCGACAAGAACAAGTTTATTACATTATATTCTACAATGTACAAGATTGCTTAACAACGGCCAAAAGTCAATTCTTAAAAAATTTATAATTCTAATTCTGGTAATTTTTAATAATTAAAACAAAATTTAACTAAAAAACTAAAAATGAATTTAATTTAAACTTAAATTAAAATTACCTAATTAAAATTAGGTACATTAATTAAAAAAAAGAGAAGCTAATATTTTGTTGGTCCTCCTGCTCGTAATATTATTTCCCGACATCGATTTGGTAGAGTATCCACAAGATTATTTATAAAATCTTGTGGAATATTCTCCCATTCTTCACGAATGGCCTCACTGAGCGTTTCTAAGGTTTCAGGGGGTACATCAAGAGATCTTACTTTAAGTTTTAAATAAGACCAAACGTGTTCGATGACATTAACATCCGGAGACTTTGCAGGCCAGTCCATCCTATTGATGTTTTGTGCCTGCAAAAACTCTGTGATCCTTCGCGCTCTGTGAGGTCGAGCGTTGTCATCCACCAATAGAAGTTCTGGGCCGTAATGTCGAGCAAAAGGAACAAAAATAGGTTCCAAAATTTCCTCCTGATAAACAGTAGCATTAATGATTTGGTTGGTAATGAATAGCTCGGTTTTACCATTTCTTATGATACCTCCCCACACTGTAACACCTCCGCCACCAAATGCTTCTTCAGGGTCCATATTTTCCTCCAAATATCGCTGATTTGGCCTTCTCCAAACTAAAATTCGGCCATCGGAGTGAAACAAATTAAATCTTGTTTCGTCAGTAAATAAACAATGGCTCCACTCTGCATTACCCCAATTCGCATGCCGATTTGCCCATGCCCGCCTATTCGCTCTATGGTGTTGTAATAACCGCACACATTTTGCTCTGCGACGGGCTCTATAATTTAAAATGTTTGGCATTATGTTATATTTTTAAAAAAAAAATCTCACCTCAAGTTGTTTTTATTTAATGTTCTTCTCACTGTTCTGTCCGAAACTCTCACCCCCGTTTGTTGCCTTAAAGAGTCATTTAGTTTTCTAGAGTTCTTTGTTCTATTCCGCATAGTTTCTCTCATTAAAATTCTTTCGGTTCTTCCGTTTATTTTTTTTGTATGTCCACCCCCATGCCCATAAATATGTTGACCAGTAGTTTCGACGCGGCGGATCAAATTATAAATTGTCTTTCGGCTGACATTGTAAATGTGCGCAATTTGCTGTTTTGACATTCCTTCGTTGAGAAGTCGAATGCAATTTTCCCTTTCTGCCGTGGTTAAACGCCTCATATTAATTAAACTTTACAAAATTATAACATTGAAATGTGTCAGATTATTTCTAAAATAATGTAAACAGTTTTTAATTGCATAGCAACAAATTTGTTTTTCCAATGCCTACTTTGAAATTGACGCGTCGCGTAGAAATTACACCCGATCATAATTATGGGCTTGGGGGTGGACAAAGAACTCTGTAAAACTGAATGACTCTTTAAGACAACAAACTGGGGTGTGAGTTTCGGACAGAACAGTGAGAGGAACATTAAATAAAAACAACTTGAGGTGAGAATTTATTTTTACAAAAACTTAAATAATGCCAAACCTTAGAGCGCGTCGTACCCTACGTTTTTGTTTATTATCGACCCGGCATCATGTGTAAATTTCAACCCTCAAATAAAATGCTTAGACCATAGAAAATCTACGTGAAATAAGGATTCCAAATCCGCAAAAATCATCAAGAACCGTCAATCCAATGTCAAGTTATAGCATTTTAAAAATTTCGGTATCCAAATTTTATGTTGAGTAGTGTGTACAAGGCCTAAGGGCCTTAATCCCAAAAACTGACAAAACCGTCTAGAGATATTGATGTTACCTTAGTAACGAACCATATTGCAACGACCAAAAAAATTTTTTGCGGAAATTTCACTCATACAAACTTTTTGATTTTTTGCGTGACTTCATTGATCACCCCGTATATAATAAACTTATGGTCCTACGATAAATATACGTCATGCAGCTTAATCCGAAAAAAACTAGCTCTTAAAATTTGCAAGTCGCGTTCAAAAATTTGCATCCTGTTGAAAATATTGAACTTTAAATTTTGCCTAAAATTCTCTATGTGTAAGTTCGAGTGGCCAGCAGTTTAGTTGGGCGTTTTACAACTACATGGCAGCAGCATAGCAATGACATTGCTAGGATAAAGCAGGATCGGGCTCATAATTTGTCATTTTTAGTGTTTGAAATAGCGTTTAAAACTTGCTTTAATTATTTGCTCATATTAATGTTAAGAAACGACATTGTCTTTAAAAGTATTGCTGATTATATATTTTTGGGATTAATTACTTTTTATTTATTAAGATTGACAGTACTTTGATCCCTACCATAATACTAA
Source organism: Leptura quadrifasciata (assembly GCA_963675555.1). NCBI lineage: Eukaryota > Metazoa > Arthropoda > Insecta > Coleoptera > Cerambycidae > Leptura > Leptura quadrifasciata. Next base: position 201,110,841 of record OY776673.1, on the reverse strand, counting down.
AAAACCTGTCCAAATGAAGTAATGGCTATTTATATATCCCTTTTATTTTTTTCCAGTTTCTCTGAAGAAAAGTAGATAGTTACTGTGTTTTTTATGATTAAATATTTTATAATAAAAAAATTGCAAAAGATGCACCAGTTGTATTCATTATATTAGAACACTACAATTTCATTCAAACTTACTGCACAATTTCCGAATTAATATATGATTAATATATTAAATCTTGTAGGGAATTAAGGTTATAAATTATCTACGATTGTCGATTTTAGTAAAACTGATGTTAAAATGACAATTAAAATAGTACTCTTCGATCACAAAATACTAAAACATTTTTGAGATGGGAAACGCCCAAAAGTAATTTTTGTATTTTCCATTGTGGTATAGATTCTTATTAAGGGTGTACAGAAAAGTTCACTAATTTTCTCTCTATTAAATAACTACAAACATTTAAGTATTACATACGAACATGAATGAAGTTTGTACATTTCCTAGTGTTCTAAATACCTACGTATTTATTATTCAAACTATACTTACATCAAATTATACCACAATACTTATGTGTTCCTGATAGCTAAATTCAGTGATTTACTAAATACGCGCAGCCCACAATACTTCAAGATGTTCTGTGTGTCACCGAGGTTTTCTTTGTAACTGGTACATATAAACATAAAATTGCGTCGCGATTACAGTTCCTACGGTCCTGTACGCCGCCTAGACTAGTGTGGCTTCTGTGATATCGACAGGACGGTATAATGTGATTACTTACAAATTTACTCGCGGTTGATTGGTGCGTGCAAACGCACTCTAACTGCAACAAATACAGAGATTAATATCCCCAAATATACAACACCGCAACATACCAGTCTCTGTTGTAAACTAAACAACCTTTAAATATGTTAATTTTTTATTTTTATGGATTTTTTCTACCACATACTAACTTCTAATCACAAATTCTACAAAAGAACAATATTAATCAGTGTATTGGAAAAACGCCCGTGCCGTTTATGTCAGAGGCTATTTTTTGCCGACTAATACAATTTATAACAAAATTAAGCATAAGCAATTCTTATTCTATATGCTATGTATGTTAAAAATAAAAAAATATATAAAGCTTCTTTTCAATATCTTGTTAAATACAGAGAACAAAGTTGCTAGCTATATTTCTCTCCGATATTATTCTGGTAGAGCTAAGGCCGTCATTTTAGCACTCCGGCTGGGATAGTGGGAATATGTGGCGAGTCTTTGTGTTTAGAATTCGATTACGTATCTAGGTTGCTTGTTCGAAGATTAAAGGAATAAGTCGAGGACGGGGTTCAGTAAACTATAAGCATGAGCCGATGTTGTAGTTTCATCCTTGTATTAATAGTTTAAAAGAGGTTTACAAATATGGTAGCACTGAGGTTACGGTAAATTGTGACTGGCCTAAACATTTTTAGCAATAGTTACATTGTAGTTGATTATTAAAAATTGTTCATATTCACAAAAATCGTAGAGAATTAACGTGCCGATTCAAAAATACAATAATATACAAAGCACTCCATTTGAAAAAAAATAAGAAAATTCACTTTGAAATGTCCTGAATTAGCGCTAGTATAAAATACACCCTGTATAATCATAATCAATATTTTGGTGGTTGTGTCCCTTATCGACATAATTTCAAAATAAAAAGTTTTTATATTTTTTCGAATAACTCGGCAACGCCACCTCAAAAACCAAAAATCTGGAGGTCGTTGGAACGGTAATTTTGCGCCGAATTCATAAATGTAAAAATATATAGGATGTTCCATTAAAAAATAATGACCTCGAAGATGCTCCGCTGTAACGAGTCGCCCTGTATATATATATCAAAATATTTTTAAAATGTGCGCCTCTTGACACTATGACACTTCCATAAAAAAATAACTTTCCAAAGTCTTCTAATAAGGTTGATATTGGACTTTGACGTACTATTGGGACACCCTGTATACATGTATAGAGAAAAGGAGAGACAGAGAAATGCAAAATATTGTTAGAAATAGTATATTGTTTTATACGGAGTAAAAGTGATATTTTTTGTGTCGAAGATGGCAAGAATAGCCTAGACAAAGAATACTACTAGTTTTTATTTTTTCATTTCTCTTTCTTGAAGCGTCGAATCTGAATTAAATAAATAACTACTGTTATTTTTTCTTCAAAGATTTTTAGTGTCGTTCGTGAGCGGCAGTAAAAGACTGTTACTGCCGCTCAGAACTCGTTAGCGACAATAAGATATTAAGCAAGTTAAGAGAATTTTTTTCTCTAAAACGTTTTTAACGATTTTTATTAAATTTAACACATGGCTACTTCCTCAATATCAGTATAAGATAGAGGGATTAGTTGCTTCTATAAAATTAAGGGAGAAAAGTTGCAGGGGGTGTGGTTTAAAGAATTAAGTAATTTTTTTCCTGTAAAAAAATGTAGGTGAGGGGTAAAGTGAAAAGAATGAAATACTTATTTTCTCCAAAACATCAATACCAATTTTCATTAAATTTAATATACATAATATGTACTCCATTAGTACCACTATGAGATGGCATTACTGATACATTCTATTTTCTTCTACAGGGAAAGAATCTGTGAAAGACGGGGTTAAAGAATTGGTAAAAGTAAAGTTATTTAAGAAAATCGGTCCGCGACAACTCGGACAAACTTTCCCATTTAGGAGTAGACCATTAAACCATTAAAAAATTCTTTATTGATTATTATATACATGTCATTTTTAATATATCATTTATCTCATTTATATTTCAGTTTACAATATAATATGCCGGGTGTTAGAAAAGTATGGGAACGGTGGAAAATCTCGAACAGTTTGCATCAAATCGAAAAATAAAAAAATACGTGTAAAAAATTGTTCAAAAGACTATCTACTGATACTAAAATGACCTCCCCACCCACCACCCTGTGGGTGGGGCGACGGGCAACTTTAAAAGTTCAAATGGAAACTCCTATTTTTTTAATTGCGGAATCGGATTCTACGGCAAAAAATACGTAACTTTTATTCCGAATATTCATTTTTTTTTATTCTTGCATGGTGTCGCTGTAATTGCAAAAAATGAAAAGAAAACATTACTATTTCAAGAGGAGCGTCTTGTGCCCATAAAAAAACGTCCAATTCAAAAACTGAAAAACACATATTTGTTATTTTTACGAAATCTATCCAATGGCATAGGATTCGACTCTCCCACCCCTAACCCAGTGGGTGGGGCGGGGGGCAACTTTGAAATTTGTAATGAAAATCCCTATTTTTTATAGCGGATTCGGATTCTACGGCCAAAAGTACGTGAATTTTATATTGGGCATTTTTTCTATTCTCGCAAGGTGTCGCTGCAATCGCAAAAAATTGAGTGGAAACATGAAAGTTTTGAACGCATACTTTAAAAAATACGAAAAGTAAAACTACTGATCTCAGAGTGAATGATTTCCCGAGCTGTTTTGAGAACAGTGATTTTACACGGTCGTGCGGAAATTACAACAACTATTAACATTCTGTAAATTTATTAGCAGCTAGTGATTTTCAATTTACATTTCTTACAGGGAAATAAAAAAATCGATTTTAAAAAACTATCAGTGATTTTACCTCTTAACTCAGCCACTTCAGACAAGTTCTTGATCCCAGCCAGTGAAGGCAAGGAGGTAACTCAGCCATTTAAGGCAAGGTGAGGATTTCGGCCAGTTGAGGCAATTAGTTTACAGCTTAACTGCTACACTAGCAGGTTTTAATTTCAAGATTATAGCAGGTATTCAAAATTGTGCCCATTGACTTCTTGACATTGTCCGAGACGAAGGTAAAAATTTTCAATAGCACTTTTTATCATTTGAGGTGGTATTTCTGTAAAAATGTTTATTATGCGTTGCATCAGCTCTTCCAAATCACGAGGTTTAGTGAAATAAACCTTACCCTTCACGTAGCCCCAAACAAAATAATAATCAAGTAGCGCGAGGTCGGGAGATCTTGCTGGCCATACAATAGTTCCTCTTCGACCTATCCCTCGATTTTCGAAAGTACCATTCAAATAGTCCCTAACAATATCGCAATATCCCGATAGTATGGAGGAGCCCCATCTTGCTGGAACCAAACATTATCGAACTCATCACCAGTAATCTTTTGTATTGCGGGAACTACTTGATTTGTCAACATTTCCATCTATGAAAAACGATCCTATGATCCGATCGCTGAAAACTCCTGCCCAAACATTTAATTTTTGTGGATACTGCGTGTATGTTTCAAGCATCCAGTGAGGGTTTTCGTCACTCCAATATCTGAAATTATGGCGATTAACTTTTCCACTGAGTTGAAAGTTGCTTCATCTGAGAAGACAAGTAGAGATGACAAATAATTTGGGTTTTGGTTACTTCTTTCCATCATTAATTCACTAAATTCAAGTCGCCGATCAAAATCATCTTCATTTAACTCTTGGTGAAGGTGAATTTTGTAAGGATGAAATTTCAAAAGTTTCAAATACTTATGAACTGAAAATGCACTCACATCAAGCTGTTGACTGGCTTTTCTGATTGATAACCTTCGATTTTCAACAAATGCCTGGGCCACGTCCACTTGTCGAGCTTCCGATGTTTCAGATTTTGGTCTTCCAGATTTTGGGCGATTTTCATCTATCCTTGTGTCTAGGAATCGTTTGATGGTACGGGACACAGTAGATTTCGAAATTCCCACTTGATCTACACGGAAAGTTTCGTCGAATAAAATCACAACTTCTTCATAGGACCTTTCTTTATCGCCCCACCCTCACATCATTAAACGCCTCTACAAAAGTTGGAAGGAACTGAACGTTCTCGTAGAAATTTCACAAAACAAATACTGTTATTAAGAACACTTTAAAAAAAACATTCATAAAAACCAAGATATCGCAGATATTGTTTTTTAAACTGAATGTTTTTTTGTCAACACGCGTAACTAGAGTTTGTAAATATTTACAAACTTGTGGACGCTTAAGGTTTATTTCAATTTTGTGCGATTGCAGCGACATCTTGCGAGAATCGAAAAAAATGCCCGATATAAAATTCACGTATTTTTGGCCGTAGAATCTCAATCCGCTATAAAAATAGGGATTTTCATTACAAATTTCAAAGTTGCCCCCGTCCCACCCACTGGGTTAGGGGTGGGAGAGTTGAATCCAATGTTTTCTTTTTATTTTTTGCGAGTACAGCGACACCATGCAAGAATCGTAAAAAATGTCCGGAATAAAATTTACGTATTTTTTGCCGTAGAATCCGATTCCGCAATAAAAAATAGGGGTTTCCATTTGAAATTTTAAAGTTACCCCTCGCCCTACCCACAGAGTGGTGGGTGGGGAGGTCATTTTGCTATCAGTAGATAGTTTTTTGAACAATTTTGACACGTATTTTTTTATTTTTCAACTTGATGCAAACTGTTCGAGATTTTCCACCGTTCCCATACTTTTCTAACGCCCGGTATATCCCGACGCGTTACATGAATGCCTTAGCATTGAAACGTTACGGGGGCCGATGTCATGCCAAACTAATATTTATATTAAAATTACTATTATGGTAGTAATGCTGCTTTTCTTTGCAGATCAAGCAATTTTTATTTAATTTTTTTCCTAACGGTTTTAGATAAATTAATGCATTTTCTCTCCGATATTAAATTGTGATTCAGTATGCAGGAAACTAAAATAAAAGAAAAAAACCTGCTTTAAAATAACTATTTACAACTCAAAATTTACCGATGTTATCTTAACAATATAGTTTGGAGTATTATTTACAATTTTCTATTTACACATTTAAGATTTTATTTACGAATTTAAATTTTACTTAAGATATATATACAAATGCTAAATAATTATACTTCAAGACTTTGCCAATTGTGAGTTTGATCTAAGGGTTACCTTTCGTGATAAAGGGGTAGATTTTCATGTATATATTTATGTGTATGTACGATGTTATGATGCGCTCTAATTTATGTCATATGTTTAGTGATCTCTGAATTCTGTGTCTTATATTAAAAAAAATTTGTGAGGTTTCATTAATGAACTAATGTACCCTGGTCCCGCCATCGAATCTTTTCATCGTCTTATCTCTATTTGTAATATAAATTAATGTAATTTTGTAAATTTTTATCTCATTATTGTTATTTTTATATATTTTGTTCATTATTTTCTATAATTGGGTGTCAACCTGTTGAAAATAAACATATTATTATTATTATTTCGTCTCAACCAATCTTGTTAAATTTTAAAACATTTTGTTTTAACACCTTGTCCCTGCAACCTCCCTCCCTGCATTTCTTAGGTATAGCCGGTCATGCTACCTTATGCTACTACTAAGTCAGTATTCATGTGTTAAATTTGATTAAAATTGTGAAATTATTTAAAACTCAACAGTGTCAGTGTTTTTTGCATTTCTTTAAACAAACAGTTGTCTTCGGACAACCTAAAGAGCGCTGCCGCTAGCCAAGGATGTGCTCTTGAAACAGATATGATAGGCTGATTGAAACATAGCCATGTTTTATTAGATCCGAAAGTAAACTAAATTTTGCAATATTTTCTTTAATGAAGGCCTTCTTTGTGAAGGCCCGTTTGTTTTTTCGAGCTATATTGCTTGTACAAGCAAATTTCAAGTCTCCGATCAGCAGCAAATCGTGCTCATGCAACTTGTAGAACAATTTTGGTATCGCCATTTGATATGTCTCACTACAACTACAACTACAACTATAAACAAATGTGCTGACCGACTCTGCACTTAGCGCTTCTCACTTCTCACCATCAGTATATAGTGACTATTACCGGTATTAAATATTTTAGTATTTTAGTGGTAAATTTTATGAAAATTTTTGATTTGTAACACTGAACGTCCCTTGAGCATGATCATAACAACCACGGGCCTAATATGCATGGACGTCCTGCAGATCTTCGAATGTCCAGACGTTCATACTACATCTCTGGGCTATGTTGAACACAGTTAAAATCGATTTCATCCATCTTCTATTACTCATCAGTAACCATCTTTCATAGCAGGATATATTAAATAAACTGGATATCTGCACGGAGCCAATGCTCTTGACTGTGACGACAGATGACTGAGGTCGAACAGAACTATTGCTCTTTACCCCAAATCATCGCTGTAGACCGGGACCGGCCTCGTACGGACTGGGCCTGCCTTTTCGTCACTCGTCACTCCCGCTCACAAATGTGAGAAGTGTGAGCGATGTCGGCAGACCTCCCCTGGTCCTAGCCATAAAAAATTCCTAGCTCACTGCTCCCAGGAGGAAGATTGTCGCGAGCGAGGATGGCTGTTGCCGCTCTCGTCCTGTGGTTTTTGTGCATAGGAATGACTGCCGGTACACATGACGCCAAGTGGCATCCGGGTCATCAGTATGGTAGCATGAGCAACCCCCCTCGTTCTCTTAATTATCTAGAAAAACAAGCAGTGCACAAAAAATTATAACCTGTATACTACTGCACTTATTACAGTACTCTTTCTTACATTTACAATAAAACACGATAAAAACAAAACGTGTGCAGAGCGGGATGCCAGGATAAGCATATTTTATCCATTACCTTCGATTTAACAAAGTGCATTTAACAACTACCAGAGAGCTCTAGGATATATAAAAGATATGCGAATTTTATGAAGGGATTGAAGTCTATAATAAATACTTTTCTTCACACTCATTAATAATTATGTAACTTCATTTCTAAATATATAACTGCACGTGTCATCTACTAGGTAGTTCTTAAACTAAAATTTAGCTTATTCCTTCGCTCAGGGTAAACTTTAACGTCTATTACGCGCTTTCTAACATGTTATTTCGCCTTAGTTAAGTACTAGACTGTCATTGATAGATGTCGCGACGATAAATTGCACTGTTTAAAAAATAATGATGTTAACAATCTTTTAGAAAGATTATTGTTAACACTGAAAATGTGTGGTAGAAGTCTATGGTGGCAGACTAATACAAAGCAAACTAATACACAAGTTTTTCATAATCACATATTTCGGTGCAGCACCTCTCGTGAGCTCGTGGAGTTCCTTTTAAATGTGCCTGCAACAAGTCATATTCTGCCGTTATTGCTAGCGTACTTCTGCAATGGGGAACATTCTCTTTTATTTTATCCGCTAGAGTGCACCAGCCGTACTCGTTTGTTTGTTCGTCAATGTCGATACGAAAAAATATGTCTGTCACTCTTTAGGACATATACTTAGGATGAAAAATGAAAACTTATTGCTGTGTACCAAAGTGCTCTAACACAGTAGGACATTTATTTCCTAAACGTTTCCGACAAACTATTTAAAGATTTTATATGATACAAGTTACAAGTTGAGAATGAATATTAACCGAGTACGCATAGCGTCATCTATTGGATATATTAGGAACTGGCTTGGATTGTTCCCCATCATTACCCATTATAACCAAAGAAAAATTCTTTGATTATAACAATTATAACATAAATATCCTAAACAGGCCGCACAACAGGTGCGTACATTATCCGAATATTATACCTTTTAGATTTTCCATAACTGTTTAGTAGTGTAGTTTAATGTATACCGCAGGACACATAAATTTCCCAGTACTCTACCACAACAGTTCAATAAAGTTATTACCAAAATTAAAATTCATAAGAATGCTACCATAAATTAATAATATAATAAATATTAAGTTGGCTTCGGTTTATATTACAACTGTTTAGGCATAGACTAAGGAGTATCTTCTATCCTCCGTTGCCTCGCTCACATAATTCAATAACCGGAAGTAATAGTACATGTTTTAACAAAATTATAATTTTAACCAAACTATAATTTAAACTATATGTGTTTTAAACACATAGGGTATTAGGTACTTTCGTTCGTCTTGAACAAACTGAACACAATCACTAAACAGCCAATTGTGTTGAGATATTTTTCAAATTCTTGATTTCTATTGGTTGCTTACTAGTCACAATCACTTTTCATGACGAACGAAAGCAGCTTATATTATTAAAGTCCTAAACACAGTGTTTAGGACTTTAATAATATTCTAAGGTCTAAGTACTTCAAATTTCAAGTTTTTCACCTATACCTCTATGAAATTTATTCATCATCTGATCTATATTATCTTTACCAAACAATTTCAACTAGGGCATCTGGGCGTAACGTCACATTTTTCAAGGGCACTGCTTAAAGGAAATACAAATAACAAAACATTAGAAACGCATTTTATAGACCAAGAGCTACTGAATGTTTTAATTAGACTCTGAGAATTTCCTTTAACTTATGATCCTTACTTATGGTGCGTGGTCCCGTTTAAAGAGACAACCCTACGTAAGGTCCGGGTAGGGACCTTTTCGTATGAGGGCTATTTTTTTGCAAATCAATATCTTCGATGTCTAAAAACCACTTTTCCAAAACGCCAAAACATTTGAACACTACACTCGAATACATTACTCGACGGGAGTTTCGCTAACCATGTTCAGTAATCAGAGATTATTCGTCTCTCGATTATGCTGATATGGTTAGCAAAACGCTCATCGAGCACTGTATTCGAATGTAGTGTTCAGATTTTTTGGTGTTTTGTAAAAGTGGTTTTTATAATATATTGATTTGTGAGAAATTGTCCTGCTATTTAAACGCCGTCACCGCCAGGTCTGGGACCCAGCGATGAGTCATCTCCTACGCACCTTAAAAGTTGAAGGAAAAATTCAGTATCTCTTGGTCTATTAGTTCCTTCTAATAAATAACACCCCTTTAAGTAGCTGCTACGCTTTTACTTAAATTTTAGTGAAAATTAAAATTTAAATTAAATTATCTTTTTTGGTCTATTTTAAAGTACGAGCCCAAGGCGAGTGTTATAAACCATATGGGTAAAAAAACATTGTAGTCCCGAGTTATATACAAAAATGTTTGTATCGTCATTCAAAATTAGAAAATAATATAATTTTGTAAAAATCACTTTTTCTTTATTTTTCACTTGTCAATAATAACATTGTTTTGATTCATTGAAACTGTCAAATAAATGTCATTATTTATTTATTATATGCTGTTACAAAAAATAATTTTTACTGCTGATAAGAGAAAATTCTCATAGAACCAGAAAAAAATTGTTAACTTGCGTATGATGTACATTTTATTTGTTCTCTACTTGTACATATTATTTAAATAAAAAATTTAACCATATCCTAACAATTTCAACAAGCGTGACTTTTCAGTGACAGAAACGTCAAAGACCGAAGATTGACATCTAACAGCCCTGAATACGCAAAAGAACAGACAGACAAGTATCTACTATTTTTATAAAGCTATGTACTGATATCAATGTGCCAGAAATTATTTTACATTAAGCCTAGAGCGTGGCCTCTAAGTTCACAAAACAATTAGAAAACCATTAGAATATTAGAGAATATTAACAATACTAACTTATAAAATTAACTACTGCCAGTGTAAAATTTTTACAAAGATAACGAATGACCTCTCCTTTTTCTCGTCTTCATCCACTTTTATACATTGCAAAATCTCAATTTATGCTTGCATATATATTTGAATAAAACCAGTGGTCGCAGGCGACTCGTGAAAACTAAACTAAACCTGTTTGTGATGTCAAATCACTCAACGGAAGTGGAAATCATCCATCTTTCTTTTGGTTGTTGATTGTCAAATAGATAGGAACACACGTTGGTTAATTAGGATTTATTCCATTTGAAAGGTATATATTTTATTATATTATAAAATAAATACAACCGAATATATTCTCAGTATTATACTAATGCAATTTTGTATTAAGCGACAACTTAACCTATTTCTTTATTTGCAGCATGGCCCCAAGGTACGAAATTGCAGTGGGTCTTCAAAGAGGTCACAAGACAACAAAAATTTCCTCCAAAAACACCAAGGCGCGTCCCGCCAGGCAAAAGGGTGTGCAAACCAAGCACACGAAGTTTGTCCGAGATCTTATACGTGAAGTAGTAGGCCATGCTCCTTATGAAAAGAGAGCTATGGAATTGCTGAAGGTGTCAAAGGACAAGAGGGCTCTTAAATTCCTCAAACGTCGTCTTGGCACACACATTCGTGCCAAAAGGAAGCGTGAAGAATTGTCCAACATCTTGACCCAAATGCGTAAAGCACAAGCTACCCATAAATAAAATGTATTTTTTTTTTAATTACGTTAATAAAATATAAATGCTAGTGCAGTGTTTGATTTGGCCAATAATAAAATTCGATTTTATTTAACCATACAGCATCAGTTTCTAAAATTCGAAGTGTGTTATCAAAAGGAAAATCTAATCGGCCATCACACAGCATTAAATTTTAATGTTGATAATCATCTTCTCAGAGTTTGTATTGTACAATAAAAAATGGGGTACAAGTACAATGAAAGGAACTCCTAAGAAATTAAAGATTTATGTAAAATTTTTCAACTAATACTTCCAAAGGTTTAATTGCTTAAATTGGTAATTTCTATTTATTGTACATTAAATTCTCTTTTAACATAGTACATTAGCACCGGTTTATTAATGTAAAGTTATTGGTAACTATAGGGTAAATATCCAGAAAAACTATAGATTTTTTTATAGTTAGTACTACTCCTGCGTTTATAATCTGTTCTTCATCGAGTAGGTGTATTTTAACCGAACAATACATTTTTACTTGTTTTTTAACAAACAAAAAAAAAGTCTGAATGGAAGTACGTTTCAGAATAGATTAATAAAAAATATAAGTCACATAAGGTGATAGACAGAGAAATGTAAGCTTATCTTGTTTTACGGTTTTAGAGAAATCAAAATATACCCAATATCTCAACTGTATAAGACGCAGTGCATCTCTTATTTTTAAACTGATCTTAAATAGATTAATTGATATATCAGTATCATTTGAGAATCTTACAGTATTTCTAATATGGCCCAGCTACGAATACTTATCTACATAATAAAAAGTAAATAGATATTGGTTCTGTGTATGTACTTAGTCTTAGCAATAGTACGGCCAGTATATTCAAGCAAAATTTCTTTTTTCAGGACCTTCCGATAAGCTAAGCACCAGGGCACTGCATTCATTATGGTCCCAATCCCTGTTTTTCAATGCTCGTCTGGTTATTTCCTGTAGCCGTAGAGTGCTATAATCACTCAATGTGCTTAACAAGGCAACGGTTTCAGCACCAAGTGCTTTTCATTGGTCTAACAAGTATTTTGGCACCTCGTACAAGTAATAACCATGCTCGAGAATAATACTTAACTTCTGCGATTTAATGGGTCTGACTTAAGCAAAATCTTAATCGATTGTTATTCACAGTCATGTATCCCCAAGTGCAACTTCTACTCATTTATTATATAAATCTCAATATTTTCTTACCTATATTAATTTCCCACTTCTAAAGATCATTCTTATTATGCCAAGTTTAATGACTACTTAAAAAATGAAAAGCAATTTATGTAATAAATAAATGTTTTAATAATTGTCAATTTATGGTACAAAATATTATAAAACCAATGATAAGCTTTCTATATCATCTACAATTGCCTCATCCCAAGGTCCATAAATATTGTCTTTGTACTTCTGATATTTTACAAAAAGTAATGGACAAACCACTATTATCATGAAAATAGTAACAAGAAACAATATCGTCGCAAGACTGCCAATTTGAACTAGGAAGTAAAAGTCAAATAACAATATGATTAAAGTCATCAAGACAGGTTTGCGAATTTCATTTCGTAGTAAAGGAAAAAGAACAAATGTTTCAGTTGCTACTGTCATGAGAATAAACGCATGATGGGCTGATGATAATCTGGAGGCTAAACAAATCGAGGCAAAAACAGCAGCACTAAGCGATAAACTCTTGGAAACTATTGCTGCACTTACTCCATAATCGAAAAATATCAAATGTATCAACATCATAAAGAATGTCATGTTGTATATCGTATCAGTACTTATAGTATCCGTTAGAGTATGTAAAACGGGAGAAAACAATTGTCCAAACACAATAAATGTAAGTACAGTTCTCAGATCATGTCCTAGTTTCTGTGTTATGCCTGCACTAAATAATAATAGGTAATAAATAAAGCCAAGGATAGTTAAAAGGCTGCTCCAATTTAATATTACCGAAGGCTCAACCCAATCATTAACTAAATAAAAATATATAATCACAAAAGCCACAACGGTACAAAATTCTTGTAAGAGTAAATTAGCTCCCAGGACAGCTTCTGACAAAGTTACTTCTTTAAATTCTATATTTTTGCGTAGGTCTCTCAGAAAGATTTTTTTATCAGTGTAATTATCCGGGTAACCTTGTTTTTCATAAAGAACTTTTTTCCATGGTTTCCTCGCGGCCATTTCCCGCTAACAAATTAATTACACCTAAAACGAGGCGTGTAAGATTTCTTTCAGAGAAAATTTATGGTTTCATGTCCACAAAACTATTTATTTGCATTTATATTTTACTCACTCCTCACTCCAATAGACTTTTCAAAGTCACTATCCTCCTCTTCTTCTGGTTTGGTGTTCTTGCCATTGATAGATACCCTCTACAGTCTACAAAGATTACTGTGCCCTCTGCATAGAAGCAAAAGCGCACTAACTTAGCGTCATGTAACACGTAAGCATTAAAATACAGAATGGCAAATCAATCATCAATATTTTTTAAAAAGAAAATGTTAGAAAATCATACTTACACAGAAAACTCGTTTGACTCAACGCTCATGTGACACAGCCCTAACCGATATTGACACTAATACGAAACTAACTTCATTTGTTTTACTTTTTCGTTTGAAGTTTGGCAAGTGACACATCCTTGAAAGAAACGTCAAATTTAAGTATTCTAGAACTGACGTGTTTAATAAATACAACGATTTTATTTCTTGCAGTAAAAGCTACAACATGGTCTACATAAATGGTGAGCGAGCTTAATTATATTACTTAATAGGATGCAATTCGTAAAAAATTATGTTTCAGGTGGTAAGGTATACGAAAGTCCCCCTTGGAGTGTAGATAGGGTGGTCAAAATGTTCTATGGAGTGATAGCATTCATCATACTTTTGTAAGTTTTGTTTAATTGTTCATTAATAATGTTATACTAACAAAATGCACATATATTGTACTGAAGTATTTCTATTTATATTTTCCCATCTGGTGTATATACCTTTTAATCAAAGGTCAACCGATGGGAATAGTAGTTTGTGCAACAAGTGTGGATATGATAGCCATATCGATAATCCACTCGAGTTGTACAGTATACTTTCTCTACGACCGGATTAAGAAAAAACTACAAATAATAGTTTTAATCAAATTTTAATATACAAACTTAGCTACTGCTTAATCTTATGCTCTAGGTGAAAACATTTTATAAAAGCGGCAGTAGCCTAGTGGTTATATCTAGACTTCGAAATGCAAGAGATCATAGATTCAATCCCCACATATAGCTACTTTTTTTTGTCATAATATATCTCTAAAATTTTGTCTGTATATAATAATTTCAATAAAATTTTAGGTGGTATACCGTTTATCGATTCTTCACTGGAATCACTCATTTTAAATTATTTTCTAGCTCAAACTGCGCGAATACACACTGACAATTACTTTGACAGCTTACGCACCAACTTGAATTTTTTAAAACGAATAGTTGCCTATGTACTTAATACACGAACTGTGATTGGTCGATTTCATATCTATCCTAGAACGTATATGAAATATATCCGTTCAGTTAACTGGCATGGCCCACTTATCCATTCTACAGACTGTACAGGAAACAGCAAATTTACATAAGGGAGTAGAAAAAAGTTTTGTGATAATCCTGCAGTTTATCCACTTCTCGATTTTTGAGTTTTTTGTTGTGGATTCATTAATAAGAGAGTTATGAAGCGTTGTTGACTAATGGCAAACGTGAAGAATGTGACGAAGAAATTGACAGGAAAGAGGAGCGAATAGGGGGTGGGTAAAAACGATGGAAAATGCTCATTTTTAGATTACTTTGAAACGATTAACATTGGAAAAGTCATTTTAGGGCAAGGGTAAATAAGAATCATGCTTAATTTTGATTGTTTATTACCCACTGCAATTAATTGATTTCATCCAGTCCATCATGCCCTAATAAACATTCAAATTTGTCATGACGCTTATTTTCCGTTGCCCTGAAACTACTATTTAAATGCTTTTCATATTGAAAGTGACCTGAAATTGTCGAATTTTTACTCCTTTACTGGTTGGATCCAACAGTTGGATCAACCAAATTGGGTGTTGCATCCACACTAGTCGATTTATTAACCAAATCAGTTATCAATATCTACACATACCTACATATAAAATACTTCCAATCTTATCAAAAAACAAAAAATCGGCCTTGCTCTAGCGGTATCATTACCATTAGTTTTAACCAAAAAGAAAATACTATTCTGGATTAAAAAGTGGCTTTCAAAAAGAAAAGAATTTAGTCATATGAACTTGCTGAGAGAACTTGAACCTGAAGATTACTGCAATTACTTACAAATGGACAACGACAGTTTTAACGAATTATTAAATTTAGTGACACCAATAATAAAAAAAAACAAAATACTTTAATTAGATAAGTGGTTAGCGCCAAAGAACGAATAATAGCTACTCTAAGATATCTGGTAACAGGGAGGGATTATGCAGATTTAAAATTTAGTACAGCTATTTCTCCACAATTGTTATCAAAAATAATTCCAGAAATTCTATGTTTATTTGTCATTCCATTGACATCATCTAAATCTGGTAGTGGCTATAAGCATCCGTTGTACGGAATTGAGGCTTGAAAAGAAGATAGGCTTCTATCTCTGTGGAGTATTTGGAACTCAACGCACATACTTTAACCGCACAATACCAACGATGGGGGAGCGCGCTCTTGTAACATACACTACTAAGGAATGCGCACCATACCCCAAGTACTCTGGAAGGTTAGAGCGATAAGGCTTTCCTTGGCGTCAAGATGCCAACAAAACTCATTGTATATAGTTAATAAGTATATGCTCTTATCTATGTTTGACATCATGTAATACATAATCTACACAAGTGCGAAAAGTAAGAAATGAAGTGACGTAAAATTGGGTTCAACATCCAACACCTTCCATACGATACAATTTGGTTGGTTAGTCCAGTGGTCGTGTGGTCTGCCCAGGCAACTCGGTCCCAATCTGAAGTTGGTTGGAGAGAAGCTTACACACAGCTCGATTTTACAGCCAACCCGACTAAATCGGTACAACTGTTCGACTGTGTGTAGCCCGCTTTACAAATGCTTTTCATCACAGTATAATATATAGCATGGTTAACCCCTTGAATTGCATTACAGTACCTACATCAGAATACCTATGATAATAATCAAGTTAGCATGTAATTCATTAATAGCATTGAATTTTGTAGTAGTAGTAGTAAAAGTGCTTTATTGGTTACGTTACAGCAACAACCAAATGGCCATCGACCGAGGTCCTTCAGCCAGTGTGAATTACACATTTCTATAGTTTATTATAATATTTACAATGTGTCTTGTTTCTATAATACATTACATATGTAAAAAAAAAAAAAAAAAAAAAAATTGACATGACATATGCGGTAATTGAACATTTCTAATGTATTTTATTCAGTGAAATAATTCCTTATCTTCTTTGCATCAGTGCTTTTAGGATTTCTTGAATAGTTCTTACAGGATGTTTGCATCTTGGCCTAACTTCTGACCTAGGTATTAATAGTGGTTCCAGTTTTTCCATGTTGTGTGTTTGCTTGGCAAATTTGGTGGTTAGAATTAGCAGTCTTTGGGTGATCGGATGAGTTTTGGTTTTATTGTAGAGTAATCTGTTGGATGGGTGATGCAGTGGATTTGCTGGATGTCGAATTTTTGTGATAGCTCTAAGAGCTGATGTTTCTGCTACTTGTATATTCTTTAAAGCCGGGTTTCTGCAGTTCAGGTAAATCGTGTGTCCATATTCTAGGATTGGTCTGCAAATTGATTTATATATTTTAGAAGCAGCAGCTATATTAATCCCTTTATTTTTGTATGTCAAAGCCCTAAAATGTTTTGCTCTGGAAACTACTTTTCTTTTCATAATTTTTGTATGTAGGTTCATGTTTAGTTTGTTGTCTAAGTTAATTCCGAGGTATTTAGCATTTGCTACCGGATGAATTGTGATGTTGGAAATATTTACTGTTGGAGAGGTGATCGATGGTGTGTGGTTAAATATCATCAGCTGTGATTTAGATGGATTTATCTGGAGCCGCCATTCATTAAACCATATCAAAGTATCATCACAAAGCCTTTGTAGTTTCTCTATCGCTTTGCTCGATGTTTTATCATGTGCCACCAAAGCCGTATCATCTGCATATTGCAACATGTATCCTGTCTTGTTAAAGTGTTCTGTGTAGGTGAATATGTCATAACAGTAAATATTAAATAATAGAGGGGAGAGTGGAGATCCTTGGGGCACTCCTTGTTCGGCAACAAATTCTTCTGACAATGCATTGTTTATTTTAACCCTTAATTTCCTGGCATCTAAGAAGTTTTTGACTAGATAAATGAGATAATCCGGTGTACCTAGTTTCTTTAATTTATATAGCAATCCTTTGTGCCATATGCTATCGAATGCTTTTTTGACGTCGAGGAATAAAGCTGCTGTTTTGAGATTATTTAGTCTGGCCGATTGGGTATTGGAGACCAAAGCCGTGAGGGGAAGTATTGTAGAGCTTTTTACTTTAAAGCCAAATTGGTGTTGTGGGATCTTTTCCTCTACTGACTGCAAAATATTGTGCTTAATGATCTTTTCCAGTAGTTTACCGAGGACGGGTAATAGTGTAATTGGTCTATAATTACTAGTTTTGGTGTGATCGCTGTTAGGTTTTGGAATTACTATGATATGCCCTTCTTTCCAATCATCAGGAAAATATGCATGTGATAAACAGAATTGGAACATTTTGATGATGTGTAAATGAATAGTGTATTCTAATTTTTTTACTATTTTCCATGGTATCTTATCATTACCGGGTGCTGAGTTTTTTTGGGCTGATAGAATTTTAAAGTATAGTTCTTCGTCAACGTTGATTTCCTCAGGTGTGAGTTGATCTTGATCTCGAAAGTAATCGTTGTACCAATCATTAACTCGGTTAAAATGTTCCTGATCGTAATTGCGATGTGGAGTATCTGAAAAATGTGTTGCGAATCTCTCCGCAAACACTTTTGCTTTTTCTTGATCTGTGTGATGTTCCTTGTTATTTTCCTGGATAGTGGGTACATTCTGTTTATTATTGTATTTCGTCAATTTATTGATTTGTTGGTAGAAATTTTTTCCCCGTGCTTTGTTTATTTCTTCACATGCATCTAACCATTTGTTTGTTCTATACTGCAGTATCATGTTATGTATGTTTTT
The DNA here is from genome assembly GCA_963675555.1 of Leptura quadrifasciata. Taxonomy (NCBI): domain Eukaryota; kingdom Metazoa; phylum Arthropoda; class Insecta; order Coleoptera; family Cerambycidae; genus Leptura; species Leptura quadrifasciata. The sequence continues at coordinate 201,092,512 of OY776673.1, read as the reverse complement.
ACTTAGTTCATTTATTCTCGTTTTACCTCCTGGAAAGGGATGTTGCTGATATTCACGGTACATTTTCCTCTTGGTTTTAATTAGCTTAATAATGTATGGCGGCAGTTCGTGCAAAAAAATTTTCCTTGTATATAGGGGTGTGTTCTCTAGGACTGTTTCTTTTAGTGTCATATTAAATTGCTTTAACGCTTCAATGGTAATTGCTTTGTCTGCCATACTCGATATGTACCCAAGCATTTTATTATTTACTTTTTCCATGTCACATTTGTCAAATTTATATTTAGCATTGTTTTCCTCGGTAGTTGGTGCGATCACTTTATTTAAGTCGAATTCAATTTTAATTGATAAATGGTCCGATCCAATATCTGGAATTAGTTCAACCTCTATGAAATTATTGGAAATGTTATTAGTATGTAGTACCATATCGGGGGTCGAATCCGGATTATTAGGCATGATAAATGTTGGGGGTGTATCAACTTTCATAAAGTGTGAGTTTTTTAAGAATTGATTTAGTTGTTTTTTCTTGGCTGGGTTGATATTAAAGTCTCCAATGATCATAGCATATTTGTATTGCATGGCCATGGTAAATACATTTTCATCGATTTTTGATGATGGGTGGATATAAATTAAAAATATACGCAGTTTGTCACCTTGAAATGGTATTGTGAAGTGCATTGCATTATTAAGGGGGTTGTTTATTTGTGGAGCATTTGCTCTTCCCATTTTTAGATTTGGGTGCACCTGTACAAGACTTCCTCCCCGTATATTATTATTTAAAACATTACCATTACTTCTCAGTATTTGCCAGTTTCGGTAGTTAGTATTTGCCTCTGGTTTTGTTTTGGATTCCACAAATAGGGCGCAATTGATGTTGTGATTTTCAATAGTATGGTTGATAATATGTTTCTTTGGGGTGTAACTATTGACATTTGTGTATAAAATATTCAGTTTAGATGTGAACTTGAACATTATTTTCTCCTAGTATAGGTTCTGTGGGTGATGCATTGTCGGTTAGGTCCATATCGAACATCAGAATATAAATTCTATTGCCTGAAAAGAATGAGACTGTGGTGTCAATATTGTACTCTGTGATAAATCTTTTCCTCAGTTTCAGTAGTAATTCCTCCCTGTTTGAGTTTTTGGGTTTGTTCAGTTTGTTCACATAAGTGTTTATTATTAAGTCGTGGATTGTGATTGCACTATGGATTTTTGTGTTTTTCTTTTGGGCGTCTGTAATATCCTTGGATTTTCTGTTTAGGTGTTTAACTGGTATATTTGGGATTCCTTCAATTGGATTGGTCGGCCGTTTAGGACATTTAAATGACCAGGCTTGGTGATCTTCTGCCCCACATGCATTACATTTAGGGGGAAGGTTACTTTTGCAATTAGTGGTGTTATGTTTATCACCACACTTTGTGCATTTTGGGGGCGTAGAGCAGTTTTCTGTTGTATGTGTAAACTCTAGACATTTATTACAGGGCAATGGTGCCGGTGGTGGAGGGGTGCTGGGGTATACCGAATAATGTTTACATTTATAAAAGAGACCATCATTTAGTAATTTTTCATATGCCGCAATTGAGGCAGTAATTATCCTTATGTAAAAGCAAGGTTTGTTGGTGGCTTTTGCAATGATTCTTTTGCAGTATCTATGATCTATATTTTGATCAGAGAGATATTTGCTAATTTCCTCGTCACTGATGTCTAGTTCCACAGAGGCTATTACACAAGAAAACGATTTCTGGATTGTGTTTGATTTTTGTGGAATATTATCTGATGGGTTGGTCTCTGCAAAATCTAAAATTACTTCATTTGCTTTGAGTTTCCGTAGTGTGTTGTTTAGTATGGTCTTAGGGGTATCTGACTTCAACAAAAAGCCTTTCTTGGTTTTTAATATAATGTCCTTATTTGAGGGCCTTTCTTTTACCCAAATGTCAGCCATTTGTGTTCTGCTTAGTGTGTCATTTGCATTGATGTAGTATAAATTATTATACGGTTTTTGTTTTATTTCAGTCATTCTTGCAGAGTAGTTATTGTTTTTTGTATAATTTTTATTTGGTGTTTGGTTTTTGTTAGACTGAATAGTTTTTGTAGTGTTTTGTTTATCTGAATTTCCGATGATAATAGTATTTATGTCTTCCCTTGATATTGTTTTTGTTTTCTTTTTTGCTACTGGTGGAGAATCCAGCTCCCTCTTTTTCTTTTTTTTCTTTGTTGTTTTCCATTCCTCTTGACTTTTTTCACTCTCACTGTAATCCATTTCATTTCCATCACTTTCGTCACACATGTTCAATGATTGAAATAAATAGTTAAATCTGCACAGAATAAATACAACCTAGCTGCTTGACTATCACTGTTAGACTGTGATTTGAATTTTGAATGTTCTACTTCATGCTATTTGATATTTGGTAAATTATTGCATATTGTTTCATGCATATGATACGATTAATTTTTTTTTTCTTAATTAAATTTAGTACTGTATTCATTTTGCAAGTTATAGGAAAAATTAAGAAATCTTGCAATATGCGTATTTGTAACACTATACACATCTGAAGAAAATGTGGTTTTGCTTCATTCTTTATAATCATATATTATATTATAATATAATGACAGTTTACCTTACCTTACCTTATTAATATAACTTAATTTATAGCTTTAAATCGTTAATTGGTTTGGACACGAGTGACTCCAAAGCAAGCAGTTCGAGAGGATTTGGTAGTTCATTCTTTGGTGGTAGTGGCGGCGGCGGTGGAGGAGGAGGTGGAAGTGGAAGGTAAATAAAATATTAGCGCATCTCTCTTAACATCTACCCATCATGTGTGTATTTCAAGTATAGTGTATGGTGATGTGACTGAACCGATTTCATCGGCTGATTTTGAAGCCAGATTGAGTCAGTTTGGCGGATTCGCAAACTAGCATCTCAGGATCAGCAGATCTAGTAGAGGGTTGGCAACTATAGTAATAAAAGTAAATAGAAAAACTAATGGCTTGATAAAACTGACAATTTTTGAAGGTTTCACAGTGTAGTGAATTAGATCTGCTGTGTTTCTAATTCCAACTTACCGTCTCTTCACCGGGCTAGAAGTGCGCACACTTTTCATGTGCACTCCTTGTTTAATTCAAATGCAAACACCCTACACAGTAGATATGAGGTTGAACAGTAGGTAGCAAAAAGTTATGTATTTGGTTAATCGACAAAAAAATTGTAGAATAATTCTTACGAAATTAAATTATTCCAACAGGCGATACCAAACCCATAAAATATGAAACATGTAACTTAATGTAGCATGTAACTGTAATTTAATACCAGCGCCACATCCGTCCCAACTCACTCCTTCACTAACAGTACTGAGACAACACCTACACAGTGTGTTTAATGTTAATGCGTGCCTTGAATATGAATTTGGATTTGTTTAATAATGGATGGTATGCCATGTGGGATTTTACATGAATGCTTTTAGGTTCGATATCTGCATGCTTTCTCTGCAGTGATTATTTTACGTTCTCTATGTGTGTGGCTGCATGTCGGAAGTTACATTTTATGTTTTAATTGAATTTTGTTCTAATAAAATTCAGGCCTGAAGTCCCGAAGTCACGGGTTTAGGAAACATGTTAGTACTGCTACAACTTTATCCATAAGTTGAATGGTACATTAGTGTTGTTTGACTTTTCAAAAGCTTTTGATACTATAAGTCTTGTAGTAATTTATAGTAAATCAAAATTTTTTGGTTTTCTTGAGCAATCTTCTCATTTAATAAATTCGTACTTGACCGACAAATCAGAGAAAGTATTTTGCAATGACTCACACTCGCCTGCTGTTGATATTCTGAAGTACCTCAGGGCTTGATACTAGGACCACTGATATTTATAATTTACACCTCTGATATTTTAAAATCTATTAAATGTTGTGCAGAGCAGGCATATACAGATGATACCCAAGTAACTGATCTTATTAATGCAAACCTACTAAAAATTAAGCAAATTTCTAGACATAACTTAAATCATATGTGCTGATTTTTGGTAATAAAAACAATACAAATTTCCTAAAAAATAATTTAGATAGACATATAGATGGAGTTGCTTTGCTCATGTAGATTTAACAAAAAATTTGGGATTAACGATTGACAATAATGACTTTTGTTTTAAGAATCATGTGAAAAAAATTTTGAAAAAATCCTTTATGTGCCACAAACTTCTTTACCGGTCATATATTAATTTTCAACTTAAAAACAATCTCTTGCTTTGTTTTTTTTTTAACATATCTGCTTTTTATTTAAGTAGAGTAGCTAGATCTAGACTTTGTAAAAATTAACAGAACTTTTCGATTTTTTTTCATGTATTCATTTTAGAATTCTATAATTTTTCTAATAAAGTCGATTCATTATTATTATTATTATTATTTCGGTTAGGTACAATTTTTGTATACTGGGCAAGGCCGGGTATTCAACTAGTATAAAATAAAATCACTTTGTTATGGGTTTTATTTTCTTTAACCAATTGAGCAACAATTTATTCTAATTCCACGTGTTACTTTTTCTCAGTAGTCAACACAATCCTACAAGAAACAACTAATTTGTGAAATACGCCTGCCGAAGACCATGTTTGTGTCATATTTCTTTTGTGTCAAATCCCCTATAATTGACACAAACACTTCAATATGCAACCAGTAAGAAATAAAATATGAAGTGGATGCCTACGGCAATCGGGCAGCAAATAGACAAACGCAGTGCACAACTTGTTAATAAATAAATAAATAGACTTTATTGTTCAACAGTATACACCAATTAATGAAGAAAACAATGCCCATGACAACCACAGGCACTGTACCCATAAAATACATACAAGAAACATCATCACAAATTAAGAACAAAGTTACCTCAATAGGTATTACAATTTAATATAATCAGATTAAAATGGTGTTTAGGTCATTTTTAAATTTATCCCTTTTACATTAAACTGTATTAGTACGGTATTCGTAGCAAAGAGGGTAAGAGTGAATTTAACTTTAATTCTTATAAAGCAAGAGCACAAAGAATTTTATGAGAGAGATATGTATAGTTTACAATTTGCCTCTTTCACATCCTTTCTAAGATAATTAAATTGTCTTGTCAAGAAATTAACCACTGAAAAAATTGTGTATACCTGACGTATTTTATAATTTGTGTAGTATTTTATTTTTTATTTAGAGTACTTGCAGAATAGTTAATGTTACATTGCACAGCAGTTACCGTTAGGTTGGTAATGATTTCAAAAATATTTGAATTTTATTTGCTGGAATAAATTACACACATTTCATTGTTTCTGACGTTCTAACTTAAGGTTCATTTTCAGGCCTGGTGGTGGTGGTGGAGGCGGTGGTGGTCCAAGAATAAAGACCATGAGAGACATAAATCCCCCAACTGTAAGAGGTGTAGGAGGATGTCCGGGAGGTTCATGTGGAATGTAATCACACAGATGTTACAAATTGATTGTCTGTTATAAGTAGGTATAGGTTTGTTAGTCTATTGTGCATTTTTATGGAATACCAGAATTATTTACTATGAAGTCTTAAAAATACTTATTACATTAGATTATATATGTGGATGTAGAAGGTAGGGCCGGACCAATGTCTTACGTACCATATTAATTAAATACTATTTAGCTAATAAATAATTTATTAAAAATTTGGGTACATTTTCATTATATAAATTGTTTTATATTGATTTTTACACTTGATATCTTATATACTATGAACATTTTCTTACATTCTATTAATATTCGATAATCATTTAAATAATAATATTTTATTATCAATTTATAGCCAGTCTAATATAAGGCAGATAGTCACTATACTTATAAATAAATTATAATTATATGAGCACAGTTGAAAGTATTGCTTATAGGTAAGTATACATAACTTAAAACTAAATATATTGCAAAATTATGACAATCCCTGCCAAGGGGCACTTCTATATTTTGAAGAAAATGAGCTCGCTCGTGTGAATTATACTGTTACTGACGGAAATGTCAGATCCTGTCGAAGTTTCAGTTGAATTAGTTAGTGGTTAGTCATTTTCGAGTTCAAGATGCTTTAATTGGAAGGAATAACATTTTTGTGAAATGATATCTTAGAATAAATATCGCCATACGTAACTACTATACAGTAACTTTAGACAAAAAATGGGCTCATCTTCGGAAAAATGTATAGTGAGCTGTAAATTAGTGTACACGCACCTTACAGCTCCCCAAACCGTTTGTGAAAAGCCCCAAAGATTCCAGTGTATGCGTAACTTTTGACAGAGGAAAAACGGCCCAAAAAAGTACCTTTTTTCGGTTTTTTGCCAATATCTCCTTCCCATCGATCCTACGGCTATGAAGTGTACTTATAAATAAGAAAGAACGGAAATTTCTCTACAAAAAAGGGGATACAAAGTTTATCAATAGAACTAGTCAGGATTTTAGATGACTTGGGAGAATACCGTTACCAGTGCTTTATGAAATCTGTAGGCAGAAACAAGTCAGTCCAGTTGAGTATGTTAACCCACACAGTCGATGCGGCTAAAGTGCACCTATATCGTATCTACTAACAAAGATTGGGGGTGGGTATTAGAAAACGGCTTATTGGAGCTAATAAAAACCTCGCAACGTCCTGCCCCGAATTGTGGGGGGGGGGGGGGGAGTTACATGTTGAATTTCCAATGTTTGTAATTTGCAACCTGTTACTGAGATACTGTTGAAACCCCTTGTGTACATTACCTTTGATACAATAGTAATTAAGTTTCTCTAACAATATTTGCCGATCAATAGTTTCAGATGCAAAACTGCAACAACGAATTTATTTTCATCTATACTGAGCTGCCATTTATTGATGGTAGTTGCACTGCTGTCTCATGAGTGGTTTTGCCTAAAACCAGATTGATATACCATGAATTATAATTAAAGTAATCAAACAGCCGTTCTTACACAGAAACTTCCAACAATTTCTCAATATCAGGCAGGGTATTAATGACGGAAGTCACCTTCTTCAGCTGCTCTTTCAATTTTTGGTATTGGTGTAGTTACACTTGTTTTTAACTCTTAGAAAGTTACCAAATTCTAGGGAGGTATTTATAAAATTAAGGTAGACATATCCCATCGTAACAATTGTTTTTTTCATAGAGTTAGGAGTTAGTACTTCATTAACACGGTTTTTTTGTTGCATTTCTTTTTGAAATGTAATTAATAGTGGGCTTAAATATTAATAAAAAAGGATTGTTCATTTAAATCAAATTTAGATCCCGTAAATAAAACTCAAAATTTCTATTAAAATTTACTTCACTAACCTTAAAACTGAATAATACCGATTTATTTAATAACTTTCGCTAGGTAATCAAGTAAGTTTTGAAAACAAATGCTAGCTTTTGAATAAAAAAAGTGTTCTATATGGGCAGACTTTTGGCGGACACTGTATGCGATGTAAAGCAACGTAGACCAACGAAGACCGCGTCCTTGCCTCACACATCTTCCAGCGGCTCGTATATCAGTGTATGCGCGGAAGCTATACAACCTTAGGCGAGAGTTGTATAGGGGATATACCATCCTTCGGTCGGTCCCTTGTCTATTAAATGTTAGGCAAGTAAAAGATCCCTACTCTTCTTAAGGGAAGAGGTTCGGCCAAATTCTTGGTTGGGGGTAGTTCGCCTACAGGCGTCGGTGTTAGGCCTCAGTAGCGGAAACAGGCCGACGTTAAATAAATTTAAAAAAAAAAATTAAAAGTAATGCAAAATAAAGATTTTTACCTAATAATAACAATATTAGAACTGTGGTTGGAAAAAGCCAATCCAAACAACAGCAGCAGCCGTAGCAATTGCTTGCTTTGTTTCAGTCTGTATCAGTCTGCGTATGACGTCACAGGCTTGCTGGCTCTGCAGGCACCAGAACATCTGTACGCTACGTTGGGTTTATTCCATGTTGTTCTCGTTAGAATAAATAGTTTGAATTTATGGCAGTAACAGTACCTTTACTATTTAGAACGTCAAATAGAGTTTGTTTATTATTGTCAAATATGGAGGAAGGTCTCCAGAAAGGAATTTCACATAATTTGCTGAACGTAGACGTGATTATGGTATCCAATTTTCTCTCAAAGCACAGATAAATATGACTATGACAAGTATCCGGCCCGTCCTAACTTATGACAGTCGCAAAATTAACTACATCACTATAGCAACGCCTAGAATATCGCAGTGCATACCACGTAGCAGATGTGTGACGTCGCCCGCCTAGCCTCACGCTAAAGGAGCATTTTCTATCCTCGATGCATTGAGGTAATTTCTATTACAAATAATGTTGAAAGCAAATGACTACTTTTTTTAAAACTTTGTAGGGGTTTATAACACCCATACTTAAATCTATCATTTCCGATTAAAAACTAAATTTTATGGATAGACCTATTGCACTTTCTTTTGCTGTATCATTTGATAGTACGATTTTGCCATATTTGATATTACAGGTCCAAGTATAAATACCACCTTGGCAATAAATAAGCTTTACATGTCTAAAACCACAATTGATTTTAAGTACAGAAAGTAAAAAAGACAATTTAACACAATAATAATTGTTCCTAGGCTTAATTTTAATTCTTGAGTACTAATGGCAGAACAACTAATGGCTCATTCTCCTTCGGTTCATCAGAATACAAACTCCATGTCTTCTCCACGCAGTCGAAAATGCCTAAAAATTATATTGATATACGAGCCATATGATGTTTCATAACTATTACAAACTAATAATTCTAAATAAAAATTTTCAAATGCTTACCAACGGCTATGGTTTTAACATGATCGCCTGGTAAATCTCGAAACACTGGATGTTCGACATTACTATGATCGCTTAACATATTTATTAGGTCCTGTTTGGTTTTTGGTGTAGGATATTTGTTAAATGTCTCCATTCTATAGACGCTACTTTGTGACATAAACGGATTAGCCTCTTCTACTTTGGCACGTAGAAACCTGAAGGAAAATAAAAAAATTAGATAGTTCAAAGCATGATAGCGATCCCATATCACAACTGTGGGTAGAAATGCAAAACTTAACACAAGATTATCACTAATTTAAGCTACTCAGCGATACTATAAAGACAACAATACTAGAGTAAAAATCGGAAATCCACTCACGGAACCCTTTAGAACAAGTCAAGGCTGTTGCTTATCTCCAACTGTAGATCAAGTTTTGAGAACATGGCCTGCAAGTAGGAAACGAGACACTAGACAGCCTATTTTTTACAAATGACCAAGTTGTGATAGCGGAATATGAGCAAGACCTGAGCTCAATGAGGAATACGAATGCGCTGGTCTCACAGTAAATCGGAAGAAGCGTGAATACCTGATAGTAGGCAATAATGAATGTAGTGACCTACCTTTGGAAAATGGGAACATTAAAGGTGTGGAAAAATGCAAATACTTAGGGGTGATCTTATACAAACAGGGAACAAGTAATGACGAGATTCAGGAAAGAATTGGTAAAGGAAGGAAGACTATCGGAGCCCTTAATTCATTTCTATGGGAAAAAGACATTAAAAAAGAAACGAAAAACTGCATTTACACGACCATTGTGTGTTGTGCTGATGTAAACCAGCATGAGTACTAAAATTATTTAAGTTATTATGTATGTATGAGATACATTGCAGCGCAAACAAACAAGGTAATGTAAGTATTTTAAGTGTAATAAAAAGGTGCTTAGTGTCATCTCGGTACCCTATACCACCCACAATCCTTATGGCCCTTCTTTGAAGACCAAAAAGTCTGTGCTTGCCAGCAGAGTGGCCCCATACAAGAATGGCATAAGACAATTGAGAGTGACACAATACAAAGTAGACTGTTTTAAGCACATTGGGGAATACAGAATTAGACAATTGTCTTAGGCAATATATATTTTTTGATAACTGTTCTGCAAGATAATCGATATGAGCATCCCAACATAGAGATTGGTTAATGAATACTGAATACTCATAGAAATTTAGTGTCTGTTGGGTTATTCGGTAGCTTTCCCAGATCGGGTGTACTTGAGATCATTTTAACTGTTTTTTCTTCATTAAGTACTAGAGAATTAGATGTGAACCACTTTTTGGCATTGGAGAGCACATTTCAGCATTAAGTTATCCAGATTATAATCTGACATTAGAGTGTTCAGTCATTAGATAACGTCACGCAAAAGATTTATGTGCCGGCCAGCACAGACGCAGTAATGCAGAATGAGACACTACAACAGGAGACAGGATGGATTTTCAGAATGTCAGCAAAATGACAGTTTAAGTTCAAGGAACTTATCATAAAAGTAATGTTTTTTGACATTTGAAGAAAAAGTTATTTATTTCATAATTTATAAAATAATTTAATATAATTTGTTTGATGCACTGAAAAAGAAATGTTTACCAAATTTTTAACATTATGCATCAATTTTACTAACTTTAAATCAAGTAAAAAATCCCTACTTTTGTACAGGTTAGAACGAACTTTAGGTGATATATGAATGTGATTTGAGTGCTTTTAAAAAATGATTATGGTGTCGCCTATTATGCCTTACTCGAGCTACGTTATATCAACTTTTACTCGTTTTCATTTGAGAAGAGGAGCAACAAATAACTCAGCATTTTTGATTATAATACAAATCAACGCCGTTTCGATAGAGAATACTTACTTATTACAATGAAATATGTTTTCCCCGGGGCTGGCGGTCAAAATATTTAACTGGGACTCATCAGTTTTATCGGCAGGTCCCATTTCTGCATTATGAAATAGCCTATTTCCTTCTTGATTTAGAAACGTCATGTTAACTGAACATGCGTCGCCAGCCCCACAACCAGAATCTCTTAAAATTTGCTGGGCTTGAATGAAATTTTCAGCAGTTAGTAGAGCTCTCGTGATGAAGTGCCTAGCTAAAAATAAGAAATATATGTTACAATCAAAAATCAGATGGAGGTCGCAAGTTTGAACCATAACAATAATATTGTATTGTTAAAGCATTAATAAGTCTGGAAATATTATTAAAATTGTTGAGATAGCATAGCATCCTCCAACATATTGACTAACTTCTTTGTAAATGTCACTTTATCATACCTCAGACATATAAGTTTTTTAAACAAAGTCTTTTCTGATGGATGTATGGATAAATCTCGATACAAATGCAGATACTTGTGCCCAATCTAAACGTACGTTAATACCTCAGACATATATGCACATACAAGTATTTTAAACAAAGTCTTTTTTGATACATGTATATGAATAAATCTCGATACAAATCCAGATACTTGTGCCCAATCCAAACGTACCTTTAAGGAGCGCAATCATAACCTACAAAACTGGAGAAAAATCGTTTTTTCTTCATTTTGCTGCCCAGAGCCGCTGGGCGAACCGATGAGCTTCAAACTTTCACAAAATCTGCCTTTTGCTCTAAAAAAAACACCCTGAAAATTTTGTGCAAAAATATTAAATCCAGTGTGCGCAATTGAATTTATTATTTAAAATTTGAATTGGCCGCCATTAAGTCCAAAACGGATAATTTTTTTAGGCCTCGCCCTCGATGCCAGCTTTTTGATGCCATAAAAAAAATTTTAATCCTATTTTGGCCACTTTTTGCATTTGATAAATTTTTTCGGCCATTTTGAAATTTTTTATCAGATCATAAAAAAAATTTAATACCTTTGTAAATACCAAAAAGATGTAAGTAAAACGTCTTTTTAATTTTTCGTAAAATTTGGTTTCTGCAATAATTAACGCTATATGATAAATTTTACCTCTGAGAACATTGCTCCAAATTCACACTGCATGGTCATGCTAAAATATCAATTATTCCTGTTGTATATCACTTACGAGTTTTTCCGCTCCTCAAGCTCTTCGCCGCTAGCGTATTTATGGAAAACACCAACCCGTGATGGTTGTAGTTCATGGTATATCCAGGTAAATGCCCAGCATAGCAAAGTGATGTGAATCTTTCTTCTGTAACTTTCCAACGCCCTTGCGGCTTGTCGCAGATAATGTGGGCTGACACAAAGTAGAAGTGGTTGAGTGTTTCGCTCAGTGCGTCTTCTGTGTGTCCAAGCAGTTCCTTAAACAACAATATCACGATATACAGAGATAGAGCACACTTTGCTGAGTTCAAAACACCCCCACACTTATCTTTGAATCCTTACTGTTTTCAAGGTACATGTTGTTTTATGAATTTTGACTGAAGATAAAATTCACCATATCACATAGTCGAGGTTCAGTCAGGACAGGCTCCAATTCGATTATAATAATAAATCTAAATTAAAAAGAAATAGTATTTTATTGTTTTACGTAAAAAAAAAATTAATCAAATAACAAAATCAATCTCTTTTGTCTTCTCGTGAAACGAGTTATGGCTTCCTCCACTTGAATTGGTATGTTTTTGTGAACGTGGAGAAGTGCCAGTCCAGTTAGACGGTCTTCTGCCATTGACGCTCTCAGCCAAATTTTGAGCCTCCTGAGAGTAGAAAAGGGCCTAAATTTATCAATGAGATTAGAAAAATTATCAGTGGTTGATCTAGACCCAGCCCAGGGGGGGACCCCAATAACCCCCCCTGGATCCGCCACTGCTCCTAATCCAATCAGTAGCATAATTTAGTTTGGAAAATTTCGAAGTCAGGACTAATTTTTTATTATTTTACATTTAGGGTCAATTACATCACCCTGTATATCAGTTATTTGTAAATGGGGGATAACTATTGAAATGTCTATGGATTATTGTGCAAAATACTGTCATAATATTTGATGGCACGTTTATGGTTACTTCCTAGCAAATTTTTGAAAATAATGATGAACGATGTTTAAATTCTACAAAATACGCAAACAACTAGTTAACGTCGCTATTTTATTAATTTTACTTAAACATTTGTTTAATAATTATTTAATGTATTATTGTTACTTAAAAAGAAAAACGAAAAGCAGAAGAAGGAAAATAAAGAAAAACAGTATACATTTTCGAAATTAACACTCTTAGCGTCAATACATATTTGTGAACGTTTAAAAAGGGTTTTCACCGATCTGTCGATCATAGCCGGATTGTGTCTAATATTGTCATATACATTAAAAAAAAATTGTTGTAATTGTTCACGGGTATTAATATTTTCACTGGTCGTGTCACTCAGGTGGGGGGCCCAATAAAAAATAATACATGAGAGTGAGATCAGGAGATCTCGGTGGCCAGTTAACTGGACCCCCTTTACGAATCCATCTGTTGGTGTAACTTTGATTAAGATGCTCCCTCACCAGTACAGAAAAATGGGGTCCAGCACCATCCTGTTGAAACCACATACCCCTGGAATTGATGTTTTCTAATAAATTTGGTAACATATCTATTAAGAAATTTAAATAAATTTTACCCGTTTGTCTCCCTTCAAAAGTGTGTGGCCCTATTAGCAGTGACGCTTCTAGGTCATAAGACGCCTTTGTGCAAGAGCACTTTTGGTGCCTTTTTGGGGGGGGGGGGGGTGCAAAAGGTACAATGTTTAAAAAAAATGTCAGTATAGGACGTGTCTATTTTATTATTATAAAAAAATTAACAAACCGCTCAGTCGAAACACTATAAAATTAGCTTTTTGGCGCCCCATGGCGTAGTGCGCCTTCGTGCGTGGCACGAAATGGCCCCCCGTTAGATGTGACCCTGCCTATTAGATGCATGACTACTGTATATTCCACACCAGACGTTTATATTGAATCTGTGTTGGGAATTTTGCAAAAGCGTAGCATGTGGATTTTCAGTTGCCCAAAGATGTTGATTTTTGGCGTCTTCGAGTCGTTGAACTACTTGAGCATGAAAAGGATATAAATTTTCTTTTTTTAAAGGTCGCCATCCTCTTGTTCTGGAAATTTCTAATTGATGACTGATGACGTTTACAGTTGGATTCATATGAACAATCTGTAATACTTCCTCTCGCTGTTGAAAATCTCTGGGAACATGCTGATGTTTTGCTTGTGAGGGAAATTGCCCATGTTCCTTACTAAATTGATACACCTTTGAAAATGTTGTATGATTTATTGTACGACGATTTCTAAAACGTCTTCTATATTCTCTTTCTGCAGCTCTTCCATTTCCAATTGGAATGGCATCTTGAATTTATTAGATATGTTAATATAAAACCTTACCTTAATGACTCAAACGACTTCTTTGAATACATTAAGCAACTTACATTACTTTATTATTATTAGCCGTTACTCGAGTCCGAGTATAAAAATGTTACAGTCGATAGATTGTGTACAATAAAAAACAAGTAAAAGGTGTAGTCTATTGTAATTCCCATTCATCTACGGTGCACACGACTATGGCTATAGAGGCCAATTCGGGAGAGCACATGTCGACCGCAGTCAGGACAAACATAGACCTGGTTAGGTCTTGGATTCGGCCTTCTTGCAGCAACATTTCCTTGATAGCTGGCCACAACCCCTCGCCATTCGGTTCTGTCCGCTGCAAGTTGTTCCCATTGCTCGTCTGCAATACCGCAGGATTTTAGATTTTCATGGAGAGCGTCTTTGAACCTCTTTCGTTGACCGCCACGCCTTCTTCTACCGCTTAGCAATTCACCATAAAGTGTGCATTTAGGAAGGCGGTTATCATGCATACGATGAACGTGACCTGCCCATCTTAGGCGTGCTCCTGAAATAAGCACCTCAATTGGAAGGCTATTTGCTCTCCTGAGTACTTCCACGTTTGATATGTGATGGAACCAACGGATTTTCATCATACTTCTGAGGTGTCTTTGCTGAAAACGTTCTAATTCTTTCACATGACGACGGTAAGTGACCCAGCTTTCACATCCATATAGCAGTGTTGGAATGACAACTGCTCTGTAGACAGCCATTTTCGTTGACAAAGCAAGGTCGTGGTTGTCAAATACTCTCTCTCTAAGTCCCCAGAGTGCTCTAGATGCAGCGTTAATTCTATTGCGAATCTCGCTGTCCATGTTTGCTTTGTCATTAACAACGTTGCCTAAGTAATTGAACTGATCCACCACTTCAAGAGAATTTCCGTTAAGTGTAATGTCTATTTGGTTCACTTGATGAGGAGTTGACATAATTACATTACTATGACAGAATTGACACACGCCTACTTTTATTTTTAAGCAAACTGTTTTTCTATGGAATATTGAATATTATAGCCGTTCAAATTTTAAGTGCAATTAGAATCAAATTTAAGTAACAATAATACACTAAATAATTATTAAACAAGTGTTTAAGTAAAATTAATAAAATATCGACGTTAACTGGATATTTGCGTATTTTGTAGAATTTAAATATCATTCACCATTATTTTCGAAAATTTGCTAGGAAGCAACCACAAACGTGCCATCAAATATTACGAATTTTGCACAATAATCCAAAAATACTTCAATAGTTATCCGCCATTTACAAAAAAACTGATATACAGGGTGATGTAATTGACCCTAAATGTAAAATAATAAAAATTGAGTTCTGTCCTGGAAATTTTACAAACTAAATTATGCTATTGATTGGACTAGGAGTGCACTACATGTGTACCAACTTTTATCCAAATACGTCCACCCATTCAAAAAATATGGTGAATTTTAGTTTCAGAGTCAAAATTCATAAAACAGCATGTATCTTGAAAACAGTGATGATTCAAGGGTATGTGTGGGGGTGTTTTGAACTCCGCCTCGATCTCTCATTAGTCTATGCCACTTTAATCTGGGACACTCTGTATATAAAAAACACAAACTACATAGGATATAGGTGCTGATGTCAGATGAAGCTCATTTTTATCTTTTCGGATATGTTAACAAACAGAAGTTTCGCTACTGGGCGACGAAAAATCCTGTGCAATTGCACGAATTAGCGCTTCATAGCAAAAAGATTACTGTGTGGTGTGCAGTATCCGCTTTTGGAAATTTTAGGCCGTTCTTCTTTGCGGAATTATGGTTATGGATGGTTACTGTTACATGACAACGTTATCAACATGTATTGCTTAATTTTGAACAAGAACTTTGTAATGTTAGTGTGGATATTCGAGGAATATGGTTTCAGGAGGACGGAGCCACTTGCCTCACTGCTAGGGATTCTATGGCAATTTTGCGAAGAATGTTTCTTGGTCATGTCATTTCGAAATTTGGGGACATCAACTGCCAGCTGGTCGGCTTGGTAGTGTGATGGACAGTGGCGCATCCTCTCGCGCAGACGGCCCGGATTCAAAATCGGGTCACAGCAAGTCGATGAGATATAGTGGATGAGCGGATCTGCCCGTGTCACCATCTTTCGAAAGAGATGTAAAACTGTGGGTTCCCTGTATCTACGATATGAGCACGTTAAAGATCCCTACCCCATGGCAAACTGTGGGGGTTCAACAAAATTTCCAGGTTAGGGGTCCCAGTGCCTACACAGGCACTGATGAACTTATATCCTGTCGTCTGTGATTGGCCTCGGTAGCGGAAATAGGCCGACGTTAACTAAATGATTAAAAAAAAAAAAACTGCCAACAGTCACCGCATCTCTCAGCTTGCGATTTCTTTTTATGGGACTACTTAAAGTGAAAAGTTCATTCTAATCGTCCGCAAATTTTTGAACAACTATAATATAATATTCGGACTGAGATTAACGCAATGCCAATTGAAATGTTGGAGCGGGTGATGAAAAACTTTCGAGTTAGGCTTCAAGGGTGCCAGCAGGAGGAGGAGATCATTTGACTGGTGTAATGTTTAAAAAATAAAATTTCCATGTTTCCTCAAAAACCTTGTGTTCAATTTTTGAATAAAAATTGAGCTATTAATAAAGACAACTCAATTTAAAATGGGTACTTCATTTTACCGGACCCGTTAGAACTGTTTATGTTTTAATTGTTTATAAATAAACAAATTAGTATGTTGACCTAAAATCGCGTTAACTAGTTCACTTTATTTATTTGTTCTAATATCAAAATCATAAACAAATACAATTTTGCTCGTTTCAATCCTCGTGCAAAAAGAAAACAGAAAGGTTCCATATTTCCGTTTCAAATTAACATTTTGTAACTTTTTTTTTATTGTAGGCCTGTAGTACTAAAGTACTTAAAATATGTTTTTGCTTTCCATTTTAGTCTGGAAACCAAACAGCAATGTTAATTTGTTTAAAAATTTATAATTAAACAAAAACAGCTTTTTTTGTTTAAGTAAAAATATTTTTCACTATTATCAAAAAATATACGTGATACCCCATCAAGACCAAAAAATATATATCTGTACTCTCAAACCGA
This sequence comes from Leptura quadrifasciata, assembly GCA_963675555.1. NCBI lineage: Eukaryota > Metazoa > Arthropoda > Insecta > Coleoptera > Cerambycidae > Leptura > Leptura quadrifasciata. Next base: position 201,075,302 of record OY776673.1, on the reverse strand, counting down.
TCTACAAAATTAAAATTCGAATTTTCAACTATAATTTTTTATAAGGCATTTAAACAAACATTTTGTCTTCAAATTTGACAAGACTTTTCGGTTTAATAAGAGGCCTGCCTACTTTTACTGAATATAATGAATATTGGTCAGAATTTTTTTGTTTCTATGTTTTTGTCACTTACCAAATTAATGAAAACAATTTTTACTGCCCTAGTTTTATCAAAAATTTAATTGCGCCGCGAAGCTCGAATTCTTATTTTCTGGATATGACAGATGCAACTGAATATATTCAACAAAAAAGGAGAAAAAGCGTGATTCAAAAAATAAATTCTCAAAAAAAAAGATGTTCCGTAAGATTAATAACAAAATATTTTTCCCCAGCTTCTACCTTCCCGAACTTATTAGGTATTATAAGTCTTTAATAAAATTCATCTTTCCAGAGCTCCAGACAAATCTATAAATGGTTAAAAATTTGATTGGAATAACTAGAAATACACAAACATATTGTTATGTCCTTATACATATCTATATGAATGCGTATAGTTACATGGCATTTTAATGAGTATACGAACTGATAAGCTGACATACTTTAAAATCAAAACAACAACATAACATGGTAGGTATAGCTAATGCTCAAACCGATAATAATTGAAATACCAGAAAAAAACTGGATTTGTTCTCAAACAGCATCTATGATTTAAAAAAAAATTTATTTAGAAATAATTTTACAACTAGCTGCTTGTTCGTGTTTACGACGAAAATAACTCTACATTAACGTCGTCAAAAGATTATTACATAATAATAGTATAGTCATATATCCTTAGACTATGGTATAGTCCAGTCCATCTGTTCTCGGCACTCAAAAAACGCAACAAAAACTTTACGATATAATAATTATTATCGCCAAGCGGCATGCTGTTATCAAACAAGCCGACGCACATATATCGCACTATAGAGGCAAGCGAGTCAATTTGAAATAGTATAGAGAGTACCGCTATTTTAATGAGGTCGTAAAGTTTTTATTGCGTCTCTTTGAGTGCCGAGAACAGATGAACTCGACTATACATTGTTTTATATGGAGTAATAGTGAAATTTTTTTGTTTTTGTACTTAGGAACGGCCGAGACACAAAAAATCACTTAACTCCAGATATAACATGTTACTTTTTTCTTCAAACGTCGAGTATAAATTAAATAAATTCTGTTATTAAAAGCTTTTATTAAACTTGCAAGGCTGGTTGGTTGATTTAGGTCAAATCTTGCAATCAAAATTTCTATTAGTTCTCATTAAGCTAGAGCTTTGAAATTTTGCACATGTGTATAAGTCCGGTAACAATTCACTTTAACATTTTCATATAAGAAAAAAACAAGATGACGGCTTCAAGATGGCGGACGACTTTACCGTTTATGATCCGATTCGACTTAAAATCGATATCTGGGGGTTTTCGAGATTGTCAATTATGAATTCTTGGTCAAAATGAAGAAATTCAAAATGACGGCGTCATTATGGAGGACGACTTTTATCATTTATGGTCCAATTCGATCAAAATCTATATCTGGGGATATTCGGGTTTGCCGATTACGAATTTCTAGTCAAAAATTTAGTTCAGGATGGTGACTTCAAGACGGCGGACGACTTTACCGTTTAAGATCCGATTAAACTCAAAATCGATATCTATGGGTTTTCGAGATCGCCAATTATGAATTCTTGGTCAAAATTTAGAAATTCAAAATGCAGCGTCAATATGGCGGACGACTTTTGTCATTTAGGCAAAAAATTTACTTCAAGATGGCTGACAACTTTACCATTTATTATCCGATTCGTCTCAAAATCTAGCGAACTCCTTTACACAGGAAAATCTCGCGATAAGCTTTTTATATCATAAAAAAATTATATAATGTAACAAAATGACGGGTTTGATTTACTTAAAAGTTTATTTTCTACTTTTTAGAGCATTTAATAAAAGCTTTTTAAAAAAAAATTTTTAAATATAATTTTATTTTGCTTCAAATACGTTTAGAGCCGTTCGTGAGCGGCAGTAAAAGACTTTTACTGCCCAATGTCTGTTGTGGACGCGATGGTTACTCGCACCGCTACATTCACGTTATCTGTGTCAATTTGCACCATTATCAGGGCATTATGTCCATTCGAAATTCAGATGGTAGATAGGCAGAATTATAAATCACAGAAAATATGTACATGTAGAGCCTAAGCCCTAAACAGAGATCTTCACTTTTCAGGATTTGAAATTCCCGCCTCTTTTACAATGAACAGGCGTCGGTTGCATCATCGTCAGTCGCCCATCTATCTAAGGCGTTAGAGTATATAAACAAGACTTCCTCATTTCCTACACGAAAAAATAACAGTTTTATCAGATTTCATACGACCCGGTCTTTAAACATCTTGTTTGAGTGAATGAATAACACAAAAAATAAAAGAAGTGACTCACTCACTCATCTCAAATTTTTACATAAATCATCTGATTCATCTATGACGGCATACCTGTTTTTTAAGCAAGGCAAACTGCCAAATGTAAAGTGAGCTGCAAGATCAAGTCCGTAATCCCTTGCCGGCAATACAAATTGCCAGCAATAAAAATTGCAAAGTGTAAAGCGGCTTTATGCAAGTCACGTACAAATTAAATTCAATTCTTAAACAAGAGAGCAATGTGATGAACATTTAAATTACAGAATTACAATTTAATGCTAAAATAAATTTTAACGATTATTCAAGCAAGCCTATATATCATAATTGCCTGAGTTATTTCTTTAATGAATTAAATATATAGCAAAGGTAACAATTATTAAACCTGCAGGAGTTCAACCCAATTCACCAAAGAGAAATCCTAACTAATTAAGTTTTGCTTGTATTTTTCTCCCAAATGGGCTAGCAGACAATAACGAAAATGACAAAAGTAATAATATAGCATTATAGTATGACTGTTCAATATGTTATAAATATAATTTCAAGGTAATTTTACCAATTATTATTGGCTTTATTGCAAAATGAATATGCTTAAGATTAGAGTGGATTTAAAATAAGACAGTTTGCTGGTTACCTCATGACGAAATAGCGTAACATGCGCGCGCATTCAATATAACACTAACAGCGCCCCCATATAGCCAATAGAATAATCCAAACATTTGCGGCAATATCTAACCGTTTGAACATAGTTTAAGCTTCATGATTTTTTTACTATAAGGCATTATTAAAAAAATAAAATAAAAAATACGGGTCAACTGTTTTTATGTGTAGATGCTGTTAAAATAATAACAAAAAAGACTGTCTACTTGCCCATTGTTTCACTCATACTGAATAGCATCAATTACCTCTCTACTTCTTGTTGTAATTAATATTTGTAAGTCTATTTCGCTTAAATCATGGTAAAGAGTAATAATTAAGTAATAAAATGTTTTACTTAATGTGAGAACGACATTGGCCATAATAAAAAATATTGTTAACGATGCGCCGCTGAATAGGACCATATTTACAACGGGAAAGACAGTCAGTCGATTACTTTAATTCGGTCGCAATAATACTTATTGTTATGTGCTGTCGTCTAACAGAGAGAGAGATGTAGGTAATTAGTTCCTGGTCAGAGTGAAGGGAGAGCTGTTTAGGTGCTTGCCGGTAAAACAGCTCCATCTGTGGGCCAACTGACGAACCGCCATTTAGTACCTAGAAAACTATAGAAATTTCCAGATATTCGACTGGTTCTGGAAGGAGATTCGAGTACGTTCGATTCGTATATAAAAGGAATTAATTCGAGTAGAGAGAGCAGAGTTTTATATTAGACAAACAAATGATCAGATAAAATAAAGAATAGTAACAAGTTGTGATTTAAAGGAGGGAATTTATGTTGGATTAAAGTTATTAATAGTTGTGTTATTTTTATGGAGATTGTAAACTCGTAACATTATTTTCTGCTACACGGATGAGAACTTAATAGTAAATAAAAATATCCTGTTTTAAAATATTTGCAATTTAGGGATGTTTGGCCGTGGTCCAAGGGTAGTTGGGAATCCTAACGTTTCGTTCACGACTGTTCACAATTGTGGATCTTCAACGACTCTTGGACCACGGCCATACAGCCCAAAATGTATAAATATTTCATGTAGCCTCGGCCGTGAATGCCTTCACTGATATCCTGTTTTGTTCCATTTAAATATTACTATAATCGTGTTGTCACAATAATACGATTTAATGTGCATTCCAAAATCATGGATAAGTTATAGCAGTAAAAAACATATAGTGAACAGACTGAACGGAGGTCGGGGTAAGACGGGACATTAATAAATGATCACTTACGTAAACACCATCAGGGTTAACCAAAATAAAACCTTATTTTTCTTGCCTTAATTGATCGTAGATATTATATTTATTCTACGTAAATTTATTGTGATATATTTTAATTAGCTTATAGCCACGCCCACGGTAGCGGTAGCGAAAATTCGTCGTCTTTTCCCACCAATTCGCCTAGTGTCTCACCATCTCTCTCCATTTATTCACAATCTTGCCCTAGTTTCTCAACACTACCTCCCATTTTTTCATCGTATTCTTCCTCTTCCACTAGTTTCTTCCACTCTTTCCCACTTCCCTACCTCATTTGTCCGGTTTTCTATTGCATATCATTTCAGTCTCATTATCATCCCACCAACTTACGGTATTCACATCGCCACCATCATATTGCCCTAAACTCCCACCATTTTTTCCTTCCTTCCCCACTACATTACCCTACCATTTTCCTTTAGTTTTCCCCAGCTTTCCAGAATTATGCCTCACTTTCAACTTTTCACTATCTTCCCCTATTTTCTTAGCGCTTGCCCTCATTACCGCGTCACAATCCTTCACGTTTCCATCATATTGCTTCATATTCCCCACCACCACTTCACCTTCTTCCTCCATTTCTTTACAGGCTTCTTTCGAATTATAGTGGAACAAACATTCAGACAGACAGGCATGCAGACGAGCATTCTAGAATTTTATTCTAATTAACTTTTCTCATTGAAATTTTTTCACAACTTGAAAAATAGAAGTAGTTTGTTACTGATAATTTTTACAAGTTTGCTTATAATACACCCTGTATAACACCGATTCAACTCAGTTTTAATTCACCTTAGTTTTACAACAAGCAGGATTGAATCTCCAAGTACCGTTCCAAAATTCAGTTTTGTCTTTTATATACACGTCTTGTTGCATCTATCCTGGTATATACTAAATAAATAAATAACACCACAGGTAATAACGACCCCCTTTATCCCGGAAGGCTCTAGAAGAGCCTTGTGTGGGAGGGGGTACACATTTAGAAACAAGGGACACACACCCAATATCCGTGTATAGTGGGAAAATCCCTCCCACAGTATTTTCCACTGCCACGACCGGGAATCGAACCCGGGACTTTTGGGTGAAAGGCAAGTGCGCTTACCTCTCAACCACCAGTCATATACTACTATATACATAGTTCAGTAGGTTGGCGCGTCTAGGTTTCTCTCTGAGAATACCTAACGAAGTGGGTTCGAGCCTCACCTACTGTGAAGTAATTTTAAAATGTAAACTATCCCCAAAGAGTGGTTCAGCTCTCACTATAAACTGTAGGGCTCCATCACCTTTATTCAGACAAATCTAGATCTCCTAGACTTAAGAACGTCATTCAGGTACTTGAAAGGCGGTTGATAAACCTTTATTTATTTATTGTTTTATACCAGGTGCGGTAATTAATTTGAGACAGCGATTTATCTCAAAACCATTTTAGAAAAAAATGTTTTAAATAAAAGTTGTTTGGTGCCGAGGGTAAAACAAAGTGATGATGTTGACTTTTTACCTTTACCACGTTTACAACGTCATTAGGTCAACTTTGCTTTTTTTAATAGGAACCTATTATTATTATTATTATTATTAGCCGTTACTCGAGTCCGAGTATAAAAATGTTACAGTCGATAAATTGTGTACAATAAAAAACAAGTAAAAGGTGTAGTCCATTGTAATTCCCATTCATCTACGGTGCACACGACTATGGCTATAGAGGCCAATTCGGGAGAGCACATGTTGACCGCAGTCAGGACAAACATAGACCTGGTTAGGTCTTGGATTCGGCCTTCTTGCGGCAACATTTCCTTGATAGCTGGCCACAACCCCTCGCCATTCGGTTCTATCCGCTGCAAGTTGTTCCCATTGCTCGTCTGCAATACCGCAGGATTTTAGATTTTCATGGAGAGTGTCTTTGAACCTCTTTCGTTGACCGCCACGCCTTCTTCTACCGCTTAGCAATTCACCATAAAGTGTACATTTAGGAAGGCGGTTATCATGCATACGATGAACGTGACCTGCCCATCTTAGGCGTGCTCTTGAAATAAGCACCTCAATTGGAAGGCTGTTTGCTCTCCTGAGTACTTCCACGTTTGATATGTGATGGAACCAACGGATTTTCATCATACTTCTGAGGTGTCTTTGCTGAAAACGTTCTAATTCTTTCACATGACGACGGTAAGTAACCCAGCTTTCACATCCATATAGCAGTGTTGGAATGATAACTGCTCTGTAGACAGCCATTTTTGTTGACAAAGCAAGGTCGTGGTTGTCAAATACTCTCTCTCTAAGTCCCCAGAGTGCTCTAGATGCAGCGTTAATTCTATTGCGAATCTCGCTGTCCATGTTTGCTTTGTCATTAACAACGTTGCCTAAGTAATTGAACTGATCCACCACTTCAAGAGAATTTCCGTTAAGTGTAATGTCTATTTGGTTCACTTGATGAGGAGTTGACATAATCTTAGTCTTTCCAATGTTGATTTTAAGTCCTAAGGAATCGTAGCTCTGGGCATACACATCTAAAAGTTCTTGAAGCTCTTCCGGCGTAGAGGCTAAAAGTGCACAGTCATCCGCATACTGGAGATCACAAATGAATCGTGTGCGTGTCTTCGTGAAAGCTCTGAAGCGCCCTATGTTAAAAAGACCGCCATCAAAACGGTATCTGAGACCTATTCCTCTGACTGTCAGTTTGTTGTCAACAATAATTGTTAGAGCAGTGGTAAATAAATTAAAGAGTAGGGGTGCCAGGACACATCCCTGCCTAACTCCAGTGAGGGTTTGGAAAGGTTCGGTTGCCTCATTATTATACATAACCTGGGCGTTGTTGTTTGTATGTAGACTGCGACATACTTCCACAAATTTTCTGGGGATACCTAAGCGGAGCATAATTTTCCAGAGCACTTCCCTGTCCACCGAGTCAAACGCCTTGGTTAAATCAATGAAGGCCATGTGAATTTCTCCTTGATGTTCGAGTGCTTTTTCTTGAAGCTGTTTAAGTGTGAAGATTAGGTCCGATGTGCCTCGGTTTGGTCTAAAGCCACTCTGTGTTTCAGGAAGTAACTTTTCCATAACAGGTGTTAGCCTATTTGCCATCGCTTTAGTGAGTATCTTCCCTCCAACAGCCAGGAGAGCTATACCCCTGTAATTTCCACAGTCCGCAGCGCTCCCTTTGTTTTTGAAGAGGTTGATTAAAAGTGTATCACGAAACTCCTGCGGAGCTTGACCACTTTCCCACACGACATCAAACAGTTTTTTGAGGTAGGGTATGAGCTCTGACGACACAGCTTTAAAGATCTCAGCTGGGAGTGAGTCGGCGCCGGGAGATTTGTTATTTTTTAGCTGCCCAATGGCGGTTAAGATCTCTTCCGTTGTTAGTGGTTTATCTAAGTCTTCGAAGGTGTCATATTGAGGGATAAGATTTATAATATCGTGATCGGCTTGACTTTGCTTTTTAAGAATGTTAGAGTAGTGTTCTTTCCATCGGGCTCTTATTTCCTGGTCTTCTTTGAGGAGATTTCCATTTAAATCTTTAATAGGGCACATATTTTTCCGACTGGGGCCGTACACTGCTTTTACTCCTTGAAAAAAATTCCTGTAGTCGTGTGAATCGGCGTACCTTTGAATTTCTCTGGCCTTGCTTGCCCACCACTCGTTCTTTATTCTTCTGATTTCGCGTTGCGTTTCATACTTAGATTGGGTAAAAGCTTCTGCTTTTGATGAGTCGTTGGGGTGGTTGATAGCGTTTTGGAAGGCAATATGTTTGCGGTCAAGAAGTTCTTGTATAAAAGCTTCATTATCATTGAACCTATATTGTTTATTTCAGCATATTAATTTTCAGAAAAGAAAAAAAATATAAAAAGTTATACTGGAAAGTAAAAATAGTGTACGACTGCAAGAAAAGCAATGTGGTGGAATATTATTTTATCATCCGATCTTAGTGACTGCAAAATTTCATCAATTGATTATGTAAGGAAGTGTGTTAAATATAAAGGATGCAAGATTTGAAGACAAACATTGTAAAAAACTGAAAAATACTACAATGTGAGTATTTGAAATGCAAGTGCAAATAACTTTTTTTTTCCGACCAACTTTGTAATATATTAATTGCTTAACAAGATTTTTGGCTGCTTTTAGTTAACCAAAACTATTAACTTTAGAATTTATTAGATAGCTAAATAAAATGAAAGCCAACAGCTGAAAAGAAATTCTCATTTATACAAATTCATAAAACCAACAAAAGTAATTTCTGTATTATTATGTTATTTTCCGATAGTCTATGTAAAAACGGTCTACACACATATCCATACACGTACAAATTTTGGTATTGAAAATACTTCTGGGAGTGTGTACATAGAAGCTGTCTTTTAAAAAACGTTGCAAGTATTTTGTGACATGCGACATGCTCGCTAGGATGAATTACGGATTTGCATATGTTGCAAGGTCTGTGGATTGTTAGTTCAGCTGGCCGGTCGCCAAGGTCACGGAATACGAAGGATAAAGTTATTTATAGGATGAGAGACTGACATATTAAACGCTGACTGTGAAATAAAATTAAATTAGATGCGTATTTATTGCAAATAATATTCGAATAAGCAGTTGCTAAATATAGAGCAATATACTGAGTGATGCTTAAGACACGTAACTAAGTTTTATGTATAATAATAATGAATGACAAGTAGATGGAATATTGAATATAAATTATAGTAAATGTAAAATAAATTTAAACAATTGCAAATAAATTGAAAATTTCTTTCTTTTCAGTAATGACTTAATCCGAAATAACTACAGTAAACAAAAAATTGTGTCTTGTATTTTCATACGCCTAAGACACTTGCGTAGGATGCAAGATCTGTGAATTTTATTCCATATTTATGTTCAGCATGTTATAAAATACATTTTTATTGAAAAAATTTATTTATACGATGACCATTAAAAAGGACCCCGTAGTTTTCTTATGGAAATTGGGTTTCAATCAAATGGGCTCAAAATCTACACCCAGGTAGTTTATGTCGCGCTGACCATAAGTTTCCATGGGCACAAAAAATTTTACCGACATGATTTTGAGGTATAATGCCGGAAGAGTCCGAATTTTACGCAATATCCATGTTATTTTTAAATTATCTTAGTATAGATAGAGGCGCTCATCGTTCTAGTATATAAGTCTAAAAAATGAGATCGATGTCGCAAATAGTTAATTTTTTAGCGAAAGGTAAACATTTGAAAACACGAATTCTTGAATTATCATTTTCTTTTTTTAGAAGTTGTGCAAGAGCCAACGAAAGTCCAACAAATCATTTCTGATGCACCTAAGGACCCTCTTTCCAAATTCGTTCCCAAAATTTATTTACCTTATTGGAATGGGTCATCTAGTTTTGGAATGCTTTGGACTCCGCACTACATCTGCAGATGCATATTGCAAAAATCATCAAAGTAAGAATTATGGGTTTAAGAAAAACTTAAATTAATACTAGTTATGAGACATCTAATTAACAACCTGACACAGGGGTCCTTTGTGTCAGGTTGTAATGTACTTATAGATTGATTCAAACAAATAATAATTATCAATGCTTAATTGAATGTGATTAGCATATTTATTGCAATATGATAGAATAATGTGCATTTAATAATAAAGTAGAGTAATAATATTATAAATAATTACATATCTTATCAACCACACCCATTTAAACGTTGTTCTACAACTCTCTTTAAGAGTGACATTTTTAATTCTGGTATCTCGAATTAAAAATTGAATAATATGAGCATGTAAGACGTAAAATCTATAGTTTATTCCACAAAAGTTTAATAATAATAAAGCATCACAAATTGAATTATGAACTTAAATTGACATTTCGCTGACACTTTATCTGAGCTGCAGTAATTTTTACTGACGGACAAGTTACAGCAAATAATGAACATGGAATATTAAACATAATATTTTTAGTCGCAAACTCCTCTATAAAATCCTTATTTTACTATAAGGAACATAACCAGACTGCAACCAACAGCTACTCTCCGGGCTATGTGCCCCGCCGAGCGCTAAATTACAAGTTACAAGTCTGGCGCGTTAAGTGTAATAATTGCATATTACCATCAAAACGCTAATGCTTCGATTGCAACAAACACCAGCCGAAAGACTGATCCTACTTAAAGAAGCTCTCTTGCCAGCCGTCACACACCACTTGCAGACTGCAGTTTCGAGCTGTTGGCTCTCGTCAGTGCAAGGTAGGCATGTGACGACCGACACGAGGATCCTTTGACTATTTGGTACATCCTGGTATTTTTTTTCGTCACATGCCTACCTTGCACTGACGAGAGCCAACAGCTCGAAACTGCAGTCTGCAAGTGGTGTGTGACGGCTGGCAAGAGAGCTCCTTTAAGTAGGATCAGTCTTTCGGCTGGTGTTTGTTGCAATCGAAGCATTAGCGTTTTGATGGTAATATGCAATTTTTACACCAGACTTGTAACTTGTAATTCAGCGCTCGGCGGGGCACATAGCCCGGAGAGTAGCTGTTGGTTGCAGTCTGGTTACGTTCCTTATAGTAATATAAGGATTTTATAAAGGAGTTTGCGACTAAAAATATTATGTTTAATATTCCGCCCTCTAAAAGCACATTTGAACTATGCTAAGCCCAGTCAGGCTATTTATTTTTCGATTGCAACAGACACTGGATCGCTAGATGGCGCCTGCTGACTGTTTTGCATGTCGCTATTGTAAAAATACCGGGATGTACCAAATAGTCAAAGGATTCTCGTGTCGGTCGTCACATGCCTACCTTACACTGACGAGAGCCAACAGCTCGAAACTGCAGTCTGCAAGTGGCGTGTGACGGCTGGCAAGAGAGCTCCTTTAAGTAGAATCAGTCTTTCGGCTGGTGTTTGTTGCAATCGAAGCATTAGCGTTTTGATGGTAATATGCAATTATTACACTTAACGCGCCAGACTTGTAACTTGTAATTCAGCGCTCGGCGGGGCACATAGCCCGGAGAGTAGCTGTTGGTTGCAGTCTGGTTACGTTCCTTATAGTAAAATAAGGATTTTATAGAGGAGTTTGCGACTGAAAATATTATGTTTAATATTCCGCCCTCTAAAAGCACATTTGAACTATACTAAGCCCAGTCAGGCTATTTATTTTTCGATTGCAACAGACACTGGACCGCTAGATGGCGCCTGCTGACTGTTTTGCATGTCGCTATTGTAAAAATACCGGGATGTACCAAATAGTCAAAGGATTCTCGTGTCGGTCGTCACATGCCTACCTTACACTGACGAGAGCCAACAGCTCGAAACTTCAGTCTGCAAGTGGTGTGTGACGGCTGGCAAGAGAGCTCCTTTACATAGCCCGGAGAGTAGCTGTTGGTTGCAGTCTGGTTACCTTCCTTATAGTAAAATAACGATGTTATAGAGGAGTTTGCGACTAAAAATATTATGTTTAATATTCCGCCCTCTAAAAGCACATTTGAACATGGAATATTGTCAGGACACTGACAATTGTTATTTTTTTCAACATATTACATCACTGGCCACAATGGGTGTTAGAAACATATTACTGGAACAATGCATATCTAGATACGTAGTAGAATCAATATTCATATTGTCGATGAATTGTTTTATAGAATCTAAAAAGTAACGAACGATTAAATGTATGTATACTGCGTCATTGTTGGAATTTATAGCACAGCCATTTCCACTGGCACGGCCATCAGGAAAACGTTTACTATCGGCAACATTGTTGTTGTTGTGTTTTGTAATTTGTCACGCTGTATTATTTTTATTAGAATATGCGTCCATAATTCTTCTGTAATATATTTTTTGGTATTACAAATTTTTCTTTGGTGGTTATTCTTTAGAAGGTTATAACAATCTTTAATTTCTGGAGTTTCTAAAGTTAACTTCTACATATCTCTAATAAACGTGCCTTCGATAATTATGTCCCTGCTTATCCATTTTCTATCTTTCTACTTTTTCGAGCACGTGTTGTTAGATTTAACCTTGAGTAAAGGAAAACAGCTACAATTTCATGGAACCTGTTAGAGAAATTTTCAAAAGAAAGTTCTATATTTGCATACAATCAACATTATTCCACCTTTCGATCGAAATAAGATGCCTGAAATATGCAATATATATATCGTTGAAATTCCTTGTATAGATAAAAAAATCACCCCCTTATTATTAAATTCGAAATTACCCTTTGCGTATAATAAATAAACACCACAGAAATTAGATCGGAGCGATCGCGTATATTATCACTTCTGGTATACTTTAAACGAGGATAATTGAAACTGGTCAGTGTTAAAGCACAGGACCGTGCGCTCTGAACTTGATATTTTGTCCTATATATTTAGCAATGGTATCGAGATTCGAATGGTAGTTGAAACTGTGCAGGCGAGTCCGAGACTGGCAATGTAATCAGCCTGAATGAACCATCTACGACTGCACTAGTTTAAAGATAATAAAACGGACAGGCCTACTAGCATGAAAAAAACTCGTAAATGTAGTCAACGGTGGACATGTGCTGTGCTGTTAATGTGCCAGTGCAGTGCGTAAATACCTGTTATAATATCAAGCGTAGGAGTATAGTTAGTTATTGTTCATATTTATAAATATTTACTACTATATAAAAGGTAAAATATTTTAATTATTTACTAATTTATCGTGGCTTTCTGGAGACCATTTGAAACAGAGGATAATATAATAACGCCCGAAAATCTTATCATTTTCTTATGACATGCATTTCTATTTACCTCCGCCCATGTACAATAAAGAGATGCCCACTGTTTTTGCAGGCTTTTAGTTTTTATACGGTTTCAATTAAGTTCGTTTATACTTTACAAGTTCGCTTACATACATTAAAAAGATATGGTCAATAATCGATTTAGTACCATCTTGTACCCTGGCACAATCATCCCTTCTTGCAAAATATACTGCAACTTTTGACACTTCTACCACAAGATACTTTTTGTATTTTCTTGTTTTGAAAAAATCCAGTTCTTATTAGTAAACATCCTTTCTGTTTGTAAAGAGAAAAAAACAAACAAAATATAAAGTATAGTAAACTCTATTTAATACTAAGTTATAATAATATAATTATTTGTTTGCAAACAAAATACAAAATGAATTAATTAAAATTGATTTTGTTTCCTTATTTGCACATTGACCTATTTTCATTATAATACGATTTGCTGCGTCTCTAGAAGGGTGTAAATGTAGAGCTTCTGAAATTCAATTTTCGGATTATAAACTATAAAGCTATTTATATAATCACAGTCTATTTAAAAAGATATTTCATAATATTGTATTATTTGCTACAAAGATCAATGAAAAATATATTTTATTTTACATTTATACCATTCATAAAGCGATCTCGTAATAGTAGGTTAATCAAATAGAAATGGGGAGAACACTACATGTGTTTTACCATCATATTTATTATTATAGAGAGTGCCCACGCAGGAAACCAGGTATCCTACACTCATATTTTTTCTTTATATTTTAATATAAAAATTTGAAATCAGAGTACAGAATGTTTAGCATTAATAGCATATTATTTTATATGTTTATAAAGAGTAAAAGTGACAATTTTTGTGTAGATGATGTACTGACAGCCGAGCGAAGCGATCACTTTACTCCACATATAACATGCTAACTTTTCTTCGTCGAATATAAATTTATATAAATAGTGTCGTTTTTTCTTTGAATACTTTTAGTGCCGCTTGTGAACGGCAGTAAAAGACTTTTGCAGCCGCTCAGAGCTCGTTAGTAGCAGTAAGAGGCTATGTCAAAGGAAGTGTCAGAGAAATGACAATTTAAGTTCAAAAATCTTGTCATAAAAGTCACGTTGTTTTGACGTTTGAAGAAGAATAGTATATTGTTTTATTGGGAGTAAAAGTGGCTTTTAATCCGAATAAGACCTGTTATTTTTTCTTCAAACGTTGATTAGCTATAAAACAATAAAGATTAAAAAAATCCTTCAAACGTCAGAAAATCATGACATTTCTTATTCATTTCCCGGCATTAAAGTTTGATATTTCAGACGGCTGTGCGTTGCCATTATCAACAGAAGTAAAAGTACTTTTTCTTCCGCTCGAGCGGACTTTTACTTCCGCTGCTAATGGCAACGCACAGCTAAATTTTTTATCTTTCTTTTTTTATAGCTAATCGACGTTTGAAGAAAAAATAACATATCTTATTCAGAGCTTTTACTCCTAATAGAACAATATACTATAGCTGTGCATTGCTATTAGCAACGGAAATAAAAGTCCGCTCAGCGGAAGAAAAAGTACTTTTACTTCCGTTGCTAATAGCAACGCGCAACCGTCTGAAATGTCCAACTTTAATGTCATGAAATAAGTAAGAAATGTCATGATTTTCTGACGTTTAGGGAAAAATATATTTTTCGACAATGCAAAAGTATTAGTAACTTTTTATTTTAAATAGGACCCTGTACGTTTTTAAATCGTATCTGATAGAGTTTCGGATTGTCTTTGCAATGGTTTTTCCAAAATTAAAATCGAATCAGCAATGACCATGAAAAAGTGGAATTGTATGTAATTATTTAATGATCATTAAAATCACATTTAAGTTTATAATATTTAGTAAATATACCAAACAGCATTTAACTTAAACATTTTTCACCAAAAATGGCAAGTTATTTAATACATGGCGTTTAAATATTTTATACAAATTAAACGGTTCAAAACTCACTTTTTTGGTAGTTGCAATTAGCCTTCCAACGCAATTTTAAATCCATTTATAAACGGACTTGAAACCGAAGTTTCTAATTTGAGATGAAAAATCATCTCAAACGAGTTTTTTCCATGTTTTTCTAATTTTACTCAAAGATTATATACAGGGTGTCCCAAATCCAGGGCCGGATACACGGGGTGGGGGAGGGGTGCGACCGGGGCGGAAGCCTCCACAAACCTTGAATTCAAAAATTTTATAATATATGTTTTTAATGTTTAAGAAAGTAATGAAATATATCCAAACAACAGATATTTTCATCCTATGTCAAATCTATTCAGTGATGAAACTTGCAAAACTCAATATTTATTGGATACGGGGTAAAATGTACTCTGATTAAGAGACAGCTAAATACGAACTAAAATGGAACTTGGACGCGGAGCGAAATATCAGCAGACACAGGGCAAAATATTAGCAAAACTCGATTTACCTAACATTTTGTCCCGTGATCAGCTTACGTTTTAACTCGTATCGCACTCCAAAAAAAAAAAATCAAAAAAAAATTCACTTCAGAAATTAAGAAAATTACAAAAAAAATCTTAATAGTGGAAATTTGTTTTTAAATGTATAAATAAGATTATTGAAAGATATTTATTGATTGAAAGGGCCTCCACTTTCTTCATTGCCCCAGGCCCCCATACCCCTGAATCCGGCCCTGTCAAAATCTAAGCAGACGTAGTAAAATGGGAGGTAGAGCACACTTTGCGGAGTTGAAAACACCCCCACATTTATGTTTGAAAGTGAATGGTTTTCGACCAATTATTTATACCTCCATATTTTAGGTCAAAAATATTGGAATTTTGATACAAATATTACACTCTTTTAGTTCAATCAAAAGCATAGTTTATTTGTAAAAAAATTCCAGACCCGGACTCGTTTCTTTAGAATGTTGTTCTCGGTGCCCCGAACAACACCGTATATATCATTTATTGGAAAATGTAAACAATTAAAAAGAAGTCTATGTATAGTCGTTAGCAATTTTACGGTACAGATATAAAAGGGCAATAAAATATTTCCGACCTCATTAATATACCGTTACTCTCTGTACCATTTCGCCCGCAAATTGAATCACATATTTATAAGCTTTTAATGTACGTTCGGCTTGCTTGATGACACCATACCGAATGGTCCACCGGTCCTAATAATGAACTCGTTGAAGTGAAGTTTTTATTGTCTTTTTTATCTGCGCCGTAATTCTGGAGGTTAGTATACATAATTGTGCGTTTTATTTCTCACCAAAATTAGCCCCGAATATAACCAAAACAAAACTGCCCATCATGAGGCTTTAAAACTAGGGGTAATGAGGGATACTTTCCTTGAAGGGAACACCAAACCATAAGGGACATTTTCCCTAATCCATTTTAAAAAAGTGTAGGCATATCTGGGACATCTTTCCTTAAATGAATACTTCAAAAATTTAGGACTACTATTCTAAAAATATACAAAGAAATGCAAAGCACCTTCGGAAATATACCTTAAAAGTTCACCAAAACCGAACCAATATCCATCATGACAAGAATTCCTCCTAGGCTCAATGCAAATCAGTGCTGACGTTCAACTTACTCATCTACTAAATTATGCCAGTCTCCTAATGGTTCCTACTTTCAAACCGAAACCTTAAAAGAGCAAGGAAGGGTCATGATAGGAAATACAGTGATGTAGCTCCATTTTCTAGCGGCCTGTACCTATATTATTCTATACGCATAAACGAGGGTTGCGTAGCAGATATACCATCCTTCGGAGAGGATGCAATGCAGTCGGTTCCTTGTCTATTAAATATTAGGCAAATGAAAGAAGTTCGATAAAATCTCCTGGTTAGAGTAGTAGGCGTCAGTGATTCGGCGCAAAAACTCAATTAGAACAAAATGTGATTATTAACGCTTACCTGTCCATTTTGATTAATACATATCGTAGAACAACCGATAGGTTGTTTTTCTGCTTCCCTGCTAGTGGCGCGTAAAATTATATCGTCCATATGTAACAAGAATAACTGAAACAAAATTATTTTTTTATATCACAATTACTATTCTATCCTAGTACTGTTTGTTTTTAATACTATTTGAGTAATGGGTAATTCAGCATTTGAAGTCTTAAGTCTTAAAGAAATAGGTATAGTTCAAGTAATAAGTTCCTGATACATAAAAAACGCAACAAAAACTTTACGACATATTTATTATCGCCGCGGGTCATGGCGGCATGCTGCATCAAACGACCCGACGCACATTAAAAACCTATAAAGGTAAGCGGGCTGATTTGCGGTCGAAGTAGCATAAAGAGTAATGGTATTTTAATGAGGTCGTAAAGTTTTTGTTGCGTTTTTTATGTCTCGGGAAGTCCTTACTTGAACTATATTTATGAAATAATATACGAAATAGCGGAATAGAGAGTGTATTAACAGGGATCCAGGGAGTTAGAGCATCTCAGCCCTCTGTCAGAGACTCTGATAATGATGGAATTAAGGAAGTAGAGACAGAGACAAATAACAAGACGAAAGGTACTTTCAGGTTCTATGAACTTAATTTATAGCTTTTTTTTTATATAAAATTGATAACACTTTTGTATATTCTCCTTGATCTAGTTGACAATAGATTTAGTAAATTAAATCGAACAATGGATTACAACCAACCTTGAACGATTGTTTATATTATTTAGTTGAGGAATCTTTATATTTTGCAGAACCAAAGAGCACATTATCAAGATTTGCTTTGCACTTTTAAAATGTATCTAAGATAAAACTTAAGCTTTGAATAAATAATGATAATGAAGCATTAAAAATACTTTTAGTTTTTCTTTAAAATCTGTTGGAAACGAAATGATTTTTCAATTAAAAAGAATTATTTAAAATAAAACCATTTTTTAATCGATGGATTAATGAATGTGTTTAAAATACTAGATCCGTCTGACAGTTCCTTTTTCCGACTTTTTCGAGTCTATTTTACCTCTACTATAAAATTTACTACAATAATTAAATATATACCAATATGACAGCGTTTTGTAAATTTTTTTCAACTGATGTGGGTTCTGGTAATTAGTTGTCGTTTTTTGCAATACAACATAAGTACTAAATTATTCAGAATTAAAATGATCAGGTTTTCGCATCTTCAAGATATATGTGCATTATTTCATCTATTCGAACATTTTTTACCAAATTCAGCCCGATTGAGTATATAGTCAAAAAACGCAACAAAAACTTTACGACCTAATTAAAATACCTTTACTCTCTGTACTAGCTCGCCTGCAAATTGAATCACTTATCTTTATAGGTTTTTAATGTACGTCGGCTTGTTTGACAAGTCCATGCCAAATGGTTCTCCGGCGTTAATAATTAGCTCGTAAAGTTTTTGTTGCGTTTTTTGACTGCCCAGTAAATATACACTCGACTATACCTATATATTTATCTATCTTCAGATTCAGAAGAGTTCTATATATACTATAAGCGACTTAAATCTATTGTACATTCTTACCTTATAAAACGGTACGTTTGCTCCATCTGCCGTTCCTTCTAGTTCTCTAACATACTGCGGAAAATTTGCCTTTAAACAGTTCAATGTATCTTCGTAAGCTTTCCGACCTTCCGGTGCTTCATATGCTGGTATATATTCATCATTTAGTGTTTTACAGCTGTTAACGAAGCTGTGAATGAGGCTGGAGAATGTTCTGCCCTGAAACAGAAAATCAAATGAAAAAAAAATTTTAAACATGCTTTTCTGTAAAAAGTCGTACTAAAAAGTAAAAAATAATAATGTACGACTGCAGGAAAAGCAAATCGTGCGCACTTTGTATATAAGTATATGTTTCATCTTTATGTACGCATGATTGAAGGCAATATGTGTACAACGATTCCACCCCTTTCATACAATCATGCGTACAAATATACAAAGTGCACACGCCTTGCTTTTCTTGCAGTTTACTATTTATTATAACTTTTTACAGAAAAGTATTTCCTACTTTTTAATAATAATATAATTAAATTATTATCATACATTGCCTAAGTTTAATTGGTAGGCTAATTTGGATTTTCAAAGATAACATTATTTTGATTTCTCGCTCATTCGCTTTATCGGTCCTTCATTTGGTAAATTTTTCAATTTCATCCTCGCGCCCCCTACGTGTGAATATTTGCAAAAGTAACGGTGGAATACTGTATTGTCATCCGATCTTAGTAACTGTACAAAATTTCATCAATTGATTATGTCAGGAAATGTGTTAAATACAGGATGAAAAATTTGAAAACAAACATTCAATTTTCATCCCCGCGCCCCCTACGCGCTGATATTTACAAAAGTAATGGTGGAATATTGCATTGTCATTCGATCTTAATAACTGTGCAAAATTTCATCAAGTAATTATGTCAGGAAGTGTCTTAAATAAAGGATGCAAGATTTGAAGACAAACATTGTGCATGAAAAATATTACATTTGAGTTAAAGTAAAGCAAATAAAAATAACAATAATTAAAACAAATTGTTTAAAACGTTATTTTATTTGGAATACTGTTTTACTTAGAATACGATGGCGACAGAATACTTAATGATTTAATATTTTAACATCCATTCAAGAACAGAACATTTATGAGACAAAGCTCAACAAATTGCACTAAATGTATACAAAAACATAGTAGCGAGTGAAGGAGAAAGAGGAGTAAAAGGAGATGTCAAAGGAGGTTTCATCGACTACCAAGTTATTAAGGGACGTAGTTACAACAAATACAATAAAATGAAATAGCTACACTGAAAACAAATATATAGCGAAGTACGAAGAAATTAGGAGTGCTGTTAGCCAGGAATCATTGTACACTGATCGGTAGGTAGGATAATTGCCTGAAATATTATTTAAAAAAATAAATGAGTCGAATGTGGATTATCATCAAAATATGTCGACATACATATTCGAAGAATGGTTTGGGAACGCGTTAATTCCAAAACTAGACACAAATTGTGTCATCGTATTAAACACTACTTTTTCTCCAATATGTTATTAGTTTGGTTATTTGGAATATTCTGATTAGATCAGAATATTTCAAATAACCAAACCAATAACATATTGGAGAAAAAAATCATAGACTAAGTTTTGCTATTGGATATATATTTATGTTTTTATGTTAAACTGGTAACGATGATATTGTTACGTATTTACAATCACCAGTAAACACTTACCAGGGTAGGTTCAAATAATTGCAACAAGAATTTGCACTAACCACTACTTTATTTAATTACCTACAATAACTAAGTCCTTATACATATTAGAATAGAGTAAAATAGAATTTTATTCATGCTATACTTACATTAGTAATGTTTGTATACGTCATAAAAGTAGTATAAAATATAAAAGTGTAAATATAAAAACATAAAAAATAAAAACAATGTAAAATACACAATAAAATACAATATGCGTAAGTTAAAAAAAATTAATAAATACACAATAATATAAAAAAACAATATTACAACTATGGAAAAGTAAATATATACGCATATACAAATATATATATATATATATATATATATATATATATATATATATATATATATATATATATATATATATGGCTATTATACATGATTTGCAGGAAACAACTACTCAGCGGGCAAATACCCCGACCTGCATTGAATTACACCTTACAAATCATGAAAAATTGGTAGCCAATGTCATTTGTCTACTCCCTGACCAGACATAGACCGGTTTCGAACTTATTAGTTCTCCTCAGTATGCCATAGGTCATGGAGCAGACAAATGACAGTGGCCAACCTGCTAGTCTTATACAGACTAATGTAAATGGTGTAGTGGTGAGAGGTAAGTGAATCCTCTCATGTGGTCTAATGCTACTATACACCAGACATCATAGATGTCTCCATGGTGCATAGCGACTTGCCATTTTGCAAGTACCGAGAGCGGCAACCTTCAGCCCTTGGTGGACTTAACCTATATACTGCTATTATACATGATTTGCAGGAAACAACTACTCAGCGGGCAAATACCCCGACCTGCATTGAATTACACCTTACAAATCATGAAAAATTGGTAGCCAATGTCATTTGTCTACTCCCTGACCAGACATAGACCGGTTTCGAACTTATTAGTTCTCCTCAGTATGCCATAGGTCATATATATATATATATACACATGTGTACAAACACACACATACATACATATATATAAAATTGTCAAAAATCCAACAACAGTTAATACAGAAAGCTGCAATATACAAGTTATTAGACAGACGATAAATTAGATAAGGTGTCAAAATATTTAAAATATTCGTCATATGTATAAAACGCATTTTGCAAAAGAATATGTTTTATTTTTTGTTTAAATATGCTTACACTCATTTAGGGTCTGTTTCTGAAACGGAAAATAAAGTTATCTATTAATAAATGTCATAGTAACAATTGTTGTCACAATTGTAACTATGGCAGTAAACGAATAATTAACTCTATTTGACGTTTCAGAAACTGGCCAATAGATATTTTTTATGTTATTAGGTAACACGTTGAAAAATTTAAATGATTGATATAAGAAAGAGTTTTGCGATTTGCTCAGTCTATATTTTGGTAATCCTAAGTTTGTTTTCGTTCTAGTATTGTGGTAGTGTATGTCCTCCTGCTTGGTAACTTTGTCGTCACAAGTTTTAAATATGACACAAACATATGAATGTTAGACGTCTACTATATCATATATGAATATGATATAGTAGACGTCTAATGACAGAGAGTCGGTTCGGAGCCGGAGCAGTGTTCAGTTTAAAGGTGGGGGTAATTTTGGGCTTAGGGGGCGGGACGTTAGAGGGCGGAGCCTAGGAGTGGTAGTAGGGGACAATTGTAGTGATGAGAGGTAATTGAAGTGGTGCGGTAATTAAAATGGTGGGAGGCAATTAGCATGGTGGGTGGTAATTAGCGTGGTGGGGGTAATTAGAGTGTCAGGTGGCAATTAGAGTGGTGGGAGGCAATTTAAATATAATTAGGGATAATTACAGTACAAATAAGGGTAATTGCAGTAACCATGCGAGTAATTGAAGTAACAATAAGGGTAATTACAGTAACAATAAGGGTAATTGCAGTAACAATGAGGGTGATTGCAGTAACAATGAGGGTAATTGCAGTAACAGTAAGGGCACTTGCAGTAATAATAAAGGTGATTACAGTAACAATAAGGATAATTGAGTGAAAATAATGGTGATTAACGCAATTATGTCCACCCATCCGTCTGCCCGTTTGCCCACCTGTTCGTCTGTCTGCCCATCTGCTCATCTGTCATTGCATTGTCCTATTGCACAATTACAGTATCTGTGTATTTTTTTACAATGACATAACAAACATTCATTCTTGATTATATACCTAAAGTTACAAAATTATTTTACCTGCCTTATCTTTAGGAATATGACTGATTTATGAGATGAACAATTGCGATCTACCTGTCTTATCTTTATGCCGATCAACAATTGCAACAAACATTATTATCCTGCCTTATGTTAATGCCGATCAACATTTCACAACAATTATTCTACCTGCCTGTCTTATTTACCGAGATTTTTATGGTCTTTAGTTTATGAAAAGGAGCATTGAATTGTTATTTTTTTTAGTGAAATATTGCGGTGCATTTCAGTATCCTATTTTATTTGTCTTATGATTGCAATTATCTACGTTAAGGGTGTCATGGTTTGATTTACATTATAAGATGCAGTAAGGTTGTTTTGTATTGTCTGCACTATAATAAAAATGATCGTCGCCCATCAAGAAGAGTCAATAAATTCACGCAATAATATTCAAATAACGTCCATTTTTACACTATCGGGTCATTCAAGCGTTCATACTGCAGAATTTTATCCTATATATGGTTGCAGATTATGTTCTTCAAGGGTTTGATTTGTATTATGAGAGTAGTCTGTTTTTTATGATAAACATCTCTTCAACGGATTTATGTACTTACTATTGTGGATCTGAAAACTGTATAAAGGCATCTTGGCATCATAAGTGGAATGGGTGTAAAATGCTATAAAGACTACTATTGTGCTGCGGGTCCTTTAGCTTGGTGTTAATTAATATTTTGTCTATTTTTTCTAGATAGCTGCAGTGTTTAAGACTACACTGTGCTGTAACATATGCAGCAATACAGGATCAGGTCAGAGAATCACATACTTCTTGTATATCTCAATGAAGGCAATGATAGCGGTATCCTTAACATCTAGGACCATTATCAATTAATATTGCCTAGTTCGTTAATATATTAAAGAATTCTTCAGGACGTTGTAACACAATGTTATGATTGACGCGATTTTTTATATTGGTATATGTTGTATGCTATGAAATAAATATGTGGTAAATAAAACTGGGAGGAGGTATATTTATGTAATTTACTATACAGGGCGATGTTTCGTTATATCGGTAATGTTATTGGGAGCTGATTCTATATCCGAAAATATAAAGACAAGCTTCCTTGTACCAGAAATGTTTATTGAGATATGACATAAACTGCAATATACAGTATGTTTCCCAAGTCATGTTCCAAGTTATGCCAGTCTTCCAAGTCTCCTCGGCCGAATTTTATACTTCCTCTCAGTTGGAAGAAGACTTGAAGCAGATTCTCTGGATGCTAGTCAAATGCTCTATTCACTAAGCCACCAATCATCCTTGGTAAAACAAAGTTCTTCATGGTACTTAACACTACAGTTGTGAGTATATTTTCAAGATTTAATAACTCCAAAATAAAGACCTACTTGAACAAACGGAGCAAGATGTATTTTTTTAATTTATGTTCTAGTTCTTACCAAAGAAAATATGAAGTCGGTCAGAAAATAAAAAAAATTAATTATTTTAACCTTATCCCCCGCAGCCTCAGTTCCTGCATTTTTTTTATATAACAGGTTATGTAATTTCATACTAATACTAAGAGAATATCTATATATTAATTTTGATCAATCCCGGAATTTCCTAGAAGCAACTAGTCTCTCATCTTATACTGATACTAAGGAAGTATCCATGTGTCAAATTTAATTAAAAAATCATTAAAACCGTTTCAGTGAAAGGAAATAATTCCCCCCAGCCCCCGCATCTGCATGTTTAGGGAGTAACGGGATGTCATCTCACACTAGTATTCATGGGTTAAATTTGATCAAAATCATTAGAGCCGTTTTTGCGAAAAAATTTGACGTTTCTTTATCGGTTTTTTAAGGGTTAGCTTCCCCTGCATATATGCTAGGAACCATTCACCTCGAGGTGTGGCCGTCCTGTTGCGTATACAAAATTTGAGCAAAATCTATCGAATAGTTTGGACTCTAGGTGCTATCACAGACTCCAGATGGACATTTTATTTGAACAAAACTGTAAAAATCAGTTCAGAAAATCGGAAAAATGTATGGAAAATGTAAAAGAGAATTCATCTGATCAGTGATGAATCTAGAGATTTTCTGAGGGGCCAGGATTGGATCCCCTCAATAAACAAAATATTCCGAAAAAAATCCAATTTGCAATTACTTTCTTCATCCATATTCTTTAGTGAAAACAATATTGTATACACCGAATTATATGCTTTTGAAAGTAAAAAGCGGGAGGGGAGAATCAACTCATTCTAATTTTAACACCAATTTATCTATCATATACCTTCGAAAGTGACGAACGGGGGGAAGAATTCACTCTCTCTATTTTAATTGTTTCTTTCTTTGTTTCTGTTCAAAATGTGAATAACTGGGGCGAGAGTCCAAAAAATGTATTTTATTTCTTTATTCCTTATTTTGTCGCCCCCTAGATCCGGACCTGGCAGAGAGTGATCATCAGTGATCAAATAACACGTGTTGATTAGTGAAAAGTTTTTGTTTTATTGCAAAAGTAGCTATTGAAACTGTTATTTGGCAAGATTTGTTTACTTTGTCTCGTTGAAACTGAATTTTGTTATTATTTTATTTTTCTTATCGAGTAATTTTGCGTATTTATTTATTTTCACTAACATATAGATATCATCCTCCTAACTGGAAGTTCAGAAAGCATTTTCGGACCGTTGTTGACTTGATCCTCAATTGTGAAATGGTCTCATACAGTTTTTATGTCCGAAAATCCTATTTTTACAGGTAGTTTATGCATCCCGAAATGGATAAGTTAAAAAATAAAGGAAATATATGGGTGAGCCACTAACTTGTGTCACCCGGTAGAGCAAAGAAGCAGAAAAAACATAATCGAATAAATGAATTAAAAAGAGATGTTCAGTATGATCAGTATTGAACTAAATATTTTTTCCGCAACTTCTACCTACTCCAACTATTATTTACATGAATAAATTGACCTTTCCAGACATGTACGGCATTTGGATAAATTGACTGGATACAACCTATGTGGCATTTCTTTTTAGTTGCCTAACGTCATTCAAGAGCGTAGATAAGGGGGGTAGATGTGGTAATTACCACCCCCACCCCCCCACCCCCCCACCCCTCCAAGAAGGATTAGAACTAGACTAGAGAAGGCGAGAGTTAGAGTGGCTTATCTGCAGATACTTATAGTTTTTTAGTTTTAATGGTTTAATAACCCCTTAATTGTTATTTTATTCGATATGAATGATACGATATAGTATGTCTGTGACAATAAAAACATTTAAAAAATCTATTTTTTAAATTTTTATATTACCCCCCTACAAGAAAAATTTATTTACGCCTTTGACGTCATCGCTACTGAGTGTTCCATTTCCTCACGGAAACAATTAATTAATCATTATTATTTCTCGACAACATACATATATAAACCAATTAACAATAAGTATATTTATATTATTAATATATGAATAAATTATTGACACCAACCTAAGAAGTTGCACTATACAAGGTGCAACTTAACTTATAGATATCATCTCCTAACTGGAAGCTCAGAAAGCATTTTCGGGCCGTTGTTGACTTGATCTTTAATTGTTATTTTCGATTGAAGAATGTGCACACCAAAAACTTTTATGTTATTCACGGACACGCTGTGTCGCTGCATACACATAAGATACCTGTATAAAACCGTTTATGTTATTTTGCGTAATTCTATATTGGTCTCTTTTTGCTGTGCAATTCAGAAACCATTAAATGAACGTCCATGGTCTCAAAGATCTTTTGTGCCATTTAATGCAATAGGTACTTACTATATCCGTTATTCATAGAACACGAAGTTGCAAATTCCAAGTATATATTTGTATTGAACGATCGTTAAATGCTAATGAAACACAGTAATTAATCTTGTAATTAAGATTTTTACCCATATTAGGGCAAACAAACCGAAATAGACTTGTAAACAACATTTTTTACAATGTAGGTTTTGAATTTAATCTAATGCAAATAGATTTTAGACGTCCTTCAATGCATATCTTGTATTTATTTTTCGTTTTATATCATTGTCGACATAAAATCTCTAATAAAACTTAACCATTCAAGAAAGTACCGTAAATTTGGAACAAATTTGTAACAAGCTGTTTGTTGCGTTAAAATGTAGGGGAGGGGGTATTAAATATGTCAATAAAAGTCCCAAATCTGAACACATTAAAAAATTATCCGTCATCTTGAAATTCGCGATATGTTTCACTTGAAGTCAAGTGACTATTATCATAGCCGTTATCAAACATTATGAAAATAGGAAACATCGAGAACATTTCAAAATATATATATTTTGCAGCTGCAAAACAAAATATTTAATATAAATTCAGGGGCACAATTTAGTGACATCTTTTTTAATTCTAGACAATTTTTATTTTTAATCCAACCCCAATTTTTAGGATTGACGTTATTTCCTAACCATTCTTGAACTTGAAGATACACCCGTTTTATATGAAGTTTGGCTGCGTCAGAAGTCGGAGGTAAAACTTCCAATTCAAAATTATTAAATATATATATTTAATATATTTAAACGAGTTTAAATCTTTGCTTTTAGGAAGCTTCATACCAATATAAAATAAATTTCTCACCCAACTCTAAGAGATGTGACACATTAGCGCATGGCTTTTCAAATTCTCCATATGTTTTGAGATTTCCTTGTCAATTTTTAATACGGTTAGCGCTGTTTTTTCCCTTGGAATGCTGACGTTGTGGCGCAGCCTGAAATTGTATGTAAAAATAAAATATTTTTGACCACTGTTTCACCTAATATGGACTGAACTTAGCTGATATTAGTTAGTTTATCAGATTTTCCCGCAATACCAAGTCCTAACATGAACAATGAGGAAGTTGCATGTTTTTTTTATATCACAGATTGATAGACGACAGAAAAATATACTTCCTCGTATTTTTCTCTTAAAATTGAGGACGAAAAAAATTATTTATTTTGACTTAATATAAAACCATTCAAACGCTCTGTCCGTGCCGAGTGACGTCATACGTGCCAGGTGACGTCACGTAATTATTGTTGAAATGTTGAAACATCCAAAGCGATTCTGTGGCTATAAGTAGAGGAAGTTAGCCGTAGGTCGGTCTCCCCCCACCACTGACCTTGACCTTGACCGTGCACCTGTGGTCCGTTCCTTCAAGGCCACGGTGGCATCGTAGGTTCGCATAGCATATACCGTGACCTTGACCTTGGACGGCCGCAGTGCGTTTCGACTTCAAGGGCGCAGTGTTGCTGTTCCCCAGAACGATCACTTGCGGTGACCTTGGCCTTGGCTAACACTATTAGAGAATGCAAGGACGGAGCTTCCTCCTTGCCACGCAACTTGACCTCTAAAATTACATTAGTTCAATACGTACACAGTAAAATGTGGTGGGGTTCTATATTTTGTGACGTAGTATACTTTTTCTATAAAAAAAGCACGGACTATTAGAACAAAATCATATTTAGTCTGGTTCACCTACAGTTAATAAGTGAGCATAGTGTTGTGATCTGAAATATTTTAAGTAAGCAAAGTTCTGTAATATTTCTTGGTTAGTAATTCTTTCACTGTACTCAACTACTTAAATATGACTACCAATATCGATTTATTAGCCCTTAATGAACTTATTATTAAAGATACTGAAGTTTTAGACCAAAAACCTATTTCATCGTTAATTTTAAATAAGGTTTACGCCATTAAAAAAATGTTAATGCTTAATACACGTTTTGGAAAATCGATATTAGTACATTTATTTGATGAAAGTACAAGTACTACCTTTAAATCATTTTTGCCTAAACGTATTGCTGAACTATTAAATATAACTTTTATAGAAGAAATAAATTCGTCTAGTGGTAAATATGCGTTGATTTATTTAGGAGAGAATTCACCCATTTATACCGGTGCTAAATCAAGGTCACTAATAAAATTCGAAATTATTGCGTGATTTAAACTATTTAAAATATTTGTATACTTTAAATTATCAGACCAATAAATAAGGTATAGTGAAAGTATAACTTAGACTGAAATATTATAAATACACTACAATAGTAGTAGAGATGTAAGTAGTTTTATCATATATTTGATAACTTGTTCTAATTTTATTTATGTAATTTCTAGCCTCACTATAACTGGCAAGAATGTGGATGCAATATTCAGCAGAACGTTGGGTAAGGGCAGAAGACATTAATTCGGCAATTGAAAGACTATCTTCTGTACTAGGCGACTTAAGTATGGATAGACTCCATGCAATAAATTATGATCTGAATTACTGCTTCGATGCTGAAAAAGTTAAACAGCTTAATGAGGATTCTGAGAGGTATTACAGAGGTGCACAACTATGTGGTAAATTCTCTCGTGGTATTGTGAATTTAGAAGAATTCTGTGAGCAACTAGTGGAAATAAATTTAAAACATTTCCTATGTGACATAGAAAAATACTTACCTAAGAAAATTATTGAAAAGTATCAACTCGACCAATCTGATGAAGAACAGGATGAAGACAACTCAATTAGTAGTTAATCACTTATTGTAATTCTTCTGTTAATAATATTAATATGTAAATGGTGTAATAAAATTATTATTATGGAAATATAGTTGTTTTTATTTTTAAAATTAAAATTGAAATAAATGAAACACATTATTAGATTATACATTAATTTATTTATAATTATTTTTGGTGACATACATTAAAAAATATTAATTATTAATCCTAAATATAAACATATTTAAAGATATTTATTTTAACTCTATATTTAAATCTATAATACATTTGTTAAGAAAGTGAACGTTTGCAAGAGAGCAGTGACTATATTTTGGTTGGGTGTGTTCCATACATCTTGGTACCTTTAACGATTTTAGATTGGGTATGCAGGGTGAGAAGTCATCTAGATCTATAACTCTATTCCATTTTAGATGATGCTGTAGAACATTTTTCTTTAATTTGCCTTTGCATACAATTATAACATCCTCTGACAATACGTTGCGTCGAAAATTATTAACAGCGTTTTGACAAAGTCGATGAAGTATTAGTGGGAATTCTGACAGTTGAATATATCCATCACTCCATTTTATGCCCCCATGGTAGTTGTTTTCTAACCATCGGTAGTGAGTCTGTTCGCCTTGGGTTAGTGATGAGAAAGGATTTGGTGGTTTGAAGAAATAGTGTGCTTGCTGATTAGTGTTACAACATAGAACAGCTAATTCTTTAACGGTAAAATCATTTGTTTTATATTGAAACCCCTGCAAGTCAACTATCAAAGTAGGAAATTGGCTACCTAATGACGTCATGGTAATAGGTATTCGTTACTTAGCACCAGCAATGCCACACTGAACTGAACCATCTAATGCGCTATAACTTAAATACGCATCGTGAAGTATAAGTGCATATACTCGAGTTTGTTCGGGAAACTTCGTCTTCCGTGTCTCAAATTCAATTTTTATATCGACGGTGGATGATTTCATTGCATCTGGTTGGTGTGAGCAATCAATAACAAACAATGGATTTTTTCTGAATTCGCCAAGGTCCATCATAGGTTCACTCATATCTTTATCGTAATAACTACGTTGGAAATTTTCATAGGCGTAGTAGGCTGCAGAGTCGAGTTTCTTATCGAAATTTAAATTCCAACGTTCATATGGAAATACTTCGGCATTTAAATATAGCCGAATATTATTTATATCTGCATGTATAAAACTTGCGGCGTCCTTGGTTCTGTCACTAGAGTTGCCATTGTTTTGAAATCCGATAATGATGTATCGAGGTCTCTCAAGACTGTTAGTGGTTTTAACAGCCCATATATCAGAAGCAGTATCACGTAGAGTGGGTAGCTCATAGAGATCCCACATACGGTAAGCCATTTTAACTTTAGCATTATTACTGCTCGTATCAATTTTCTTTAATAGTTTAACCTTTTGTCTAACTTCAGGCACAATATGTCTTATCTTCCATTCGATTTTGTTAATTTCTAACTGTGCATCAACTTCTCCAATGTAAGAGTCTTTAAAGGAACGTGCTATAATTAAAATTAATTCCTGTTTTGTATTTAAAATACCTTTGGTATAATCTTCTGCAAAACCCATGAGGTACTTAAGAGGGAGTTTACCGCTGAAAATGTGGCTGGTAGTATCTAAAATATCCTGTTTTTTCTCGGTGAGACCCCAACCTATAGTTAGTAGCGATGGGAGGGATGTTTGTCCATATGACACCCTAGTTTTCATTGTAGTAGTGATGCCAGGCTTCCTAACGACAGCGACCTGTTCACCACCCATTTCATATCTTATTTCTTCGAAGAGAAAAGCTAGCGCATTGTTAGATAGATAACACTTCTTGGTAACATCACTAGGGGTAAATTTTCCTTCTATATAAATGTAACTCTCTGTAATGTCAAATATTAAGTCCTGAAAATTGACAGGAATGCGTACTTCATCAGAGTTTCTATAATATGGTGAACCGTGTGGTTTATATGTATGCTCATGTAAGCTAACGAGTGACTGATCGAATACAGGTTCCTCGAACACCTCAAGTTTTTCACTAGATGTAAAAGTCACCATTATTAACTATTTTTCTCTCAGTTTCAATCCGATGGATCGAAGAAATGCACGATCTTTAGCTGGCAGGTTATGTCTTAACCGTTTAAGCTCTACACGTTGAATGAGTCGATTTCCGCAGTCATTAGTCTTTTTATCGTCAATCACATTGAAACGATTGTGTGCTAATCGTTGTTGATTATATCGGAAACCCATTGTGTTTGCGATTTTAAAACTGTTTCAATTCTAGCTTTACGATAATCTTCTCACCACGAAAATTGATTAAATCTCCATTATCATCCAATATGCGTAGTGTAATGTTGTCGATAAACTGACGTCCTTCAGGTCTAACAGGCAAATATATGATGTTCGCTGGCTCTCTGGTAAGTTTGTAACCTGGTTCAACGTCTATGTCGAACTCGAAAAGGGTATGGGATTTAAGGGTATTCAGATATGCTCCAGAGATAATGTTGCAATCTACACGTATCATCCTTACTTTCATAATATCAACAGGTAATGTTGATTCATGATTAGTGTTTGGATGCAAATAAGTCGATTCAAATCCCAATAAATTACCAATAGAGTTTGCTTGTGTAAAGTCAATTCCATATTTTGACCAAATCTCACACTTTAGCGTATTGTTGTTCGCTCGCAGTCGAAATAGTTTTTCTTTTTCCTCTTTCTTATCACCGGGCATAGCTTTCAGTATTGCACGATATATCTCTTCAATTTCATAGGCTCCGCAAGGTATGTGGATAAGTGTGGGGGCTACTTTTGGTCCAATTCGATAGCAAAAACGATTGTTGGTTTCGTCCACATTGAATATAGAATTGTAAGAATAGAAGCCTGTTAATCCTAACCCATATCGACTATTAGTATCTAATTCAATGGGAGGATAAAACTCAGCACTGAGCACACTAGATCGGTTTGATAGAGTGAACGTATACGACATGACTGATGATATTTAGTGTTCTCTCATGAATTTATTGTGAACTACAGCAATAATCGTGGTGTAATTTTCGTTTTTTGCTGGATGACGGAGACGTTTGTATCTCATTATTTGATGCAACATTGACATCGCGCACTTTACAGTAGCAGCAAAATATTCTTCGAGGCGGCGGCCCATCATTAACATCAACACTGCTACCACCGCCATCATCATCATCATCATGATAATGTTCCTGACAGTATTGATATTTTAAAATATCAATATCATTCTGGAGATGCTGGGGTAGTTTGTCCCATACTAATGCAATTTCATGTGCAGCACATCCAATCATTACTTCTTTAGGCATATTTGCCAGTTGTTGTTTGCTCATCTTCAATAGACTGCGTAAACGGGAGAATGCGATTAGTGATTGACCCATCTGCTTGATGCTTTCCCGATCCATTTCAAGGTCTGCAGATGTTATTTCACAAGCGTTTGTAGTTATTTTGTAGTGAGAAACTTCAAACACAAATGACCACACCACACTGTGTTAAAATTTTGTTGGCGTTCATAGTTATAGTAAATTTTGTCGGTCGACTTTGAACCTCTGCGCAGATATAAAACTAATTCTGTCGGTGGGGGTAAATCACCAAAACTATCGAAATATGTGACTAAACTACCACGTTTTTTAAATGCAACCCAGTGTGTTCCAGGGCCATTTATACTGTCTAGATTTATGATGGCCGACTCATTATGACGTGGTCCAGAATATGGTAGAGTGTCCCGCATAAATATCCCCCGAAAATAGGGCACTTTCACCTTCTCTGCATAATATTTAAGATCGATATTAGTGAGAGGTTTTCGGGGTAGAGCATCTAGAAGTTTTTTGAACTTTGTGGTTTTAGATAAAGTCCTAGTCCTTTGCGATATGGTTTTAAATATAGCCCTTTACCACTTTTTCCTATAGAAATCGCCTCCATCTGCCTATTATGGCGATTTTTTTCAGCTAATTCCTCTCTACTCGTTTTAACATCATTTACAGCTTTAGCTATACCAGCAGCAGTGCCAGCTAAACTACCCAAAGCTGATAATCCAGCAAAAATGGGTATTAATGGTAGAATTCCACCCACTTTCGGTATTGGTATTATCCTAGGTGTACGAATATTACGTTTTCCACCAGCTGCTCTCATGTGTCGTCGTGCTGCTTGAAGCGCAATTTGCGTAACTTTTTTTGTGTCCTTAGCGATTTTTCGTTTACCACCGGCTTTACGTATGTCATCACGTACTTTACGTACTATTCCAGCACCAAAAGCTATATTTCTAGTTTTTTTCTTGTTTTTCTTTTTAATTATACGTTTCTTTGTAGTACGGGGTGTTGTTGACGTACAACCCATACCAAGACGTTGCTTTCCCTTCATTATAGTTGTAACTAACCACGCGGCGGCCTTTTCTTTGAAACTTACGTCTTTTGATTTAACTCGTTTCCAGGCAGCTTGTTCAAGTTGATAGTCTGCTTTGTGTCGGGCTGCTAAATTACTGGTGTTTTGATCGTATGCAATATCGTGCTGCTTGCATGCAGCATCGAGTTTGTTTATGCCTGGATCACCTCGGGCTAATCTTTTTTGTAATTTGGTGCCTGGACCACAATACTGGTAACCTCCCGGTAAGTGTAGTTCAAATGGGAGCTTATTTATTAGAGAATTGACTACCCCCTTACCAATCTTTAAACCACGACGATTTTCACGTGTGTGCTTCTCGGTTGACACCATTTAAATAACAATCACAATACGTACATCTATTTATATAGTATCCATCCGTGCTACGATGCGCATTGTGAAGCAGAAACAGAAACTTGCTGTAGATAATTTAGATGAAAAAGTAGGGTGTGGACTACAAGTCGAATCACGCCATGGCCCGCTACTTCCCTCAACTATTCGCGGACTCTTAATAGGTCCAAGTGGTTGTGGCAAAACAAATTTACTAATAACTTTGCTTACTCATCCACTTGGGCTACGTTTTTCAAACATTTACTTATATTCAAAGTCCTTACATCAACCCAAGTATGAATATTTACGCGATATATTAGCACCGATTACGGGGCTAGGATATTACACCTTCAGTAACAACGCGGAAATAGTGCAACCATCCGACGCTGAGCCTGAGTCTATATTTATATTTGATGATGTTATATGTGAAAAGCAAGATGTTATTCGAGCATACTTCTCAATGGGGCGTCATAAACATGTAGATTGTTTCTATTTGGCACAAACGTATTCCCGCGTCCCTAAACAGTTGGTAAGGGATAATAGTAATTTCATAGCAATTTTTAAGCAGGATGATATGAATTTACACCACATTTTCTCAGACCATGTCTCACCGGATGTGACTTATAAAGAATTTCAAGAAATGTGTGCAGAGTGCTGGAAAGACAAATATGGGTTTCTTGTAATTGACAAGGATAGAGAAGTAAATGAAGGGAGATATCGCAAAGAACTTGATAGTTTCATATATCCATGAAGTATTGTAATTAAAATTTTAATTGGTCTACAGATAGCATCGGGATAACTTCAGCAGTGAGGCTGCATTTGTTAGACATGAATGACAATGGTGAGAATAAACTCAGTAGTGCTATAGGTAGAAACATGAGAGAAGAAATAAGACTGAAACGTGAATTGATTGAGGCCACCGATTCAGTGCGCAAAAAATTCAACTCTGTGAAGAGAAGAAACGTTGAGAATCAGTTAACACTCGAAAAAATTTATGAACCCATAACAAAACCATTAAAGGTTATATCATCTGCTTCACATAACCAATCGCTAACACAACCTCAGAAACCAACACAACCGATAGAAAGTGCAAGAGCTAGTACTAGTACATTTAAAGCAACACCTGAAACTAGTGATGAAGATGGTGACAAAAATGCAAGTCAACAATATTTTTTGGAAACACCACCGGGATCGTCGTTAATGAGCACTCCATGTTCAGAAAGTTCTATTAGTGGCGCAGAAGGAAAATGTGATATAGTGCAAACACATTTAGAAAATCTGAAATTCGACAATGCTAGGTATGATACTATATACGGTGTACGTTTAGACCCCCATACAGAAAAACTACAAATGGGTAATGCTGAAATACGCTTTTCTAATGGAAATATCACATTGTGGCGTGGAACTAAGAAGGTGGGGACGTATTCTGGCAGTCCTAAGTTATATGATATGATATTTATGAAACAACCACAAATTTCGCGTAGTAATGAGGCTATTATTGGCGACAAAGAGTGTCAATTATATGGGGGGATTTTAAAACAGACAAAAGCACCATATAAAAATTATGATATGAAACAGGGTTTGAATAAAGCTAAATGGAAGAAATTCACTAATATTATAGAACCATTGGTATCTTCTACAGTTGTGACGAGATCTAAAACTGGCTTAGGTGTTCCTATTAATAAATTATACAATAATAGAGGTGTTGACTATGTATATTGGAATAAACCGAAAGAACTGGTGGACCGCCTACGCCTGCTCTATAGCTCAAAAATGGTTGGTAACAATGGTGTCAATAACGAAATAGTCAGTTTATTGGAAGAAATGAGGGAAGAAAGGATAATCTATTAGTGAAGTTAAAATTCATTTCACACTTATTTAATTAGTATAAAATATTGTGAAATGCTTAAACGGGGTCAGACGTAAACAGAAATGGCTGTTGTAAACAACGCAATTGACAAGTTCGGTAGACGAAGAAGTAATAATAATAAATCGATTATCGTACATGGACCTCCAGGTATTGGTTTTAAACTTACCGCAGATAATCAATTTGATATGCAAAATAAGCGTTTACTGAACATTGGTGAACCAATAAATCAAAAAGATGGTGTAACTCGTAACTATGTAGACGAAAATATCGATAAATGTATGAAAGATATTAAAAAGTCACACATTGCTTTTATGGAGAATCAGTGGACTGAATATAGTAAGTTTGTACACAGCAAAATTACCGAGATGATTAATGACGCTCTGCAACACATTAATAAAGAAATTTCTGGAGTTAAGAAATTAACCGAGGACAATTATACTATTTTATATGATGCAATAAGCAAAGTGCACCACATTCTCGATGAATCCCGTCTGAAAGGTATGACAGTGCGACAGAAATCACTTGGAAATATTGTGGCACAAGCTGGGAGGAACGATCGTAATCAACAAGTGATAGATGAAATAGTGGCTGAAGTCACGGACAACGCTGCTACATTAGGAAAAAAGTGAAAAAACAGACCTAAATTATCTATATAAACGCCTGACTTAAACTTCAATTATGGTGATTAGTAATGAGAAATTACAAGTTGTTAACGAATTGCATAAAGCTTGTAGGAGAAATTTCCGTAGAAGAAGAACAATAATCAAAGGTTATGGTGATTTATGGCAAATGGATTTAGCTGAAATGCAACCATACGCTGATGAAAACAATGGTTATCGATACATTCTCGTAGTGATCGACTGTTACTCAAAATATTTGTGGACTAAACCTCTAAAAAATAAAACTGGTGTTGAAATTACTAAGGCTATGAGAAGTATTTTACAAGAATCAAATTATTCTCCTAAAAATCTACAAAGCGATCAGGGTACGGAATTTTACAACAAAAACTTTTCTGCTTTAATGAAACAGTACATCATTAATCATTACTCCACGTATAGTACGAAAAAAGCAGCAATTGCAGAAAGAGTAATACGAACATTAAAAACCTGGTTATATAAAGAATTCTCAGCTAGAGGTAAATACAAATGGGTTGACATTCTATCCGACATTACAAAATTGTACAATAATAAAATACATCGTACGACTGGTATGAAACCTGCTGATGTTAAACCAACTACACGTTTAAATGCTTATAATCACATTAAAATTGCTTTGAAACCTAAATTTCGTATTGGCGATATAGTTCGAATCAGTAAATATAAAGGTATATTTGAAAAGGGGTTCACACCAAATTTTTCAACTGAACTTTTCAAGATCGTTAAAATAAATGTAACAAATCCCACAACATATACACTCCAGGACATTCATGGCCAACCAATAAAGGGGTGCTTTTATGAAATGGAGCTACAAAAAGCTAAATACCCTGATGTCTACTTGGTGGAAAAGGTTTTAAGAAGGAGAGGGAACAAGGTTTTTGTGAAGTGGCTCGGATTCTCTAATGACCACAACTCTTGGATTAACGAAGCAGCTCTTATTTAATATTGTCACATTCTTTATATAAAATGTGTATATTTATAACAACTAATATTTTACTTATGTTTAGAAATTTCATAATAAAATGTGTGTATTCCATTAATATTTGTTTTATTTATTTTCCCCATATAAGACTCCAAAGCCTTAGTAATTATATACACATTAACGAAAAAATATATACAAATGCAAATTTGTTAAAATTTTTGAATTAATTTTTACTCCTAAAAATTATTAGATGAAATCAAGAAAATCATTTTAATAAATTTTATTGAGAAGAAAATATTTACAACGAATTATAGATTAAATATATTTATTTAAAACGTATATAATACAGAAAAAATACAAATACATATTTATGGAATTAATCAGATGAAATCCCCCCGTCTCGACAGTAACGCTTCCTGACAGAAACATTCTCTGTTGTGTTTCATCACACCTCCATAAATATGTCCAACATATTCACAAAGTAAAACACTGTATGTCTTCTCGTCTCTGCATTTGCTGCAAATATTGTTCCAACAATCACCAGTGTACTTGTTGCAAACCAGACACCGCTGCCTCAATGGGTGCTCCACCTTGCATGTCTCACAAACATCTCGGATAATTCCAAAATTTGTACGAGTCGTGGGTTGTAGACACTTGTAGCACTCTTGCTCCAGACGCTCACGTGATGCTGCTTTTCGGACGGTATTCACTGGCACTGGATTTTCTTTTATACAATTTGAACATAGTCCAGTACATGGATTAATTTGCTGCTTTGCCCAGAATTGGGAACAATTATAGCACAGAATTGCACCATCCATACTATATGGATATACGGCGATTGTTGGTTTCGATTGCCACTCTCTTGGACAAGACATTGCTGTTTTAAAAACAAGTGTACGGTATGACAGCTGAATAATAACTGAGTTCCTCCTCATGGTCTTGTTTGTTTAAGTAGTCGCTGGAATTGCCGATATTAGAGCCATGGTATGTCGTTAGAGATGATGTGACGTCACCAGCAACATGTTTAAAAGAGGAGGTGTAACTCCACGTTAGATCAGTTGCTTTGCAAACTTCAACGTTGATCATTCCGTCTACTGTCTTATATATTCGTTTCCAAGTATTAATATGGCTGCTGTACCTGCTGGTTGGGCTAACCTCAGATTCCTGGACTGGTTAGCATCCCTAGATGTCCTCAACAATATATGGTACCTTGAAGAGGTAGAGGACGACTTGGCTGCTCCCGAAGACGACGAGGTAGAAGTTGAAGACGATGAGGAAGGCGATGAGGAAAGCGACAAGGAAGACGATGAGGAATTTTTTGACGCTGAAGAGGGTGCAGACGATTCAAGTGATGATGAGGGTATCGTCGTAGATGTTCCCCACCAAAGAGGGCAGCGGTGGATAACATCAGAATATTTAGCAAGGGTGAACCCGATGGATGGCATCTTCTGCACCACCATGACCTTTGTTGCGGTCCAAGTAGTGGGTGGTATGGAATACAATCTTTGCCACGGATGTTTTCTGGGATACCAGTCTAGGGTGGATCCTGGGAGACATCGTCATGTGGACTACCATGCCACTACAAGGATAATGAGAGGCAGGCGGGGATATTGCAAATCTTGCAGAGATCCACTCTATCAGATTAGGCGAGTGGAAATCTGCAATATTTGCAATATGGACAGATAATTTGTAGTTTTTTTTGTAAATATGTATATATCTCTTAGTTTATTGTAAATAATTATGTAATTAGTTTTAGTGATAAATAAATGTATATATTTAATTTTTAGTTTATTGTAAATATTATATAACTAGTTTAAGTGTTAAATAAACGTTAAATTGAATCTTATTTTTTGTTTTATTTACTAAATATTTAAATGTAAGTAACACAATGTTACTAGAGAAATCTGTGTTTCACTTCGATTATTGCTTATGTTGACAGTGCTATTGATATTGATGGTGTTAAAAATATGAGTATTAGGACACTTTCTACTCTTATTTGTGTGAGTAGTGAGGTGGGGAGTGATGAGGTGGGGGTGGTGGTAGGGGCTATATATACATAAGAAAGCCCTCACCACCCTCAGTTTACTTTCTACGCTCCAACATGTCTGAAGTACAAGACAATACTGTATCTTCCACTTCAACCATGTTCGTTTTGTGCGAAAGGTATCGTGCCTACCTGCAGCGCGTTAGAGAGGCGACAAGGGGTGGTGTAGCAGATAGCACCACCTCACCAGAAGAATACCAACCATTGGAGAGGTCTCCGTCCACATGGTCGATGGACACTGTGCCCAATGATGATTCCGAAGACGAGATGGATGGAGTAATTCTGGAGGAATCATCGACGGACACAGCGGAATCGTCTGACTCGGAAGATGATGCAGCCATTCTGGTGGAGGAATCTACCGATGAAGATGAGGATGCAGCCATTCTGGTGGAGGAATCTGCCGATGAAGATGAGGATGCAGTCATTCTGGTGGAGCATGATTCGGACGGATAATTCTGTTTTATTTTATGTATATATATTTTTGTTATTTATAAATAAATGTATTAAGAGTTATTCTTTTTTTATTTCATTTCATATACAATAAATAACAGTAGTAAAGTAAAGAATAAAAAATTGCTTTAATATAAGAAATAACGGGGTACTTATTTAAGTAAATTGGTTATTCGTATTTGGACTGTCGGTCAAAAGTGTTGCAAAAGGTGTATCGAGGTCACAGTTGTCCTCCAGTACCGTTTCTACTCACTTCCGACCTTTAGTTTTGCCGCAGCAGACTTTTTCCCGGAACGGCTAGTCGTATCGCTCCGAAAGTGGTTGCAATCGCTTCCCAGTGATCGATTTAGTCGAAAACGATACCTCGCGTGTCCTCGGGCGTCTTCGGGTGGCTTCGGGAAACTTCGGGAGTGTTCGGCATGAGTTCGGCTTTTCGCTTAAAATTGCAGCCTTTGCATGTGTGAACTCCCCTGAAACGTGTTTTGATTTTTTTATTCCCCCAATCCTTGACAAAACAGTGAATAACGCGTTCGGTAGTGTTCGGATCGATTCGGAAATTATCGGAATCGATTCCCAGTGGTCAGTTTAGTCGAAAATGACCCCTTACGCGTGTCTGAGTGTACTTTGGAAGTTTTTCAGTTGTTTATATATATATATATATATATATATTTTTTTTTTTTTGTCCAATATTTGTGTATAAATAAATGTATTAAAATTTATTTTTTATTTCATCTACGATGAATACAACAGTTCTAATCTAATTATATACTTAAATACACAATTTACCAAAAATTCCATGAAATATATATATAAACTCGCGTTATAGGTAAGTATAAGAGTAAAGTATAAGAGTTTCCTAGGACCAAGGTAGCCCAGTGGTAACGTGGCTTGCTTTGTAAACTTTGTGAACGAAGGTTTGGTAGTTCAATCCCTAGCACTTGCAGGGATTTTTTTCAACACGTAAATTATAAAATTATAAAATTATAGAATTATAAAATTATAGAATTATAAAATTATAATTATAAAATTATAGAGTTATAAAATTATAATTATAAAATTAAATAACAATTTTCCGCTATACCACTGCGCTATTCATTAATTTATATTGGTCTTTTTCAAATTTATTGGTCGCTGAATTTCTCATTTGCGTATTTAAATCGATGTATTTTTTTAACCAGGGCGACTGCTTGAACTTAAGTACTCTATGGGTTTTTAACACCATTAAACCATTTTCAATGGCTTGTTTCAAGTTTCTATAATGCACAACATATCGTCTCTTATCATTCAAATTTGGGATTAATTTTGGTGATTTTGATTTTGATTGGGGGGGTATAATATTTTCTACTAAGAAAGGGAGATCTGAATGTAAATCGTGTAACTCTTGCGGATAATGTATGTCTACTTCAAAAACATACCCGTGTGGACTCTCGTCTGAAATATTAGTAACATCTAAGTCGATAATTTCTCTTTCGGACAGCCACTCAAATCCCCCTGTTGGTAATGCTTGGGACATACTATGACCGTATAAGTTCGTAGCATCAAGATATGTGATAAATGACGACGGTTCTGAGGGATCATAATTGGGTACAAACTTATTATTTGCGATATGCTTCCTTTCTGTACACTGGCTGACACCACCGCGTATAGCTTTTTTAAAAAAATGTATCATATCGATATCTGTTAACAATTCAAGTTCTACCGCTGTTAGTTTCAACATAGCGTCCCAAGATAAACCTGGAGCTGTGTAATATTGAGCTGGATCCAATTTATATTTATTCACGCAAATTTTACGAAAATTTTCAAATACGTCACACAAAAGAAGGACATCTGATTTTAAATACAGGTCTGAATAGTCACCCAAACTCTGGCACTCAAACAATTCCCACACATTTTTAGCCCTTTCATAATCGTCATCTGATATATGTGTTTCATTTAGGCTGTCATAGAATTCCTGCTTGGTGGGTAGAACACGATTATTTAATTTCTCTAAGTTATCTACGAAACTATATGGAAATACACCCTTCCGTCGCATTAAAATAAATTTTGCATTATCGGTAAAAAAGTTCTTCATTGTAACCATTTGACCTTCATTTAAATTTTCCCCTAAATTTTGTAGTGATGCTGACATAAATTTAAAACTATCGATGAAACGTAACCGCAAATATTTATTTTTTGTTTCCCCCTTGTCAGTAACGTAATCATGCATGTAAAGATGTTTTGTAAAAGATATATATTTTTCTTTGTTTTGTGGTATTACGTCAACTTTATCTTTATGAGCGCATAACTCTTTTACAAATAAGTGAATATCGTATCCACTCATGTTGTGAAATATGATAGGTACAAAATTTGGTAGTTTATAATTTAAATTACAGATCGAGTGCGCGGCACCGAATCGTATCTTACCAGTTAAGTGGCAATGATCTTTCACCTTTATATCACCTTCTGCAAAAGGCTTCTCACATATACCACAGATGGTTGCATTGTCAAAATTTTCTCTTTCTATCGCTGTAAGCGGGGACATGGGGATTACATCTTTCATATATCTATTATAAATTTCCCTTAAATCAGCCTCTATACATGATACAAATACTTTTGCTGCATCAGATCCGCGATATAGTTCAAATTTAGAAATGCTATTATCAAAGGAACATTTTATGTAATACGCGAAAGAGTAAGGTTCATGAATAAACGTTTTGTTGGTATAAGAGCGTTCAGGATTTGGCTCGCAAGTATTTATCGGTTTCAAAATGGATTCAAAGTCTGCATATACTACAAATGGTACTTGCATTTGTCTGTCAAAATTCTCAAATTTTAATATATTTTCCGGTACACGTTTCCCATATTTATCAACCCGAAATTGTGTCGATGGTGTTGTAGTGTAAATATGATTACAATCATTTGTTTGGTGAGACATTAGCTGACGTTCGTTACAGAAATACAGCAAACACCCATCACAAAAATATTTTCTATGTCCGTGAGCGGATATTTGATTTGATACTAATCCAGATAAATTTTTTATCCAACAATAGTGAGTTTTAGCACAATCCGATTTACAATGATGATTCTGATCACATTCCGCGGAAATTAATAATAAGTTAACATGAATACGTAGTTTCTTCTGAGAATAACGCAAAGGTCCGACAACATCATATTTTACTTTATTATTCTCGAATTTCTTTTCTAACCCATACACATTAATAGATATATTATTCAATTCCTCAAATTTTGAAATGTCTCTCAATTTCATTGGAAAATTCATACCTGTCA
This sequence comes from Leptura quadrifasciata, assembly GCA_963675555.1. Taxonomy (NCBI): domain Eukaryota; kingdom Metazoa; phylum Arthropoda; class Insecta; order Coleoptera; family Cerambycidae; genus Leptura; species Leptura quadrifasciata. The sequence continues at coordinate 201,032,526 of OY776673.1, read as the reverse complement.
AATTTAGAACTCTTGAATAATGTGGATAAGATGACATTTGAGATGTACCACCATTTGCAGGATACAATGCTGAAGTGACTGCCCAAGCAAAACAGTATTGGTCCTGGTTTTCTATATTCACTACGGCCTTCTTATTTGCGATGAACTTTGGTAACTTGATATATGATGAACCACCCATTGGACTGTACTTGTTTATATTAATTTCAACAAATTTTATTTGTTCGAGGGCCCACCCTAAAAATAAAAAAAAAAATGTCAATTGTTATTCCACATACCAGAAGATATTTACATACCAGAATCACGCTCTTGGAACTCAGTAGTTTGCGCAACCATCATGTCTATAAAAGTGTCGAGTGCAATGTTTAAATCCACACCTTGATCCAATATTTTATTACACGTATTAAACGATTTAATTTCAGCTATTTCTTGTGCTTGTAATATATAGCTGGCAAATGTCTCCATGTTTACTTTCACAGTTTTATGAAGTAATAATATTTCTTCTAGTAAATTCAATATTTTATGTCGAATTTCGTTGAAAAATATTATATAGTCCAGTTTCTCATTATCACTATGCACTCGGTATGTTATGATTCTATATTTGAAAGCACTGCGAACAATTTCTGTACCATCCATCAAACGTACACATGAATTTGTTCTGTGTTGTAGTGTTCTTTTATGAGACTTCATTTGGTTAGTTGTTAAAGTCACATTACAGCTATAACACGTCTGCATAATTACCGATGTTGATGGATTCGAATCCAATTTCACTTTCTTTGCTGGCGGTCCATTACCATTTAAACTGTTACACGCCTCCCTCTGATGACGTCGCATATTGTCACTGCGAGTGAAGCTTGCACCACAAAAACTGCACGAATACATATTTGCTTCTTTACTCTAGGAAATTGACGTTAAGAATGATCCCATATTAACTCCTTTCACTCTTTTATAGAAAAGATATACTACGTCACAAAATATCAAACCACGGCACATTACGAGTTGCGTGGCAAGGAGGAAGCTCCGTCCTTGCATTCTCTAATAGTGTTAGCCAAGGCCAAGGTCACCGCAAGTGATCGTTCTGGGTAACAGCAACACTGCGCCCTTGAAGTCGAAACGCACTGCGGCCGTCCAAGGTCAAGGTCACGGTATATGCTATGCGAACCTACGATGCCACCGAAGTTATATTTAATAGTTCAGCAATACGTTTAGGCAAAAATGATTTAAAGGTAGTACTTGTACTTTCATCAAATAAATGTACTAATATCGATTTTCCAAAACGTGTATTAAGCATTAACATTTTTTTAATGGCGTAAACCTTATTTAAAATTAACGATGAAATAGGTTTTTGGTCTAAAACTTCAGTATCTTTAATAATAAGTTCATTAAGGGCTAATAAATCGATATTGGTAGTCATATTTAAGTAGTTGAGTACAGTGAAAGAATTACTAACCAAGAAATATTACAGAACTTTGCTTACTTAAAATATTTCAGATCACAACACTATGCTCACTTATTAACTGTAGGTGAACCAGACTAAATATGATTTTGTTCTAATAGTCCGTGCTTTTTTTATAGAAAAAGTATACTACGTCACAAAATATAGAACCCCACCACATTTTACTGTGTACGTATTGAACTAATGTAATTTTAGAGGTCAAGTTGCGTGGCAAGGAGGAAGCTCCGTCCTTGCATTCTCTAATAGTGTTAGCCAAGGCCAAGGTCACCGCAAGTGATCGTTCTGGGTAACAGCAACACTGCGCCCTTGAAGTCGAAACGCACTGCGGCCGTCCAAGGTCAAGGTCACGGTATATGCTATGCGAACCTACGATGCCACCGTGGCCTTGAAGGAACGGACCACAGGTGCACGGTCAAGGTCAAGGTCAGTGGTGGGGGGAGACCGACCTACGGCTAACTTCCTCTACTGCTATAGATTAATACGCTAAGTATCTTATGAAATCATTATCCGTCACATTAACCTTTAGTTAATAACAAGATTAAGGATAACAACGTGAATTAGCATCAGGGCAAAACAGTGACGTCAAAATGACGTCAAGGCAATATCATGGCGTTTTCAGTCGAGTGGTTTCGTTTACATAAAAGCTCAAATTTTAATATCTTATATTTAAGAAATGAAATTTTTCTATGACTTTCTTTTATTATATTAGCAACTTGCATAGTACAGATTATGGAAAAATAATAAATTCAAGTATTTTTAAAATGTATACACCTTTTCCATTTTTATTTTACAGTATTCTACAAGTAAACCTATTAAATTGATATCCTAACCTACTAAAATAACCCAGTCTTAGCCAGATTAGAGGAATATTGTGTAGCAGTTACCACTATTAGATAATCTGCGTGAGATATTGCATATCGAAGAGTAGACTGCTGCTCGGATTTTGTACACCAGATTTCCATTTTGTCTTGATTTCCACAAGATTTCCACAAGATTTCCATCGATTTCCAAAGATTTCCAATGATTTCCATTGATTTCCAATGATTTCCATTGATTTCCAATTGAATTCCATTTATTTCCAATGGAAACGTGCGCATGCGCAGCAATTTGAATTTGATAGTAATTACCTGTTCTGTTTGTACTCATATTTAGGAGTACAGATATATCAATATCAGCCAGCTCTGATATTACGTAAACAAGGCTGATTTGTGCAAGATTTAAATGGTTGTAGTGAGGTTATTTCGATTTATTTGAGAATTTTCACTAAACACGAGACTAGTTTATTAACGTTTATTCTACACATAATAGTCCATGAAAAAGTTGAAAAACAGGGATGAAACATGGATTCGAGGACGCTGAACATGATGGTGATATTTTGTTTATCCTCGTTTTCGAGGGTGCTCAACACGATGGTAATATTCATTTCTCTCTCATCTTCCACCAACCACCACTAAAACCACCCCCTATTCATATTTATTGATACTGGGCAGGTAGAACTACAATATGCCCAGTTCCATGATAAAATCCGATCCAATAAGTGCTCGCATGCCCAGTACCTCTAAATGTGAAAAGGGGATGGTTTTGAGGATGGTTGATGGAAATCCGGGGGCGAAATATTATTGACATCGTGTTTAGCGCCCTCGAAAACGGGGAGAAAACATTTTCCACTATTTTGTATTTTTCGGTGGATTTCAATGTTAGGGGTGGTGGTAGTTTCAACCCCAGGGTTGATGGCATGTCTCGTCAATCAACTCCCTTTACAATGTCGAAATCCCCTTAATAACCCCGATCCAACGAGTCCTCACATGCCCAATATCAAGAAATATGAAAAGAGGGTGGTTTTAGGGGTGGTTGGTGGAGGGTGGGGAAGAAATAAATATTACCAGCGCCTTCGAAAACGGGGAGAAAACATTTTCCACTATTTTGTATTTTTCGGTGGGTTTCAATATTAGGGGTGGTGGTAGTTTTAACCCCGGGGGTGGATAGGATGTCGTATGGTTAAATTTCATACAACCTACCCGAATCCTGCTCAAAGAAACTGATACGCATGCCTACGACGAAAAAAAAATGCGAAATAGGGGTGTTTTCTCGAGTTTAGGGGTAGCTGCTGAGGGGTGGGAACCTTAAAAAATCACCATCGTGTTCAGCGCCCTCGAAAATGGGGGGGGGCTCCACGTTACAGAACTTTTGTGTTTTAACCCTTTCGATGGTTTTAACCCGCTCGTGGGTGACAAACTTCCAAACTTATTACAGAGTATAGTATTCTGCAGTTACTTTTATAGTTTTATTATTTTCACTTTTATCCTTACATCACAGTCTCATTCCCTAAATTTTCTGAGAGGAATTAATCATTCCAACTCATGATTGGTATTGGTGCGCCAATAATATAACAAACATCTGTCTCGCTTTCACGTATGCAATGTAAAGGATGCACTAGGTCTCTCTGCGCGACCGGATTGTACTATAGTGATTTTCTCGACTGTACCAAGGGAGTATCCCTGTGTTTCTAATCAAAACCGTTAGGACGTTTTACAACTTATATGACTTGAAAGATAATCATAGAAATATTAGACCTAAGTACATATTACAGAATACTTAGAGATTGCAATCACTGATTGAGAATAGTAAGCATTAAATAATGAAAATCAATATAAAAATCTTAATATTTCTATTATTTTGGCACATTCAATATGCATGAAACAAATCAATTCTCATCTGAATCACTCTCACTTCTAAATTATCTTCCTCTTCGGAAATGCTACCTGAATGGTCTTCCAAATCTAGATTTTTCCTCAGATTCTCGAGCGTCATCGTTATCATTTTCGTCTCCACAAATATCTGCCGAAAAATATTGAAAATTATTAAAGTGAATGAAAGAGAATTCATGTGTAGAATATTTGGAATTTCCTCGCTCTCATTTATGGTATTTTCAATTTTTGCCTTCAAACCACTTGAAAATATACTTCTCATCGTGTTCTTCCCGTTCATAATCAGTTGGCAAAGACAAACGAGATTAATATTTTTGATTCTTTTAGAACCGTACATATGACAAACAAATTCTTCCAGAATAGCAAAATTCTCTTCCAAGTTTTCAGGTGCGTGTTAAGAAATGTCAATGAAAGCCTGTATATACGACGGACATTTCCGTAATAATTCTAGCGGTTTCTTTTTCCCTTTCATATAAAAAGCTGGATTGAAGACACAGCTGGTTAAGGCGTAAAAACCTGAGAGTGCTAGACACAACTGCTGACCCAATTTCTCATATATTTTATTAACGTCAACGTATCGTTGATTGTTTCCAGTACCAGTGAGAATTCTCACATGTAAATTTCTTCGGAGGGCAAGCATGTTCCCGAGCATGATTATCATTATATCTGTGTCGGAACAACTTATTGTAACTCGAGCATCAAAATCTAGTTGACACACGTGGAAAACGATTTTGCTGTCAGCTTCTTCGTGTGAAGGACAAGTAAGATTTTCTACAACCGTGTTCACGACCTTGCAATCGATTACTTCGAATTCATAGCACAAGTCATAATTTATGTAAACGGTTTTTCCGGAGAAGAAAGGTGCCATGTAGTCTTCTGCCCAATGATCGTAAATGAATTTCACCAATGCTTCCTTGAAATAAACGTTTCTCAATTCATTAGCGAAATTTGAAGGACGTTTCTGCTCTCTAGGCCATTGCTAGTAAATCTGTTGACTTGCACTCTTCCTCTTAATAAGTGCTCATTATCTTTGATGGATGGGAAAAAGTAACGATAATTACAATGCGTGGCTTGGTTCATTGTAAATATTGGGAGTAGTTTTTGAGAAATTCTTTCGAACGCTCCAGGAACATCTTTCAACTGATGGAAAATGAAAAATCCATCATAAATTATGACATCACAGCTATCACTTGGGTTCGTATCCTTAATCGTCTCAATTTCTTTTTACAATACGTTAGTTGGAGCATTAGAAATAACGCGCGCGGTGAGCGCCTGGCCGCTGCGGTACACTTAAAAGGCTTAGCTAACAGGTTTTGTCCCATGGTATTATCAGCTGACACTTTTTTATTGTTTTTTTATATCGTAAACTATCATATAAATAAATTTTAGCTTTTCGAACGAAAACCAACATTAAAAAAACGAAGAAGTCGTGTTGAAATGACGCCTAAACTATTGACGCTAACTCTCGGACTAAATGTCTAAGTCAACGCCAACAAGCAAGTAGAAAAAAATTAAAAACAGTGATAATTTTAAAATAAAAATTAAATTATTTAAAACTTCTTAATGATACTCCAATCAATCACTAGCAAATAGGTTAGAAATTTAAGCGGGAAGCGTTCGAATAATCATAAAACCACTTTAAAACTAACCAGACTTATGAAGAATCTGACTTCAAACATTTAGTTTTAACCAGGATTATAAGACATTATTCAAGTACAAATTCATTTATACATGCGAACAATTAGTTTTAACTATGGATTATACGAATTTATTCAAGTTGAATTTGATTTATCTAGGAAGAACCTGTAGGTAACTAAATTGAATATATTTATACTTATCCAAGTAATTAATGATTTATTTGTTACTTTCATAAGAGCTGAAGCTCTCAAAAATAATTTAACTAAAATAGTATGGTATTATTCCTAAAGCGACTATTTTCCTATAGTGTTCATTTTTGACTATGCGTCGTCTATTTTGAACTATTTTTTAGAAAAGCGTAATCAAATATATTTATTCCAATATTTTAACCTCACCACAATAAAATTGTGAGAGGTTACTAAAATTGATCCAAAAACAAAAATCGAGATAACATCAAATCTATACGTTTTGACGTCCCAGTAATCCAAAAAAGTGGTTTTTGAAAAATGCCTGTGTGTATGTATGTGTGTGTATAAATATGTGTTAGCACGATAGCGCCGAAACTACTGAACGGATTTGAATAAAACTTTGCATGGGGGTTTCTTTAGTGCTCCAGAAAATCTGAAAAGGTTTTGGTTAAGATCAGATTACGTTTAGTGCCGTTTTGGCACACAATTTAATGCTCTATTCGGCTTCAAAGATCCACCGGGTGGGGAGGTTCCAGCCGCTTCCAGTAGCTGCCGATTTTTTTTGTGTAAAAACTTTACTTTAATATATACAAATTATATTACCGGAACTTTTAAATTTTAATAATCGAAAATTAATTTTTCATTGGAAGCCAATTTTTTTATAAAGTTTAAAAATTCTAAAATTACTGAGGGTTATTGAAAATTTAGAGCTAGTTTCATTTCAACAGTAAACTGTTTGGATACCAACATCATTTATCGGCTTTCTGCAAATATATTGAGAACATATAAAATAATTTCATTAACCTAACATGATGTTCCATAGTATTAAGTATTTTCCGTTGATCGTAAAACCAGTGGTGGATTACCGCACAGGCGCATGAGGCGCGTGCCTGGGGCCTCAGCAAAGCGGGGCCTCAAAATCGTTGGGTGCCTCATTCTCAAAAACCATAATTAAATATTTATTGTCTGTTAATATGAGTATTATAAAATAATAATTGTAGGCTAAAATTTTCATAGTGAGTATTGGGGTAATAGTCATGGATGCCAATTTAAAAAAAAACATGGTAAATTAAACAAATTTGGTTCCAAATCCAAAACTTGAAAAGAAAATTGCAGTTTGGAGAAACATCCAATGACACACACACACGCTTCGATGGTAGGCAATCTCTTGTAGCTAATATACCTACATAATGTGATATGTGATGTACTCATATCTGAGATATCTAGGAGATCCACTGTTAACAGCGATGTTTTGAATGATTTTCAAGTTTTTTCAGTGAAAAAATGAGTGGGGATGAAATCATTGAATATGTGGATAGATTATTGTTGAAATATGGCAATGATACCAACATTATATATTTTTAAATTGAAGTTCTCCATTTCATCAAATATGCTAAGGAAGAAAACGTGCCCGATCCTGTTGATATGAATAAATTATATTAATTGACGGGCTACAGTCTACATTTCCTAATGTAGAAACTATTTTGATAAATGCTTAAGCTAAAGCTTTGACAGCCTCCTAAAGATCGTTATACTTTGGACCCTTTTTTAGATTCCTACTATGACTACTGCACTGATTTGTCAGTAGTTATATAAAACCGTTTTTAAAAGTATAAGTTATTAAAAAACTTAATTGTTACTTGGGGCTCCACGTTCCACGTAACATCATGGCACCGGGACCCGTTTTTTACTGTCAAGGGTATTTTTGGAACTTTTAGGACAGGAAAACATATATCGCATGGACAGCAAAAAACCCCTTTAAAAAGTCGATGTCAAATTTCAATTAGAATAGGAAACACGATCGCCTCGGGCTATAAACCCCCCCCCCCCCGCACCTATTGATAAATAGCCAGCAAAAAAGCTAATGAGACACATCTTTGCAGCGGTATCAGGATCTAATTAATAGGCTTGTGATTTATGATGGCGTCAATAAGTCAAACGAAAGTCAGAGAAGTCAAAATCAAGGGCAGATCAGTGTTAAAAGAGAAAGATCCTGGATATGGGAATGTTAAGAGAGACCGACCCTCTCATTCCTTAAAGCGGTATGAATAAATAAATAAATACATCACTGGTAATGACGACCCACTTTATCCCGGAAGGCTCTAGAAGAGCCTTGTGTGGGAGGGGGCTACACATTTAGAGACAGGGACACACACCCAATATCCATGTATAGTGGAAAAATCCCTCTCACAGTATTTTACACTGCCACGACCGGGGATCGAACCCGGAACTTTTGGGTGAGAGGCAAGTGCGCTCACCTCTCGACCATCAGTCATACAAGTCTGAGTAAACTTGAAATCTCTGGTACTGAGAAAGATGAGCATACTTGACAGATAAATTCTCCTATGTCTTTATTAAAAAATCGAAAGGGTTTCAACAGAAAGCAGATGGTACAATGGTTAAGGGTGAGGCATGGGGTAGGTAAAAGGTACTCCTACTATTACCATAAACCTCAATTATCAAATAAACTGTTTGTACTGAAAAATCATCATGAATTACACACCATTTTCCATTGAAAGATCATATAAACAAACAAAATAGTGAGTATTGGGGCACGGAAAATACGCGGTTTATTTGCGGAATGTCATTACATACACTTAATGAAGCGAAGTTTTTAAATATTGCAAGTCGTCGCGTCGCCACTACAGTTGATTAATCTCTATGACCTTTCACTAAACAACCTACTCAGTACTCACCTCAATTTTTATTCAATATTTTTCTTGGTTATTTATAAAACATTCTACAAGGAAATCTATTCAAGCACACTCTTATCAAGGACATGAAATAATCAATGGAATATTGAAGTACAGGCGATCGCTACAGCGACAACTCGTTTATTGGGCCATGCATGACTCGTAAGAACCGATTTTTTTGCTTTACATTTTGTTGAATGTTGATGAATGGTTTCTAAACATGAGATGATAATTTTTTTTCGGAAAAATCCAAAGACCAATGCGATAATTGTAGGAAAGTAACTCGAATGCCTTGAATATATAAAAAAAACATGAAATATGTAATGGTAAGATGAATATTGCGGAATAACCTGTCCTACTTTTTTGAACGGAACACCCTATATACATATTCACTTCAGAAATCTACAGGGTGGACCATTAATAATAGGGCATAGTTCAGGCGTAGATTCTTTGGGTCAAAATATAGGGTTATAACCAAATATCCTTTAGTAAAATGTTGCTGTGGAAAAGATACAAAGATGAGAAAAGATGTCAAAGTTCAAATTTTGTTTGTCCCACAGTTCTTCTCTTAAGTTGATAGTATTTTGTGGTACTCCATAGGGTGGGGGAAAATTAATTACCCCCATAAAATAATAATATCTATAACCAAAAAGTTGGTAGTTTCACTGCCACCACCCTGATTATACAAGGAAAAGAATCACTAGGTAGCGCCCTACGGGGCGAAGGTACGTGAGCCCTGCTAGAAAGAAATTAGTGGAAGGGAAAATAATACGCCCTCTAATTTTAATCTCCTATAATGAAAGTAACAATGGTATTCAAATCTTTACACGCCCTTTTTATATAAATTTAACAAAACGTTTAATAAAATGGATCAGAGAAAATATAACTAGAATTAATAAAATTGAGAGAGCATTCGCACCTCCTGTCTTATATAAGATATATTATTACCATCGTGGTATGAAGTATATCAAACAATGGAAACCATACAAATGAGGATTATCTTACTCAGGTTCCTTGAGCACTCTTTATTTTAAAACCCGATATTTGCGAACACGTAGCGACCTTAAATTAAATTCCAGAAGGGGTTGTCCAAGCGACGGATAACGATTATTAATTTTATTTTTATTTAATTATAATTTAAAATTCACTTGGGTAAAATTTTGACTAATAACTTAAGAGCGCTCCGGATATAAGCCGGAAAGACGGTGCAATTTACTCTCATATAAATCATTATTTAAAAAAACGGCTTTCACTAAAAGACATTAAAAACATGTTACAATGTGGGACGATGAGAGAAAAAAAAGTATATATAAAAAAATATTTTTTTTTTCTTCTATTTTCGATTTGCAAAAATAATTCTTATCATCCCACATAGGTATTATTAAAATAAACATTTTCTCTCTTATAGAACTAAAATAAAATTAGCCCTAATGTCCACCCAAGTGCACCGAGAAATTTAAAGATTAGGTATAATAAATTTGTCCAATGTCATATTCTATTACATCTCTATCACTCTCTTTCCAAGCACACCGTACATTAGGCTGCGTCATTTTATTGACGTAAAGTCATTTACAATTAAAATTGGAAGCATGGATGACTAATACACTCCGAACAACCCACAACTCTTGGTGGCCAAGCAAACTCACTTCCTCGACCGATCCATCTACGTGGGAAAGTCTCATCAAGATAATTCCTGACTTCAATGGAGAAATGAGGGGGAGCTCCATCTTGCATGAACCATATTCTGTTTCGTATGTCTAGCATGAAAGCATGTAATATATCGGCAAGAGTATTTTGAAGAAAAAACAGATAAGATTGTCCATTCAAATTTGGAGGAAGGACAAATGGTCCCAATAATCAATCTCCGATGATACCATACCAAACGTTAATCTTAAATTCTTACTGAAAAGGCCTTTCTTTAACTGCATGAGGATTTTCTACTTCCCAGTAATATGTATCTCTCCAGTTAAAAACGCCTCGGCGAGTAAAAGTTGCTTTGTCGGTATAGTACATAAAGTGTTCTTAACAAAATTGTAGCCTTTGTGGAAGATCCCTTCTAAGTAAGTTTTGTATAGGAGTGAGATGATATGGATAGAAGCGTTCTTTACGTAAGACTCTTAGGACAGATTGTTTACTCACCCCTGTTGCCGCTGCTAAATGACTTGAGCTGACTTGAGGCTCTTCATCCTCATCCACACGAACTAAAATTTCTAGTTCTTGATTTTGAGTAATTCGTTTCGGTCGTCCTACATCGTTTTTATGGCGAAATGAACCGGAATCGGAATAAACACAGAAATAATGTATTTTGCTGACATTTCGGAAAGTAATCTCTTTCCCTTTTCAAAGCTTTTTTTGGAAGAACTCTTATTTTGCTGTGTATGTCAAATACACAGCTTTAAGATTCTGTTTATGTTATTTCCATAGACACTTACTACTTACACAGAACATAGAACTGATGATATTTTCTTTTAGTAAATGTTGAGTTTGTTAAGTTCTTATTTTAACATTGGTAGCCAGGTTGTACAAATATCTACAGAACAATTCGATACGCACTTGTCTTCATTTACTAAGATTATTGCTGATTCTTTAATTTTTCTTTTTTTGGTATCTGCTTCTTTTGTTAAAATTTTTGCCGAGTCCCAGTTTATTCTATGTCCGTTTTCCCAAGCATGTTCATAAATCTTTGATTTCTGAACTTCATTCTTTCTAAAGTAATTCTTGTGCTCATCCAACCTCACACTGAAAGGTTTTGTCAAAAAAAAATATGAAAAAAATTCATTATCAGATACAGGTCCTGGGGCGCCCTCTATGATCTAACGAGATGTAATACATAAATTATTGTTTCTTAGAATAAAAAAAAGTTCCTCGTAATAGCAAGTAGAAAGCGTGGAAGTGTATAGGAAAATGTTGATATACAGAGTGAATGCGATACGGTGCTTTACTTCCCCCACCTATAACTCCAAGAATATCAATACTACGTAAAAATGTGTCTGAACCATTTCGATATAGAGCTTACTTATCTTTAACTTTAATAACCACCTTTTTTTCGTAGGACCATTCAGAACCGAAATATTGCAAAAAATGACTTTTAAAGCGATATTGTCACAAGATGTTCAGAGGGCGGGCGAGGGGGAAAAATGAATATGTCTAAAAAAGGCCTATAATGAACTAGTTCTAACAGTAAAATCTGTTGTCCGATTTAAAACGATGTTAATCTACCTAACGACTGACCTATGAGTAGGTAAAAGAGGAATAATTCAAAAAATCTTTCCCGTGCTCTTGAATATATAATGTACATACGGTAATATCTTTTAGTTATTAAAAGTAATAATTTATTCCATAATTTACATCATAAATATGTAGTTGAAACAATGTTTCAAATAAATTCAATTAACCAGTAGTTGCCTTCACACGCAATACATAGAAAATATGATAGTACTGAAATTTAATAACACTTGAAAAGACGGCAAAGATAAGATTAAATTACAACTAAAAATAAATAAATGACCTTAGACAAGTATATATATGACCTAATTTAATCACTGTTTTATTTTGATATAATGAATGTATTTATTAATTTTATTCAAACACAAGAAATATTGGTACATACAACTGCTGTAACTTCCGCAATTTTTTTAGGCCAATCGCGCAGCAAACGTCACATTGTGTATTAATTTGCCTACTTTGAGTTCCGCTCATATTTTCAATTTTCGCCATAAATAAGCAAATGGTTGCGAAATTGTTGTTATTTTTAGAAAAAATCGTTTTTCACCAAGAAGGAGATTCTTCTTTCGCCATCGAATGTGGAATTTTTTCTCTTTGATTTATAAGCCCGACCAGATTTCGATCGGACGATTAGGAGGGGAGAGGGGGGGGCCGCAAAGTTTTTGCCATGTAAAAGTGCATGAGAAAGGGTTAGGGACTTCGGGCCGGGCTCATTTTCAAGGGTACTCAATTCTCTTTCAAGATTTTTTTACCCCGAAGCTCTAACTAGCCTAGTGCTCCCACTTCTCTCTCACAAATACACGTCCCACTCCGCTCGTCCGTTTTTATAAATGTATCACGCGCGCATGCAGGCCCTAACTTTTTCGATCCGAATCAAACTAAACGAGTTATGTCCGAAAAACTGATTTTTCCTATCTTTACATGTAAATTTCTCCCCCCCCCCCCCTTCCTCCTCGTGAAAAGTTAGACCGGAAAATTTTCCTGATGATAGAGGGGAGGGGGGTCCGACTTCATAACCACAAAAAAAAAATCGAAAGAAACCAGTCCGCTTCAAGTCATTTTTAATGCCAGATCGATCCCACTATAGTGCGTAAGCACAGTTTTGGCTGGAAAACATATTTAAATGCATTTTTATGCAAAGAAGTGGATTTTTTTGCTATTTTTTCGGATTTTTCGATAGATTTTCGATAGTATTATCACATAAACTGTATTGTATATATAGAATAATTTTTGACCCCCTAGATGCAATTTTTAGCCCTTGATTGTATCCAAATGTGCAAAAGTGCATCCATTTTATGCATGAATAAAAAACAATAATTTTACTAATGCTTTAATATTCGATATATCTCGGAAAAAAATTGTACTCGGGAGTTTTCATGGTCGCTGATTACGAATCTAACATGAAAATTAAAAAATTAAAAATGGCTGACCGGAAATGGCGCGAAATTTAAATAAAAAAGTGCTTTTTCGCGTTTTTTCACTTAAAACGTAAAAAAACATCTGAGAATTTCCTATTATAAATTTTTATTTATTTGACCCCCTCACCCCTCTTTTCGCTCTCCCTCGTCTCCCTTTTACTACGTCTCTCTTAGCCCTGAAGAAACAAATAAATGCATTATATCTATGATTACCTTCTTTTGCAGTTGAAGTAATTTTTCCATAAAATGGCTTCAAATTATTGTCTTTAATGCATACATAAAATGCACTTTTGGATGCAATCAAGGGCTAAAAATTGCATCTGGAGGGTCAAAAATGACTATATGTACAATAAAGTTCATGTGAAAATAAAATAAAAAGCTTCTAGTCAATATTAATTATTTTTAAACGATTATATTTAAAAAACTATCGAAAAACCCGAAAAATAACAAAAAATGCAGTTTTTGCATAAAAGTGCATTTAAATATGTCTTCCAGCCAAAACTGTGCGTACGCACTATGATTTTTTTGTTATTTACATCTAAATCTATCAATATATCCAATAAAATCTGATGGAGAAAAAACTTCTCGAAAATCGACCTCAAATCATTATTTCTGACGGCCCACTATATGGAAATAATTTAAAGCTTTTTGCAAAGAGAAACATTATTTCCTCGAAAAAGATACGACTACCGATGAACTTGCAAATATTTTGATTAACTGGGGTTATTACATGAAAAAATCGAATGGAGAAAATTATAAAGAAGCTGTCGTTAAAACAATGTGGAATATAACAGTAAAAATTGTTCAAGAAACATATTTAGAAAAATATAATAAGAATTTTATTGATTCAGAATTTAAAAACTCGGGAAATGCAAAAAATGCCAATAGAGGAGGCTTCAAGCTATTCCAAAAAAATGGAAACAAAGCTAAGTTGCCATTGAAAAAGAACATTTAAATGAAATGATGCAGATTTGGGATGAAGAAACGCACAGAGAAAATTTTACCATGTGGCGGCGTTTGAGCTTGCATTGAGAGGAGGAGAGGCTGTTAAATGTGAAATCGATTTTGTTCAAAGACACGGCAAGGAGGTGAAAACAAGTTTAGCGATAGTAAGTAGCTTCCAACTAATTTAGAAAAGCCTTCCATCTGTCCGGTACGTTTATTCAAAAAATTAATGAGTAAACGGTCGAATTCAATCGGACAGACAGATTATTTTTGACACCTAACTGTACCTGGAACCAAGAAAACTCAAGTGGATGATACAAAAATATGCCCGTGGGAGAGAATACCTACTCTTGAAAAATAGACGAAAGAAGCATCCATGACAATTGGGCTCGATGTCGAAAACAATGAAATAACCAAACATTCTGACAGGAGCAGTACAGTTTCAAATCTTGTAAATCTGTTATTTCCAGTGATCGTTTAATCAAAGTAACTGGTCATGCAAATACCACGTCAATAAACCCGTTTCTCCACCTAGGTAAGGACCATCATCATTCTACATTAATTTCGAATTTAAGAAACCCTAAAAGCGAAATTACAAATCATTGTGTTAATAACTTAAAACTGGTAAACCATAAAGAAGAATCTAAAAGTAATAGCATTAATTATAATAATTGTGTATTTCATATAGGTACAATGAATATGTTTGATGACAGTGGCGTCATTTTACCCCCGCCAGCCCCCGCAGTGAGGGGGGGCCCGAGCACATTAGAGGCCCGACCGAGTCGACAGCAACGTAGAAACCTAAATTAAAAAAAAGTAAAACGCCGGTCGCAAGCTTTCTGGTTTTTTTTATGTTTATTGTTTGTCTCTATGGAATGATGTAATGAGGGCCGATGGCCGATGCATTAATGTAATATTTTATAAAATAAAAGTTTATACTTAAATATTTATTCTACACCTATTTAAAGTCCACTGAAATGTATAGCAAAGTTCCTATGAACTGTTGGCACTGCTGTCGTAGACCCATAACAACAAAAAGGCACGTCTTCTGGGGCTACGAGAGCAGTGCCAATAGCTTCTATAGTAAAGACACTGTAAATATATTTAGAAATTCAAAATTGATGTCGTGAAATGAACTATAGCTATAGGCTATAGCTAAACTCCGTTAAGACGTTAATAGAAATAAGGCAATAAAAAAGTTTTAAAGTACTGACAAAAATTATGTTATTTATTCATGACATGAGGGGGGCCTAAAACACAAAGTTACGCCACTGTTTGATGATAAAAACTAAAAACATTAGAAAAAGTTTCTATTTTTTACTATAAATTGTTATTTTTTGTTCTAATAATTATTGTAGATAATATTTTTAAATCATATATTAATCTTCTGTGATACACACGAGGTTGATTTTCTACTCAGATAATTTTTTTTTGAGTTACTTAAATCTGTTTTCCGCTTCGTATCGCGATTTTCCATGCCCTTAATTTTCGAATAATTTTCATGGAAAAACAAATTTTTGTTAAAATAAAACGTACCCGGTAAAAAATCAACCCTTTGTATATCAATACTCGAAAAAATATTTCAAAACAGATCACTATTTTTTTTTATTTAAAAAATTTTTTGAAATTCATTAAATTTTCAACTTTCCAAGAAATTTTCACATTTTTGAATTTTCAAAAGGTTTGCGAATTTGTATTTTTTCAAAAATTGAAATATACAGGGTTACTGGTTCGATACATTCCTTTGGAGATGTGATGGGGCATGAGCTAAGGAATAAATCTAGCCCTAACATACATTACGCAAAACTCAATAGTTTTTGGGATATTTCAATTTTTCTGTTTTTCTCAAAAAAGTAGATCTTAATGTCTTAAAAGTTAATTTCCGAAAAATCTACTTGACATTTTTAAATTTTTTTTTACTGGATTACTTGTCCAATATTATAGATATCCGTTTGGAATGAAAAATATCCGAAAACATTTCGATCATGTGAACATTTAAAATAAAAACTTGTAAAATTTTTTTTTCAAAATCAGTTATGAAATTTACCTATTAGGTTTTTTCAAAAAAATATTAATGTAGCACGCGTACAAATTATTATAAAAACTTCCTTATTTCAATAGTATCTAACTAGGTAGAAATGTTTAATGTACCCTTGATAGTTCTAATAAAAAATTAGTAAAGATAATGCTGGTGGCGGAATTTATTAAACGACTAATCGTTCATTTTCATTTAAGTCAGTCAGTCCTTGACTTTGACGTTTGTGCATATATGTCATTAACTGACATTCTTATCTCCGTGTCCCTTAAGTTTGTTGGTCTTGTTAAATTAGTTATCGAAGATTTTGATTTTACTCGTAGTTGTTGTTATTAGTTGTTGTTATTGTATTTTCTGTGCCATGGCCGCGTATGCCAACGCAGAATACGCTGATATCTTGTTTGTCTATGGATACTGTGGCGGCAACGCTGCTGAAGCTCGCCGAGGATATGGTCTTTGGTACCCTAACCGCCGCTTACCAAATGCACGTGTATTCAGTACGGCATATCGAAATATCGCTGAAACTGGCTCCGTGAAATGTAGAAGGAGTGACGCTGGTGCTCCTCCCGTTTATGAACCAGATGATGAGGAAGAAATATTGAGGTATTTTGAGGAAGACCCAACTATTTCAACTAGTAAAGTCGCAAGACTAACCGGAGCGTCACAATGGAAAGTTTGGTCTACGATACGTAGAGTTGGATGTCATCCTTACCACTATATCCCTGTCCAAGGCTTGGAGGAAGGTGAGTGGAATTCTGCCGCTTTATGTTAAATTCAGATGCAGAAAGTGCAAATTTTTTAACAAGTATTTTATGGACGAACGAGTCGAAATTTAATCGCGAGGGTATAACAAATTTCCACAACCTACATTATTGGGCAGAGGAAAATCCCAAGTTAACACGTGAAACTAGTTTCCAAATGAAGTTTTCTGTTAATGTGTGGATGGGGAGTCATTGGCCACTATTTAATAGGGCCACACTTTCTTCCTCAAAATTTAAACGGGGAAATCTATGAAAATTTTTTAAGAAATGATCTGGCGGTGATTTTAGAAGATGTTCCTCTCGCCGTCAGACAGCGAATGATGTTTCAGAACGACGGTTGTCCAGCACATTATCGGCTGACAGTACGACAGTTACTTGATCAACGTTTCCCTAACCGTTGGATTGGAAGAGCGGGCCCAATACCTTGGCCAGCGCGAAGCCCTGACTTAACACCCCTTGATTATTACGTATAGGGTCATATGCCACACCAGTCAATACTATAGAAAACCTTAGACAAAGGATAGTCGATGCTGCCCAACACATATGGCATAATCTGACAACCAGAGTAACAAGGACGGAAATAAGAAGACGCTGCCGTGTCTGTATACGGCATATAAAAAATAAAGTACAACTTTGAAATTAATGAAGAATTAAATTCTACTTTTAAAATGTTTTTTACTGTTTATCTAAAAATAAAATTCGTACTACTTGTGTTATTTTTACTAGTATTTTCTTAGAACTATTAAGGGTACATTGAACATTTGTACCTTGTTAGTTAGCTATTGAAATAAGGCAGTTTTTATAATAATTTATACGCGTGTTACGTTAATATTTTTTTGAAAAAACCTAATAGGTAAATTTCATAGCTGATTTAAAAAAAAAAAAATTTTAAGTTTTTATTTCAGATGTTCACATGATCGAAATGTTTCCAGACATTTTTCATTCCAAATGGATATCTATAATATTGGACAAGTAATCCAGTAAAAAAAAATTTTAAAATGTCAAATAGATTTTTCGAAAATTAACTTTTAGGACATTAAGATCTACTTTTTGGGAAAAACAAAAAAAATTAAATATCTCAAAAACTATTGAGTTTTGCATAATATATGTTAGGGCTAAATTTATTTCTTAGATCATGCCCCATCACATCTCCAAAGGAATGTATCGAATTACCAGTAACCCTGTATACATAGATTTGTCCCTTCTATTCTTCCCAAGGCAGCACAAGAAAATTATTTATCTACGGGCATTGCCAGAAACTTGAATTTCTCTCCTGTCCCTGTCTCCAGCTTCACAGCAACCCATTTATAATTTATTTAAGACATTTTTAACATGTGGTTGAAACTACTACCCACGAACAAAACTTTTTAAAGATAAAAATGTTTATAAACAAGAACCAAAGAGACCGAAGCTTAGTGAACCCAAAGGGTTCACGATCCTCAGCAGGAACTAGCCCAATCTAGGAATAATAATTAATTTTGTGTTAATATTTCTTCGTTGTTCAGATTACATAATTTAAATATATTTTTGTTTCTATAAGCAGTTTAAATAAAATCCAATAATTTTAGCTTCAATAAAAATACAAATGTCCACCTTTCGTTGCCCAAAAAAATAAAAAGTAAGCTAACAAAACCGAATCTAACGTTCCACAAACATTTTACCTGACCTACTTGATATAAACGTATATTTTCCAATATACTGATTAATTTCATTACTGTTGTAGAATTTGTGATCAGAAGATATAAAGATAACGAACACCACAATTAACGTTAGACAATAAATAATACCTATTTCTATTAAATACTTGATCTTTTCGTCCAAATATTTGAGCAACAAACACCACTTTTCAATATAATCTAATAAATAGTACATTTTTGAGATATTCAAAAAGCAAGTTTTATTTGTGAAATAATAAAGTTTTGCAAAATTGCAACTGCAGAACTATACCTACATAAATTACTAGTAATATGACGACAGATAAACTGATTAGCATCAAGATATGTAGAACACGTTTTGTAATTTTTGCATCATTTACAATAAAGTTAGAAATCATTACTATTTTTTGCCACAAACGTGTAACACGTGCCACGTGTCTTGAGAGTAAATCGCGTGGGTACTTACTATTATACGAACTTCATGTAATGAATAATTTAATATGTCATGCTCATATAGATACATGTTACAATTTTCTTTGTTGGTCAGAAAAGGCTTAACAATCTTGATTTATATAAAATAAATAAAGTAATAACCAGGACAAATCAAACTGAAAATACTTGCCACCTTGTAGTGATAATTATACGTTATTAGGATTTCCTACATTCCTAATACTTACTGTCTTTGAAATATTTATGAAGTCAAGAAAGGCAAAATCTCTATAAATAACTATTAATACAACTGTATGAATATTAGTGCTAATTGCTATAAATTAATTAACAAATCCATATTTTCACTCTATATTACTACATTAAACCAAGGTTAATACATCCCCATTTTAATAAACAGTTTTACATGTCCGTAAATAATATAATAAATAAAAAACCGAGATACATGGATAAAATGTACGAAAGCGTAGAAAGGCCACGGTGTATCTTATTTTATAATTTACACTTGTAAACTGGAATTAGGCTAATTTACACTTACAAACTGGGAATTATGCTAATTTACACTTACAAACTGGAAATTATACGAATTTACAGTTACCAACTTAAAATTATGCTAATTTACTGTGGGTTGAACATTAGCATAATTCCCAGATTGCAACTGTAAATTAGCCTAGTTCCCAGGTGTTAACTATAAATTAGCATAATTCCCATTTTGTAATTATAAATTAGCATAATTCCCAGCTACTAAGTGTAAATTAACATAATTTCCAGTTTGTAAGTGTAAATTAGCCTAATTCTCAGTTTTAAGTGTAAATTATAAAATAAAATACACCGTAGCCTTTCTAGCACTTTGTATAATTCCCAGTTGGTAACTATAAATTAGCATAATTCCCAGCTGCTAAGTGTAAATTAACCTAATTCCCAATTTTAAGTGTAAATTATAAAATAAAATACACCATAGCCTTTCTAGCACTTTGCATAATTGCTAAGCCAAGTGTAAATTAGCATAATTCCCAGTTTGTAAGTGTAAATTAACCTAATTCCCAGTTGGTAACTGTAAATTAGCATAATTTCCAGCTGCTAAGTATAAATTGACATAATTTCCAGTTTGTAATTGTAAATTAGCCTAATTACCCAGTTGGTAACTGTAAATTAGCATAATTCTCAGCTGATTAGTTTAAATTAACATAATTTCCAGTTTATAAATGTAAATTAACCTATTTCCCAATTTTAAGTGTAAATTATAAAATAAAATACACCATAGCCTTTCTAGCACTTTGCATAATTGCTAAGCCAAGTGTAAATTAGCATAATTCCCAGTTGGTAACTGTAAATTAGCATAATTCCCAGCTGCTAAGTATAAATTAACATAATTTCCAGTTTGTAAGTGTAAATTAACGTAATTCCCAGTTGGTAACTGTAAATTAGCATAATTCCTAGTTGGTAACTGTAAATTAGCATAATTCCCAGCTGCTAAGTATAAATTAACATAATTTCCAGTTTGTAAGTGTAAATTAACCTAATTCCCAGTTGGTAACTGTAAATTAGCATAATTCCCAGCTGCTAAGTATAAATTAACATAATTTCCAGTTTGTAAATGTAAATTAGCCTAATTCCCAGTTTACGAGTGCGAATTATGAAATAAAATACATCGTGGTCTTTCTACGCCTTCATAAAAATGTACCCAGTAAACATTTTTGTGATATTTACATACAGTGGAGTTAATCTATCCAAATTTTTGCCGTATATGAAATTGTCTGGAAAGGTGAATTTTATTAATGAAATGAATAATCCGATTAAGTGGAAGTTGTGGAAACATATTTTGTTCAATGCTGGCTCTACGGATCGTCTTTTTTTAAAACAATTTATTTTTTCTTCAAACGCCAGAAAACTCGTCAGAAAATCATGGCATTTTTTACTCATTTCAAGACATTAAAGTTTGACATTTCAAACGGCTGTGCGTTACCATTAGCGACAGAAGTAAAAGTACTTTTTCTTCCGCTCAAGCGGACTTTTACCTCCGTTGCTAATGGCAACGCACAGCTAAATTTTTATAGCTAATCGATGTTTGAAGAAAAGATAACATGTCTCATTAGGAGTAAAAGCCACTTTTGTCACTCTTCTGTAATTGCAAACCTACAGAATCGTCACAAAAGTATCACTTTTACTGCTAATAAAACAATATACTATTTTGAAACACGTCTTTTTGTCACTTTTTGTTGAATATCTCCGGTTGTATTTCTAACATCAAGAAAACAAAAATATGGGCTTCTTTGCAATTAAATTTGTGATAAAACTTGGCCAGTAAAAGTTGTTTCTGGTAATTTGTTAATTTATAAAAAAATAAAAAAATAATGGCTGATTTTTTGAATTTGTTATACATGTATATTTTAAATTGTTACAATTATATCTAGTAAAAACATTCTCCTTAATAAACCAAAATATCGTGCCAAATTGGAAGTTGAAATGTAACCTATATAGCCTTATAACAAATTATAAATTCGACTATTAATCCTGTAGATAGGTCTGATATTAGAGACATTTTTAGGTTTCACGCATATTTCTGATAATAATGAAAAAAAAAATTTAAACAAAATGGCTATTTTTTAGATTTCAAATTTTTCTTTTATAAACAAATTAACATTACTTTTTGGCCTTCGACTAAAGTGAAAAACAAAAACATGGCTTAATAGTACTCTAGGAGACATATAATTTAAAGATGAAAAGTTACAAAATGTTAATTGGAAACGAAAGTAAGGGTAAGGTAAGATAAGATAGGGTAGGGTAGGGTAGGGTAGGGTAGGATAGGATACGATGAGATAGGATAATTTACTTGACCAAGTTACAGTACGAGTTTTTAGCAAGTCTAGAGCCCAATAGAGCAGCATAACAAAACACTATAAAATATAAAAAAATAGACAATGTCAAAAAAAATTTAGAGGCCCTTGGTTCTCGGTATACCCACTAAATCCTAATTTAATTTTTTACTCCCTTTAATAATAGGTGGGGGTGGCAATGGGGTTTTAGAGGGATGGCTAACGCCAAAATAAATTTCAGAGGCGCTTGGTTCTCGTACACACACTAAATCCCAATTTAATTTCTTACTCCCTTCAATAATGGGGCAGGGTTGGCGATGGGGATGGTAGAGGGGGGTGGCTAACGCCAAAATTTTTTTAAGACGTTTCATTCTTTTATACGCACTAAATCACATTTTAATTTTTGTACTCTCTTTCATAATGGTATGGGGGTGGTATTGAGGGTGATAGTGGGAATGGCTGATGCCAAAAAAAATTGTCAGAACTTGACTTTTAGTGCATGCCTTAGATTGCATTTTTATGGACTCATACCCGCTTATTTCGCGTATTTACCCTTATTTATCCCATTTACCCTCGAACCCTCCAACGGAATTAGATCAAAATATAATCTAGTTCCAGATCTCGTTGTAATACATAAGTGTACCAAATTTCAAGTCAATATCAAAAACAGTTCTAGAGTAAACGTGCGCACAAAAAAGTTAGACAGACATACCGACAGACAGACCAACAGACAGAAAATTTTTTTTCGTTCAAATTTAAAATCTTGACATTTCATGACTAAAATGTCATAAGCCTATTTCAACAAAAAAAATATATTTTTTTGCGTTACTATACTTCCATATACTAAAACTATACATTATAAAATAAACAAAAAAACAAAAAAGATGGGGCAAATTCATATAATATATCCTCTAAGACACCAAACAAGTTGGAACAGCAGATAAAAAACACTAAAGAAAAGTTACATTAAATGTTAATTTATGTGTTTAAAGATTCTTCAGTGGAATAGAAACTATGATTTTTATTGTGTACCTGAAACTGCTAAAATTAAATGATTTATGTCATTAGAAATGTGATTGTATAACTGAAAGTTTAGAAAGTTCTTTTCTGATTTAGTTAATCGAAAACGGGGCTGTCTGAGTTGATTTGCAGGCCTGGTGCTATAAGAATAAAAATCACAAGTGGAAGAAAATGAGTTTATATTCTTATGAATTTCTTGTAATGCAACATAAATATAAAGGGATGAGAACCGGCATTACATACAGACTTTTGAATGTTGGTATACAATGGTCTCCCCAGCCAGCATTAACAATAATTAATCTGGCTGCTTTCTTCTGCAAACGAAATATTTTAACTACATGAGATGACCCATCCGAAAGAAAAATTGCATAATTAATGTGAGCGTGTAATAAAGAAAAATAACACGTTTTTAAAGTTTTAGAACATAGTTGACTTTTTAGCCTATGTAGCATGAATATAGAACTTGTTAATGTATGTGATTGTTGCTTAACATGTTTGTACCAACCTCGGTACCAACTAAGAGTATCGTTTAAAGCAACGCCAGGAATTTTTGCGATGTTAGGTACCTTTAATTAGTAAGTTATTTGTAGAAATAATAATGTTAAATTATTCGAGGAGAACAAAACAGTCGATTGTTTGATAGAACTAATGCCATTATCAGTTAAATTATGCAAGTTCAAATTAAAGTCAATAATAGACATAACATCAGCATAAGCCATGCACTTTCTAGGTGACATAAAGTGAAAAAGTTCGCTTCACCAAGTTGAATATCAGCGCCCTTGGACTGTCAACGTATGGTGTGGAATAATTAGCAATAACAAATTCATCGGCCCCCACATTATTGAAGGCAACTTGAATGGCCAAATGTACCGAGACATTTTGGAAAATGAACTGCCAACATTACTTGAAGACTTGAGCTTAGTAGTGCAACAAAACATGTGGTTTCAACATGACGATTGTCCAGCACACTATTCGGTGGTAGCACGTGAAATACTTGATCGTGATGTCAATGGTCGCTGGATCGGTAGAGCTGGTCCGGTAAATTGGCCAGCTAGATCACAAGATCTTATTTACATACTTACTTTTGTAGGGCTATCTCAAAGTCAAAGTTTACTAATAAATAATAACAACTAATAAGGTGGATAGGCGGCCGAGGATGAATAATATTAAATAATTTGACTTTACTGAAACCACGCATGGTTTTCTTTTTCTATATCTGTCTCTCGGTTTTTCCATAATCACGACTAAAATTAAATTTTGAGAATGTTTTAAAGGAGTGTCGTAAATATACAATATGCTAAATTTATGATCAGAAAATGAAACGGTATTCCCTCAATTTGAAAAATACCATCTAAGCTGTGGGGTTATAACAGATTTATCCTAATAAAAAAACAATATTCTGAACGTTCAGCTAATAGAACTTTATAATAAAATGGACTAGATTCTTTCTCGATATACTAATTACCAAAAAAACTTACAAGGAAGTACAGTGTGGTTTACTACCAGATGTTTTCAAGTATTACAAGAGTAGCGTATCAAATTATGTTAGTATCAAATTTCCAAAAAAAAAAACAGTTATAAATTTTATTTTTACTAGCATCTAAATATGTAATTAATTTTTAAGTCACTTTCGAATTTCGATTTTAAAACGGAAACAATTATTTATGCGTTATGTGATTATAAGTTAATTTTCATGTTTAAATAATAATGTTATGTTAGAGAAACCACGAAATCCAAATACTACTTACTACCAAATAAAAGTTGTCAAACTAGCACTAGTGATAACATTGTCTATGTTAATATATTTAAAATAAATAAATATATAACAATGAAGACATCGAACATACATAAATTTTATATAATAATAATATTATCTAATTTCTTTCTCATACGAAAAATTCCGTTTTCTGATTCTTCAATTGGCTCCTTGTGAAATATCATAAATTCTTAACATTGTAATATCAGTTGAACTGTACTGACTGTGACGTTATACATTAGTCAAACTGGTTGAAATATAAAAAACGAGTTGAGGAATATACTTATTTTATTGCCCGACTGATTTTTAAAAGAAATATCGGACTCATCTCATCATAATCATAATGAGAGGAGATGAGACAGTTTCATAATTAAAACATTTGTCCAGTCATAATACAAAACAGTAATTCTAAGTATATGTTACATAATTTATAAAATAAAAGAAAATGAATAGAAAATTAGATGAAAGTTTAAAATTTAATAATAATTACTAACTAAACTTCCGTACACAGTATATACACTGCAATAGTAATCTTTTCTTATTTTAGTTTTAAAAATATTAATATTTTCACTTATTTTAATTTGGTGAGGTAAATTGCTGTGGCACTCCCACTTGAATGTCAACGTAATAAGATTTATATATATTGTTACGTGTTTACAATCTGCAGTAAACACCCTATACGAAGGTTCAAATAATTGCAACAAGAATTTTCACTAACACCACTAATCGTTACCATAACACACTAATTATAACTATAGACACTAATATAAATCACAACTTATTACTGTTCCTGTATTATCTGTTCACTTGTTCAAAAATCGTGCTCCGTGCATGGGATCCACTCCCTATATATCGGTGGCGCTTAATTATCGATCCTTTCAGTCCGTGACTTGAGATCTTTCTAGTCCATCTCGTACATTCGACAGTTTTCGCATAGTTGTGGTAATGGTGTAGTGCGCCAGTTGGCCCAGGGATGGCGCCGCTTTACAGGTAGCCAACTAGGCAGACCTTCTTTCACTCTGCTATTTGAGATTGATTCAACTTTTCTCCGTTAAAGGGCGGCACATAACACTACATTTGTTGAGAAGAATTTGATTTGTGCACAATTTCCACATGCTATTGTCTATCCAGTTTGAAATATTTCCCCGAAGGCCGCAAAACTCCAGTGTTGATAAGAGTTTGACATGACTGACACAGTCGAATGCCCTGGTGAGATTGCAAAATCAAAACCTCGTGAAGTCAAAATTTTTAAAATCAAAGTTTAAGCCAGCCTTTGCGCAGCCCGGCATTTATGCACCTCGCGGAAGGCTCCTCGTTTGGATTGAGGTGCCTGCGTCAGCTGCGAAAATTTAATGTGATTAGTGAACAAGTTCTTTAAAAAATGTGTAGTTTTAAGTATTGTTAAATCTTTTATGTTATTTTAATACCTGTTTGTCTCAGAAGGAGTTTAGGTTTAAGTTTTTAATTGTTTTTTATTCGAACCAGACACGTTTTGCCCGATCTTGCAATCCGCCATCGCGTAAGGCGGTGGTGTTGCATGGTCGATCCCGGGATGGGTTCTGGGCAGGTACTATTATAATATAACGTGAATAAAGTTATGTTGAATTGAAATTAGTGAGATTACAAAATGTTCCAGCAGGACACTATAGCCTGCGTCAGGAGCAGAATGAACACGAGTGAGGAAAGCGTACAGTCGTACACAGCTGTAGAATAACAGGGTCTAAAACCATGTTGGAACTTTAGCACAAGCCTGCACACAATCACTTTACTTCCAACTAAACCTTTTATCAAAAAGGAAAAGGACGGTACAAACCCTTCCCTGTGGACACCCCTTCGCTACTTGAGCTCCTAGGATCTTACTGAACAATTGAACATGGATGTGAATACCACCCTCCCTTTGAGCATGTTCTCGATCCACCTGCAAGAGGTGGGATCGATTCCACGCTCTCTGGTAGCCCTGGTGATGGAGTGAAAAGAGGTATTGCCGAAGGCCACTTCTATATCAAGGAAAGCCCCCAAACCAACTTCCTTCCCTTCGAGCGCAGCGTCTCCTTCATTCTTCTTATGAGATGGTAGAGTGCTGTTTCTGTTGATTTTTCTGCTCGATATGCATACTGGTCCGGATGCATTGGTCTTGAGACCAGCGCGCCGTCCCTGATATGTCTATCAGGCAGTGAGTACCGTCCCTGATATGTCTATCAGGCAGTGAGTACCAACGTACCACGTGCACTTGTTTACCCGCATTGTCTAGTCTAAGAAAACGAACTTTAGTTGAATAATGATTAAAAAGTTATTGTTTGTGTAAACATGTTTAATAAATTATGATTAATGGAAAAACCTCAAATTAAAAAAAACTATAAAACCTGCTCAAAATGCATTCCCTTTTGCTTTTGTAACTGGGATTTGGAATGTTTCTTCATCCTCGTCATCGCTAAAGTCGTATACATCTGAGATAGTACCAAAATTGACAAGATTTTGGATGGTAGCAAACAACAGATAATGAACTGATGCCGATGATGACTGATGATGCTCCCCTTCCTAATGATTTACTCAATATAATTACTTGTGATTGTATAAGGTCGGTTACAAAACTAAACGTTGCTCATGAAAAACCATTGACGTCACATACAGCAATTTATGCAACAATGGAAGGAAATACTTTATGTCAAAATGCAAATAATATTGTTGACGAAGCTGTGGTTGATGAAGATCCTGAGCAATTAGAAATTAGTCCTGATATTTATGATATTGAAGAATTCGAGGATGATAATTATGAAGATGTTTGTACTTCAGAGAATATCTCAGATGTATACGATTTCAGCAATGACGGGGGTGAAGAAATATTCCAAACTCTAGTTACCGATTCGGAAGTAGACTCTTCTTGTAGTAGCACATCTCTAGCACAACTACTAGAAAAAGGAAACACGAATAAAATAAAATAATAATCAATACATGCAAAAGTTTAATAAAAATCAAGTGAATTTTGGAAAAAAAAAATTATATATTACCTTCGAGGGTTTTCTTTAATCTAAAAATTCAAAACTTGCTCACAATCACTTTTTATTATTAATATTGAAATTTTCATAATGAATATTTACAAGTATACTTGTGCGCGCATACATATAATACCGAAAATGACGGAAAATCGAAAATCGGCTAAGTTAAAAAAAAAGTTAATTTTTAGTTACATCACGTGAAAGTGCATAAGAATACTTTCATTTTGGTAAAAAAAAATCGTTCGGCCATTTGGACAAATTTTGAGGAATTTGGACTAAAAATGGAATTGCGGCCAAACTTGGATATTTTTTGGTAAAATTTAACAGAATATTTCTTGGCTATATAGGTTACTTTCGTCTAAAATTTCATCAAATTTGGTTTAATTTAAGCCAAGTTAGCAAAAGTTCAGTTTTTACGTTTTTTCATATATTTATATATATATGAAGTGTTGTTGTACTTCCGGGCGCTCTCCCGCGTCGATGATCGACTCCTCCAGGAGTCATGGTTGTCTAAACGACGTTTCGGCAGAATCTCATCTGCCATCTTCAGGTTCTCACTGAAAGCTGCCTACTGCTGCTTCTTTTTTTTTATACATTTATTTAACATCGGCCTATTTCCGCTACTGAGGCCTAACACCGACGCCTGTAGACGAGCTACCCCCAACCAGGAATTTTGCCGAACCTCTTCCCTTAAGAAGAGTAGGGATCTTTTACTTGCCTAACATTTAATAGACAAGGGACCGACGGCTTTACATCCCCTCCGAAGGATGGTATATATCTCCTATAAAACCCTCGCCTAAAGTTGTATAGCTTCCGCGCATACACTGATATACAAGCCGCTGGAACATGTGTGAGGCGAGAACGCGGTTTCCGTTGGAATGGTCACCAATCCAAGTACTAACTGCGCCTGTCGTTGCTTTACATCGCATACCGAAGTATGTACATAGTAAAGACGCACCTACGCTCGCCCCACTGCTGCTTCTCATTGCTCGAACTGAGCTCAACTGAGTTGCGTCGATCATCGACGCGGGAGAGCACCTGGAAGTACAACGACACTTCATTTAAGACCCGCAAAAACCTATAAAAAAAACAACATATATATACATATATATATATATATATATATATATATATATATATATATATATATATATATATATATATATATATATTGGCTACCATTCATGATTTGTAAGGTATAATTCAATGCAGGTCGGGGTATTTTAAGTCCACCAAGGGCTGAAGGTCACCGCTCTCGGTACTTGCAAAATAGCAAGTCGCTATACACCATGGAGACATCTATGATGTCTGGTGTATAGTAGCATTTGACCACAGGAGAGGATTCACTTACCTCTCACCGGTACACCATTTACCTCAGTTTGTATAAAACTAGCAGGTTGGCCACTGTCATTTGTCTGTTCCACGACCTATGGCATACTGATGAGAACTAATAAGTTCGAAACCGGTCTATGTCTGGTCGGGGAATTGACAAATGACATTGGCTACCATTCATGATTTGTAAGGTATAATTCAATGCAGGTCGGGGTATTTGCCCGCTGAGTAGTTGTTTCCTGCAAATCATATGTAATATCATATATATATATATATATATATGGGAGGCGGCGAACCGATTTTCACGAAATTTGATCGCCTTATTTTGGGCTATTTTTACTCCACTAAATTTTTACATTATAATATTGCCATATTTAGTAGCTATAAATAGCAGGTCTTAAAAAGGTTGGGACACCATTTTTAAACTTCCATATTTCCTAAACTATTAATTCTACAGAAATAGACAATAAACTAGATTCATTTTTAGTTCATAAGTTTTCTTTTTGTTATCTAAAAATTTCCAACTAAATGTGATACTTTTCGAGTTGATCAACAAAAACCGTTTTGAGATGCTTGTTTTCTAATGCTAAACTCGCACTTTTTAGCGTGCTTGTAACTTAAACACTATTAACTTATTTAAGAAAGTTATATACAATTTCTTTTTCTCTAAATTTAGTTGCATTCGCCCCCTATAAAATAGCAAACCCCCGGATAACATAGATATTTACTATTAAATCATTAAATAAAAACCGAAATTTAAGTTAAAAGCTCTAGTTTACTACACTATCATTACATATACATCAAGTCAAGTTACTAAGTCAACAGAATGACGCATAAGAATCTTTTGACACACCTGTTTAAAAATGACATATTCCTGACAGTCAGAGTGAAATAATATTTTTAAAATGTGCAATTAAAAAGCATAGTAAGAATCTCTTAAAGAATTATGACGTACCACATCGAATCCAACTTCATAGTGAGTTCCCCTTGTATATATTATAGGAATACACTGCCGGCGACCGATGCTTTCAGTGACAGGCATTTTTCAGTTTCAGTCACTTCAGTAGCCGCTGAATAAGTGAAACACCGCGCAAGTTGTCTACTAGACGCCCCCAAGTCGAGCTACTTATGAATTAAAGATAATCCCCACCTTTTTCTGTTTGTACGTATAAATAATCTATAATCATATTATGTGGTGTACAACTTTTATATATCAATTTTTATAGCAGTATTCGCTCAATATTGTAAGCATTTGATGCGCTGTTACAGTTACAAAAATAGGACTCAGTGTGACGGAAATTGGGCCACTGCTATCGCGACAAGAGAAACAATTTTACATTTAATTTTAATAAATCGCAGCCATCATACCTAAATATGTTAAATCTTTGGATATGTGCACCAGTTTTTCACTCACATCATGTTATTGTTGCTTTTGAAATAAATATCTTCTTTAGAATAGGACCTTCTACTAAAAGTAAGGGAGCTAGCTGATGGCTAAAAATGTAATCTGCTCATTATCCATATCTGTCTTTATATATTGTGCCAAAAAGATGGGATAGGTATCCTTAAAATACACTAAGTAGATATATATCATTAAGCTATGCAAGAATTCTAAGAATTTGTGGGTATACCGGGTGTAATAAGATCATGGTATACCTCCCTTTTCTTCTTTAGTTTTGAAGATAATTGATTGAAATTCAGGATATACTACATACATAGTAAGCGGCACTTTGTTGATATATAATTGTTTTTTTTTTCACTTCTGGTTTCGCCGGAAGTGACACATACTTTCGATTTTTAAATGGAACATCCTGTGTATTATTGCATGTTTTAATTTTGCATAATTTTCTAAATCCAACGATGCCAAATAAGTGACATTTCAAACATCAATTTTTTTTATAACATATTCTTTACTTTTCCATTTAAGTATGCCATGACGGTTCCGATTTATTCCAAATGACCCGTGTAATGCTACAAAAATTGAAATCCAGTTAGAAACACTAAATTATGTGATTTATGAGCAAATAAAATTCACCAAAATTGTTTTTGGAGCAAAACTCAATTTTTAAAATGGAACCATATCGGTACCGTGGTACCATTTATTAGTACTATTAATAGGGAATTTATTCATATGTCGTATTAAAATGTGCGATAAATATAAACAAGATTACAGCTAAAAGAAAATAATAAAATACAATTTTGTTCTAATTAAATGTTAAGAAGTACCTAACTAAGGTGGCTCTGAAAACAATGAAATATTTAGCTTGTCAAACATTTGCTGGTCTAACGCTGTTTTTATTGTGTCTTTAAAAATCAATGACTTCAGAATAGGATAGACAAAGCATCCTCTTGGTTTGTTGTATATCATTTATTTGTTTACATTGCTTTAAAACTAAATACTGGTACTCAGCAGTCTATTGGCTAACGGCACGTGGGTATATGTGCACGCAGTCCCTCTCAACACGTTTTGTTTACAATCCAGTTGCAGCGTTGGCCGCCATTAAAGTGTTTGTGATAAACCGAAGTTAAACGTTGTAATTACAGTGGTTTTGTAGTGTTTTTGAAGACAGAATTTGTTATTGTGAATAAACAATGGGAAAATATTGTGTTGTATGTAGATGTCTCTTTAAAATTAGAGTTAATCGATCTTTTCACAGGTAGGTGAAATTATCTCATAAGCGTAACCTCGGGTTGGAACGACAAATAAGCAAAATTGTAAATGTTCAGTGCAATAATATTGGAAGTATAGAAAATGTTTTTATGTTTTAAAATTGAGTAATATAGTTAGATGAAAATAAAGTTGAAGGGTAAAATGAAAAGATATTATTTAAAAGTGCAATATTATATTATTCCAAGGAATATTAAACGCCGGAAAATATGGGTCTGTCGCATTTTGAAACATTTGGGAAATGAAAATATTCCTGAAGATAGTGTTTTGTGCTCAGATCACTTCTCATCAGATGATTTCACAACAAGTCCCAGTGGCCGAGTTGTTCTTAAAGAATTTGCAGTACCTGACTTACAAATTTATCTAATGAAAATGTACAAGTTGGGTAAGTTATCATTTAAAAAAAGTAGTACATGATGAGAATAATTATAACATGTTTTTATTTTTTGGGTTAGTAATGCAGTAAACGGAAAACTGTTAATTATTTTGTTTATGTGACGTATATCTATACCAATTTATAAGTGTAAATTTAATATTTAAATAAATCATTTAATAAAAAAGCAATGTTATTCATATTACTTTGAAGTCAAACTAGAAGAGAAATTAATATAGGTATTAATTATATGAAATAATCACCCTCTTTAACATATACGCCACTGGCAACGAGTTCCAAAACATCACGGTTATTATACATACGGTTGGATTATGCCCGCCCCTACCAATCAGAAAACGTTTAGTGCATTGACGTCAAAGTAGACCTCGTTTACGCTCGCATATAATGCTGTCTCGTTCTCCCTCATCAATAGTCTCTTAAGTCGTTATTGCTTCCACTTATATATCTTGCAATTATTATTTTATTTTAATACAAAAAACAGGCATTATTTATTTTATACAAATTTGATTTAATAAGAAAGGGACGTACTAGAATCGGACAAAAAATTTTTAAGTTACTGCACAAAAAGTCTGTATTTCTTATTTTAACATAGCCCAAAAGCGTGTAAGCTATCGTCCTATCTTATCATAATTTTAAAGCAAAATATATGTTACCCCAAGGTTTTAGGTTAGCATAGCACACAAAAATACGAAGAAGTATAAGGAAAATGTTATATACAGTATTCTCACGTACGAACGAACTTTATATTAGGTGATATATTAAATTTATTTAAAGATATTTTTAATTAAGACTATTAGGAAATGAGTGAAAATTTGGTAATCGAACGTTGCTGACTGCGAATATCTATCTGAGCAATGAAAATAAAAAAATATATCTAGCATTATGTAAAATTAAATAAAATAGTAATAATAAGTCTTTATTGAAACATCATAGTTTGTCATCTTTTGGAAATTTATGATAAGAAACAGCCAAATTTCCTTGCTTAGTAACTATTGTTACATATAGCCACGGCACACCTTGTTCCAGGCATAACTGTTAAAAAAAAACAATATTTACCTACACAATAATAATAAAAAATTAACCAACAAATATAGAATGAACCAACAATACTTGTACTTACTTTTTATTAGGGCAAGTCGACTTCCCAAAACAAAACCAAAATACTTCCTAATAATAGTCTTTTTAAAGCATCTTTAAAATACACCGAATACACAAAAATAAAGAAACAAGTTCACAATGCACAAACAAACCACAGGGTATCTGATAAACCGTGTCTGTGACCAAACAAACGAAACGATACAAATATGGCGCGTTTCAAGGTCTACTGTAACGTCACAGTCCCCGCCCATTAATCCAACCGTATCTATACTAACCGTGCCAAAACATAAACAAAACTATCTTCATCCTTTTTTAATAATAGAATGTATGAGATAGTAGGGAAACACAACAACTCATGTGTTAATATATAGGACATGCTTTGTCTATCCTATTCTGAAGTCATTGTTAAAAATTGTTTAAAATTCTTGTTAATCGTGTTCAAAATGCCGCAAATTTATACAAGAGATGAAAAAGTGGACATGTTAATTATTTATGGAGAATGTAAAAGAAATGCAGTTGCGGCTACCGACCTTTATGCCCCAACGATATCCTGATAGACAATGTTCAGCGAAAAATTATTTTAAACGTGTTAAAAACCAATTCCAAAGAGAGCCCAATAATGATCTCGAAGAAAACTTCATTATTGACGAAGGAACGGAAATTAATGTTTTGGCTCGAATAGAAGTTGATATGACTGTTTCTTTAAGGCAAGTTGGCTTTGAATTGGATATCAGTCACCAAACAGTAAGCCGAATTTTGCACAAATACCACTATAAATCTTTTAAATACCAATTCCACCAGCATTTGTACGAAAGTGATTACGAACGTAGGATGGAATATTGCAATTGGATTTTGTATAATAACGTGCAGCCAAACAATAATTTTTTGGGACTGATTTTATTTTCGGACGAGTCTAGGTTTACAAATTTGGGATTATTTAATCGACAAAATACAAAATATTGGTCACAAGAAAATCAAAATTTATTACGGGAGGGTAACTTTCAAGTGCGGTTCGGTTTCAATGTTTGGCTTGGAATAATCGGTAGTAGAATCATTGGTCCAGTAATATTTGAAGAACCTCTGACTGGTGCCAGATACTTGAGATTCTTATTTTCTTTTAGCTGTAATTTTATTTGTATTTATTTATCGCACATTTTAATACGACATGAATAAATTCTTTATTAATAGTACTAATGAATGGTACCACGATACCGATATGGTTCCATTTGAAGAAGATGAGTTTTGTCCCAAAAACAATTTTGGTGAATTTTATTTGCTCATAAATCACGTAATTTAGCGTTTTTAACGGGATTTTTGTAACATTACACGGACCATTTAGAATAAATCTAAACTGTCATGGCACACTTAAATGGAAAACTAAAAATTATATTATAAAAAAATTGTTATTTGACATCGTTGGATTCAGAAAATTATGCGAATTCAAGAATGCAATAATATACAGGGTGTTCCATAATCGAAAGTTATGTCAAAAAGTGCCGATTATTGTGTATGTAGTATATTCTAAATTTCAATCAATTATCTACAAAACTAAAGGATAAAAAGGGGGGGTATACCATGATCCTGTTACACCCGGTATATAAAGTATTCACGAATATTTCAATAAATTGTTACGATGCACATATGATGTGTAATTGCATAATTATAAATTGTTAAATAATGAAATAGGAACACAATCATGATCGTAATAATTATTATTAATTATAATAATTATGTAGTAGTAATTATAATTACAGTTGATTACAATTGGCTTATAGTTACACTACTGTAACCCCACAAAAAGACACTGCCGCTTTCATTGAATATCGCTTCGTCGCTCCAAAGAATTTTATAAAGGAAATTGTACCTTTCCTTCAGTACGAATATTGTGCTATAAAATTCAGTCACCACTCGCCGTTCATAATCTCCTTGGCGAAGTTGTTGTATTAAAAAATCATTTTATAAACATGATAACTTTTGCCTTTGAGGATTCTTCTGATCGAAGTCGAAGAAGTATTTGTCCTAGCACTGATTGCTGATATTGAGGTGTGTGGATTTTCATTAACGGCAGCGACAACTTCATTTATATTAATATCATTCCTCACCGGTTTACTTCTGTTTCTCTTTGTCCTAGCACTGATTGCTGATATTGAGGTCTGTGGATTTTCCCTAAAAAAGATATAATATTGTGCGGTGATTTCAATGGTGCAATTTGGGACAAATCAGAGAGATTGTATCACTGTTTGTGATTTCTTAGAGTCATACGGATTTGAACGCATGATTCATGAAAACGCAAGATTTGTTAACTGACTGCAGTGATAATGTTTTCATTAATTTCAGAGGTGATAACTGTACAGCTAATGTCATCGATGCTAAACTTGTCGGACCACAAATGCCAAGAGTTTACAACAACTTATTCTAATAATACTAATATAAAAATTAAAACAACCTTTAGACCAATTACTCAAGGGAAAAGTTTTGCTCTATGATAAAATTTCAGAAATAAGATGGGATTTTACTAATGATAGTCCACATGATATTAACACTAGATTTAACATTTTTCAGGATAGAATATTAAGTATCTTTGAAATCTGTTTTCCCATTAAATACAAAACTCAGCCCACGTGTCAATCAGATGGCATTACCTGGTTTAATATCTCAATTCGAAATATGAGAGAACACTTAGCATTTCTGAATGATTTATATAACCAATATAAAACACCAAAAACATTGTTACAACGAAATCAATATAGAAATCAATATCGCAATGCGCTACGAAACACGAGGATAGAAGCTAACGATGCTTATATAAGAACATCACAACTAGTGCAAAGGTATGTGGAAGATAGTAAACAGTTTTAGAAATAAAAGCAAAACTCAAGATATCCCCGACATTGGAGTGAATGAGTTTAATACATATTTCAACAATATTCCTCACAAAATATTAACTGATATACCGAATAGCCAAATCAGTCCGCTGGATTATTTACGGTCATGAGCAAAAAAAATAGGACAAGTCTTATAACGGTATTTTTCTAAAATCTAGTTGTGTACGTACATCTAACTTTAATTTTTGTGACATTGTCAGTTAGTTGTCATGAGTTGTTGCAAGTGTGCAAAAAACTAATATGCCTCATATAAGCGATTTAGTTAAATCTGGTGTTATTGCTAAAGTAGAAGATGCATGGTCAATGAGACAAATTGCACTGCGTTATAATATTGACAAAAATTCGATGTGTAACATTTTAAGAAAGTGGAGAATAAACGGTACGATTAGTAGAAATCTTTGATCAGGGCGACGAAGGATTTCAACTCAACAACAAGATTTGCAATTAATACTTTAGTAGAAAATCCATTTTACTCAGTTATTCAGGCTGCTGAAGAAACGAATTTTTCTGGATCGAGTAGTACTGGTCGCCGGCGAGTAAGAGAATCGGAGCTACGCTGTTATGCAGCAGCACAGAAATACTTACTTAAAGCTGAACATAAAGAAGCTCGAGTAGGATTTGCGCTTGAATTTTAAGCGCATGATATAAATTTTTGGAACAATATAATCTTTACAGACGAAAAAACTTTCCAGTCAATACACAGCGGTCGTATTCGTGTTTACCGCCCTCCGAATACTCGTTTCGATGAGAATTAGATCCCTATCTAACAATGATAAAAGTGGTAGATTTTCCATCAATATGTGGGCTTGGATATCGGCACGTGGTCCTGGTGTTTTATGGCATATTGAGGAACGATTTAATAATGAAACGTATATTAGGATTTTAGACAATATTATGCTCCCTTCTGTGTCACAATTATTTCCTAATAATGAGTTCATATTTCAACAAGACAATTGTTCCATTCATACTGCTCATACCATAACTAACTGGTTTCAAGATAACAACATCAATGTTCTTATCTGGCCTAGTCATAGTCCAGATCTTAACCCTCTGGAAAAGGTATGGGGACTACTCGTAAGAAGTATCCAAAAACGAAATGTGAGACCACGGAATGCCAAAAAGAATTACTGGAAATAGTAAATAATGCATGGGAAAATATTATTACTAATGATTATTGTGTAAGGTTATTTAATTCTATGCCAAACAGACTTATAGAAGTTATAAATAGAAATGGTGCAATAACGAAATATTAATAGTTAGTTTCTTGTTAAGTAGGATATCCCTTGTCCTTTGATCCAGGATTTCTACTAATCGTACTGTTTATTCTCCATTTTCTTACAATGTTACACACCAAATTTTTGTTAATGTTATAACGCAGTGCAATTTGTCTCATTAACCATCCATCATTTACTATAGCAATAACTACAGCATTAAAATAAAAAAGAAATTAAAAATGATATCTGTTTTATTTCGGCTACTCATTACATATTCAAATAGAGACAGATTTACATTAGAAAAAAAAAGTTGTCCAATTTTTTTCTGCTCACGACAGTACAAAATCTTTCGCATACCTCAAATTTCACATTAAGAGAAGTCACTATAAATGAAATTCGTGATATAATCGACTCACTATCAAACACAAATAGTAGAGATATTTATGGATTTCCAACTGAAATAATTAAATATATAAAGAATTTTTTAGCCATACTCTTAACTCATTTAATTAACGCCTGTTTTAGAGAAGGAGTTTTTCCAGATGCTTTGAAGAAAGCTTTAATAATACCTTTATATAAAAAAGATAACCGCAATGACCCTGCAAGTTATAGACCAATTTCCATCTTACCAATAATAATTTTTGAAAAAGCTATAAAAATTAGAATAACAGAATATTTCGAAAATCATAATTTATTTAGTGAGACCCAGTTTGGTTTCAGAAGCTGTAAATCGACTTCTGACGCCATTCTGGAATTAATAGAATCCATTCTAAACAGCTATAATGAAAATGAATTTTTGTCGGCAGCCTTTTGTGATTTAACAAAAGTGTGTACAGCACGACATCTTGCTAGAAAAACTCAAATTTTACGGTTTTGACCGTACAAGTATTGATTTAATTAAATCGTATTTATTCAACAGGACTCAAGCTGTCAGTGGTATTGTGAACGATCCATCTTTACACGTCTGAAGGACTTTTATAATATTTTCCAAAGTGGATATTAAACGTTTACAAAGAAGGGTTCAAATCGACTGTTTCAGACAGAGAATAATACAAAATCTATACTTACTGTTTCGTTTTTGCTTAACTGCTTCACTGATGGTACCAATTGGACGTCGTAACACTATAAATCTAACACAGTAAATACTAACACTATCATAAATTTAAACCCGAAAAGCAATTTTGAAACACAAGAAATAGACAATATGAAGTTCAAAAAATACATATTAAATCTTTTTAAAAATTATGTTTTTACAAAATGTTCAAGAAAAATGTATTGACAAACTATAGTCTGGCCCGTGTACAACACATATTGAGGAACGACGACTCATAATGTACCAACTACCATCCAATGTTTAGTTTTTAGTTAACGATTACACCAAAAAAAAGATTCAGTAAAAAGTTCAATGTTTATAATTTTTTGGTGGGCTTTTACTTGCCTGTCTATTGACGTATTTTCAGTCAATATCAATTCTGGTCGCTCCTCGGAGCTTAAAAATGAAATGAATCGCAACGACTTTGAATTATTCTGCAATTATAGATTCATACGTTCATGCAAGGCAGTACCTGGTAACTATACTTTTCTGACACCAAATCACTGAGGAACCGGTTTAGGGCAAATACGCTTAAAACCCATCATTTTTCCGTCAAAATCGACTGCTAGAAAATGATAAGGCACCATCGACGCTAAGGGCTATTTTCGCTAAAACTCTCGATATACTTTGAATAGAGACTGGATATTAACCACAACGCATGAGTTGCAGTGCTGCACAACGTGAATTCGTAAAAGGGTTTTTATTTTCAAAATGTTCGGTCGGTTTTTCGTTATACTTTCGGATTTTGTTACAGTTTCGAAAAGTTCGTCGAGGGTTTTGGCGTGTCCTTTAACAGTATTGATGATGTCTCATATGAATTAGAAATGACTGTCAGTGTACCCCAAGGTTCCATTCTGGGGCCAGTATTATTCTTAATTTTTATTAATGACTTGCCTCTATGTGCGAGTGCAAATTTCGTTGATGACACCACTTTTACCAATTCTGGAGACAATCTATTTGAGGTTCTGGCAAGATATCATGAGTTACAAGGATTGTCCAAAAAGTAGTTCGATGTAAATAAATTGTGTCTAAACTCTGCAAAAACGGAAAATATGTATTTTTCTTTAAGGCACCTGGATAACTCAGACTCTAGCAAGTCTGTAAAGTTCTCGCCTCACACATCTTCCAGCGGCTTGTATATCAGTGTATGCGCGGAAGCTATACAACCTTAGGCGAGGGTTGTATAGGAGATATACCATCCTTCGGAGGGGATGTAAAGCCGTCGGTCCCTTGTCTATTAAATGTTAGGCAAGTAAAAGATCCCTACTCTTCTTAAGGGAAGAGGTTCGGCAAAATTCCTGGTTGGGGGTAAATCGTCTACAGGCGTCGGTGTTAGGCCTCAGTAGCGGAAATAGGCCGACGTTAAATAAATGTATATAAAAAAAAAAAAGTGTAAAATTCAGCATATTTTGCATTGATACATTCTCTTATATCATATGCAATAATCGCATGGGGTCATGCAACATCAAGTGACCATATTTTTCGCCTTCAGCGTAGGTCCATTAGAATTATATCCCGGTTAGGTTTCCGGTATAAGTGTAGGAGCGCTTTTGTAGTCCTCAAAATCATGACATTTCCATATATATTTTTTTATTGTTTAAATTTTGTAAAAGCACACCAGGATAAATACAAATCCAATCAAGCTGTTCACAATTACCTAATTAGAAATTAAAAAAAACTGTATCCAGAATTTATAAAGTTAAAGAAATGCCAAAATAGTCCTATTTTATGGGAATAAAATTTTGTAATGTGCTGCCAGAAGCCATGAGGTGTTTAGACACTAACTTATTTAAATCCAAGTTAGAAGAATATCTGATAATATTTTTATACTTATGAGTACATAATTTATCGTCATTTTAATATTTGTATTTTTATCTTGTGTGTTATCATTTGTATTTATTTATATTTTAAGTTTTATAATTATTCACTGCTGTTAACGGCAGCGACAACTTCAATTATATTAATATCAGTCCTCACCGGTTTACTTCTGTTTCTCTTTGGCTCGGTAAAAGAACCATATCTTCTAAGATTATCAACTAAAAATTTAATGGTTTTATGGTCCAGACAGCGTCTACCAGGAAACCGTTGAGAATAGACTGCAAGCTTTTCTAGCATTACATTTAAATTCTCCATAAATCAAAAACTTCCAAAGTTGAAAACTGAACCATGTCGAATTGTTAGTCGATTGACGAGAGAATTAATGTTTGAAAATTACAATAGCTCAATTGTGCAAAAACATACGGGATATGTCTTAAAAGATACCGGTCGGTTTATTAGTTAAGAATCGAAAAAAGTGTTTTTTCACTAAAACTAAAAAGAATCTCGAATATGACTCAATACTTAACACAAATTGATGCAAATTAAAACTTTTATCAAAAAGCTATAATAAAATTCATATACAGTGTGAGGTTAAAATATATTCACTGAAATTAAGTTTATTTTCGTAACAATTTAAAAAAAATTAATCTCGATATGTGTACATAAAGGACTTAAAAATACCTACAATTTGATATGTCGCTTAAAAATAAAGAAGTTACTTGCCTGGGAAGTTTTAAGTGGCGGACCTTGTATAGTGTGGCGCCATTGGATGATGAGCTATCCGAATACTTGACCTTCATCTATAAAAGCTCCGCATATTTCACAGCAGTCAATAAATTAGGTACGTTCACACATTCAACCCATTTGGTCGACTATGGCAGTTAGACAGAATGTCCTAGTTGTGGTTTTCATTTCTGGTAGGAGAGGCAAAAACGTATAAAATTTAATATAATTCTATGGTATTAAATAACAGCTAAATCCTTTGACGTTTCGGATGCCGTTGATTTTTTGCTCTACTATGTACTTTTTTTGGTTCCACTGTATACACTTTTATTTTATAATTATATTCTTAATGAAGATTAAAAATTAAAGTACATTTTATTTAACAAAATATATAAGCCAGCGCAAAGTGGATAAATTATTGCTATTCAACAAGTTGCAGACACCTCTTTGTCTGTAATTTGATGACTAGATGAGGAACAGCAAAGTGATGTGCATTCGCCTATGTCGTACTGTTGAGAGCTAATAAGCTCGAAACTAGTCTACTGCTGGCGATGTACAACATCAGCCCTGCACTGTAATCTGCCTGCTGGAGGCTTATTACAATCAGATTTTATTTTGCGTTTTCTGATTGAAGACGTAGTTATGTCGCAAGTTATAGGACATCATTTTCAATTTATTTGGAAACTTGCACCACCACCGGGTTTACCGTATGGAGTACCAGTTTGACAACTTGAAAACTGTTCCGTCCGTGGCATTTTCGAAGAATTTGACATATAAGAGTACGCCTTAAGATATTATGTTTCTCAATTAGTATAACTTATGTTCTCACATAATGTTCTATATATGTCTATTGACTTGTGTAAAACATGTATTATGTTAATAGCACAAATAAAATTGATGAATCTGTAGTTTTATGGTTATTAACTACTTCCTCCTCCCAGTAACATGTGAATAGACATATTTTTAGGTGTAATATAAATCAAGTAGTCAGATTTTAAAATTTGAGTGCAGTAAGCAATGCAAAATACATATAGAGAGCTCGTGAACCCTCTATAATAATGGTCATCTGTATGGCTAGAAATTTGTGTAGTAATGAATTAAAATACACTAAGCATGAAAATCATGACCTGGCAGGCATTATGCCTGCACATCAGCCCTTATATTTTTGAGTGTCAAAAAAATAAACTTGTCACTGTAAATTTGAAATTTTAATATGATTTAGCCTGTCTATAGTTAATATAAAAAGAATTGACAGGCAATTCTGATGAGCAGAAGCACCTCACACATGAACCCAAAGGTGCGCAGTACAGAAGGCATAAAATAAACTTTGTTCTGTCAAGTTGAAATTTTATATGTAATTTTGAAAGGATGTGTAAAATGACGGCGATTCTGGACAGCGCAAGTCGCTAAGGTCGCGAGGGCAAAGATGCAATGCTACGGGGGCACGAATGAGAGAAGGTTACGAACTCTTGGACTAATAGTAGACTGAAGAAAAATACTAATTGTTTTGTGGATTTGAACATTTTTAAATTCAGGAACAACAGTACGATGAATATATTAAATTTAGATATCATAGAGCAAAATACTTTATTTTAAGGCTATACATAATGTTTTTTTTTTAATTTTTAATATTTTAATGTCAACTTAAGAAACACATCTGTATATAAGTTAATAAAGCCATTAACTTCTTAAACATCATAACTGCATAATTTACAAATGTATAGATTATGGAAAAATCTTTGTGAAATGACAAAGCACACTGCATACTCTAAGCCTGGCCTTGTTTTTTTTTAAATAATACTACGGAAGGCCAATGTCCTGTTGTTACTGGGTTCTATCCAATAAGCCAATGCATCCGTCACAGACGTTTCCTCATACAACAATCGATATCGACGGCTTAAATGGTACTTCTGGTAGTCTGAGGATGCCGAACCTAAAAAAAATCCTTAACCCATTTTAATAATATTTTAATGTTTGAAAAACAGTAAGTTGATAATTTCATATAGATCTACAGTTACTTTAACGAACAATGGCATATCTCTTGCTAATTTTTTTGCACACAGAGATTCTATCCATTTACAGGCAGGCTGAGCAAAGGCATGTAAACTTTTACACGCTCTAATTTCATTATTGGTCATAAGGTTCGTTCGAAATAACAAATAATCCATCACCACACTTAAAATTCTTTGGGATATATCATCTAACGATGCAGTTAAATCTCCTACTTTTAAACTAAGTATATGATGGATCACCACAATTAATATACTCTTTAGAAATATAATTTGGTGACTCCTAAAATGAGTATAGAGATTAAATTTCAACGAAATTAACAATCCTAATTGCTAAAATTAACTCACCATTTCGAAAATAAACCACTTTTGACAGTACGCAAAAAACACGTCTGTTAAAAAACAAAAAATTAATGTCAGTTCAACAAACCACCAAACGTATTAGTAAAAAGGAACACGAATAATCAATTTTACACAAAAAAGCTCTAAAATGTCTTAAAACTTGGGATAACTAAATGACCGTAAATGCCACAAAAACTTTTGACGCGACGGATCTCTAAAGTTGTAGCTGGTTGTGACGTCACGTCAGCTGCTATGGCTGCGTTAAGTGAGCGGTTCGACCGGTCGAAATTGTTAAGTGAACGGTAAAATTATAAGGTCTGACCGATCAGCTGATTGGGCGAAACGGTCGGGTTTTATTGTTGGACTTCCGCGGTCAAAAACGTTACGCGAACGGTCGAGCATGTTGTAACGTACCCTATAACCAAACAAAAATACATTAATTTGTTTTTCGTTTTGTCATTGTAATTGTAAATCATCCAGTAAAATGGAAAAGATGCAGAAAGTTGTTATTGAGCCAAAGAAGATTTACGTACATATCTTCTTTGATTGAGCACCCAAGCAGTCAATGTTTCAATGTATTTCTAGGTAACTACGAGATTGAGAGGGTTAAAAATGGTAAATAGATTTTTTTGCAAGATCCATATTCATAATCAAATATTTTGTTTGAAAAACTGATTACATTAACACAGCAAACACAGCATACAAAAACCTACCATCTATAATAATTCAAAAAAACTTGCCATTTAAATTTGAAATTGCCGCCCAATATTGCGCCGTCACATCTATGGTCAGACCATTGGTAAAATACTGCTTAACGATCTTACCAAAAACGTCAAGTGACAGGTCGGACCGCGGCGGTCAGTCGGACTCGCAGCTTAACCCAGCCTATACTCCACACTGATCATAGATTACACACTGATCTATGGTCGCATTCAGCGGACGTAACCACAAACTACTTGATTTGTGGACGTAATAGTTGTGTAACTGTAGCGCAAACGTACTCTGACGGATACGCTATTTTCTCAACTTATTAACTAGCGGTCGTCATTTTTGGTAGCGCAAAGCATTTGTGCTATAAGTTGTGAGCGGTGAGCAGTTGGGAGGAAAATTTAAAAAATAAACAAAATGAATACCAACACAATTTATTACATCCACGATGGACAGCTTCTGGAAGTTGAGGAGACTAATACTTTTGATGAAAATAGCTTCTTCTCACATATATCTGACCTAAAATATACTGAGCCATTTTACCAAAAGAATTATAAGATTCGGTAAAAAGGTATAGCTTACCATTAACGCTCAGTTCTCATAACTGCGGATTGCGAATTTCCGCTTGCGGATTTTTTTTTTTAATTCGACATACGTTCCAAGAGAACTTAATTTGCTGCTTTAACTTCTAGTTAAAAGTAAACGGATTGTCTTACAAACATTTCGC
Source organism: Leptura quadrifasciata (assembly GCA_963675555.1). Classification (NCBI taxonomy): domain Eukaryota; kingdom Metazoa; phylum Arthropoda; class Insecta; order Coleoptera; family Cerambycidae; genus Leptura; species Leptura quadrifasciata. The sequence continues at coordinate 200,987,761 of OY776673.1, read as the reverse complement.
TAAACTTGCAAGAAAATTAGACTGTTTTAGAACAAATTTTATAAAAATCCGCAAGCGGAAATTCGCATTCCGCAACTATCGGGGCTTAAGACTTCCTTAAAGTTGTAGTCAGTCATTTAGGCTTAAAATATACTCATTTTTATTTTGTACTGAAATGATATTATTTTTAAACCCGATTTTCATATTTTCTAGTTGAACTGCATTTATGAATTTAAGGCGAGTTCTAGAAGAAGAAGATTGAAATGTAGTCATTTAGTTCACAAACTACTCGCTGTGATTTGGGGATAGCACAGACCAAAGCATAGACGACAGACGGGATAGTTCAAATTTCAAAAAACTTTAACGGTTGTTTAAATTTAACCTCAAATTGTCTGTCGTCGAACGAAAATAAACAAATGTTTACCTCAAGACGACAATGGTAATGTGATATTACGAAAATTAATAATTTTATATACCACTAATGTTAGTTAACTATAATACGGGAAAATGGTTAAAAGGAAGTCGATTCCAAGAAAGGCACAAACGTCTCCCGCCACCAGAAGAAAAAGACAAACTAAATTATACAAAATCGGAAACAAAGACTTTAAAGTAAATGTAACTACCCTAAAAGAAATTAGATTATTACAATCATCTACGAACTTGTGCATTCCACGATTGCCCTTCTCAAGATTAATTAGAGAACTATTAATGGAGCTAGCCTCTAACACCCATAGAATTCAAGTAGAAGCTTTGAGGGCCCTTCAAGAAGCTGCCGAAATGTATTTAACTTCTTTTTTTGAAGATGCTAATAGATGTGCTCACCATGCACGTAGAGTAACTCTAAGCCCTAAGGATATGCGCTTAGTCTTAGATATAAAAGGATCTGCAGACCCTGGTTATGTATAAATTGACAATTGTTAATGACTTTAAAATAATTTAATAATATTTGTTTAAAATTTTTGTACCTGTGTGCTCGCAAATAGAACTGTTCGATGTATAATTTTGTAAAATATGTATTGATTTTATCTTGTATGTGCAGTTCTTAGACAATTACTTGTGTTGAACATAGTTGTTCTGTTTTTAAATAATTGTATAGATTTATCAAATTTTCTTTTATCTAACATGTTATTACCTTTCAATTTGTTTTCCTATTACACTATAAATTTTGTCAGTTTTGTAATGTATTTTTTTAAATAAAAGATAAATCGATGTATTTACTTTCTTATTTGTTGTTATGTAATACATGTAATAGAGGAGGCTTTTTATCCAAAACTTAATTTTACGTGACTAAATAATATCTTAAATGTTAACTAAAATATATTACTTAAGCCAACAATTTAAAAACTCTGTGACAATGAAATATTCATATGTTACTATTTAACTTTATTGGTTGATGAGCTCTGCTCTCTTTGGGGAAGGCATTATTTCCAGTATTGCCAGATAAATTATCATGTTTGTTAGCCCTAAATTTGTACCACTGCAAGTAAAGACTTTTCTAATTTATTCGATTTTTTATCCATTATACAACATAATCTGCTTCAGAGGTCGCAAGACCAAGATTTAGTACAAGTGCTATTAAATCTGAGAAGACAAACAAAACAATGAAGCATCTAGATATATTTATTTTGAAGTATCCGGACAAAATTTAGAATGAACGAATAGGGCAAGTATATAATGCATCGATTGTTTACCATCCTCTATGCTTTATGCATATGTTACATTATAGATCATAACTTCTATTGATAAGGATGTATCTTGGATATACTAATTCACACGTGGTAGAAACTTCAGCTGGTGATGATATTTTCGCCATAATATCATTTTCCGATATCATGGGGCCGTTCACAAATGACGTGCACTCATAGGAGTGGGGTATCTCGTAATGTGACAAGGGAGAGAGGGGATCCTGATCTAGTGTGGCATCACACTTGGTGAATTAAAAAATAAAAGAATAAATGCTATATCAAATTTAAATATATTTTATCGACACTCGTCTAGATCTCTAAACGTTTCTGTTTTAACAGAAACGTAAGGAAATATAATTATTGATGAGTTGAAATAGATTTTATTTGGTGCTCTCTGTGCAAAATAATAATGAGTTAACAACAGGTACGAACTTGCCATATGATATTGCATATGATTGTTCATAAAAGATTTTAAGTAATGAATCACATCTTGTATTGATTAACAGAAAATAGTTTGTGGAGGTTCAATAAAATGGACAATAATTGTTTTTCTGACGAAACGTAGTAAATTTATCAAGTGCGACATACTTGAATCCACGATGTCAAAAAAGACAGGTCCATATTTAAAAAAATAAAGCTGATGATGGCCCTGAAGAGACAAAACATTATAATAAAGATTTTAACATTTTTTATTTTTTAATAATAACAGCTTTGGGTATTTAACAAAGTTTTTCAATTATTCAGTTCTTGGCATATCTTCAAGCACTGCCAACACAAATATCCTAGACTCTCCACCACTGGCAGGAACTGCCAGGCTTAGCTCATTTGAAGGAATTCATCACATATTCTTCGAAATCATGAGCTAAAAACTGCTAGAGTTGAATAGGTTACACCTAAAGACTCTAATCGGCCTATCCTCTGGGCACTGCAAATTAAATCATCGCTTACACAGGCTTGGACTGATGGAAAACGCCGAATGCCGTCTATGTCTAGAGGAAAATGAAATGGTAAGGCATGTTCTATGTACTTGTTCCGATGTACTATGGTTTTTAGAGGTCATTTTTATGGCCAAAATTTACACTTTTTATCGTAAATAAATAATTGAACCTGTAATGATGAAATTATATACCCTAAAGTTGTTGGTTCTGGACCTGTTAGCCAAATGGGTGCAAGTTCCTACCTGCTAGGAGGTACGATCCATTAATAATTTAGCAAATGTCTCAGTTGCGCTTTGTACATATACAAATAAACATCTAGTTCGAAAGTATGTCGTCAGCGTAAGATTAAAATTTTTGTTTTGTAATAATTTTTGCAGTATTGTTCGGGTATGTATACATTATATTTCTAATGCAAATCCTTAGATACTATCTATAAAATCGGTGTCGCAATAATCTGCGCATACTTGAAAGAATTATCTATATTTTCTAATATTAGGCTTGCACCTTTTCTTTCAGAACCTATCACGGAAACTATAAACCAATTGAAAAACAAAAAATCATCTAGGATAGATGGATTATCTCTCTACTATTTCAAGTATTTTAGGTACTATAATGAAACCACTGATCTATTTGTTTAATCAATCAATACATCAAGGCTGTTTCCCCGATATATTTAAAACTGCATTAGTTATCCCTCTATATAAGAAAGGTGACGTTCAAAATGTCGATAATTACAGGCAAATATCTTTGCTTAACACGCTATCTAAGTTACTGGAAAAAATAGTACCTAAACTCCTTTCGATTTATCTAGAAAGTAGTTGTATAATTTCTAGTTCTCAACATGGATTTAAAACCAATAAGTCAATAGAGACAGCAACCTGTGATTTCATAAGTTATGTTTATCAATAATTAGATAATGGGAAATGTGTTGCTTCTCTATTTTTTGATTTGTCTAATGCTTTCAATTCGGTATATTCCATAAAATTATTTAGCATTAATTTGCCGAAAAACATAATCAACTGGATTAAATTGTATCTGGAAGGGCGAACCTTGGTCACTAAAGTTAAGGGCACTACATCAGCACCACATGATGTTAAGCTTGGGGTTCCACAGGGATCGGTGCTGGGGCCACTGCTGTTCCTACATTTATGAATGATCTTCCAGAACATATCACTAGTGGTATCCTCACAATGTATGCGGATGATGCCGCAATAACTTTATCTTCAGAATCTCCTCGCGAACTTGAACTCGCGATAAATAAAAATGTTTATTCCTCCCAAGAACAAAGAATTCGTGAGAAACTGCATCGTTTATGTCGTACTTTTAGCGAAAATGGAGTAAGGTATCCCGACATGAAGTTTGCTTCAGAGAAAAGTTTTCCATGTGGCTTAATGAGTTTTACAATTGAAATTGAAGAGCCAACACCATCTACGTCTTCTGGCAGACTAGGTCTTCCCTTTGCAGAAAAATCTTCTATAATAAGACTCGTATTTGATGTTGCAAGCCGCAGGTATGACGGCTCGTAAAGGATATAAAAGAGATTTAGCAGCAGTTTAAAAGAAATTACCCAAAGTCCAAGCAGACCTACCAAGGTATGGAAATTGTTTTCATGGTCTAATAAAACTCTGATTCAGTATACTGCTGAAGAAGCATTAGAATTTATTTTGGATTCCAATTTCAGTAAACAACAGTATCTCAACATTCGCCACGGAGCTATTTCTAGAAATTCTGATATATACCCCGACTACAAAGAAATTTGGAAAGCAAAGACTGAGTGTAGACCAGACGGCATTATTGTTAGTAATGTTATCACGGAAGTTTCGTGTACCACAACCTTGTCTCACAGAGTATAACTCCCATGAAAAAAATATCATCTAATAACTTTCAATTTACTACCACCAAATATAAAGTGCATTTACATTAAAAGATTTCACGATTACAACGAAAAATCTGTATTGGCCACAAAAATTGGTCTCGAAAAACACTGTGCGCTGTAGAAAAAATCCGGTTCTCATTATTTAGTTGGTACAGGTATATATTGAGAGATGAGATGATATCTCTAGGGGCAGTGGCCAGTTAGAAGGCCTGTTATCAGCCTTACATCGAACTTTTCAAGTTCGAGAACCCTTGTGGAATTCTTTGCCGAATAAGTTATAAACTTTTCACTTGTCTTTGGCCTGGAGTATTCCTCCAGTAGGACTTTTTCTGATCGTTCTTCATTTCTGGAACTCCTCCATTATGTGCCTCTTGGCCAGGCCACAAAACGGTTCAAGTCCAATGAATGATGCTTCAGCTCCTTTTTTCGAAGTCTGTCAGCAAGTACTCCCTCATGCCCTCGCACCCACATCAAGACAACCTTGTTGTTATTGGCTAGTTGCTCCTGGATTGTCTACATCAGGCAATTTTAGACTCGAATGTGTAGGACATCAGAGCTTTTAATGCTGCCTGGCTATCTGACAGTATGTAGATGTTTGCCCTGTGAATGTCCTTATTTAGGCATTCCTGGGCACATAGATCTATAGCATGAATTTCTGCCTGGAAGATGGTGGGGTGTTACCGAGAGCTCTGGATAGCCTACATTTAAGCCCTGCTACGCCCACTCCTACCCCTTCAGCCATTTTAGATCCATCTGTTTACCAGATGAGTGACCCTTGCTCCAATCGCAGTGCCTCCATCTTGCTCATCTGATGACTTTCAATCAGCACGTCAAAGGGTCAGTCAAAGTCCTGATTGATTGGCGTTGTGTCAGTGGGTTTGGTCATGGACTCCAAATGGACTAACTCCAGAATCCTCAAGTGACCAACCAGATCGCCTGGTTTAAATTAAAATGCCCGATGCAGTCTTAAGGCACTAACTGCTGCCTTCTTCCTCACATGTAAGTGCAAAGGAGATAGGTCAAGTACTGCCTCCATATCTGCTGTGGGACACGAGTACATTGCACCTGTAGTTCCTAAACAGGCAAGGTGTTGCAGTTTCTGCAATTTCCTTGTGCTATTTCTTCCTCTGTTTTTGGCCACCATACACATGATGCATAGGTTATCATAGGTCTGACAACCGAAAGGTAAGACCAATATGTCATTTTCGGCCTCAAACCCCAAGTCTTACCAAACAGCCTACGGCATGTCCATATATAGCCGCTGTTCATTTAGTAAGTGTCCTTTCAAGATGTGAGTTCCAGGTGTTTTTGATCTAGGATTACTCCTAGATATTTAATATCACTGGAAAAGTTTAGTATCGTTCCAATCAGCATAGGAGTTCTAAAATTAAATTTTCTCCTTTTGGGGAACAGAACAATAACTGTTTTGTTCGGATTCATATTAAGCCCCTCTGACGAGCACCATTCGGATATTATGTTTAAAGTAATTTACCTGCGGTTTGAGATCATAACCCCATTTCCCCATCCCCCATATTTGTGGCAATTATTCTGCTTCTGAGCATGGATTGTATCCATTTAATTGTAGGTGACTGTATTCCCTCTTTTTCAGCAGCTTTTTGTATGGATTCATAGAAGGTGTTGTTAAAAACAACTTTTATGTCTACGAAAGTACGAAAGCACACATAGCCACTTTTTTAGCCATGAATGTCTTTTCAATGCCTTGGACCAGGCAATATAGAGCATTTACTGTTAATTTGCCAGGTTGTTAGTGTTACAAGTTTATTCCATGCAGAGTAGTTTCGGGGTTATGTCACTTCACAATTTATAAATTGAATTTGTTGTTTTGCCTACTTCACTTAAGGATTTTCAGTTTCTGTTCACCTTACCAACACTCTGAGTGAAATTCTGTAGTATCTGTGGCTATCCAGGGACGCGCCTGAATTTCTGTGTAATTGTTAATAATTATTTCATCAGTCATCCTTTCAAGTTTATTTATTTATATTTGTAATTATTTCATTGACACCATTGACATTGTTAAATAACTTTTGGATTGTCCAGCAATGGTCTAGTTATTATTTCAAGCTGCAAGAAAATCAATCTTGCACGGCTATGAGAACATGTGTTTCTGTACTGTGTTCTGTCCAAAGAGGATCTTTGGTTCTGTCATATTCGGCTTCTGATGTGATCATGGCATCGGCGGAAGCTATTTATTTTTTTGGAGAGCGTTTTTTTGTCTTGGGTGCGGCTGGTATCTTTCTTTTTTCGGCTGACCACCGGTAAAGGTGCCTGGTATCATTTTGGCTGTACTTTAAGCTTCAATCTTTTTGATTGTCCGCAAGGGATTTATGTACATAGCCTTTCAGAAGTTATTCTCCACCATTGTGTGTTGCTTTTGGTGAATTTTGATGTTTATACATGGAGAGAAACTTACCCTCGTGGGATTTTATGGTCTAGGTAAGGGGCATGCCCACCACTACACCATTACTCAGCCCTAACGCCACAATTATTTTCTTTTAGGCACTTGAAATTGTTCATTGCAGGCACTGATGTTCTTCTATGTAAATTGATTTTAAATCTGGGTTTTAACACGTGTGTCCTGGTGTCCACGATCCTTTTGTGAGTCGGTGTCCCTGGTTATTTGTATATGGAAGTCGCAACAGAATTATAAGGACCCTTAGGAAAAAGGTAACGAACCCAGTTGCTCCCTGTAGCATAAACAATGTTAGACATTATTTACAACATTATTTTCCTCCTCATTAGGGTTCTTGTTTTGGGCTCTGGATTCTTGTCTTGGCCTCGAGTTCCTTGTTTTGGGCTGGATTCTCCTTTTGGGCCAAGAACTCGGGATTTCTTATGGGCTAAGTACTGGAGATCTTGCTCGGAATTTCTTCTTTCGGGCCTAGCACTCTGGATTGGGCCAAAACGGAAGATCCGGTTCCGGATGCCTTTTTTTCACCTAACACCACCTCGACTGGAAACCTGTGGAGCGTAACCCCTGGAACGCAAGCAGTTGAGCCTTCAGCCATTTATAACCTTTGTTCCAGTTATTATTAATCTTTTGCCTCATTTAACAATTTTTTTTACTTCATAAAATAAACACCTTTTTTTTAACATGTAAACCACTTGTAGCTACACCTGGGAAATTAGTAAGTATATGACAAATTTAATACCGTTAATTAGTAATTAATGTGGCCTAAGTTTTAATAATCATAAGATTTGCACTGCTGTATCGGCTCCTGTGTGAGGGGGAAACGTCTAAGCACCCCAAAAAATATATATGTATATCTCATGTAATATCGACTCTGCATTTAATAAACTATAATATATTTGAACATTCTTTTGTATTTGCTCTAGGCAGTACGCTGGTCGTACCTAGACCCTGGGGTTCCGCAGAGCTAGCCGCATGCTTTACTTTGGGGCTCATACGTGTGGTAGTGTCAAGTTTTTTTTCCCCTTTTTGCTGCCTACCCCAAGTCAATGCCCCTCAGGCAGACATCAGCCTAACATCTTTTCTATACTACCAAGTGCTGGTGGCAATAGGCAAATTGTTTATCTAATAGTTTCTCCATTGTTTTTAAGAGAACTAAGGTTAAGTTAATGGGATGATAGGATTTAGGCTCATCTGGTGGACATCTGCCTATTTGTGGAATAAACACCACCTTAACTTCCCTCCAAGCTTGGGGAATACTAACTTGCCATAAACATAGTTTTGTGTAACATGGTTAAATAAACTATCTATCTATCTATACCTAAGTATATGGCTTGTTATAAATATACTTCTCATGCATGGGATAAGCTACTCAATTCCGTGTTGAAGTAGGGCAGGGAAAATGCCATCTCTGCCTGGTGATTTTAAGGGTTTGCAGGTAGTGGCGGCTCGTGACCTCTACATGTGGGTAGGCAACAGCGGTTGGAGTTGACTCTGGCTGCAGGTGAATTTTTTTGGGAGAATTTATTTAGAAGTATGCCCGGTTAAGTCTTAAGGTACGGTTGCGATTGAGCCGCACGATTGGCGGTGTCTACAGTGTTTTGTTTCACGCGATTTGCGGTGCGCGTATATTGAAATTTCATTTTAGTCTAGTGTTAATATTCATAGAGGACTGTCATGGACTAATTACATGTATAGCAGTCGAAGCGGTCAGTTGGTTGGCATTAAATTTAATTTCGTTTTTTTAAATGTAGCGCGCTATAGGCCTCCTTAACCTCACCATGATTGACAGTACCAGTTACGTGGAAGGGTGGAAGTTATTTTTTAAAATTCAAATTAATACACCTATCCTTTATCAATGAGAATCTATTTATTATATTATCTGTAAAATCATCAGTTTCCTGAAGGGAAGTAAACAACTCTTTTTCAACTGAAATAAGTGCAAGCGATGATAACCGTTCATTTTTCATAGAATTTCTACTGTACATTTTAATGCGCTTTAAACATGAAAAATGTCTCTCAACTGAGGCACTTGTTGCTGGAATGGTGGCAATCAAAACAAACAACTTGAAAGCCTCTGGAAATATTTCTCGAAAGTCATTATCCACAAAAAATTTTAATATAGATTCAACATTTAATTTTTCTTTTTCAAATTGTTCATCGTAATATATAACCCCTAACTCGTTAATCAATTTCTGTTTATCAAAAATATTTTTGTAAAAGCTGGTTAACTTAGTGACTAAATCAGTAGGAAAGTTTTTACGGTATTCTTTAAATTTTAATGGATCGGCTAGGGAAAAATTTAACATTTCTGACATATCCGCAAATCTTACTTCTATTTGTGTTAAAATATTATCTATTATTTCGTAAAATAAAATCCGTAAAGATGCTTTCATATCACCCTTAATAGCGTCAGATAATCTAATTCTTTTAGCTAATGGCTAATTAAAATAAAAATAAAATTAAATATCTAAAATCAAAATAAAAATTCTTGTCTTCGTACAATTTACACCGTAAATTATGAATCCTCAATTCTTTCAATCCAGTATTCACAATTCTAGTCTAGTATACCAGTATACACTATAATTTAAATAATAACAGTAAAGTATTTTTGTTATTATTATGTAAACACAACAATTTAAATTGCAACTAAGAACTTCACTTGACAGATTGTGTTCAGAGACTTGTGTTCGGTAAAACTTGACAGATTTTATCCGTTGAACTACGTTCGAAAGCGAAGGCGGCCGAAGTTTTCGCCTAACCCAGACGGTGTTTTGTGATTACTTTGCTACCACAATAGCGCCATAATGCAGTGTTTTCCTTTGCCTTGCTGACGTGCAGAGTGTCGATATAAGGCGATAGAATAGAGTGCCCAAGCTGGAAGCGTAGGCGATCGGCTAAAGTTCAGTGTACCATACACCAATGGTACACGCCTCGCGGTAGTTTTCAGAGTACACCGGCGGTGTACAATAAATTAATATTATGGCTATATTAATTATTGTAATTGTAAATGTATTGAGAAATAGGAGGTAAGGCCGAACGAATTTTGAAAGGTAGGCGGTGCCTACCTTGCCTACCCCGACGAGCCGCCACTGTTTTGAAGGTAGACATCGCCCATTTAATTTTGTTGGGGGTGAATATTTTTTCAGCCAGGCATCTTTCTTTTCTGGTAGGACGGTGTGCATCCTCAACCAGAAAGTCCTGTGGAAATTCAGCTTGAATTAAGTGAGAGCCTGGGAAGTAAGAAAAGTACTTTTATATTTTCCTGCTGACTCTGTATATTCGCCATCGGGCTTTTTGAGTAGCCGTATTCCATTTGAGTGGTCTTTTGCAAAAAATTTTTGTAGGCAGACTGCTGGGCCCAGTTCATCTATTCCTTGACAGAACCGCCTCCATAATCTGGTTTTAGACCTTCTCAATTCTTTATTGTACTCTGTAAGGGCCGAGACAGCGAGATTCCTATTCCACCAGGGCATATCTCTTAGAACTGACTTTTATTTAACGGAACAGCTTTTTTCATAACATGAAGTTATGATGTTTTGCAGTTGATATGAGGCTATGTCTAATTCCTCTATTGTGTCGATGGAATGTGTTACACCTTCGACCTCCGTCCTTAAATGTTCTTTAAAAACGCTCCAGTCCGATAGTCTAGATATTCTACATTCCTCGGGGCTTGTTACAACTGCCTCCAAGTCGAATCGTGTATATAATCCGACATGGAGGGCTCATCTGTAACATGCCAGTTTTTTTACTAAATCAGTTATGAGTGGATCTGCAAGTGTGACCGCATTCATAAATGTGAGTTCATTATCTTTGTTGATAATGTCGATGTTGTTAGCGAACAAATATTCAAAAAGGCACCTCTCGTGTTATTATGTATCAGTACTGCCCCACATATGATGGAAGATGTCTATAAAAATACAATTGATTCTATTGTGTGGTACTCTTTTATTGGTCAAATCATTTACTTTCCAATTTATTATGTTACAAAAATTTTGGCTACTTGATCATAATTTAAACAATTTCGCCAGCAGCCACACTACCTGCGACTGGTGTCCCGTGTACATAAATTTTTATATCTTATATTTTAACCTCCCTACCAATTTAACCACAAACTGCTAACGACTCGCGTTCACAATAATACATTCAAATTAATTTAATTTTAACTAAAACATATTTATTAAAAATACTTTTAATTCGTTATTTACAAATGCAACCACAACACAAAATGCAAATTTTCCATCGGAAATGATTCACTAGGTTGATGTTTTTGTCAATAAAAAATAAAAATATCATCCTCTCATAATATATATAACTGCATAATAAAAGTTACAAAACAACCTAATTTATCTTTAAAAAATAAACTTTATAATAAGAACATATTTTATAAAACAAGTTAGTTTCGTGTAACAAATCATACACTATCTTCTTTCTTGTTGTTTTTTAAGAGCAAGCCTTAAGCTTCTTCTGACTGGCTGTGAACTATTTTGGTTTATTATTTTTTCCAGCTCCCATTCCTCAGTTTCTTCCAGAGACTCTTTACAAGCATAAGACCACCTTCCAACCATGCCATCCCACTAAAATATTACTTATATTAAATATGAAAACAAAATATAGAGATAGCGGCAGTCAAGCGCGTACACAGAGCAAATTGAATGTGCAAGTTGAGGTAGATGGTAGGAGCTCATTGAGATGGGTAACGTATCGTACATGCCTGTACATAATTTATTCTGCTTTGAGTAATTGAAGTGTATAGTAATTTATTTTTATAACAGAATACATTATTAATCTAATAAAATGGATAATTATCAGGTAATTGACTTGTGTAACACTAAATTATATGATTTACGAGCAAATAAAGTTCATCAAAATGGATTTTGGCACAAAACACTATTTTTTTTTAATATGGAATCATATTGGTGTGGTGGTATCATTTATTAGCAATATTAATAAGAAGTTTATTCATATGCAAAATAAAATACAAAATGTACCGTTTTTGAGAAACATGCATTTCAATTGCTTGTGGCACAATGTACCCAATTACGTTAAATTTAATATTTTTATTCTCATAGGTCCACGGCTACATCTAATAGTTGCTGTGTTATAATTTGTTACGAAGAATTTACATTTTTTGCACAATGCCGAGGCATCATTTGTTTTCAAATAATGAAATAATTGGTGTGATTGCTATTTATGTTCAAGAAAACTATAATGGACATACTACAGTAAGAAAATATGCAAATACACATCCAAATCATAGACAACCTGATCGAAAATTATTTTCAAGACTTTTTGCAAGAGTAAGGGAAACAGTTTCTTTTCATCCTAGACTTTCCCATGGATGCCCAGCAATTCGTAGTATCTAACAAGCAATATTAGGTCTTAATGAAGACGATCCTGAAATAGGTATTCGTTGAATCTCAGCAAATACTGGACTAACCCGTGGCACAGCCTTTACATGGAGAACATGGAGATCAAAACCTTTGATTTATTAGTTACTAACTTTATTGGAACATTTAAATACCACTTTGACATTGCTTTCCCATTAACGAAAATAAAACTAACAAAAAAATGCAAATCACCATGGATCACCCCAGAAATAATAAAAATGTCTGATGACTTAAGAGATCTGCATCACTTGTATATACATAGTAAAAATCCCGACTTATTACAACTATATAAAGTTCGCAGACAGGAATACAATAAATTTGTGGATTCGTCCAGGGTGAGATATAATACCAATAAAATTATGCCGTCTCATAATAAATCTAAAGCCGTGTGGCAAATAATAAATGCAGCTAATGGTAAAAATAACGAACCATCAAAAATAAATCTGATCGACAATAATGGGAAATTAGTTGAAGACCAAACTGAGATTGTCGAAATGTTCATGAATGAATTTATTACATCTCAAGTCAATTTGCAGGGTAAACCTCAATTTTTTCACAAAAATAAAGTTCAATTCAGTTTTTTTCTAACACCCACTGACAGTAAAGAAATTGAAAGTTCTGAATTTACCTAACAAGAATTCAGCTGGTTTAGATGATGTTCCCTGTTCTTTATTAAAAACGATTGCTCATGAAATATCTGAACCGTTAGCATTAATTATTAACCACTGTTTTTTAAATGGGTTTTTCCCAGACGAATGGAAGCATGCTAAAATTATACCTATTTATAAAAAAGGATCCAGATCGACAGCTAAAAATTATAGGCCTATTTCTTTATTATCAGTATTTTCCAAAATTATCGAAAAACTTGCGTATAAGTGTCTTTTTATGTTTCTGGTACGATTTAACATACTTTCTCAATTTCAACATGGTTTTATACAGGGACGATCAACTGAAGGGGCAATATACGAAAGTCTTAATTATATTGTAGTGTTATGTGCTGCCCTCTAACGGAGAGTTGTAATTACTCCCTGGCCAGAAGGGCGGCGCCATCTGTGGGCCAACTGACGAACCACCATTTAGTAGTGCCTAAGAAAATTATAGAGAATTCCAGTATATTTCTGGAAAGTTCTACAATGATATTCTGGACATTCCAAGTGGGTATATAAAGAGGTGAAGCCAGCAGATGAAAGAACAGTACAGTACAGTTTAGTGAAGGATAAACAGTTCAGTTTAGTATCCAGTACAGTTCTGGGTAATCTGTGCTTCTGGTTACAGAAACAGTTTGTAGAAGAAGAGTTCAGTTGAGTGAAGTATGCAGTTTAGTGAAGTAAACAGACAAGAGAGTTTTTAGGTTAGACAAGAGTTGACAAGTTTAAGAAGAAAAGTAAAGCGCTTAGTGTTTTAAAAGTAGTGAAATTATATTAGATTAAGTTATTATTAGTTGTGTGATTTTTAAGTATTTGCTAGTGTAATTTTAGTAATTAAATAAATCAGTGGTTTGTGAAAATTCTTGTTGCAAGTTATTCGAATCCACGGAGTGTTTACTGAAAATTGTAAGCACGTAACAATTGGTGTCAGAAGCGGAATTGCAACAGAATTTCTGAAGAATTCGACAAAGTTCCATAGTGTTCTATTTGGAAACCACTGGAGATAGTGAAGTGAGTTGAACTGGGAAGTAATTAGACAAGACTAATTTGTGTTAGTGTGAGAAAATATTTGACTTGTACCTGGCATAGACTTTAAATAAGGCTTGTTAGTGTTGTTTGTTAGTTTTTGAATGGAAACAAGAAGCATGGCTGCTGAAAAACAAATGCAAGACATGTTCGCCGCATTTAGAAAAATGATGCTAGAGCAAGAGAAACGACGCCAAGAGGAGAAAGAAGAACAAGAAAGGCGTCAAGAAGAACAAGAAAGACGACGTCAGAAAGAAAAACTAGAAGAAAAAGAAGAACAAGAAAGACGCCGTCAGGAGGAAAAAGAAGAACAAGAAAGACGACGTCTGGAAGAAAAAGAAGAACAAGAAAGACGACGTCGGGAAGAAAAAGAAGAACAAGAAAAACGACGTCTAGAAGAGAAAGAAGAATTAAGGAAAATTATACAAGGGCAACAAGATGCTATCCTGTCAGCCACTAATGAGGTCAAGGAAAAAGTAGATAAAGTTGAACAAAAAGTGACTGGTGTCGAAGGAAAAGTGACTGCTGTCGAAGAAGAAGTGAGTGATGTCAAAGGAAAAGTAAATAAGGTTGAAGAGGAAGTAACTGAAGTCAAAGGAAAAGTTACTGGCGTCGAAGGGAAAGTTACCGATATAGAAGGAAAATTTCGTGCAGTTGAAGGAGAGGTAGAGCGACTTAAGCGACTGTTAAGAGAACAAGGAGGCCAGCTGGTATTATCATCATCAGGTCCTCGATTACAACCGCCTTCCTTTGATGGTCAAACTTCTTGGTCAACCTATAAAAGACAATTTGAGGCAGCGGCATACGCAAACAATTGGAGCAATGAAGACAAAGCTATGGCATTGGTGCTAGCATTAAGGGGCCAAGCCTCAGAGTTGCTTCAGAGTATCCCAGTGACGCAGCAACGGGATTTTAAAGTTTTGGAAGCTGCACTAGATCTAAGATATGGCGACCAACACCTCGCCCAAGTATACAGGACTCAGCTCAAATCACGCACACAAAAGGCTGGTGAAAGTTTACAAGATTTTGAAGCAGCTGTTGAGCGACTGACATACCTGGCTTACCCGGATGCACCCAAAGAATTCCAGGAACAGTTAACAGTTGATACTTTCATTGATGGCATAAGAGACGAGGAGATCAGGCGAGTCCTTAGATTATCTCGAGCTAAGACTGGTAGCGAAGCCTTGATCCATGCCCTCGAAGTTGAAGCCGCTTATGAAGAGACTCTACATCCGAGAGTACGAGCCATG
This sequence comes from Leptura quadrifasciata, assembly GCA_963675555.1. Taxonomy (NCBI): domain Eukaryota; kingdom Metazoa; phylum Arthropoda; class Insecta; order Coleoptera; family Cerambycidae; genus Leptura; species Leptura quadrifasciata. Next base: position 200,972,542 of record OY776673.1, on the reverse strand, counting down.
AAAATAGAAGAAGAGGGCCATTTAGAAAAATCAAATATGGAATCTTTGATGGCCGACATGCACAAAATGATAAGCCAGTTGATGACCAAACCAGATGCTCCAAGGAAGCAGGAAAGAGAACAGAGCGAAGGACAGCCAAGGAAGGTGATTCGGTGTTATCAGTGCAGCAAACCAGGACATATGATGCGGCAGTGTCGAGAATGGAATCCTGGAGAAGTAAACACTGCAAAGAAAGAGGAAGTCCGCTCTGATAAGATGAGATTAATTGTTATGTTAACAGACATACAGAAAATGGTCGCACAATTACTAAACGAATTAAGTTCGCGACCGGAGCTGAAACAGGAACCGCAACCGCCGAAACAGGAGCCGAAGCAGCAGCGAAGTGCTGAAGGTCCGACAAAAGTAATCCGCTGTTATAATTGCGGCAAATTGGGGCATGTCAAGAGGTACTGTCGCCAGAGGAGCCCTAAGGAAGTGAATGCCGAGAATGTAAAGAAGCAGCAGGATATAGCAGAAGTGAAGGCAGTTAAGATAGAGGTTCCGAAGGACTGGTCAAAGAAAGTTCTAAGAGAGGAACAACTGAACGACGATGAAATTGGACCAATGTTGAAGGCGAAAGAAAAAGGAATCCGCCCGGAATGGAAGGACGTTTCCAGTAAAAGTGTTGGACTGAAGGCTTTATGGGCGCAATGGGATTCACTTAGGGTTATAGATGGACTATTACGGAGAGCATGGGAGAGCCCGGATGGGAAAGAAGTTACCATGCGGTTGCTGATACCCAGGTGCCGAGTACCAAAAGTACTTCGGGAAGTGCACGAGGGAATATCCAGAGAGCACTTTAGCAGAAATAAGACTTTGGCTAGAGTACGGGAGCGATTTTACTGGGTAAATAGCTGTCAGGATGTGGAGACTTGGTGTCGCAGTTGCAAGGTTTGTGCGAATGTGGCTACCAAGAGGTCACCTACAGGGAGTGGTGATCGAATGAAGGCTAGATATGACCGCAATGCCAGTTCAGCAGGATTCAAGGTGGGGGACTCGGTTTGGCTGTATAACCCACAGCGGAGTGAAGAAGGATTCTCGAAGCCTCGCTCACCTTGGGAAGGACCGTATTCTGTCATCACTCGGATCAACGACGTTGTTTATAGGATTCAACGTAGAAAGAAGTCCAAGATGAAGATTGTGCACCTGGACAGGTTGGCAAAGTATACTGGGGTATCTGAAATGCCTGACCGGGACGTTCAGGCTTAAGGAGGGGGCAGTGTTATGTGCTGCCCTCTAACAGAGAGGAGAGTTGTAATTACTCCCTGGCCAGAAGGGCGGCGCCATCTGTGGGCCAACTGACGAACCACCATTTAGTAGTGCCTAAGAAAATTATAGAGAATTCCAGTATATTTCTGGAAAGTTCTACAATGATATTCTGGACATTCCAAGTGGGTATATAAAGAGGTGAAGCCAGCAGATGAAAGAACAGTACAGTACAGTTTAGTGAAGGATAAACAGTTCAGTTTAGTATCCAGTACAGTTCTGGGTAATCTGTGCTTCTGGTTACAGAAACAGTTTGTAGAAGAAGAGTTCAGTTGAGTGAAGTATGCAGTTTAGTGAAGTAAACAGACAAGAGAGTTTTTAGGTTAGACAAGAGTTGACAAGTTTAAGAAGAAAAGTAAAGCGCTTAGTGTTTTAAAAGTAGTGAAATTATATTAGATTAAGTTATTATTAGTTGTGTGATTTTTAAGTATTTGCTAGTGTAATTTTAGTAATTAAATAAATCAGTGGTTTGTGAAAATTCTTGTTGCAAGTTATTCGAATCCACGGAGTGTTTACTGAAAATTGTAAGCACGTAACAGTAGGATGCCTGGATAGAGGTGAATGTGTCGCAAGTATTTACTTTGATTTATCGAAAGCGTTTGATACACTTAACCACGAACTGCTGCTTTACAAATTGGAGTGCTATGGAATTAGAGGTATAGCTTTAAACTTCTTTAGGTCTTATCTTTCTAACAGAACCCTGAGAGTTTGTATTAGTACGAAAGAGGGTAATAACATGACTACCATCTATTCTAAACCAAGACAGATAACTACAGGGGTACCCCAAGGTTCAGTATTGGGGCCTTTATTGTATGTCAATGAATTACCTGAGAACTTGGCATTACATTCCATATATAAGTATGCTGATGATACCTCCTGTGTAATATCTACCAGAGATACTACTGCTACATCACACAAAGGTACAACTGTGGTAAATAAAATGGATAAATGGTGTCGTGACAACTCACTTATCCTAAATGAAGCTAAAACTGTACTTATCCAATTTAGTAATTATTATTATTAGCCGCTACTCGAGTCCGAGTATAAAAATTTTACAGTCGATAAATTGTGTACAATAAAAAAACAAGTAAAAGGCGTAGTCTATTGTAATTTCCATTCATCTACGGTGCACACGACTATGGCTATAGAGGCCAATTCGGGAGAGCACATGTCGACCGCAGTCAGGACAAACATAGACCTGGTTAGGTCTTGGATTCGGCCTTCTTGCAGCAACATTTCCTTGATAGCTGGCCACAAACCCCCCCCTTCGGTTCTGTCCCCTGCAAGTTGTTCCCATTGCTCGTCTGCAATACCGCAGGATTTTAGATTTTCATGGAGACCGTCTTTGAACCTCTTTCGTTGACCGCCACGCCTTCTTCTACCGCTTAGCAATTCACCATAAAGTGTACATTTAGGAAGGCGGTTATCATGCATACGATGAACGTGACCTGCCCATCTTAGGCGTGCTCTTGAAATAAGCACCTCAATTGGAAGGCTGTTTGCTCTCCTGAGTACTTCCACGTTTGATATGTGATGTGTGAAATTTAGTAATAAAACCCCAGATTCAAGCATCTACTTGAAGTTTAGAGAAAAATCTATTCCTGTTGCAAATAACACAAAATTCCTGGGGGTCGTGGTCGATTCAAAACTATCTTTCAAATACCATGTTAACTCAACAATATCTAAGCTTAACAAAGTATGTTACTCAGTACGAAACATACGATCTTCTGTCGATCTTGATGTGTTAAGGGTCTATTACTTTGCCCATGTGCAGTCCATACTTAGTTATGTTTTAATATTCTGGGGGTCTAGTGTCCATGCCAGAAATGTGTTTATCGCTCAAAAGAATATTATACGATGTATGCTTAGGAAAAACAACCGAGAGCCTAGTAAGCCATTATTCAAAATGTTGGAGTTAATGACATTACCCACCTTATATATATACCTGTTGATTTTATTTGTAAAAAAAAATATTGATAAATTTAGAACAAACGAGGATATGTACATTGTACAATGGTATGATGATGGTAACTCGAAATTCAAATGCACTGAGAGTTCCTCATCATCATTCTAAAAGGGAGTATACTACAGAGCAGTGCAGGCATTTAATGCAGTTCCACTGGGGATTCGCGAAACAGTTAATTACTGCGTTTATTCTGAACCACCTTAAATATCAAAATTCGGGTCTCTTATTACACAAAATTTTAATGGTTTTATTATAATTCTTCTTTTTTAAGACATATGTTTTGATATTCTAACGTACTTTCTCAAACATTTATTATGTTAAACCCATTAACATATATACAACTTAATGATGTAAATAACACCTGTGAATAGATCGAGTTTGTTAGTAAAAAATGACTATATTAAACAAAAAATGAAATGACCCCAGTTGAAAATTGAATATAATGTATAATATACATTTAATTTTGCAATGGTAATAGTCAGCCAGCAATCAGCTGCTGGAAACTTCGTCAGCCACAGCACTGTTGGTTGCGCGCCGGGCGATTTGCACCTACAAACGCGGTACCTTTAGGGGGCTGGTTGACCGTTTTTCCAAGCATTGACAGGTGGCTAACAGTTAATTTTTCAATTAATATGTTAAATAGTACAACATATCAAAATATGAGTATAGGTCAAATGATTTAAAATTTTCGAAAATATTCCATTTTCACCTAACTGGCTGATGTGTTTTCCAGGCACATCCGAATGGCTGACGATCTCAGTTGATATTTATTTACATAAACCATATTTCACAAAAAATTTCAGCCACGGTCACTTCATTTTTTTTACAATATTATTTAGGACTTTGCACCCCTCGTGCACCTACCCCCAGGCGAATCTGAGCGGCTGACGCTAGATATACAATATGCGAGGGGTCCTTTATCGAAATAAACATAGATGAACCGAGGTCATATCATCACGTTTGTAGTCCCCTCCTGGTCTATGACTGATGTTTCATAAATATATTGTTTTCACTGAGGTAATTAACCAATTGATCATATACTGCCATTTCAATTACCTTCTCAATTGGTGGCAAAGTGTTTATGGGTCTAAAATTACACGTTAGATTTGTGTTAGTTACTTTAGGTACGGTACTGTGCTTAGTTTTAACTGCATTTAGTTAGGTCTGCATTATGTGAAGTTCTAAAGATTATTATACGTATACCTATGCATATTTTCTATAGATTATTTGCACGTTTTTCTAAGTCGTTACTTGTAGGAAAAACAACTCACGCATAACCTCACTTTGAACCTAACCTCAAAATGTTAGGGACTAAAGTGAGGTTGTGTTATTTGTTTACCCTCCATGTAACGACCTTGAAAAACGTGACGTCACGTGCAGATGCCTTATAGTATGGCAGCTGGTAACCAAAATCAACTGTTATTACCTAATGCTAATTTCGATCACCAGGCTATAGTTTATTACAATACAAAACCAATTTTCCTCTGACAAAAACTCCCATAAAGCTGCAATAGCCGGTAAAATGATTTTCCATCCGTTAAAAAAAGATATATCCCCTAATATCCGTTCTCGATGAATTCTTGTTATAGATCTCGAATAAAACAAGAATCAATACAGAATGGAAATTTTATATGTTACATAATTTCAATAAAAATGAAAATTATATTAAAAAATGGTATAAAAAATGTTTTCCCTAATTGAAACCTTTTTTAAATTATAAAACATGGTTTAAATAATCGGAAAAAAAAAGTGAACGGACATTTTCTATGCCATACAGCTGCACGGAATGCAGTGCGCTCGCGTCTTGACGCAGTGGTGCACATACTTCATAGATGCTGTATGTAGTCGAAGAAATAAAGCACAAAATCAGACCAAACAAGCTCAAATTGGCGCAGTAAGATGGATCGCGATGGGATTTTTTGCATTCAATTCGTAATGCCGTCCCGAAACTTTGTGAAGATAGTTATTGAATGCATTTTGAATAAATAAATTATTGCAATAAAAATACTGATTTTAGAAAAGCAACGCTAAGAAGCATTAAATAACTATTTTACAACTCGGTCAATTATTATAAAAATAAGTCCAATTTTGTTACTCGGGGGTTTTGGGGGTCGCTGAGCACGATTATGCAGTCGGCGACGGCGTCCGACGCACCTGGAGCCCAGGGTGGGCGTCAAACACGTCGTCTTCTGGAGTTTTGCCTCCAATTTAAAAAACACGGAGCCAAAATACTTACTCGGGGGTTTTGGGGGTCGCTGAGCACGATTATGCAGTCGGCGACGGCGTCCGAGGCACCTGGGGCCCAGGGTGGGCGTCAAGCACGTCGTCTTCTGGAGTTTTGGCTCTAATTTATAAAAAACCAAACCAAAATACTTACTCGAGGGCTTTTAGGGTCGCTGAGCATGATTATGCAGTCGGCGACGGCGTCCGATGCACCTGGGGCCCAGGGTGGGCATCAAACACGTCGTCTCCTAGAGTTTTGCCTCCAGTTTATAAACACGGAGCCAAAATACTTACTCGGGGGTTTTGGGGGTCGCTGAGCACGATTATGCAGTCGGCGACGGTGTCCGAGGCACCTGGGGCCCAAGGTGGCCATCTATACGTAGCTTCGAGCCCTGTCCGCTTTTAAATTTGGTCCATCCAGTATTTTACAAATAATTTTTTGCGCTTGCAAAAAGGACTGTGGTACTTCATGTGGATGCCGTAAACACGGTTTGATTTGCAGTGTAGCGTGCAAAAATTGTGCAGGTGCTAATTGCACGAATGTCAATAAATTTGCAAGTACAGAATGTGATGCTGAAAGCGATGAAGAACCCGAAAATACATTGTCTTTGTGATGTAAATTTTTTAAAAATAAATCTTTAAATTTTTTAACATAAACAATTTAAAACAAGTAGTGGTGAGAAGTAACTGAATCCTCTCATATGGTCAATTGCAACTATACACCATAGATGTCTCCATGAGCGTATAGCGACTTGCGATTCTGCAAGTACCTGAGAGCGGCGACCCTTCAGTCCTAGGTGGACTTAACCTACTGTTATAATATATGATTTGCAGGAAACAACTACTCAGCGGGCAAATACCCCGACCTACATTGAATTACACCTACAAATCATGTAAGAGTGGTAGCCAATATCATTTGTCAATTCCCTGACCAGACATAGACCGGTTTCGAACTTATTAGTTCTCATCAGTATGCCATAGGTCATGGAACAGACAAATGATAGTGGCCAACCTGCTAGTTTTATACAAACTATAGTAAATTGAGTAGTGGTGAGAAGTAACTGAATCCTCTCATATGGTCAATTGCAACTATACACCATAGATGTCTCCATGAGCGTATAGCGACTTGCGATTCTGCAAGTACCTGAGAGCGGCGACCCTTCAGTCCTAGGTGGACTTAACCTACTGTTATAATATATGATTTGCAGGAAACAATTACTCAGCGGGCAAATACCCCGACCTGCATTGAATTACACCTACAAATCATGTAAGAGTGGTAGCCAATATCATTTGTCAATTCCCTGACCAGACATAGACCGGTTTCGAACTTATTAGTTCTCATCAGTATGCCATAGGTCATGGAACAGACAAATGATAGTGGCCAACCTGCTAGTTTTATACAAACTATAGTAAATTGAGTAGTGGTGAGAAGTAACTGAATCCTCTCATATGGTCAATTGCAACTATACACCATAGATGTCTCCATGAGCGTATAGCGACTTGCGATTCTGCAAGTACCTGAGAGCGGCGACCCTTCAGTCCTAGGTGGACTTAACCTACTGTTATAATATATGATTTGCAGGAAACAACTACTCAGCGGGCAAATACCCCGACCTGCATTGAATTACACCTACAAATCATGTAAGAGTGGTAGCCAATATCATTTGTCAATTCCCTGACCAGACATAGACCGGTTTCGAACTTATTAGTTCTCATCAGTATGCCATAGGTCATGGAACAGACAAATGATAGTGGCCAACCTGCTAGTTTTATACAAACTATAGTAAATTGAGTAGTGGTGAGAAGTAACTGAATCCTCTCATATGGTCAATTGCAACTATACACCATAGATGTCTCCATGAGCGTATAGCGACTTGCGATTCTGCAAGTACCTGAGAGCGGCGACCCTTCAGTACATGATTCTTATGATTCTTACATGATTTGTAGGTGTAATTCAATGCAGGTCGGGGTATTTGCCCGCTGAGTAGTTGTTTCCTGCAAATCATATATTATAACAGTAGGTTAAGTCCACCTAGGACTGAAGGGTCGCCGCTCTCAGGTACTTGCAGAATCGCAAGTCGCTATACGCTCATGGAGACATCTATGGTGTATAGTTGCAATTGACCATATGAGAGGATTCAGTTACTTCTCACCACTACTCAATTTACTATAGTTTGTATAAAACTAGCAGGTTGGCCACTATCATTTGTCTGTTCCATGACCTATGGCATACTGATGAGAACTAATAAGTTCGAAACCGGTCTATGTCTGGTCAGGGAATTGACAAATGATATTGGCTACCACTCTTACATGATTTGTAGGTGTAATTCAATGCAGGTCGGGGTATTTGCCCGCTGAGTAGTTGTTTCCTGCAAATCATATATTATAACAGTAGGTTAAGTCCACCTAGGACTGAAGGGTCGCCGCTCTCAGGTACTTGCAGAATCGCAAGTCGCTATACGCTCATGGAGACATCTATGGTGTATAGTTGCAATTGACCATATGAGAGGATTCAGTTACTTCTCACCACTACTCAATTTACTATAGTTTGTATAAAACTAGCAGGTTGGCCACTATCATTTGTCTGTTCCATGACCTATGGCATACTGATGAGAACTAATAAGTTCGAAACCGGTCTATGTCTGGTCAGGGAATTGACAAATGATATTGGCTACCACTCTTACATGATTTGTAGGTGTAATTCAATGCAGGTCGGGGTATTTGCCCGCTGAGTAATTGTTTCCTGCAAATCATATATTATAACAGTAGGTTAAGTCCACCTAGGACTGAAGGGTCGCCGCTCTCAGGTACTTGCAGAATCGCAAGTCGTTATACGCTCATGGAGACATCTATGGTGTATAGTTGCAATTGACTATATGAGAGGATTCAGTTACTTCTCACCACTACTCAATTTACTATAGTTTGTATAAAACTAGCAGGTTGGCCACTATCATTTGTCTGTTCCATGACCTATGGCATACTGATGAGAACTAATAAGTTCGAAACCGGTCTATGTCTGGTCAGGGAATTGACAAATGATATTGGCTACCACTCTTACATGATTTGTAGGTGTAATTCAATGCAGGTCGGGGTATTTGCCCGCTGAGTAGTTGTTTCCTGCAAATCATATATTATAATTTAAAACAATATTTTTATTTGTCCTTGCTGAATACACATTCGTATTCAGCGACCCTAAAAACCCTCGAGTAAGTATTTTAGTTTGGTATTTTATAAATTAGAGGCAAAACTCCAGAAGACGACGTGCTTGACGCCCACCCTGGGCCCCAGGTGCCTCGGACGCCGTCGCCTACTGCATAATCGTGCTCAGCGACCCCCAAAACCCCCGAGTAAGTATTTTTTTTGGCTCCGTGTTTTTTAAATTGGAGGCAAAACTCCAGAAGACGACGTGTTTGACGCCCACCCTGGGCCCCAGGTGCATCGGACGCCGACTGCATAATCGTGCTCAGCGTCCCCCAAAACCCCCGAGTAACAAAATTGGACTTATTTCTATAATAATTGACCGAGTTGTAAAATAGTTATTTAATGCTTCTTAGCGTTGCTTTTCTAAAATCAGTATTTTTATTGCAATAATTTATTTATTCAAAATGCATTCAATAACTATCTTCACAAAGTTTCGGGATGGCATTACGAATCGAATGCAAAAAATCTCATCGCGATACATCTTACTGCGCCAATTTGAGCTTGCTCAGTGCTTCGTTTCTTCAACTAATGACAATTAAAATGAATTCGATTGTATCAACAAAACTGATAATTTTTATATTTTATATGAAAAGTTCTCATTTATTCCTCATGCATACCCTCAACCTGTAATTTCTGATTGCAATTAAAGCAGGAGTACATACAAGTGACCGTTTTTGCATATACAACCGACAATCACAGCCTAGGAGGTTCAAGGTAGTATACCATTACCTGTTAATGACGGACTTTTCAGTTTTCTAACACGAGTAGAACCCCAAAAAATTATAAAAAATTTCCCAATCAAAAGTTCCCTTCACCAATAGATCTCTCATAAACCGGAATTTTTATGAATATCAAAGCACGAATCGGTTTCTTTTTAGTTGAAAAAATAGTCCCGCGTTCTACACTAACATCGTAAAATCAGTTTGTACTTCAACCTTTATAAAATTCTCGCCTGTAGGGGTGCGTCCGCTGGGTGGGGGCTACTGAGACTACTCACATTCGATTAAGCGCCCCAAAAAACATAGGGAGAGAAGTTTTACTCAGCTGTATTACCATATGAAATTTTGCGCTCTTATTACTGAATTGAGACGGAAAATGATTTTTTTCAATATATTAGATTAAAAATTGTCCGTTCATATCCAAATACTTAAAATTTTGAATAGCCAAAAAAATTAATTATTTACCAAAATACAGGCATAATACATTTACAAATCATACACTACATATAAAAGAAAACTGTGCTCGAATACTTAAAATTTTCAAATAGTCAAAAGTGAAATCACAAATTATGTATCCCGAACTCATACGCTAAGTATAAAAACCTGTTTGGCGAGCTGAGTAGCTGCCTCCCAAGAAGTACCACGAATCATTGTCCAAATTGGTTGCATAAGTTGTCGTTGTTAATTCTCATTCATCAAAAATGATCCAGACCACGAATCGTTGTCCTATGTCGAAGCCTGCAGTTGTCAATTCAGTTCCATACCTGTTTTCCAAAACCCCGAATCGTTGTCCAAAGTGAAAGCAAAAGGTTGTCAATAAAGTTCCAATTAGGGATCCCCCAAGTGGAGAACAAGAGTAGATGACTGAAACCCAGGCCTCTCTAGCTCAGGAGATGGGTAACGCCAGGCTCAATAATTATGTGGGGAATTCGTAAAATTCGGGATTGAACATTACGAAAACAACAAAAAGTAACAAAAAATTTGAATAAAACAGAATAGAAGAAGAAAAAGAATAAGAAGCCTCAAAGTGTAGGGCGGCTTAAAATCGGCGATCCAAGAGATCAAACTTGGAAGTAATTCCTCGTGGGATGGCTTTAATTCAAAATCCGAACTAGTCGAGTAAGGTGTGTCGTTCTAAACAACCAAAACGTACACAACCAGCCATGAATTTCCAATATCCCATGAAAACATCAAATGGAAAGCCTCATTAATGGCAATTAACAGGAAAAATTCACAAAGAACACCCAACGCACTACACCTAATGGCTATCGTCTCCAAACTCAACTTTTCACCTTCATCTCGTGACCTTACAAGCCGACAAAAGACGCAACCCCTAATACACCTGCGAGATGCCTACTGTATAGCTAAAGGATTCTAGTCTCAGCTACAAAATTTAACAGCGCGGCAACCCTGGATACACCTCTCAATAATTACCTACTGTCTAACTAAAAGGCATAAATCAGCATTTAGCATGTAACAAGGTGATTCCTCAGGTGACCCGTTATATTTTACATGTTGAAGGATACATTTCAACCCTTTCGCGACGCTAAACATTTCCGTTGCCCTGAACTTTTTTATCTTTGTTCAAAGAAATGAGCATTGGCATGGGGATTTTTCATTAGGGGATAAGTCGAAAATTTTTGTTACGGCCTGCCGTACTATTATAGAGAACGCGAGTGTGAAAGGTGATAAAAACTGAATTAGTTCCGAATTAATGACATTGTAAGCTGAGCTGTAAATTATCTTTCTCTCACTCCATTCTGATATTTTATAATGATCCTATGCTACATCATCAATTTTAGTTTCCAGCCTTGTATCACACAAATCAATAAAATACATACCGAAGAGCTTAAGATTTCGTTTCTTGTAGGATGCCAAGCCACATCCCGCACACAGGCCACGTGTCCATTTATACTTTCCTTGATTTTCCCAGTCAAAGAATCATATACTAAAAATAATACTTATACAATGAAAATAATATAAAAAATCAATTTTACTTACTAACAACTCTGCCCACACCACAACCTGTATATATGTATCTTTGCCCAGTGGTTTCCAAGGGAGAGAATCTACATCTAACTAAAGTTTTTATAACAACATGACCTCTGTACGTCATTATAGAAGTGTCACCTTCTAATTTACTTCGCGAAGTATACACTAAAATGAAAGAATAAAAAAAAAAATTCGGTCATACAAAAAACTTACATTTTCGAGGCACTTCCTGCCACCTATAATCCCAGGTCTGCTCATGTACAGCCTTTAAGGACTTCTCAGCTGCTTTCTCTCCTGAAAATACTCGAACATCCCATAGTTTGATGCTTTGGTCTTTACTGTTCGAAATCAGGTGCCTACTGTCACCCCTGGAATCTATAAACGTAATGCCATCCATATGCCCGGCAAGGACGCCAACTGGTTTGGGTGAGCTCTCATCTAATGTTCTTCTATCCCACACCTTGATGAGGCCATCATCTCCTCCGCTATAAATAATATGGGACGAGTCATCAGCAAAAACTACACTATTTACATCGAATTCATGGGCGGGAATCTAAAGACATAACGTGAAATCGTCATTTTTTAGAGGGGTAAAAGAGGCTCAAAAAATTCATTTCAGAGAAAAATATATATATCAAATATACAAATAGCAAGGATATATTTTTGTCAATCTACAGCTGCTATACCTCATTTTTCGTGCAGAGTATTATCATTATTAATGTCATGAATGTACATAATTATATATAGTGAGCAAATTTCTGTTAAAATAAGGAACTGCTAGCAGTAGTTTAGACGCTTACGTAGCTACAAATTCAATTCTAACTTAGTGTATTTCAATAATTTGTCATTTAATGACAAATTACAGTATTGTACTAAATGTTAACATATCAAGGCGATTCAAACGCAAAAAATGGAAAATAGCAAAAAGCCTCCGCCATTCTGACTTCCTGATGAAAAACCATTATAATGGTTAACACTTTCAAAGTTGCATGACTAAAAGAAACATTATCCCCCGTTCAATAAATTTATATTTGTTTTTAATAAATAGTAAAGTTGAAAACTTTAGTCCTATGACATTATCGGTCTACCTGATAAAACGCAAGCCACCAATGAATGCAAAGTTGATAATTCCGACGTATTTTCATTTGCTAACCTAACTTTTTAGTTAACATTTGTCCTTCTGTGAATTCGAATAATATCGCTCTACAGTGATAGCTAGTAACCCAACAAAAATTGCAAACAAGTTTTTTACTGAGTAAAAAACAAAAGAGTCTCACTAAATTCTTTTATTTTTGTTAAGGCGACCGGTTTCGTGAACCACAATTTTATTCACATCATCAGGCCACAAGAATTTAGTGAGATAAGACTTTTTTGTTTTTTGTTCAGTATGAAGATTACTTTCCGAAACGTCACCTAAATACATTATTTCTGTGTTTATTCCGATTTATATTATTTGCAAAACATAACCTCTGACTTTTCCTTTGGCGTAAACGTCACGGGCGCAAAGGCTTTTTTTCCAATAATTCTATTATTTTGTAGATTCGGTGATTTGTTTTGAAGAGGATAATAATACATGTGGTAGAAAACCCAAATAATAGGAAAGAATATGAACAACTCACTTGGGGTCTAATCAAGTGTGGTATTAAATAACATAAAAATAAATAATCGAAACATAGAAAAATTGGAAATTTTTGTCATCTAAAATCTAACTTTCTATGTAGTGGATCATTTTCACAATGCTTGAATGCGATCAGATTCGGCCCTATTCATGCACTTTTCCCAGAACACGATTTCGGTTGGCTTGGATTTCAGCAAACACTTAAAAGAACTGGTTATTTCGATGAGAGAAGTTTATTCGAAGTGATCAGCAAAGCAACAACTGAGTTGAGCAAAATTTGCCTAGGTATTATGAAAAAGTTGTTCAACAAATTTTGTAGAATTGCGTTAAACACATAAAATAGAAGAAGAAATAAAGAACAAATAAAATTATATAGTTTTACCACAAATTCAATAGATGTTTGGCATTCAAGCATAGACAAAAGGTTTCCGAGTACATGCTGTTAGGAACTGCTGTATGGGTCATTAGAGGTATGTCTAGAAGTATGGCACTTTATTACAATCGGATGACTTGTAATGTCTTACGATTTACGAAATGTATGAATTTAAAAATAACAAGATTAACAGAGAGTTATTTCACTAAAGCTTTTGAATGAATTTAGATTTTTCGAGAAAATATCAATTTTTTAGCAACTGCAATGAAAAGTTTAATTAGGAACTGCAATGAAAATTAAGCATATGCATTGGAAAGCAAATATATCAGTAATATTATACATATAATGTAGTTTAGGTTGGTTGACAATCAATTTTCATTTTTTTGGGAACTGCAATAGAAAGTTATAATAGGGGAGCCCACGATGCCAAATGGGGATTTACTCGATCATCGTGGGGACCTACTGGATTTTGAAGATTAGATGGTAGAAAGAAAACAGGTTATATGATGTATACCCTTTCACCGGTGGGGTGAGCGTCTACAGGCTTTCAAAAATGTTAAAAAAAAAGTCACATGGAAATACTCGAGCGCGTCAGATATTAATAGTGTATATGCCCCACGTGTCTTCGATGAGAGAGGTATGTTAATCTGCCGGTTTACTCGAGCGCGTCAGATATTCAGAGGGGATGTTAAGTGAACCCAAATGAAGCTCTCATTCAGAAGACCTGCGATTCGGATGTGACGCAAGCTCGTGGCGGCTTTTTGAAAATGCAAAAAAAAATCGCCATTTTGAAATACTCGAGCGCTTCAGATTTTCATACAGACAGTTCAGCTTGATGTCCTGGTCGTGCTGATCAATAATCTGACGATTATTTAGCGGGATTTTCTTAATCGGACGGTTTGAAAAAACATTTTTTTTTCATGATTTTTTTAACAATATATAATATATAAAACAATAAATACAATATTATTTACATAAGTCTCAATGTATAAATAAAACTTAATAATAGAAGTTATTTAGTTAAAATAAAAACACAAATATTTAAACAGATAAATAGAATGAATAAATGATTAAAGATAAGTATCAATGAAGGACCCATTTCTATTAATTATTATAATACATATAAACATATATGTTACTTTCGGTAATCTCTTTCTCTGATAAAATTTCAAATAATAGATAAATAAGAGGTAAAAAAAAAATTATGGCCGAGGTTCATAAGAAACGATATTTTCACTCATCGTAGCAGATATTAAATTCACAAAATTTAATTCAGATAACTTGAAACACAAACAAACAAGCCAGAGCGTTGTACAATTGTACATATAATACCACAAGTGCTGTGAACAGCTGTGATGGCTGGCGTGTGGAGACGGTGCGAGAGAGTGACAGATAGAGAAAGAGTGAAAGGGAGAGAGAGGCACGGAGTGGAGAATACATGCTTCACTGCAGCTGCACGTGCTAAACTTTATCGACGGTTTTTGTTACTTCAGCTTGTGGAAATCGGCAGATTATATTTTTCCCGTTATCCTTGAATTATTTCCTTCAAAATAAAAAAAATTCGACCGCGCTCGAGAATGTCGAGGTGACGTTATTTTTTTCAAGTATGTGACCCTCCCACTCCCTCACATCATGCTCAAATCGTCAGATTATTAAAATGCACACTTTTCATCATGTAATTAACGGGGGCGAGCGTAGGTGCGTCTTTACTATGTACATACTTCGGTATGCGATGTAAAGCAACGACAGGCGCGGTTAGTACTTGGATTGGTGACCATTCCAACGGAAACCGCGTTCTCGCCTCACACATCTTCCAGCGGCTTGTATATCAGTGTATGCGCGGAAGCTATACAACCTTAGGCGAGGGTTGTATAGGAGATATACCATCCTTCGGAGGGGATGTAAAGCCGTCGGTCCCTTGTCTATTAAATGTTAGGCAAGTAAAAGATCCCTACTCTTCTTAAGGGAAGAGGTTCGGCAAAATTCCTGGTTGGGGGTAGCTCGTCTACAGGCGTCGGTGTTAGGCCTCAGTAGCGGAAATAGGCCGACGTTAAATAAATGTATAAAAAAAAAAAAAAAAAATCATGTAATTAACAAATCATACCTTAATCTGACACGCTCGAGTATTTCCAACTATCGATTTTTTTATTGGCTGCCCTACACGCGCGGCCCTATATAGAGGGCTTAGATATGGTGGACGTACTCAACAGGGTGCAAGGTATCCCCCCATATGTTAATCTGCCGCGCTTGAGAAAATCTCAAAATCCCCTATTGGGCTCCCCTACTATTAGATTAGGAAGTACAATAAAAAAATTTCATCATTTCTGAAATTTGTTGTAAAAAATTGAAAATACAAAAAGGATTTTGGTTTGGAATTTTGAAAAAGTAAAATTGTTGAAATTAAAAATTAACAACTGTAACAAAAATAAATGGTCGACAGCGTAAATTTAGGGAATGTTCTGAATATTAAGTTTAATATTTGTAATGATCTCAATTCTTTTCAGTGATTTTGAAGAGATCCGACCAATTTATTCAGAATAATTTTTAATTCTTTCAATATGCCTATAAAGTTTATCATTACGATAATCTTGTCCAATTCACACTGCGTGAACAAGACACATTTTAATTTTTCCTGTAAAATCCAATCCTCTGTCCACAAAAATGAAGTATAGTAAATGTTATACCGCTTTATAAAATGCACAATTAGAGAGGGTTAGCTAATATTTTTCCCTTGTTTAACAATCTATACCTTTAAGGTTCTACCATGCCTTTGACGATCATATATATAAAGACAGCCATCGTTAGCGCCTCCTAATAATTCCCTACCATCAGATGAGAAAACTACTGAAAATACACAAAACCTGCGGCCTGTATTTAGCAGGCTCAAAGGTTCTTGATGTTCTGTAGTTCCATTTACGTCACACAAATGCACTGCAAAAAAAACAATTTTTCAATACTTTCTAGTTTGTTAGTCCATAACTAAACTTACATGATGATGACCAAGTCGAATATACAAAGTGTTCTTTATCAGGACTAAATGCTACATCTATAATGCTCCACCCAACATCTCTGGCACGTAAAGATTTGATTAACTTATAAGACCCATCTCCAGAATTATATAACCTTATATGACGGTCTGAAAAAAAAATCACTGAATAAGCAAATGTTATAGCAGAAGGAAATTTTATTAAAATATAAAAAATAGGAATTATAATATTAATTAATATTCCAACCTGTCTGCAAGTGCCTTACATATAATTAAAAATAAAAAAAAATTGAAAAACCATAGAAATTATCTAGTAACATTTTGAATTGCTTATGTACAAAATATTTATGGCTAAAAGTTAACCAGTAATCTGAGAATCACCTTATATACAGGAGTTTCCTGGTGGACTCTCGCAGAATAATCCAAAAAAGCCTAGGTGAATTTTAAAAATGGCTTTCATGAAAATAGAACCTGAGTCCCTTTATAGATTATTTTCTCTCCTGTCCAAGTGGACTAGTATGGACTCTTGTTAGTAGAATAAATGCCGTAAACAAGACTGTTCTGGATTTTGAACCTGTTTGGATGAGTTAGAATTTATTTTATTGACTTGCTTTTGTGTTTAATGCCACCATTCCACCATTTACAGTAAGAGTAGAGCAGGTGAAGATTGGCCCTAGCAAGGGTCCAAATTATCTAGGGATATGGTCCCCCTTAATGGATCTACTGGCCAAGGAGAGAGGAGTGGTATATGACAGGATGGGGAAACAAACGAGGGGTCTTCCAAAGATAGCAAACCAAGAGGAACAACTTAACTAAAGAGAGTTGGACAAGACTACTTATTCCAGACATAAGAACGTGTTGGTGGAGAGAAGGCATGGAAAGAACTTTTACCTCAGCCATACCCTGATGGGTTAACATATGGGAATGAGTGTATTGTAGGGAGGATGACGACGCAGGACATACCATGTTCTACTGCAAACGTTGGGGGATCAAGAAAGTTGGAGAAGGCTATTGGAACTCTGATAACCTAATTAGGATACATACTGGAATTGAAGGGGAACTGGAAGAACGTCCTAGCCCTGAAGCCCTAATAGTTTTAATGGACAAGGGACGTAAGAGAAAACAAGATAAGTAACAATAATAATATTTTTATGGAAATATGTTTCTTATGTATTCAAACACATATGTCATTTTATTTGTATTGGTGGGTACCACAGTTAAATGAGGATTCTTTATATGTCCTGGGTTTCTCTAATGATTACGTTTTATCAGGTATAGAGTGCTTAGCTTTAAAAATATGCATTATTGGTTAGACAAAAACCTGCAAGTGATAAGATCGCTCTTTTAATGACGTTTCTGCATTAGTTTGATGGCAGGAATTTGCAGTATTGAAATAAGCGGATATAAAGAATTATCTACTAGATTAAATGGTGAAATTTACCTACATTTTTTTACAACAAGCATTTTGCCAAATTTGATGGAAGATGTTTCTTTTGAAAGGTGCAGACGAATGTGGTATATGCATGAGTGTGTGCACTGATCCATTTTAGTCTGAGGGTTTAAAATTTTTTAAATGCGAATGTCTTCCACAATGGATTGGACGTGGTGGACTGGTCTCGTGGCCTACTACGTCACTTGACTTAAATATGATGGATTTTTATTTTATTAACAGTAGGTATACAGGGTGAGCTATTGAAATGAAACACACCTGTCTTGGGACATGTTGAACAATTTGTTAGCAAATGCGAGGCGTGCTGGCTGTGTTGTCAAGTCAACGAAAAACAAAACAATTAATAATAAGTTAATTTGAGAAAGAAGTTTGGATGCTGGAAAAAGGCACTTTCTATAAACTGGTTTTGCCCTATTTATATGTATGTAGTAAATGTTCATCAACTTTTAGTAATATATCAAGAAAAAGTAACCCGTGTATTATTGCCTGGAAAACCAGGAGCAGCAAGAAAACTCTATTACCAATTTGCGCGTCCACAAGCATAGCGTGGACGCAAGTATAAAAGCAACATTTTTCAGGACACTTAGACTAGTTTCTTGAAAAAGCGCGCGGACAGGCCAATTCTTGATTTTTGGGGGACAACTTTTGATGTCAAACTTCACATTGACACATCAACCCCCTAGCCCCAGCAACCCCTAACTCAAGAATTTAAATAGGGAGATCTCTTTATTTCTCTATGAGACAGCATGGTTGGAATTAGTTATTTTCAATTTTTTTTCGTCATGAAAACCACCCTCTAGATTGGGGGTGTTGTTTGGGAAATATCCTGAAACACGTCACCTTTTATCTTTTGAACGGCACATTTTGATGTCAAACTTGACTTTGTCAGGTCAACCCCCTAGCCCCAACAACCCCCAACAAAAACAAAATTACGGTAAGATGGTCGAGCGACCCCTCATTTTAAAGATCTTTTGATTCTCTATGCGAGTGCATGATTATTTCTAGGTTTGTTTTATAGATTTGTCTTCGGGATTATTTAATTTCAAATTATGAACTCATTCTTCGTTTGTCGTTAAAAGGAAATTCAATTGTTCAATCTGCCCTTACAAAAATGGGAAAAGTGTAGAAAAAATATTGAAACATCAAAATTTAACATCAGAAGAAATTTTTATTAGTTCAACAAATGCTCAAATTGTTTCTTTTTAAGAAGCCTGTAGTACACATGTTTTTCTTACGAAGTAGGTTTCGTTCTGTTATCGAAATACGCAGATAATTTTTTATTCTACTTTTTATTAACCTCCTATACCGCCTAACATATCTCATTTGTTTTCAGTTTAAACTGGTTTGTGAATTGTCATTGTCATTGTGATTCAAAATAAACATTGGTTGTGCAAAAATGGTTTACTCTACTGCGGAGAGGGTAGTTGTTTTTCAAAAATGGTGAGTGTGGCAAACGTGCGGTAGATTCATTTAATCAAGAGCATCCCGATGAACATGTAGAAAGAAAACATTGGTCACGAAATTTAAAGAAACATGTTCAGTAGCCAATAAAAAACGAGACTCTCAACGTGAACTCTCTGTGACAAATGAGGCTACTGTGGTTGGACTTTTGGGACAAGTGGCTGTAGACCCAACTCTAAGTACGAGGAAATTGGCCACTGTATCCAACATCCCTAGAACTACTATTCGATGAATCCTGAAGCAGCATAAATTTCATCCGTACAAAATTCATTTAGTACATGAGCTGACTTGCGAAATTATGACAGAGAGAATTGCGGATGCGAATTTTCTTTTCAGCATTTGTTTTTCTGATAAGTGTACATTTTTCTTAAACTCTGCTGTAAATCGCCATAACTGTCGGTTTTGGTCAGACGTGAATCCAAGACTTTTCCAAGAAGTGCATACTCAACATCCACTAAAACTAAATGTTCGGGCCGGTATTTTTGGAGACCGCATGATTGACCATTATCTAGAAGACCATTTGATTTTCCAACAAAATGGAGCTCCACCTCATTATGCGCTTGCTGTTCGGGAGTATCTGGACAGAGTGTTCCCAGGAC
Organism: Leptura quadrifasciata; assembly: GCA_963675555.1. Lineage (NCBI taxonomy): Eukaryota > Metazoa > Arthropoda > Insecta > Coleoptera > Cerambycidae > Leptura > Leptura quadrifasciata. The sequence continues at coordinate 200,952,649 of OY776673.1, read as the reverse complement.
ATTGGATTGGACGAAGAGGTGCTCTGGAATGGCCGGCCCGCTCACAAGATTTAAGTCCTCTGGATTTTTTCTTGTGCGGTCATTTGAAAAGTAAAATTTACAGATCCTCCAAAATATAAGGAAACGTTTCGAGCAGAATTTATATTATTATATGGAAGTTGGTGGCGCACAATTTGAGCATTTGTTGAACTAATAAAAATTTCTTCTAAGGTTGAATTTTGATGTTTCAATTTTTTTTCTACACTTTCCCATTTTTATAAACCTAAAAACAATCATGCACTCGCATAGAGAATCAAAAATTAAATGAGTGGTCACTCGACCACCATACCTTAATTTTTGTTGGGGGATGACCTGACCAAGATAAAAGGTGACGTATTTCAGAATTTTTCCAAACAACACCCTTATCTGAGTTAATCTAGAGGGTGGTTTTCATGGGTACAAAAAAAAATTGAAAAAACTAATTTCGACCATCCTGTCGCATAGAGAATTGAAAGACGCTTCAAATGAGGGGTCGCTTGACCCCCTTCCTCTATTTAAATTCTTGAGTTAGGGGTTGCTGGGGCTAGGGGTTGATGTGTCAATGTCAAGTTTGACATCAAAAGTTGTCCCCCAAAAATTAAGAATCGACCTGTCCAAGCGTTTTTTCAAGAAACTAGTCTAAGTGTCCCAAAATAATCGTGTTTTGTTTTCAATGGTCCACCCTATATTGACTCACGCTGATGCTCTCAAACAAACTGTTCAGTAAAATTATTAATGTAGAGGAAAAAGTCATAAAGGTTTTTTGTTTGCCAGATCATTCCCCATTACCAGTTTTTTAATGACAAGAAATTAATTACACCCTGTATAATAATAATATTAATAACTCTTTATTATCAACACACAGAGAAAATGTCAAAGGTCATCGACCGAAATCCGTCAACCAGTGTTTCATCCTTACATGTCTATTAATAATAACAATAATATACTTTATTTCTTTCATTTAAATGTATAAAATATACTAACAAAAGAAAAAGTAAATATACAGGGTGTTGCATCATGAGAGGGACATAGCTTAATAGGAAGTAGAGAACATCAGTGGTAACCGGAACCTCCCATAGAAATGTCTCATTGGGCCTTCATTACGAAGTTACAGGGTGTTAAATAATTTTTGGCCAAACCTGTTTTTTGTCATAACTTTGACAGGGAATGAAATAACGGATTCATATTTGGTACGGCTAATGTACTAACAAGCCCCAAGAGGTACATGTATAAAAAAATATATCCAGGTCCGGACTCACTATAATTTATGTTTCTTCTTTGCATCAATAAAACATCACCCTGTATATATTTTTTGAAATTTCGATACGATATTCGAAAAGAGCAAGAAAAAACAAACAAAATGGCCTATTTCATTTTTTTGTTACACCTTCGTGGTTATTTAAATACGTTGTTAAATGTGCAAGAAAATGGATTACAGAACCCTATTAAATGAGAGGCACGTGAAATAAATAGTTTTATAACTAAAATTTGCAAAAATTCTATTGAGCCTAGGTGGTCTGGGTGAATCCTAATTCCGGCACGTTTTAAAGGTCCATTTTGGTAAAAAACTGTGGTCCTAATAAGTAATCGGGTATGAAATAACAAAATTTTTAATCAATCACAGTAGGCTTGTTCAAAGTGACAGATAATAAAAAGAAATCTCCTAAACAGTTGAATAATTGTTTGTTAGTAATTTAATGTGCCAATAATCCGCACTTGTGAAAATATTTTAACTATGCCAGTAAAATTTACAAACGTGGAATATGCTGACATAATATTCATCTATGGTTTCTGTAATGGAAATGGTAGGTCGGCGGAAAGAGAATATCGGCTGCGTTTTCCTGGTCGTCGATGCCCTAATCATAAAATCTTTAGTACGGTGTTACAGTATGCAAGACAACACGGAAAGTTTCCTACTTCTGCAGTTGTGGAGCGTGTTTTACAACAAGGTGTGCAGGAACAAAACAATATTATAAACGTAGTTCAAGAAAACCCAAATATGAGCACTAGACGAATCAGTTTGGCAACTGGTATTCCTCATTGGCGAGTATGGAGAACCCTAAAAAGAGAACGTTACCATCCATATCATATCCAGCAGGTACAGCGTCTTCAACAAGGCGACGATATCCCCCGCCTGGCATTTTGTCATTGGTTGTCTAACCATCGCCCAGTCATTTACAGAACCTTATTTACGGATGAGGCACAATTTACAAGGAATGGAGTAAACAATTCACGAAATAATCATAAATGGGCACAGGAAAACCCACATGCGGTACGCCAACGCCGTTCGCAAAACACAGGTTTTCTGTAAATGTTTGGGTCGGACTTGTGAATAGACATTTGATAGGGCCACATTTTTTTGAAGAAAGATTGAATGGTGAAATTTACTTTGATTTTCTTCAAAACATGTTACCGAATATGTTAGAAAATATCGGTATAAGAGGCATGTTGTTTCAGCATGATGGGGCCCCACCACATTTTAACCTTCAAGTAAGAGAACACTTAAACAATGTGTATCCTAATAGATGGATTGGACGCGGGGTCCACATGAATGGCCACCAAGATCTCCTGATTGTAACTCTTGTGATTACTTTTTATGGGGCCACTTAAAAAACGAGGTTTATAGCATTGAAATTGAAAGTAGACAACATTTAATCCAGCGCATCGTTACAACCTGCGACGAAATACGGAATAATCCAGAAATGATACGTCGAGCAGTTGGTGACCTTTCTAAACGCGCAAGAAAATGCACAGAATGTGGGGGAGGACATTTTGAAAATTTACTTTAGTGTAGTAGTATGTGTGTAGTTTTATTTTTAAACACATTTAGTTATTGTTTTGTTATTTATTGTTAATTGAATGGAAAATATTTTATTTATTTAGATTTTAGTTTGTTCTCTTTTCCAATTTTTATTAAGTATAAAATGTTGATGATTTTCTTGATCAAAGTAACTGGTTGCTTAGGCCTAAATGGTTTAAATTATCTGTCACTTTTATACTTTGAACAAGCCTACTGTGATTGATTAAAAATTTTGTTATTTCATACCCGATTACTTATTAGGACCACAGTTTTTTACCAAAATGGACCTTTAAAACGTGCCGGAATTAGGATTCACCCAGACCACCTAGGCTCAATAGAATTTTTGCAAATTTTAGTTATAAAACTATTTATTTCACGTGCCTCTCATTTAATAGGGTTCTGTAATCCATTTTCTTGCACATTTAACAACGTATTTAAATAACCACGAAGGTGTAACAAAAAAATGAAATAGGCCATTTTGTTTGTTTTTTCTTGCTCTTTTCGAATATCGTATCGAAATTTCAAAAAAATATATACAGGGTGATGTTTTATTGATGCAAAGAAAAAAACATAAATTATAGTGAGTCCGGACCTGGATATATTTTTTTTTATACATGTACCTCTTGGGGCTCGTTAGTACATTAGTCGTACCAAATATGAATCCGTTATTTCATTCCCTGTCAAAGTTATGACAAAAAACAGGTTTGGCCAAAAATTATTTAACACCCTGTAACTTCGTAATGAAGGCCCAATGAGACATTTCTATGGGAGGTTCCGGTTACCACTGATGTTCTCTACCTCCTATTAAGCTATGTCCCTCTCATGATGCAACACCCTGTATAACATACAGAAGTAAACACATGCATGAAATATATTTATAGGTATAGTTGAATTCATCAGTTCCCGGCACTCAAAAAACGCAACAAAAACTTTACAACATAATTATAATCGCCTTTGGGCTGAGCATCAAACAAGCTGACGCACATTGAAAACATAAAGGTAAGTGAGTCAATTTGCGAACAACAGTACAGAGAGTACCGGTATTTTAATGATGTTATAAAGTTTTTGTTGCATTTTTTGAGTGCCGGGAACTGATGAACTTGACTATACAAACATATACATTTATATGTAAAAAGACAGAAACATAGCAATAAAATATTACAAACATAACATATTAATTTATTATTACTTTGTAAGAAGCAAGCAAAATAAAAACAATTCTAAAAAAATTAGTATTCAAAATATGTATATTTTTATTCTCATGTGTTCTTGATATTTGAATCTATATATACTAATAGACTGATGGAAACTAAAATTGTTTATTTGACATAAACAGCACTGTACAAGACCAGATAGACGAGACGTGCGTTCTTATAAAAGCTAACCTATTTTAAATATATAGGCATAGACTGTTCTGTCACTATTTTAATAGTTATTAATTATATTGTCAAACCTAATTCTTCATTCACCCCATTAATATTATTATTGTAAAAATACAAGCATGTCATGGCTAAGTTCCTTATCAATATTATTAAACATTATTATTTTGGTTTGATGCTCTTCAAGTATATTTGTAATATTTATAAACAAGCATTTCTGCTGTGCAGGCAAGGTTACCAGCATAATAAACTGACGTTGCTGGCATTTAAAACGTTTAGGTAATCATTCATCTTAGGTATTAAAATAAGGAGGTGAATGAATATGGGGCACAGTGTGTTTTTCGGGCGCGGGGAAACACGCCCGCCCTGCCGATCTGAGAGCCGTCCCCGAGAGCTTTGATTTGATTGGTTTGTATTTTCATTTATTAATGTGTGGTATTCTTTTTATGTATCTTTATCTTTATCTTATATTTGTCTCTTTGTTTACTTGTTGAATTAAATGTTGTTATTGTTTACATCTGTTTTTATTAATTTAAAATAACGTTTCCCTCACAGCTCGCGCTAGGCGTGACAATATAAGGGGATTAACAAGCCTTTAATCTACGAGAAAAAATGTGCACTCAATGCGCAGCCGAGACTCACATTTTTTCAAGTGGATTGAAGGCTTGTTAATCCCCGAATGTAATTCAACGTTTTATCCATGATCACGGCCAAATTAGGAGCGTGAAAGCCACATGAGAGCAGGTGAAAAATTCTGATTTTGAAAAACGTCAGATTTAACAAGTTTATTTTGGTTAAGAATATTTTGATTTTGAGCAAAAAATCGAAGCATGATACTATGAATTCTAATCCACTGGTGTATTAAAGAGCCTTTAATCCATGGAAAACAGACGTATTAAATCTTCCTAATATAGTGGTTGTGGATAAACTTATTTTATCAAATATATCACTATGCCGCAACAAATATTTTTGTTTTCAACTTACACACACATATTTTTAAAATACACCCATATCTTGAGAACTCTTGCTAAATATAACATGGGAGCAAGATATTTTCAAAACATTTTCCTTGTTACCTTATACATTTGTTGACACCAAAAACTGTTCATGCTCTTTGTGTTTGGGTTATTTTTTACCTCTCAAATTTGAATTTCTGACAAATCACAAACAAATAAATTTGGAAATAATTTTAAATTTTCTGTGGCAAGAAATTATTAGTTAAAATATGACACAAAAGTTTAATAATTGAGTAAAATATTGGCAGACTAGCAATAATTACTTGGAAAACAAATGGTGAAGGGTACAAGGAAGTACCAGTTAAAATTTTGCAATAAACAAATATAATAGAAAACTTAATCTGCTTACTGAAACTGAATTTAAACCTGCAAGGGAAGCAAGAAATGTATAGTGAAAAATATGACAGTATTACTTAATAATCATGGATCTTCAGAACATGAATGATGGACATATAAAAATTATGTTCTTTGACCAATCATTATAAAAGAGAGTTTGACAGTAGAAGTTATTTTGGGTGAATTGAATGTAATCCAATTTTTCCTAAAACTTATCAGAAAGGTGCCCAAAAAAGTGAAAGAACGGAGACACTTGAGTCATCTACCGACATTAAGCAAAATCCCAGCTGAGTCGAAATTTTACCATGCATTGATCGTCATGTCGTAACAAAGTTATTTGATATTAATAAATGTGCCTCTGGTTTATACATGGTCCAGTAATGATTGTAGTGGTTTTGAGGGCATTAGTCAATTATTCTTTAACATTTCTAAATAATAAAATGGAAAAGAATGACTTGATATTTTCTACATGAACTACATGCATATTGAAAAGTTACCATATGTCAAAATGGCAAGAATTAAATGAAGTACATTTTAAATTGTCTACTTCTAACCAAGATGTTATATTATTTTTTCACTTACCCTGTGATGCAGTAATAAAACAATTACCATCATCTGAAAAAATACCACAAAATACTTTTCCTGCACAGCCATCTAACATAGACATGTCATTGGGTAAGTATCTGTTTGAAATTCTACATCTATTTCCATGAGAAAAACTGGTATGTCTGTAGATCCCTTTCTAAAAACATTTTTGCAAAATTACAAAGAAATATTTATGCACAAAGTTAAATTATGATTCATAACATACTCTCAATTGTAACAAGCCCAACAGCTTGTAACTATCTATTTGAAATCAACACATTTTGATTTTTTAAAAATATATTCAATACATTTATTTGGAAAATATATATATTTAAACATTAATTATATAGTACAGGCCTGTTGAGCATCGCTAGTGGCATCACCTTTTTGGTAAAATTGTATTGCATTTACAACCAAACGCCGCAATTTTTATCCACACAACAGAAATAACCCACCTTTTTAAATTACAACTGAGATTAGAGACACACCGTTTGAACCAATTCGAATAAAACAATTTTGAATACCCCTCAAGAGAATTCAAAATTCGTAATCCGCATTGGCTTAAACAATCTTGTCAATGGTAACAATTGTAATTCTCAAAAGGCATCTATATACAGTAGATATTTGTATGACATCACACGTTAGAAAAAATAAACTGAAAGGTATATAAAGTTTTAAATGACAACTCATTGAATTTTTCATATTAGTGTTTCGTGGACATGAAATCGTACTAAATGCCCAATTTTTGCTATGTTCTTCATTCTGGAAGTACATCAATCTGATGCAACTTGAGTTCTTATAAAATGTTCTCTATTTACAACCAGAAGAGGCAAATGTAAGATTTAATGTGTTGTTTTAAAATCTGTTTTGTGATGTTTAATTGTGTAATGGATTATTTAATGTCTAAAAATTATGAAATTAGAACTGTAGCTGTGCCCTCTGAGTTATTATAAAAGTTACTTATTACTTAACCCTTTCACTGGAACCGGATGAAGCCGCAAAAATAAAGTGTCTTCGATATGTGTGGGAACCGGATATTTATGCAAGCACAGAGGCATGGTTTAATGCGGGAATTGTTCGCGCCCTCGTATATAAATGTATTGTGGGTTGCCCCCTTTAGTTGATTTTATATGTTTTTCCCATTTATCAGCTCAATGTTATTTCCGTGGCTCTAGTGCGGAAACCTGTTAAAGCCGCGTTGTTTATTACTATCACGTGTTACAATTCAGTTACAATTCAATTCAGTTTTCACTTAGTTCTTGTCATTGCGGGTGTATTATAATGGCACGTAGTCTAACGGATTAAGAATTATATGAGATTCTGATGCACAGTGATAGCAAGAGCGAGTTAGAAAATAATGAAAATAGTGAATTTGAAAACCTACCTAGTGACGACCAAGGTGACCATGAAAACGAACCTATGGATATTCCAGAAGATGAACAAAACGACCTACAAACTGTATATTCCAGTGGCAAAAAAGAGATCTAGTTCCAACTGTATACCAATTTAGTGATAATAAGTCCGGCTGTATAAATGAAAATTTACAAGAAGTGCCTTCGATTTTATTCAATTCTTTATTCATGCTACTACATTATCAAAATGTTTACATATGTCAAAGGTTATTAGTAAAATATAATAAAAATATACAATATACAAAATACAATAATAAAAAAAGTTGTGGATATAAAATCAAAAATTAGTAGTATAATTAAAGGAAGTCTAAAACTATAATAAAAATTCACACAAAAGACAATATAAAAATATTTGTAAATATAAAATTATAAAAGTGACTAGTATAATTACAAGAGGTCTAAAAAGTTGTTGTCACAGAATTCTTCAAGAGAATAAAAACATTTTTTAATCAAGTAGTTTTTTACTTTATATTTAAAAGTTTTTGGTTGTAGGTTTTTTATATGACTTGGGAGGAGATTAAAAAACTTTGGTCCAAAATACGATATACCTGTTCGTGATTTATATACCTTATGATGTTCTAGATAAATATTGTTGTTATTTCTAGTATTGTAGTTATGAATACTGTTGTGCGTTTCATAACCCATGCTATTATTTTTTACATACATTAGGCATTCCAATATGAATAAACATGGAAATGTCGGAATATTTAACTCAGTGAAGCTCTTACAATCTTCCCTATATCCTAGTCCATCAATTACCCGTATCACTCTACGCTGCAGTAGAATGTTTTGAATCTTTTTTTACCCCTGATTTTGTCCAAAAACTTGTTGATCAGATTCATTTATACAACGATTTCGTAAATACAAACGATTTATCAAGTAAAAGTCGAAAAATCGGAAACCGACAAATCCAAGTGAAAAATATGTGTTTTTAGCCGTTTCACTTCTTATGATACAAGTAAAAAAAAAATAGAATCAACGAGTATTGGTCAAAGGACGTTCCTATCGAAACATTGATTTTCAGATAAATGATGCCGCGTGACAGATGGATCCTTATTTTGAGATTGCTACATTTTGCAGATAATTCAAATATGATAAAAAATGATAGACTTCAAAATTCGAATGGTAATAGATCATTTTAGAGCTACTTTTAAAAATGCCTTGTATCAATTCCAAAATATCGTAATAGACAAAAGTCTGATGCTTTTCAAGGGAAGAATCTCTTTTCGCCAGTTTATCCCTTCAAAAAGACACCGTTTGAGGTTGAAGTTTTTTGCAATTGTGGATTGCGAAACTGGTTATTAGATTTTATGCTTTATACGGGCTTCAATCGAAGTTACGAATTATGATACCAATTTGGGAAAGACAGGAAATATTGTGAATATTGGAGAAATGGGCATGTCCTTTATACAGATAACTGGTATACCAACCCTCGGTTCTTCGAAAAAAGGTTGAGAAAAAATTAATTGTCATCAGCAAAAAAAATGTACTTTCCTTGAGTTTTAACAGAAACCAGATCATTGAAATAAATGTTTGTAATGGCTCAAGAACGGTATCTTGTGGCACCCCGGACTTTGCTTCCAGTTGTTTTGATTCTTTACCATTAATAATAATGTTTTGATAGCGACCAGATAAATATGACTGAAACCAACCTAGTGTTTTACCTCTAAACCCATAAGTTTCTAGCTTCCCCAGTAGTATCCAGTGATTTACGCACTCAAATGCCTTAGCCAAATCACGTAACACTTCTGCAGCCACCTCACCATCGTTAAGTTGAAGATATAATTTCTCTAGGAAAGCAAATATGCACGGCATCATTAGTATTTTTTGAGGCATGAAAACCAAACTGTTCTGTACAGAGTACCTTATTCCGATGCAAAAAATCTAGAACTCGTTTCTTGACTAGTTTTTCTACTATTTTCGCTAACATAGGGAGCAGAGCTGGGCCAAGTACTCACAAAAGTACTCAAAAATTGTATTCGAGTACTTGATGTACTTAAGTAATGGTACTCCTGATTACATATTTTCAAATGTATTCGAGTACATGTACTCGTTGCAATTTAATAATAATAATAATAATAATCTATTTATTGCCCAACAGATAAAAATCCAATTACAGGACAAACTTGAACAAGATAATACTAGTAGTAAGTATAATATAATACAGCTGTGAGAGTAACAAAAAAAAACCTTAATATTATATTTGTAAATAGTAGTCGAATAACATGTATATAATTAAATTATAAAATAAAATGGAATGGAACAGAGTTCAAAAAAATGTAGAATTGAAGTAAAATACATAATAAAATAAAACAAAACCTATATATCTATATATGTGTAAAAATACTGTTATGTGCTGCCCTCTAACAAGGAAAGATGTGATTAAGTTCATGTTCAAAGTTTTCCTCAGAAGCTTAGTTACTTCCCTGACTAGTAGGGTGGCGCCGTCTATGAGCCAATTGACGAACAATCATCTATTACATGGTAGAAAACTATGGAGAATTCTAGAAAAGAGTTCTAGAAGGATTCCAAGTGTGTATATAAAGAGGTGACTCCAGCAGATGGGGGAACAGTTCAGTTGAGTGAAGTATGCAGTTTAGTGAAGTAAACAGACAAGAGAGTTTTTAGGTTAGACAAGAGTTGACAAGTTTAAGAAGGAAAGTAAAGTGCTTAGTGTTTTAAAAGTAGTGAAATTATATTAGATTAAGTTATTATTAGTTGTGTGATTTTTAAGTATTTGCTAGTGTAATTTTAGTGATTAAATAAATCAGTGGTTTGTGAAAATTCTTATTGCAAGTTATTTGGAATCCACGGAGTGTTTACTAAAAATTGTAAGCACGTAACAATTGGTGTCAGAAGCGGAATTGCAACAGAATTTCTGAAGAATTCGACGAAGTTCCATAGTGTTCTATTTGGAAACCACTGGAGATAGTGAAGTGAGTCGAACTGGAAAGAGATATAGACTTTAAATAAGACTTGTTAGTGTTGTTTGTTAGTTTTTGAATGGAAACAAGAAGCATGGCCGCTGAAAAGCAAATGCAAGACATGTTAGCTGCATTTAGCAAAATGATGCTAGAAGAACAAGAAAGACGTCAAGAAGAACAAGAAAGACGACGTCAGAAAGAAAAACTAGAAGAAAAAGAAAAACAAGAAAGACGACGTCTGGAAGAAAAAGAAGAACAAGCGAGACGTGAAGAAGAAAAAGAAAGAAGACGACAAGAAGAAAAGGAAGAATTGAGAAAAATTATACAGGTGCAACAAGATGCTATCCTGTCAGCCACTAATGAAGTCAAGGAAAAAGTAGATAGTTGAACAAAAAGTTGGTAACGTCGAAGGAGAAATTAGTGACATTAAGGGAAAAGTTACCGACGTTGAAGAAAAAGTTACCGACGTTGAAGAAAAAGTTACTGGTGTCGAAGAAAAATTTACTGGCGTTGAAGTAAAAGTTACTAAGGTTGAAGAGGAAGTAACTGAAGTCAAAGGAAAATTTCGTGCAGTTGAAGGAGAGGTAGAGCGACTTAAGCGACTGTTAAGAGAACAAGGAGGCCAGCTGGTATTATCATCATCAGGTCCTCGATTACAACCGCCTTCCTTTGATGGTCAAACTTCTTGGTCAACCTATAAAAGACAATTTGAGGCAGCGGCATACGCAAACAATTGGAGTAATGAAGACAAAGCTATGGCATTGGTGCTAGCATTAAGGGGCCAAGCCTCAGAGTTGCTTCAGAGTATCCCAGTGACGCAACAACGTGATTTTAAAGTTTTGGAAGCTGCACTAGATCTAAGGTATGGCGACCAACACCTCGCCCAAGTATACAGGACTCAGCTCAAATCACGCACACAAAAGGCTGGGGAAAGTTTACAAGATTTTGAAGCAGCTGTTGAGCGACCGACATACCTGGCTTACCCGGATGCACCCAAAGAATTCCAGGAACAATTAACAGTTGGTACATTCATCGATGGCATAAGAGATGAGGAGATCAGGCGAGTCCTTAGATTATCTCGAGATAAGACTGGTAGCGAAGCCTTGATCCATGCCCTTGAAGTTGAAGCCGCTTATAAAGAGACTCCACGTCCGAGAGTACGAGCCATGAAGGTAGAAGAGGACCATTTAGAAAAATCAAATATGGAATCTTTGATGGCTGACATACACAAAATGATAAGCCAGTTGATGACCAAACCAGATGTTCCAAGGAAGCAGGAAAGAGAGCAGAACGACGAACAGCCAAGGAAGGTGATTCGTTGTTATAAGTGCGGCAAACCAGGGCATATTAAGCGGAACTGTCGGCAGCGGAGCCCTGAGAGAGTAAATGCCGCAACGACTGAAGGGCCGCAGGAAAACTAAAGATAGCCAGCACCTTGGGGGCTGTGCTGGCTGGTGAACACGGTGCCCCCAGAGAGATACGGGTTTCCCAGATTAGAAGAGTCCCGAGTAGTCTGCTTTTGGATGGCTATGTAAACAAAAGGAGATGTATCTTCACTATCGACACAGGTGCCACGTCATCAATAGTGCGACCCGGATTTTTATCAGGAATAAGAGTTGATAAAAGCCAAAATGGATTGGTCGTTCGAACAGCCACAGGAGACAGGGTAAGGGTTCATGGAGAAGTTGACCTAGATCTGCAGTTTGGACGCCTGTGCTTTAGTCATAGGGTTATTGTGGCTGACATCACTGATGATTTCATTTTGGGGCTGGATGTTATGGGAGTACAAGATCAATTTGTACTTGACGTGGTAGAACGAGTCCTAAAGATTGGAAATGAAGAATTTATTTTGTCAACAGCAAATGACCGATTTCAAAAAGTGAGGCTACTGACGGCTCAGACAATCAAGATTCCTGCTCGTTCTGAACAAATAATCGAGGCCATTCTGGAAGGAAACTCTGGTGGATACCGTGTTGGCCTTGTTGAAAAAGATGATTCAATTAAGACAGAAAACGTAATCTTAGCAAGAACTCTGACCCGGACAAAAGACAAAATTCCAATTAGAGTGGCTAATTTAAATTCCCACTCAGTGACTTTCAAGGAAGGCGAGGCAATAGGATCCTACGAACCAGTCCAGTGGATAGCAAGGTGCGAGGAGCAAGGGGAGAAATGTTCGTCAACCAGCGTAGACAGGGAAGTTGTGACTTTGTTGAGTTCCCAGTTTGAACACCTATCTGAGGATGAACGTAGAGAGGCAATCAAGTTTTTGGAAAAAGAAAGTACGGTATTTGCCAAAAACACAGACATCCTCACGAAAACTGATATAGTACAGCATCGGATAGACACTGGTGATTCAGCCGCAATCCGCCAACAGCCTAGGAGGTTGCCACTAGCTAAACAGGAAGAAGCTGCTGCGATGGTTCAAAAGATGCTACAAGATGGAGTAATTGAGGAATCAACCAGTCCCTGGTCATCACCGGTAGTTTTAGTTGCCAAGAAGGACGGAACTTTGAGATTTTGTGTCGACTACCGGAAGCTGAATGATGTTACGAAGAAAGACAGCTATCCACTACCACGAATTGACGATACATTAAGTACGCTGGCAGGGTCACGATGGTTTTCAACTCTAGACCTTCGAAGTGGGTATTGGCAGGTGGGACTTCACCCTGACGACAAGGAAAAGACTGCCTTCTCAACCGGTAGTGGTTTATATCAATTCACCGTGATGCCTTTTGGGCTTTGCAATGCGCCAGCTACTTTTGAAAGATTGATGGAATTTGTACTCCGAGGACTAACTTGGAAGACGTGCTTAGTTTATCTTGATGACGTAATGGTTATGGGACGAAACTTCAGGGAACATTTGGAAAATCTTCAAGAAGTATTTTCGAGAATCAGAAATGCACACCTAAAGTTGAATCCAAAGAAGTGTCTACTATTCCAAAAAGAAGTGAAATTCCTTGGACATGTCGTATCTTCGGAGGGAATACAGACAGACCCGGACAAGATCTCTGCCGTGCGTGATTGGCCAAGACCTTCAAATGTACACGAATTACGAAGCTTTCTTGGCCTCTGCACTTACTATAGACGTTTTGTGGAAGGATTTGCGGATATAGCAAAGCCACTACACCAGCTAACGGAGGAGAAAGTTAAATATCAGTGGACACCGGAGTGTGAAACATCATGGAAGAAGCTGAAAGCAGCGTTATGCAGTAGTCCTGTGCTAGCATATCCCCAACCAAAGGGCCTCTATATTCTTGACACGGATGCTAGCAACTCCGCAATTGGATGTGTACTATCTCAAGTCCAAAATGGAGAAGAAAAAGTAATTGAGTATTTCAGTAAGGTACTGTCCAAACCAGAGAGGAATTATTGTGTAACAAGGAAGGAACTATTGGCCATTGTTAAGTCCGTGGACCATTTTCACAAGTACCTCTATGGTCAACATTTCAAAATCAGGACTGACCATGCTGCATTAAAATGGCTACTGCAGCTGAAAACCCCAGAAGGTCAACTGGCTCGCTGGATAGAAAGACTGCAGCAATATGACCACACAATCGAACACCGACCTGGAAAGTCTCATAAAAATGCAGATGCTCTGTCAAGAAGACCGTGCAAAGATGACTGCAAGCACTGCTATCGGGTTGAAAAAGCACAGGGCACGGTAATAGTAAACACAGTTCAGGTAGATGTTCCAGATGATTGGACAAAGGAAGTTCTAAGACGAGAACAAATGGATGACAGCGTAATTGGTCCTATATTAAGGGCAAAAGAAAAAGGAACGCGACCGGAATGGAAGGATGTTTCGGACAAAAGTGTGGAGCTGAAGGCATTGTGGGCACAATGGGACTCCCTTAAGGTTGTAGATGGACTATTAAAGAGAGCATGGGAAAGTCCAGATGGGAAGGAAGTTACCATGCGTCTAGTGATACCCAGCTGTCGGATCCCAAAAGTACTTCAGGAAATACATGATGGAGTGTCCGGGGGACATTTTGGTATGAATAAGACACTGGCTAAAGTACGGGAACGATTGTATTGGATCAATAGCCGTCAAGATGTGGAGGTTTGGTGCCGCAAATGCAAGGCTTGTGCAGCCACCAAAGGGCCACAGACGAAGAGCAGGGGCCAAATGAAGCAATATAACGTCGGAGCTCCTTTTGAGAGGATTGCTATAGATGTAGCGGGCCCATTCCCAGTGACAGATGATGGGAATAAATACATCCTGGTCGCTATGGACTATTTTAGTAAATGGCCGGAAGCCTATGCCATTCCGAATCAGGATCGAGTTCAGCTCGAGTTCTGGTGGATAACCTTGTATGCCGATTTGGTGTGCCCCTGGAGCTACATTCCGATCAAGGGAGAAACTTTGAGTCGGGGGTATTTCAGAAAATTTGTGAGTTGCTGGGCATTCACAAGACTCGGACAACCCCTCTTCATCCCCAGTCAGATGGAATGGTGGAACGACATAATAAAACCATGAAGGAACATCTTTCTAAGGTAGTTCACAAGAACCAGCGAGATTGGGATCGACATATACCGTTTTTCTTAATGGCATACAGGGCTGCCATTCATGAGACTACTAAACAGACACCGGCTCGTGTAATATTTGGGCACGAGATCAGACTGCCATGTGATTTGATGTTTGGTACACCAGATAAGAAGCCACTGTCTGTGGATGACTATGCAGATGAAGTTAGTCAACAGCTGAGGAATGTCCACGAGTTGGTTCGAAACCAAGTTAGCATAGCTAGTGACAGAATGAAGGCTCGCTATGACCGAAAGGGGACGTCAGCAGGATTCCAGGAGGGCGATCTGGTTTGGCTATATAACCCACGGCGAAAGAAGGGAAAATCTCCGAAGCTTCACCCACCCTGGGAAGGACCGTATTCAGTCATCACTCGGATCAATGACGTTGTTTACCGAATTCAACGTAGTAAGAAGTCCAAGATGAAGATCGTGCACTTGGATAGGTTGGCGAAGTATGAAGTATGTTGGGGAATCTGAATTGCCTGACCGGGACGTTCAGGCTTAAGGAGGGGGGCAGTGTTATGTGCTGCCCTCTAACAAGGAAAGATGTGATTAAGTTCATGTTCAAAGTTTTCCTCAGAAGCTTAGTTACTTCCCTGACTAGTAGGGTGGCGCCGTCTATGAGCCAATTGACGAACAATCATCTATTACATGGTAGAAAACTATGGAGAATTCTAGAAAAGAGTTCTAGAAGGATTCCAAGTGTGTATATAAAGAGGTGACTCCAGCAGATGGGGGAACAGTTCAGTTGAGTGAAGTATGCAGTTTAGTGAAGTAAACAGACAAGAGAGTTTTTAGGTTAGACAAGAGTTGACAAGTTTAAGAAGAAAAGTAAAATGCTTAGTGTTTTAAAAGTAGTGAAATTATATTATATTAAGTTTTTATTAGTTGTGTGATTTCTAAGTATTTGCTAGTGTAATTTTAGTGATTAAATAAATCAGTGGTTTGTGAAAATTCTTATTGCAAGTTATTTGGAATCCACTAAAAATTGTAAGCACGTAACAATACCTATAAATAATCTGGCAATACGTAGGTGTAGTGACAGTTAAGTACTATTGGTTGTGAAAGTTATGATAAATGCATTGGTAATTTCTGAAATCGTACTACAGTTGATATCACATACATCTGATATTTTATTCAAGTTATTGCACATAACATGAAGTGGGGATCTAAGAAGCACATTAGTTCGAGATGTCTCGCAGTAAAACGTGTGAGTTTGACGTGAGGTTATTCAAGGAACATGAAAAGAAAGCATGCCTAAGAGCACCGGACTGTCTAATTTGCTGTGAAATAGATTATGTTACATCATTTTCAGACTATTTAATGCATGACGCAATTCCAAAGAATTAAGATTAAATCTCTCTAGTAAAAGGGAGTGTTGGTAGCCTCTTTCTGGATAAAAACCATCAATTTTCAAGGATAAAAATTTCAGAAACATTCTCTGCACACTTTCGATGGCGTTTTTATAACAGGTATAGTGCGGGTACCAAACTATTGAGCAGTATTCAAGTTTGGATCTAATATATGAATAGTAGAGTGTTTTTAGAGCAAACTCATTAGAGAATGAGTGACAGTTTCTAACTATAAAACCTAACATTTTCATGGCTGATGATGTTACTAGTGCTACATGGTTCGAGAAAGTAAATTTCTGATCAAATACTACCCCTAAATCTTTTATTGTTGCAGAATGTTCAAGTATCTATTCAAGGGCTATCATAAGTATGTGCTTCATATGTCATTAAACCAGGGATCCTGGTTGTGCCTTTTTTGTTTTGTATAAAAGTCCAAAAGTTTGTGGGATCAGTTGTTACAGAATTTTGTACGTCGTTTAAGTAATTTATATAAGCAATGTTTATCTGGGACTTAATTTCGGATCTCAATCTTCTAAATTCGTGAAGATGGCGCCCGTTTTTTTCTTTTTTATATTTTCAACGGTATTTATTTTTTAGTGTTATGTTATTTTTTATTTCTCTAGTATACCATTTGGGATAATTCGGTTTGTTATTGCTTGTCTTATTGTATGTTGGAACATACTGGTCAAAAAGTGAATACAGTACTTCATAAAATTCTGAATATGCCCTGTTAACATCATCCATGCTTAACAAGAAACTCCAGTCAATACTTAATAAGGCATTATATAAACCAGGGAAGTTAGCTTTCCTAAAATTATATGTTTTACTTGCAGGGTTATTCTCAAAGTTAATGTTATTTGTATCGTTTAACGTTATATTTAAGTTTAGAGCTGGATGATGTGAGTCCTCCTTTACTAGAGGACCATTGTCTCGAATAACCTCACATTTAACATTTGAGAAAATGAGATCCAAAAGTCATTCATTTACGTTTACTATATGATTAACTTGAGATAAATTATTAAATGACATGAAATTTGATATAATTTGTGTTTTATGGTCTCTTAAATATTCGTGATTAAAGTTAGTTACATTAAAGTCACCTAATACTAAAATATTACTATTTATGCTTAAAATTTCCTCCAATAACTCAAAAAAGTTTTCAAACTCATCTATAAGCATATTTGGTGGAACGTAAATTACATATACATATAATATACTGAAATTTAAGTGACACTTACAGCCTACAATGTCGATATTTGGAAATGATACTGTTATTTCACTTAGATCCAACTTGGAGACCGTACACATATTGTTGAAAGAATAGAGCTCTGCCGCCACGGGAATGTCCTGTGATATCCAAATTTCTATCCGATCTAAACACAGTATATATGTCAGAAAAGTATTCTGAGTTAGAAATTTCGCTTATCAGCCAGGTCTCAGTTAAGCCGATTATATTAAATTCATTGTTACTAACTGCAGAAAAAAATTCGTCTACTTTAGTTCTTAAGCCTCGTACGTTTTGATAGTAGCATGAGAATTCCGTTTTCCTAGTATTTGGGTTGTTGGGCTGATTTAGTTTAAATTGACAATTTTTGGGACGCCACGTATATATTTAATTTTTAAGTTGGTTTCACCCGCTGTTACGCGTTCGTTGAGTTGCCTCTTAACTGTCCGGTAAAGTTCGGTCTGTCTGGGTGTGCAATCCAATGAGATGCTAATATTTCTGTAGTTATTCGTATTTCTTAGATTTTTTGCTTTATTTATAATTTCAAAAACTTCTGACTCATCCTTGACTGTAACTTTTAGTGGGCGAGGGGTTCTCTTAGTCGCGTCAAACTTTCCTATGCGAATGGCATTCATATTTTCGTTTACAGCAATAGATATAGAATTAAATATCTTAGTAACTAATTTTTTATCTTGGTCTGCTCTTATTTGGTTGCCGGAGTTAGGCTCCTCACTGACACCGAATATAAAAACACTACGTTTCCTTTTTTCGCGTTCACTCATTTCATGCACAAGTTCCTCAAACTGGTACTTTTCTGAGTAACCCGGTATACTTGCATTTGTCATTTGACTCTCCAAGTCATGTAGCTTAGATTTCAATTGTGTATTCTCTTGGCTTATGTTTTTATTTTCCTCTTCGATGCTTTTTATTTTGGTTTCCAAAGAATCTAATGGTTTGTTTACTTTATCGAATTCATAACGCAGATTATTCACCACTATACCCGATATTTGTAGTGCAAGGGCCTCCATAAAATCCTTATCCGTAATAGTGTCCTTGATTATTGCTTTTGTTATTTCCTTAATATCTGTTTCTTGAGCTTTAGTTAAAATCATGATGATACGATGATACCTTGTTATGTCTCTGCCAACTTTCACTTTGCAGTTATAAATTTCTAATTGCCGTGCCGGAGCTAGGAAATCCCTAATGGTTTGCAAACTTTTATTACACTTTTTATTACACTGCTTGAGCAACTGCACTGCACAAATACGTCCGTTCTATTCGGCTGCTAGACAAATATTCAAAGTACTCGAAAATGTACTCTAATTTATGGTAAGAATTTTAATTTTGCATGCAGGCATAGACTTATTGTAGTAATGTGATTTAAATTAAATATTTACATATTAAAACTGTTTTAATAGTTATATGAAAAATAACTTGACTGCAATGAGTGAAAAGGTCGAATTAAGTGATACAACTGACACTGACCCTTATGCTATAGACAAGGACAGTGAATATGTAGCACTAATTCAGGCTCGAAAACGTCCAAGAAGATTTGACCCTAATGTTGCCTTAACTTCCCGAAAATCAATGGATGATGATGATGCTAAAGCTGAACTAACACTAGATAATCTACCACGACAGTTTATTCTGGATGGAAATTTTTTTATAATCATCAGAGTCATTGATATAAATCACATACAGGCATAATGTGAAAGTTGTAAACCAACAATCACTATCTTAAAAGGTTCAACAACCACAACTAACTATGCTAAACATTTAAGAAGATCTCACTCAAGCGCAATAAGTGCATATGCTGAGTTTTTAAAATATAAAATTGCCTTGAAGAAAACACGAAAAAAACGAGAAAACGTATATACAGAATCAGAAACTACTTGTAAATCTCAAGTTCGCACAAAATGTAGATGTAGATACTAACAGAAAACAACAAGTTACCATTGAGCAGTTTTTATCTAACAAAAATCAGGTTAGCCAAAAAGAATTTGAAACACGTGTGGTCAGATTTATTGTTAGTACAATGTCGCCTTCATCAATTGTAGAAAATCCTTCTTTTGTTAATTTATTTGAAGGATTTAATGTACAACATTTTAGTCGTAAAGCTCTCAATAGAAAAATAGCTCACCTTTTTTATGAGAGAGAAACACATAAAAACCTCAATTAAAAATGTGGAATATATATGTGCCACTGCAGACATATGGTCAGGTAAAGGCAGAAGCTTCTTTGGCGTAACCTGTTATTGGATTGAAAAAAATGATTTTACGCCCCATTCCGTTGCATAAGCATATGAGAGGTTTCCAGGAACACACTCTTTTGATAGAATTGCTAATATATTAGAAGACATTCACACCAGGTACTCACTGCAAATAAAAGTCGTACCTACAGTGACTGACAATGGGAAAAATTTTGTAGGCATTTCAAGAATTTGGCATTAATCCAATATCAGTATCTGAAGTAGATGAGGACAATCCAGAAGAGAATGATAATTTAGATACCAATATAGACACAGATGAAGAGAACTATGAGGAAGAACAACATTCATTGAAGTGGATGTTAATGAAATATATGAAGGTATGCATTTTACCTTGCCAAAACATATTAGATGTGCTAGCCACACTCTAAATTTAATTTGCGCAAGAAAGGAATTTTTTCAAATCAAGCTTTACGCATAAGGCATGACCATGCAATATCGAAGAGTAAGATCTTGTGGAAAAAAAGTCTTTGCCCAAGTCCTCTGAAATTATCAAAAAAACCGTTGGTCATACGTTTAGTTATCCTTGCGTTACACGGTGGAATTCCTATTATGATTCGATCAGGCAAATTCTCAAAAGCAAGGAGAAACTACCAAAACTGTATGAAAAGTTAAATTTAAAAAGTGCAAATCTGCTAACAGACAATGAAATATTGAATTTAGAAAAATATTGTGAAATAATGGAACCTGTTGCTGCCACTCTAGATATCTTGCAAGGAGATAACGCCTTTTATGGTATGCTAATACCATGTCTCGCATCTTTGAAAAATAAGTTAAAAACTAAGAATTTTAGGTTTGGAACACTTATACTTAATACATGTCTGGACAGTCTGGAAAGACGATTTTCATCAGTATTTACTTTAGACAAACAAATTAACAATGCCATTATAGCATCTATTGTGCATCCTCAATTCAAATTGAGGTGGTATAATATTATTCGTACTACTGCTGCTACTGTTACTATTGACACTATCCAAGACAGGGTATTAAACAATGCTGCTACATTTGTTACTTTAGTAGATAACGCCAAGAAAATTTAAACACAATTCGAACAAAAGGAGGATAAATTTGATGATTTCAACGAATCTGTGTCTGAAAATGTTATCACTGATGAAACTGAAATTACTGAAAACATGCAGAAAAATAAATTAAAATTAGAATATCTACGATACACGGATGATAAGAGAAGTACTCTGTGTATGCTTAATGATTTCCCAACCATAAACAGGTGTTTTTGTGATATAATAATATCTTCAGCACCAGTCGAGAGGTTATTTTCTTTTGCGACGATCATTAATGCCCCCAAACGTCATGCATTAACTGATGATACATTTGAAAAACTTGTTTTATTAAAAAACACTGTGTTGTAAAAGTAAATTTCATCTGGTTTAATTTTTATTATTTGTTACTGTTCATTTACAGAGTTTAGAATATATTTTTTCTACGTCTATTATGTAATATGAGCACTATGATGAAGATTTTAAATAAGGAATGACCTATATTTCAATGGCTGATATGTAATATTTATTACATGCCTCTAGAATGTAACAATCATAAGTGGCGCCATCCAGTAGTAGTAATTTGTAATACTGTTTGCATTTCTGTTGACAGTTGACATTTCATTTGACAGTTAACCTTTCACGTTTCACCGTTGCAGTGGTAAAACAAATAGACAATATAGACACAAATAAACCTAATTTACAGGCGTAGAAAAAGTATAATCTGTAGTTTGTTTGGAATGGCATATTCTGCGCTCACGGAGCGTCCTATTTCCTTCCTCTAAGATCATTTACAATACTCCACGTTTATTTTTGCTTGTTAGATGACCGCGAAATTCTGTTTCTATAATAAAGATTTTTAGTAGCTAAAATAGTCTTCCTGTAAATTTTTCGACATCTATTATTATTTCTAGTCATGTTTATTTATATCACTAGTAAGTAAGTTTCTTCTTACAAACAGTAATGTAACCTTGAGACAATAAATTATTGTTCTTTTCCAGGTAAGGCAATAAACGGCTTTGCATAGCATATTCAAAGTGAAATTGATGACAGAAGTGATACAGGCCTATAATTTGCCATATCACTTCTATATATTTTTTTTGTGAATAGGAGCGACAGTAGCAACTTTAAATACTTCAAGAAAGATACTACCTGTCATCATTTATAACATGACCAATTAGATCAGTTAATAACTGCCTATATTCGCTTAGTGTTGTATTTGAAAAACCACAAATACCAAAAGATTTTTTATTGTTTACGTTGAAAATAATTATTGTAAAAGCCCCATCTATCAAAAGGGCTTAAAATATCCTTTTATAACTTAACAGTGGATGTTAAGGAGAGTAGTCCGTTTTAGATATATTTTTACAAATATTATATGGTACACTTTCAAAAAAGATAATTGTTCCGATATTTCATTTGGGTCAATTATAGTTTTACCATTGATTGTAATTTTATTTATACAGTTATTTTTTTGTACTTTTAAGTTCATTTACCATACTCCTCATAGTTCTGGATTTATTATCAGAGTTCTCTATACTTATTAATTGAAAAATATTTTCTTTTTGTTGATCTAATTAATGATTTTACATACTTCTCTGTTTAAAATCATATTTGCTATATTCCTTTTTGTCCATACATGTTTCTTTTCCGTGTCTATCAGGCCTGATAATTGTTTGGTTATTAACGAAAATTCACTAGCCTGGAAATGAACAGAAATTAAAGTAAAACATTTATATAGAGATACTATGTTATGCACATTGGAAAAATGTTTGATTTGGACTGATTGAGATGTTACTGTACCATTTTCTCTGATAGCCAAGCGGCAATAAAAGCAATCAGTTCCATGCAAATCAACTCAAGATTGGTGTGGGACCGCTTGACGGCCCTTACAGAGCTGGGAAGTCAGAACAGAGTGACCCTAGCATGGGTACCAGGACACGAGGGACACAGAGGAAATGAAAAGGCTGACCAACTGGCCAAGGAAGGCGCACTTGAAGCCCCAATAGGACCCGAGCCCTTTTGTGCCATGGCAAAGCCATGCATACGAGCAGCCATTAAGGAATGGGTGCAAAATAAATCTCTGGAATGGTGGAGGAATCTCCCAAGACAGAGACAGGCCAAGGAGTTCATTAAAGAACGTTCGGCCAAATTTACGGAAGACCTACTAAGCCAGAATAGGAAGGCCATCAGAGTAATAGTAGGCCTTCTAACTGGCCACTGCCGGCTCAATAGACACATGAGTCTAATGGGCCTGGCAGAGGACGCGACATGCAGATTCTGCCAAGAGGAAGAGGAAACCTCAGTTCACATATTGTGCCACTGTGAAGGCCTGGTGAGGCTGAGATTCCAAGTACTCGGAGAAGAAAAACCAAGGGCGGACAGCTATATAAAAGGGCCTTTATCAAAGCTTTGGAGTCTAGTACAAAGGACAAAGCTGGATGAGGTACTATAAGGAAGATATCCTGGGAGCATCACAATAGACCTGAAAAGGTCGCGGTGGTAAAGGCTAAACAACCAGCTCCTTTGCTACTCTAATCTAATCTAATTTACTGTACCATTCTACTCAATCAAGATTAGATGTTATAAAGAATATATATGTCGTAGTAACATAGTGAAAAACAGCTTTTCAGGAAAAGCCTAGGTAGGTCATGTAATGCCGGCAGATAATGTGAAACACCTCATGTTACATCATGTGACTAGACTTTTCATGAAGTGCCTTAGAATTTTAGTATTTTGATGTAATGAGAAGTTTACAGGATCTGCCGTGACTTAAGCCATCGGCATTTCATGAAATGACGTGATCTAGACGTATTGTAAAATAAAGTTTAATAATAATATAAATGTTTTTTGTTCCATGGACGTTTATTAGGCTTCTTCTCGTAATATGTTTTATAGTGTTCATATTCTTTCCTATTATTTGGGTTTTCTACCACATGTACTATTATCCTCTTCAAAACAAATCACCGGATCTACAAAATAATAGAATTATTGGAAAAAAGAGCCTCTGCGCCCGTGACGTTTACGCCAAAGGAAAAGTCAGAGGTTATGTTTTGCAAATAATATAAATCGGAATAAACACAAAAATAATGTATTTTGCTGACGTTTCGGAAAGTAATCTCTTTCCGTTTTCAAAGCTATTTTTTGAAGAACTCTTATTTTGCTGTGTATGTCAAATACACAGCTTTAAGATTCTGTTTATGTTATTTCCATAGATACTTACTACTTACACAGAACATAGAACTGATGATATTTTTTTTTTTTTTAGATAATGTTGAGTTTGTTAAGTTCTTCTTTTAACATTGGTAGCCAGGTTGTACAAATATCTACAGAACAATTCGATACGCACTTATCTTCATTTAATAAGATTATTGCTGATTCTTTAATTTTTCTTTTTTTGGTATCTGTTTCTTTTGTTAAAATTTTTGCCGAGTCCCAGTTTATTCTATGTCCGTTTTCCCAAGCATGTTCACAAATCTTTGATTTCTGAATTTCATTCTTTCTAATGTAGTTCTTGTGCTCATCCAACCTCACACTGAAAGGTCTGGATGACTCACCCACATAACATTTATCACATTCGCACGGGATATTGTAAATACAGTTTTTTGAATTCTGCTCCCTGTTTATCGGTTTTGTTTTTGTTAAAATAGATCTTAAAGTGTTCCCCGTTTGAAATATCGTCCTAACATCAAATTTGTCACCTATACGGCGTAGCTTTTCCGATAGTCCGTATACATAAGGAATTATTGCTGTATAATGACGTTCAGGTTTTTGTCGTACCTGATTGTCCCTATTTTCAACATTTATGAAAATTCTATCAACAAAGGCTTCAGGATATTGATTTTGTACTAGAACCTCTTTGATAAATTTTTTCTCGTTATTTAATATTTCATTATTAGATGAAATTATTTCGGCCCTATCGTATAAACATTTTACAACACCCCTTTTAACATTTATTGACTGATTTGAGTTAAAATCAGTCAATAAATGTTAAAAGGGGTGTTGTAAAATGTTTATACGATAGGGCCGAAATAATTTCATCTAATAATGAAATATTAAATAACGAGAAAAAATTTATCAAAGAGGTTCTAGTACAAAATCAATATCCTGAAGCCTTTGTTGATAGAATTTTCATAAATGTTGAAAATAGGGACAATCAGGTACGACAAAAACCTGAACGTCATTATACAGCAATAATTCCTTATGTATACGGACTATCGGAAAAGCTACGCCGTATAGGTGACAAATTTGATGTTAGGACGATATTTCAAACGGGGAACACTTTAAGATCTATTTTAACAAAAACAAAACCGATAAACAGGGAGCAGAATTCAAAAAACTGTATTTACAATATCCCGTGCGAATGTGATAAATGTTATGTGGGTGAGTCATCCAGACCTTTCAGTGTGAGGTTGGATGAGCACAAGAACTACATTAGAAAGAATGAAATTCAGAAATCAAAGATTTGTGAACATGCTTGGGAAAACGGACATAGAATAAACTGGGACTCGGCAAAAATTTTAACAAAAGAAACAGATACCAAAAAAAGAAAAATTAAAGAATCAGCAATAATCTTATTAAATGAAGATAAGTGCGTATCGAATTGTTCTGTAGATATTTGTACAACCTGGCTACCAATGTTAAAAGAAGAACTTAACAAACTCAACATTATCTAAAAAAAAAAAATATCATCAGTTCTATGTTCTGTGTAAGTAGTAAGTATCTATGGAAATAACATAAACAGAATCTTAAAGCTGTGTATTTGACATACACAGCAAAATAAGAGTTCTTCAAAAAATAGCTTTGAAAACGGAAAGAGATTACTTTCCGAAACGTCAGCAAAATACATTATTTTTGTGTTTATTCCGATTTATATTATTTGCAAAACATAACCTCTGACTTTTCCTTTGGCGTAAACGTCACGGGCGCAGAGGCTCTTTTTTTTTTCCAATAATTCTATTATTTTGTAGATCCGGTGATTTGTTTTGAAGAGGATAATAGTACATGTGGTAGAAAACCCAAATAATAGGAAAGAATATTCGTAGAATGCCACAAATAACTTTCAGACAATATAGTGTTCATAAAATAAAGATTTTTCTTCCATTATAATTTAATTAAATTGGAAAATAGAATAGTAACGGTACAATTCCAAACTGTTTGTATGTTTATTTTTGACATTACACAATGAGCCTAGCGATGAAGCCGGCAGATCATGTAAAACACAAATCATAAAATTAAATGACGAAATAAACCAGGCTCTTCATAAACATCCTAGGACAATCCTGTAGCATATATATTTTACACTATCCGCCGGCATTACATGAACTGCCTAGGCTTTTTCTGAAAAGCCGTATTTCACTAAGTTACTACGACATATATAAATATATTTGAATATCGCAGTGTATGTCAAAAATATTTTACTGGTAATAATATTAAATATAATTAAATGGCCAATTAGAGTGTTAGACTTTGCCCCAAAAAAAAAACTGAAAAGTAAATATGCCACATAAAATGCAATTGTGGACTAGATTTTTAACTGTTTTGTCCCAGAAATGCTCTCAAATAACAAAATAATTTTTGTAATTTCAATTAAACTCAATTATTCATTGTAAATTTCTATTTTTTGAGTAAAACAACTTTTTTTGCAAATGGCAAAAATATAAATAGCATGAAATATTACATTGAGTATTGTTTAACTCATTAACAATAACAAGAATTAAAAATAATATTGATTAAGAGAGGTACTTAGGTCCAAATTGAACATTTTCGAGATGTGTATAAGTTAATAATACAAATATTAAAAATAGTAAAGTTGACTTACATCGAGATTTGTAGTGTTGGGTCTGCTATGTATCTTCGGTAGGTATGGGCCACAGTAATTGTCAACATAATCAGAGCTCATAATATGTACTTGACCACTGAAATTAAAAAATATTAAACTGTTATTTGTTACTGCATTCAATGTATGTGAAAAGAAGTTCGCACTGGCTATGACCTTTGGCCAAAAAATAATATTCCCAATACATTCCCAATGAATTATATTTTTATAAGTCTAGTGCTATCATTTTATTTCAATAATATAGGTGGGAGAGTTGTCTACATGGAGCTAAATTTTTATTTAAATACATGTATAAGTGGTTGAATTTTGTTTCAGGTCAATATAATGACCCCTCCTCTATAAGATGAAAGTGTTTGAGTGTCTCATTGTTCAAATATTTTTTATTTGTTTTTTAAAGTTTATGTAATTTTTATTTTCAAGAGCTATTAAACAGTAATTATTACAGAAAAACAAGCAATTAAATATAATGCAATTTCAACCGAAATTATAATGCACCTACATAGAGGAGGGGATCTTAAAATCTTAATGCAGATATATAAAATTTTATCGTTAGAATATATGCTACGAATCTGTTAATAGCAGTTGTTTCGTCGTTGAAGCTAGTAAATTTTATGCCGTTAACAATAACAAAGATAAGATCTTTGACTGTTTTTAGGGTTGAATTTGCAAGGAAACATAAGGGTTAAACTTTTGTGAGCACTGGTGATTTAAACCCTACCACAGAGCCATGAAAATCTAGATATACAAGGTATTCCTATATATCCACATATAATTGGAATATTTGAATAAATACCACATGAGCCCAAGATAATTACCAACCAAAGTTCCATCGGGGTTGTTTTGAGGTGCTCTCTACATTTCTTGAACCTTTACTGATTTGACTGAATTTTCATCTAATTTCAAGCTAATAAATTTTCTGATCGACCAAGCTCTGCTACATCTATTTGACACACTTTATTAATACACCTATTTAATCTAACCGACACGACTTTGAAGTCTGTGACTTCAAGACTACAAGACTTTATCGTCTGGGTCAAATTAACTGGTAGAATTTATGAAAGTTTACAGAACATATGATGGAAAATCGCGAGAAAATGTTACTCAAGAGAATATATCGCATTCTAGTAATCCAATCAGAATAACAAAAATATTGACTTGTAATAAATAACATTGTATGGCGAAAATTGAATACGTAATGGATGTATCATTCGGTAGTTGTAGATATAATTGAAAAGAATTTTTAATCATAAATACCCAATGTACAGAGAGTTAGATATAAAACAATGACGATTGAGTGCAATCCAACCCAGGTGGCACTGATACTAACTGTTCTTTGAAACATCAATTATCATACATTTCTCCAGTGCCTCTTGGGTGAATGGCACCGCATACATAGCTGGTAAATTTGAAACATGTAATTTTGGAATGCACATTGTTTAGAAACAGTAGCATCTGGGAAACTGTGCTATACTGCGATGGAAAGTTAAAGGATAAGGTCTCAATAATAATAATAATTTATTGCAATCAACACAATAGAACAACATTGTATAAGCCAGTCACAAACAAAAAAACAGAAATATATAAAGAACAATAATAAATAATTTACCTATATAAGAGATATTAATAAATAATTTACATATGAGACATTAGGTTCCATTTCTAAAGTTAAAATAATCACTTAGGGCCGGTTTTTCAATACTTAGTTAAAAGTATCTGCTACGTAGCTAGTAGTTAAGATTAACTGTAGTCAATATTCTAGTTAACGTTGTGACCATTTTTCCAAGCAATATTTAGCTTCCAGTTAGCTAACTTTTGGCTAGCGAATTTATTACAACGATTGGCAATCCTGACCGCTGGAAAATCAAACTTAGGCATGAGCTCATAGCTTATCAACATTAAGTGTTGACGCTCAGCCCTATTCTATAACGATTTGGGGGGTGACAGACAGTGACAGTGTTTTTATGTAAATAAAAGATATTAATCGTTTTTAGATAGTCGTGTTTGTAGCAAAGTATAAGTTGAGTGAAATATAACATAAAATAAGTATCAGTTCCAAATAGATAACAAAATGTTCCTCTTTGCTGAGTAATTATATAATACATTTTTATCCATAACACAAGAGATAATACCGGTCTGTGATGGTCTCAATTGTATGTTCTATCTGTTCCAAAATTAATAAAACTGTCTCTTTTCTCAAACGAAATCTCATGAAGAAATCCACATCATCAAAATCCTCAAAAGGATTGTTTCGTTCCCTTACGACATACGGCCTTCTCTCATATTCTATAAATTCTATAAACTCTAGTTCATCATCGCTTACAAAATCAAATGCTTCCATAGTATCACCGTTTACTATTGCGATGTGCTGCCCTCTAACAGAGAGGATAGTGTAATTACTCCCTGGCCAGTAGGGTGGCGCCATTTGTGGGCGAACTGACGAACCGCCATTTGGTAGTGCCTAAGAAAACTATAGAGGACTCCTGTACATTCTGGAAAGTTCTACAATGAGATTCTAGACATTCCAAGTGTGTATATAAAGAGGTGAATCCAGCAGATGGGGGAACAGTTCAGTTAAGTATACCGTACAGTTCTGGTATACAGAGAGAGTTTTTAGGTTAGATAAGAGTTGACAAGTGAGTTGTGATTTAAAAGTAGTGAATTTATATTAGATTAAAGTTATTATTAGTTGTGTGAGTTTTAAGGAGTAACTATTGTAATTTTAGTGGTTAGTGGAGATTCTTGATGCAAGTTATTTGAACCTACAGAGTGCTTACTCGAAATCGTAAACACGTAACAATTTGTGTTAGAAACGGAATTGCAACAGAATTTCTGAAGAATTCGACGAAGTTCCATAGTGTTCTATTTGGAAACCACTGGAGATAATGAAGTGAGTCGAACTGGAAAGTGATATAGATATTAGACAAGACTTATTTCTGCTAGTGTGAGGATTTTCTAGAACATTTTACTCTCGATTTTGTGGACATATTTGACGTATACCAGATATAGACTTTAAATAAGACTTGTTAGTTTTTGAATGGAAACAAGAAGTATGGCTGCTGAAAAACAAAGGCAAGACATGTTAGCTGCATTTAGAAAAATGATGCTAGAGGAAAAAGAAGAACAAGAGAAACGATGCCAAGAGGAAAAAGAAGAACAAGAGAAATGACGCC
This sequence comes from Leptura quadrifasciata, assembly GCA_963675555.1. Classification (NCBI taxonomy): domain Eukaryota; kingdom Metazoa; phylum Arthropoda; class Insecta; order Coleoptera; family Cerambycidae; genus Leptura; species Leptura quadrifasciata. Next base: position 200,922,805 of record OY776673.1, on the reverse strand, counting down.
AAGAAGAAAAGAAGAACAGGAGAGACGCGAAGAAGAAAAAGAAAGGAAACGTTAGGCAGAAAAAAGACAGACGTCAAGAAGAAAAATAAAGAAAACATCAACAAGAAGAAGAAGAGCTGGTTGGATACCTGAGAAGATTTTATTTGATCTGAAATCTGTAAGTTGTCCATCTGACCTTTCTCTTGAGGTACATGTGAAGAGGTGTAGATTCAAGATTTTCAGAGCAGCTAACGCTGTTTTACTTATAATGCCAGTTATTGCCAGGCACGCTTGTCTTGTCACTATTAGTCTTATGGCTAATGGCGCACAGAATGTTTTGAGGCGGGGGTGGTATAACTTTATTGGGGAAGCAAAGGAAGGACAGAAGTTGTCTCCAAGAAGTACTTGGGACATTAGGATGGCACTAATAGGCACGGCCTTAGCTTATGGCTGCAATATAGATCCAGTACATTTGGTGGGAACCAGTGCCCTAGTATTTTCCACAAATTCCTCGATATGTCCATCATAGTCGACAGGGATAGTCTTGCTTTGTGGAACACTTTCTCCATCTGAATATTTACGTTACAATATAGATTTTAAAAGTACAAGACGAAACCAGGCTTAAACCAAATCGTTATATATTTAGGTCCAAAATTTTATCATTTATTAGACATTGAGTGCTTATCTGAATGATATGAATGTGAATAGACAAACCGAAAAATTTTATGAAATGATTTATATGGGTATATATTGTTCCTTTAAAGAAATTTAAAACTTCCAATTTTCCTAAATGGTTCTCTGCTGAATTAAGAAATTTGGTTGCCAGGAAAAAAATAGCACACAAAAACTACTTAATATCGAGAAATTACCATGATTACTTTATATTCTCGCAATTGAGATCAAGTTGCAAAAATATTTCTAAAATTTGTTACAGTGATTACTTGAGAAATGTTAACAGAAATTTATCAAGCAATCCAAAGTTGTTCTGGAAATTTCTTAGAGAACAAAGATCTTCCTTTGATTTACCTGGGGAAATGTATTTAAATGGATTCATTACAAATAAAGCAGAGGAAGTTGTAGATCTTTTTGCGAGCTTTTTTTCCACAGTGTATTTAGGGGAAAGTTGTGATATTCCCAATACCACAGTATCTAGCAATAACCTCATTACATGTAACGACATGTCATTGGTTAATATATTTGATAAAATATCGAAAATACCTTATAAGTTGTCAGTAGGACCTGATGGTATTCCTAATACATTAATGAAAATGTGCGCCTGTACTTTATCTAAGCCCCTACATATTCTCTATAAAAGGTCCTTAGAAACAGGTATTTTTCCTGAATTGTGGAAGGACAGCTTTGTTGTACCAATTTTTAAATCGGGTGATAGAAAGTAATATTGAAAATTACAGGAGTGTATGTATTCAATCCTCTATTCCGAAAATGTTTGACAGCCTTGTTTATGATCAATTATTCTGGTGTTGTAAGGAATTAATCATTAACCAACAGTATGGTTTCTTTCGTGGTAGATCAACCGTCACAAACCTGTTAGTCTATGAGACATATTTGTTGAATGCCTTGGAGAATAGAGAGCAAGTCGATGCAATTTACACAGATTTTTCCAAGGCATTTGATAGAGTGAATCATGATTTACTGTTACATAAATTGAATAACCTAGGTTTTAATGACCTAATCTTATCATGGTTAAGAAGTTTTCTAACAGGCCGTAAACAACAGGTCAAAATTGGGAACAATAAATCTAAGGAAATAGAGGTTTTATCAGGAGTGCCGCAAGGGTCACATTGTGCACCACTCTTGTTTAATTTATTTATTAATGATATCTCGTTACATATAAAAGACTGTGATTTTGTATTATTTGCTGATGATCTAAAATTATATAGAAGTATTAATGCCGAAGAAGATCAGGAATTTTTACAGGGGGATTTGGATGGTTTGATAAATTGGTGCAAAATAAATAAGCTATCTCAAAATATAAACAAATGCTACCACATCAGCTTTTTCAAAGTAAATCAAAAATTTAATACTTCTCATGATATAGATGGCATCATTATTAAATCAGTGTCGTCTATAAAAGATCTTGGTGTGACTTTTGATGAGCAAATAAAATTTGTTGATCATATTACCAATATATCCATTAAAGCATCTAAAATGTTAGGTTTTCTCTTACGTAATAGCAATGAATTTTTGGTTAATTCTATAAAAACTGTTTATTGTGCCTTGGTTAGATCACAAATTGAGTATGCCTCAATGATATGGTCTCCTATATGCATGGTGCATGTGAAAACCCTAGAAAGAACGCAGCATAAATTTTTGAGGACTCAATAATCCAATAATCAATCACAATTATACAGACATTTTCACTTTGCTCAATTTAAACACCTTAGAAAAACGTAGAGTTCACACTGATATTTCATTTATATTTAAATTGGTTAATGGAATTATCGTATGTCCGGATTTGTTACAAATTATTAATTTTAATGTGCCTATCAGAATACTAAGAAATCAATATACCTTTACTACTCAGCATCACTCAACTAATTACGGTAGAAATTCTCCAATCGACAGAAGTCTGAGAGCCATTGATGATCATAATTTGAATATATTTGACTGTAGCTTAGCAAGGTTTATGAGACTTATCAAGAGTACTATTTAGTCATTTCGCTCATGCATTCTTGTTTTAATAGTTTCGGTTTTTAGATAACTTATAGTTTACAGTCTGTAATTTTTAATTGTGATGATGTGTGTTTGTGTGCAACTTATAGTTTTGCGTGTATATATTTATCTTATGGTATAGTTATTGTATATGTATTATTATTTTATTATGCTCTATACCTTTATTAGGTAATATTTATATGTATATGTTCTTTTCTCTTTTTTAACTGTACACTATATAATGGGGTTATCCCGTCAATTAAATAAATAAAATAAATAAATAAATAAATAAATTAGAAATATTAGACTTATAAAAACTGTTCGGCAATTTATAAAATTCTGTAAGGATTATATTTACTTTAATTACCATCAGTTCATTACTTGTTTAGAAGCTTAGTGCGTTAAATATTTCTTTTTGTTTATCTTTATATGATAAATTTTTAAATTTTTTTAAATTTTATTCAACATATTCCTCGATTTCTTTTAATATTTATTTCCACTTTTATATTATGCATTAATAATACAATAGCATACTTAAACTAGCGATTAAGTTAAGCATATACAGGTCTTAAGTCACTTACGTGCACTAAGTAAGTTAAGAAAAAAAAATCAATATACTAAATAGTTGTATTCAAAAATTTATTGTGAACATTAGCTTGTCTTGTATTAATTAATTAAATAAATATTAAAATCTTGTATATTAAAAAAGTTATGTACTGGCCACATCAAATGTTTCACTTCTGTAAAAAATTATTCTTATATTAAAGTTAATGAAAATGCTCCCTCGATGCTCTTTATGAATTGCAGCCTCAGTTCTTAACCTTGGAAGGTTATTGTATGATGATTCTATTGTAGATTGATATCTCATTTTTAGGAGACAAAATATCTGCTAATTTATACATAGGTATACCTACCTATGCTCGATTTTATTAATATTTGTAAAGAAAAAGAGATTATTTAAAAATGTTTGTCTTATTAAAAATATATAACAAAGATGATAATTTATGTCAAATTGCATTAAGATCGGCTCAAGATTTTCTGCATAAAATTTAGAAGTCTTCATACAAGTAGCAGCTGATAAGAAATAATGACTAAGCAAAATAGAACAATTTCTTATCAGATAATTTTTAATTTTTTTTATAAAAATATAACAACAATTTATTAATCTATTATAAACATAAGATTTTAAGATAATAAATATTTTATCAGATTACTTGCAAAAAACTCAGTACCAAATTTTCTAAATGGGTACCAATATGCAAAAAAACAAACAAATAAACTCAGTAAGGATATATCTTTGGTGCCATCAAATTAACCGAAAATGAAAGCAATTACGACGAAAATATTATGGACAAGTCAATTATCACGGATTGAAGTTTTCACCATGTGTGAATAATTAATATATATGGAACATAAACCTTTACTGGGTTCATCGGTTTGATCTTTACATATTTTATTAGCTACACTTATCTATCAAATTTGGAATATTTTTGAAATTTCAGATTTTTTTTTATGAAGGTTCAAACAGAAAAAGTCATCACATTATTAAAAGCAATTTGTTTCTAAATGTATGCTTCATTCATCGATATTATATTAATTGTTTTGTATTTGTTGATCTGTGCCTTGCTTTCTGGCTGATTGAAACTGATGTGTTTACTTCAAGGGTTCCAAATGTTCAGACCTCTTGAATAACTCTTAAATAAAACAATTGTTCCAAAATACATTAAACTGAATAACGTTTTATCAAGTTTGATTGTTTTAATGGTAAAATTAGCAAATCTGAGGTGAACGCTAGGTACATTATTTGACCATCACATTTCTCTACTGCCTCCCCACCCCTTACAAAAGAGTACCACAGGAACATCAGTCTCACTACAGTACACCGACTTACTAAATGAATTATCATACTCATTTAGTCATTTACAAGGCATGTATCAGAATCCGGTGCATGGGGTATATCTACTTATTACAAAAAAAAATGCCTACCTGTTAATTAAACTTTGCAAAAAGTGCGTATAATTCTGGGGGAGTTCCTGGTCAGATTCAGAATCAGATCCTGACTCTGAAAAAGATCTAGTCGAGTCTTCATCAGCCATTATTCGTGAATTATAAGATCCCATAGGGTTGAAATCACGTTTTGGTTCTTGAAATAATTTTCGTCGATTATCTGTTTATCAACAATTGTATTACATAGTTTATCATACTGATAAACAATTTGCTTATAACAAATATCACAGACGAATGTTGAATTATTACTAAATTATAAAATTCTTTGTTGCAAAATTTGACATTTCTATTTACGCGATGTTACAAAACAAAAACATCTGATTATGATGATTATGAGATTATGATTTACGTCACGAATAAGAGACATCTAGCATCAACATCTGTAACAGGACCCTAGCGTCAAAAAAAGAAAATATTTATTAATCATGTAAACTATCTGAAATTTTCTAAATATTGAAATGTCCGATTCTTGTAACCGAAGAGTTTGGGGTACTTGCACAAAAATAAACAAATCGGAAAAGGTATGTATGATTCAAAAATACGGTAATATTCATAATTCATTTTGTAATAAATTGATTTATATTACATAGTATTTAGAAGCGGGCGACAGCAGCAGTAATTTACAATTCCAAATTTTCCGCCTGTTGGAGTTCACGCAGAGGAAAGCAGTGGCGTTAGATTCCGAAAAATATATTAGGTATAATTTCATACTTGTTCATCTTTTAGGAAGTTATATGTATAACTATCACTAAATACAGCTTTCATTCAACAAACTGCTTTAATCTTCATCTTCAAGTGTACTAACTAAAATATTGTCATAATTGATTAATCTAGAGATTGGGAAACTGTTGGAAATCGGGAAATTTAAACGTTATGTTACAAGTTGAGGTTAAGAATGATATTAAATCGAGTATGCATGGCGTCATCTACTGGATATATTAGGAACTGGCTTGGATTGTTCCTCATTCTTTTTATCAATTTAGCTCATTTCTACGACTAAGAGATTGGAAAACTCAGAAATCTGGAAATTTAAACAATTTAAAAGTTATAATATAACTTTTAAATTGTTGTTTAATGTCATCATATTTGTATCATATAATATATGATACAAATTGAGAATGACATTAAACTGAGTACGCATGGCGTCATCTATTGAATATGTTAGGAACTGGCTTGAATTATTCCCCATGTGTTCAGAAAGAGCTAGTATAATCCAGCTATTTGTAGTGCACTCAAGAAAGGCAATATACCTCAGGCGCAAACCATTACCAATCTGGTTGGCAAATCAATCGGTTAAACACATGAACGTGAATACATGGACATTGAACAACCTGCCTCGTCCTCGTAGTTCTGACGGACGTGTCACTGTCGATGTGTTGACGTGTATTATTGTAGTTTGGTTAGAAAATCCCTTAAATTTCAAACTAATTTTATATAATTCCGCTCATAAAAATGGCTCCAAAAATTAATGTAAAGGAGAGATTTACAGACGGTGAAATCGATCTCAGCATGTCAGATTTAGAAGAAGTTCCAGTTAAAGAAATTGTAAGCGGACTAAACAAATATTTTTGTATGTAAGGAAATATTTTGAAATACAATTTTTCAGATTCAATTAAAGAAAGCATATAGCCTGGATTTATCGAACAACCGTGTATCGCTACTTCCAGTAAGTATTTTAATTAATAAAAGTTAATAACTCAACACTCCACATTTTTAAATAATAAAATTGGTATAGGTATTTAAACTACAATATTATTTATAACAATTTCCAATTATGAATTTTTTACAAAGTACGTACTACTAGCACCGAGATATTAAAGTAGCTAAATAAAAATGAAAAAAATAAATTATTGAAAATATATTTTTGACCATCAAATAAAATACTACAGACAAGTTACAAATATATGTATATTATATTATTTCAGTGATTATTTGCACCCATTTAAACTATATATTATTTTTATCTTCATTTTCTTTGTTTTGTTCTATCTTTTGTCTTTTCATACCATCATCCATGTTATTTAAATCTATTTCACTCTCAGTATCAGCCTTAACATTATCATCTGGGTTATTTATTTCCTCAGTGACATCGACATTATCATTAATTTTATTAACGTGTGCACTGCTTTCCCCTTCATTATATTTATTCTCGATTTCTGTACCAGTGTCTTTAAGGTTATCTTCTTCAGGTTCAGTTATTTGTGGATTGTCCTTTGAAGAAGTCGCTCCCGCATTAAAAAAGTTAGTAATAGGTTTTTGCCAAGATGGTGCTTCGCAATGTGGAATTGGTGGTAGACGTGAACTTCCTAAGAAATGAAGTTTGTTTATTTAGCAGAAAAATAATTGTATGTCTCTTACCTCTACTACCAGTTTTTCCACTTGGTGTTGATGGGGCAGAGCGGCTTGCTGCACCACCACCTTTTTTTGATGATTTTCCCGCACTTACTGAAAGTAATTAAATTTCTTTAAGAAAAACGAATTAATAAAAACATAAATATAACCACTTAAAATTGTCTCATTTGCTTAATATAGAGCATTTAATAACATTTTTGTAAATTTGTTTTTTAAAGGTTATGTGCAATATATGCATTATTCCTAAAATTCTAACAAAAAGTAACCTACTTCTAATTCCTCCGGATGTCCTAACCATATTTGTGACAATAAAAAATGCAAGTTCTTTTTCGTTATTTATATTTTTTCAACTTTTACGAATATACATGCGTTTTATTTACATAGTTAGTATTTAGCATTTAGCGCGAAAACACAGATTACAGATTGTATTAAGCACGTTCTCGCGAATAACTTTGTTACTTTTTAGTATGTCGCGTGGAGTAACTAAAACATACTACTACTACTACTGCATTTTCGCGACGGTTGGAAAGAGAGGGGAATACAAAGCTGACGTCATTGCGTGGAACCAAAGTTAAATTTTTGCAATCTCGCGGTTTACACTAATGTCTTTAAGCACCTTGAGGCGTGACGTCATTTTCTAGCGTACTCCTGAAGCCGCGCGATACCGCTGCAAGAGCCTTTAAGAGTGACGTCATGACTTATTCTCTCGAATGGCACTGCTTATCGCGTCTAATGCGCAAAAATATAGCTTTAGTGCCGTAAAACTTTGAATACGTCAATTTGATTTTGTGAGGTTATGTTTCAAATTTGTCAATTCGTTTAAAGTCCCGTTCAGATAGTTACGGAATGTGAATTTTCGCTTGCGGATTTTTATAAAATTTGTTCTAAAACAGTCTAATTTTCTTGCATGTGTAGCTAAATGTTCATAAGACAATTCGTTCACTTTTAACTAGAAGTTAAATTAGCAAATTAACTTCTGATGGAACGCATATGTCGAATTTAAAAAAAATCCGCAAGCGGAAATTTCCATTCCGTAATTATCTGAACGGGGCTTAAAACTGTAGACTTGGATACTAAACCGATTAGAGCCGGTTTATCAATACCTGGTTAACTCTTAACTTGAGGATAAATGTCAAATGAAACAATAGGTATCTATTGTATTTTTATTTCCACATATTTCACTACTCACTCCTCGAAACCTAGAGGTATATTTTCTTTATATCGTCTTAATTAATAAATTTAAACATGTCAAGATCATAGTGCAATTCGGGGTTCGTATTGAAAAACAGGTTTTCTACTATTAAAAATAAATGTTCATTGTATTTTCAAAATTAATTTAAATAATTTTCGCTCACTAGCCACAAATGTTTCCGCGACAAGAGCGACTAAATGCTAAAAGAGTGGGGATACTTGCTGCGCCAGACTTTTTGGTTAGTTAAAGTTTACTCGCGAGAACACAGCTATAATAGTGAAACAGTTTTGAAGCAAGTAGGGTAAAAACCAAACCATGAACGTATATAAGAATAAATATGCTGGACTACGTTTGCTAGATTGATGTAAAGAGAGAAGGAAGTATTTTTTTGGACATGTTTGTTTTCGTAATATTGAGATGCGTTGTGATTCGTACATAGAATGACGTCATAATTGAACAGCCAATAAAAATAACAATCTACTAACCTATCCCATTGAATGTGGTTGCGCGTCGTCAATAGCAATCTCTATCTATATCTAATCATTCCATTGCACAAGAAGTGTGGACCGTGTTCTTATATTCTTCGATGAGTCGTGTGCTTTCATCGAAAATTCATTCTATCTTTATTTATCCTTAAGAATAAAAAATTACTGCATTTATTTATCCTTAAAAATAAAAAAAGATACAATGAATTTTCGATGAAAGCGCACGACTCATCGATGAATAAAAGATCACGGTCGTGCCGCTAGTTTTGAGAGACAGATGGCATCAATATGGATATCATAAGTTAAAGAGAGATAAACTTGCACCAGTGCAAAGTGCTATACTTTTAGATCTATGACTTTTAGCTCTTATTTCAAAGAAATGGACCTCTTAGCTGCTTTCGTTCGTCTTGAACAAAGTGATTGTGATTAGTAAGCAACTAATAGAAATCAAGAATTTGAAAAATATCTCAACTCAATTGGCTGTTTAGTGATTGTGTTCAGTTTGTTCAAGGCGAACGAAAGTACCTCAATTCTTGTGTAAAAAGAAATTGCTTGTTTAGCAATTTTTTTTGCGACTATATAATTTGATAAACGGTTTTCAATTGGTTTTGACGACGTCATACGCGATTCTGTTTAATGAATTTACGACGCTTGCTTAAAATGATTACAGATGAAAGAATTTTTCTTGTTGTAAATTGACAATTGCTGAGGCAGCAGTTTATTTTAGTGACCCAGCATACAAATAAATCCGTTATTTTAACTCCTTTTGTATTTTTTAAAGAAATTCCTCTCGTATGATCTTATATATCTGTCACAGACATTTTTTATAAAATTTTTCTCTTTTTTATTACAGCAAATCTTAACAATTTTTTATATAGTTCTGCCCTTAACCTGTTACTGATTAAGTTTTCTTACTATACTGCTGTATACTGCTATAAAATTTACTTATTCATTGATGATTATCAATTTTATTTTCGATTTGAATTGTTTTGGCACTACTGAGAGATGGCGCTAGTTATATTCTACTGCCGTAGAACTTAACAGTTTGTATGAGAAGCGACCCCCGTTTATCGAAGGTATGCTTACTTTTACTGCACTGACGAGACCCAAAAATATGTCGAAACTAGTCTATTAGTCTACAGTTAGTGACATCCTGAGATGAAGGAGGCTTTGCATGTTCCTCATAGCGTTTGGTTCGAACAAGCCAAGTTATTGTATTTTAGTGTTAGCTGTGTTTAGACAAAATACGGCAAATTTTACAATTTAATTCAGCGCTTTCGTCGGCATGTAGCTGGGAGAGAATAGCTATTTTGGTTTAATTTGTTTAGTCCTTATTATATATAAGGCACTTGCAAATAGGTTGGAATATTATAATTCCTATTTTTATAAAATTTCCTTCCGCAATAAAATTTGCTTATTCAGTAATAATATTTATTACTAATTGTTTACGAAACTTATCGCATAATAAAAAATTTTTTAGGAACATGGGGTTAATCCCGCAAAGTTAAGTGATATTAATAAGACATGTCTACATATATTGCAAGGGTTAAAGGGCGTCAGAACAAAAGTTAACGAGAGATATCAAGTATTAATTAAGGCGAAATTTAATACTAAATTAGAAAACGGATGCAAATATGTGCCACAAATTGATATAACTATTGTTATAATTATTTCATCTATCTGTATGAAAGGATTTAACTGCTGTAATTTTTTAAATAATTTTAAAGGTCATAGATGACATATATATCATTTATTTAATTTACTGTTTTTGTATTTCAGAAAAATTTTTCTTCATTAACCCATCTTACAAAACTAGACCTCAGCAAAAACGAACTACGAGAACTTCCTGAAGATTTTGGAAATCTTATCAAGTTGAAACATTTGGACTTATATCAGAACCAGCTGCAACATTTACCACTGAGTTTCAGCAAACTTAAGGACTTGAAGTGGCTCGATTTAAAGGACAATCCATTAGTTCCCACAGTAGCTAAAATAGCAGGGCCTTGTTTGGATACAAAACAATGTCAAAGTTGTGCGCGAGATGTAGTGAATTTCTTTTTGCGACTAGAGAAACAAGTAAACTCTGAGCTTGAGATTAGAAATAAAACAAGACAGAAACAACTTGAGATTAACCAGCAAAAAAAACTGGAAGAAAAAAAGGGCAAGAAGAAGGAAAAACAAAAGCAAAAACAAGACGTCACTGTACAAAAGAATGAGAGTGGTAAAGGAAAATCAAAAAGAGACAACACTAACAACAGCAAGAAAACCGACAAAACTGTTCCTAAGACGAAAGAAGCAAATTCCTTCGTAGGAAAATTGTTTACGGTATTTTTACTGACGAGCATAATTCTTTTCGTTTTAACTTCGGTCAAATTTAAGTTAACAGAAAATGTAGAACTATTTGCTAGAGGATTATATGTTAAGAGCGTGGAACAATTGCCTCCCAATATAAAAAGCTATGGAGTAGAAGGTGGGAATTTTATATCTAATTTTCATGGAAAAACTGGCAATTTAACATTAAGTGTCATTAAATTTTTTAATGACAATGTCATTTCTAAAAGCAAATGTGATGAACTGATAGAAAACTTAAAAAGTTTGTTAGACAATTGTGTTAACAAAGTTAAAGAAATTTATGGTCACATTGTGCCTGCACAATAAAACATATTTTTATATTCGAGCGTCTTTTAATTCCTCCAAAAATGAAGTGTCTCGATCACTAGGATGAAAATATATGAATTATTTATGATACAAAAGAACAAAGCTATATACATATACTTTCATCAGAAAAATGATTAGCAGACATGGATGGCTGAGTTTGTTTTTTTTTAAATAAAATTCAGTGGTTGACAAATAAGTAACATTTTAAATCTAGTTACCTGATATTGATAACAATATATTTTCTTCTTCAAACATCAAAAATGTGACTAATGGTCAGTTTTGTGAACTTAAACTGTTATTCTAAGTGAAAGTAGAATAATTCTTTTACTTCCGCTCTCATCAGCGACAATCACACTTTCACTGCCGCTCCCGAGCGGCACTAAAAGTAGTGGAAGAAAAATTACAATATGTTTATTTAATTCGTAATCGACGGTTGAAGAAAAAATAGCATATTTTCTGGGGAGTAAAGCGATTTTTTTGTGTCTCGGCTGTTCTTGTCATGCAAGTACATCCTCGAAACAAAAAGTGTCACTTTACTTCATACAAAACAATATACTGTTTTGTAAAATGTAAATTGCTTTTTTGCTTATAATGAAAAATTTGCCATTTTGTTTAATATTAATGGTTAAAGAAAATATCCGTTCTTATTAAAAAAGCATTGATTTAAAAGAAAGATCTGGATTATATTATGTGATCTCAATGACAAAATGTTCTGACTACTTTAAAATGTCAATTTTAAAGCAAAATTATATTGGAAGTGGCAATTCGGCGTCTTTATGAAAAATATGGCCCCCATATGCTTTCATATATCATAGTGACTTCTACATGCTTTTCTCCAACCAAAATGGCATCATTGGGAGATAAACTATAAGAAAATGAGGAGTAGATTACAATCTACAGTAACCTCTAAATTACAGTGTAGATAAAAAAAACAATAAATACTTTACGCCGCTCATTATTACCTTCCAGAAGTAAATATTTTTCATAATTTTACTTTAATTCGGTATGGTGTCATCAAACAAGCCGACGTACCTATAAAGGTAAGGGATTCAATTTGCGGGCGAAATAGCACAGAGAGTAATGGTATTTTAATAAGCTCATAAAGTCTTTTATCTGCACGGTAAAATTGCAAATGACTATTCCTACTTTCTTGCTATTTTCATACCTTATGCACTGAAAAATGTTCATTATTCACCAGAATTTGCTTGCTTGTCCTCATGGCTGTACTTGGCAATGAAATTCTCAAATAAAGTTCATATTTGATAACTATGAAATTCGTAAGATACTTCAGTCCATTTATATAACGAGGTTCAAAAAAGACCAAAACATCAAAAGTTTGTAGGATCTTTTGCAATACATTTCCTCCCCTGTTTTCGAGGGTGAGAAAAACGATGGTGATGATTTCGAGTTTTGAAACTTTTGCGTACTACCCCTATCAATGAAAAACCACCCCTATTTCCGGTTTCTCGGTTGAGAATGACATTAAACAGCTATTTAAAAGTTATATTATAACTTTTAAATTGTTTAAATTTCCCAATTTCTGAGCGTTTTCCAATCTCTTATTCGTAGAATGAGCCAAATTGATAAAAAGAATGAGTAACAATCCAAGCCAGTTCCTAATATACCCAATAGATGACGCCATGCGTACTCGGTTTAATGTTATTCTCAACCAAGGATTTTCTCAACTTGATCATATATAACCTTTAAATAGTTTAAATTTTCCGATTTCCGAGAGTTTTCCAATCTCTTATTCGTAAAAATGACTGAAATGAGCCAAATTGATAAAAAGAATTACGGTAGTTGGTAACTTTGTTTATACAGAGACATATTTTTTCGTATTGACATTGATGACGGACAAACAACCGAGTACAGCTGGTGCACTCTGGCGGGTAAAATAAAAGAGAATGTTCCCCATTATTGTAAGAAGTGGGCGGGCAATTTTTCATGAATATTTGTAAAAGCTGTATCAACTTTTTGTGAATGTCACTTTGATGGTTAGTATTATTCGAATTGTAGCTTAAAGTCTTCATTCTAATTATGTTACTTCATGGTCGTGACTGAAAATCTGTGATGATAGTAACTAAGGAAACGATATTAACTAGTGTAGTTTTTTATTTTTTTAGAAATCGTGCAATAAAAGCGTACAATAAATTTTTTTATTGCACAGTGTCTTATAAAAGGCCACTTCTTACACTGGAAATGATGTACGAAACTGTTACTTTTTACACGATCGTAGATAAAATTTAACATGTAGTTAAGGAATACCCACAAGCAACGAAATTGAAATATAAAAGTTGGTTATAAAATGTAACATCATAATAAGATACCGAACGGTCGCGGTAATTGGATAAAATTCGCTTTAATGTTTTTCCCCAGCCACAGAAAACCTTCTGTGGTTTTTCGTCCAAATAGAAAAATCAAGGTCGAATGCACTATGCACTTTGAAGGAAAATGAGAAGATAATTTTTTTATGAAAGGCAAATTCCAATTATTTTTGCAGAAGGTTTTTTAATAATTCAAATAAAAAACGGGGACAGCGGAATGCAGGTCATAGAAAAGAAATGATTATATATGATGCAGGTGCAATACGAAAGTTTTTATTCGGCGGACATCACAATGCCTATTTCAATTTTGGTAAAGGGCAAGTGCCACCAAATGACCTAAAAAGTTGGTGTTTATTATACATAATCAGTGGTTTGAGGTTTCTTACGCATATAGGTATAGATTTTGGCGTGGTATAATTACTAATTAATTACCTACTTTAAGCCGAAAATATAAAATATTACCGTATTTATATATTTTCGGCATAAAGTGCCTATACTGGTGCAGATGAGTAGGTACAAGGTTTTTTTTGTTCAAATACTGCATATGTTCCCAAATACTGTTGTATGGCTTATAAAATTGTTCGCCATACATAAATAGTGCATGATTCTTCTTGTAGCAGATAAAGATGAAAAACAAATATGTATTAAATATATCTATGTATTTTCTAATCTGCCGTTGATTGTCTATTAATTGAAGAATATACTTAACATACTTTTGTTACACCACTCATGTGTAATCTACAAGTATTGTGTTTACAATACAACATAAGTACTTGCAGATAAGCAAAGTTATTTATTTTGTTTACGGGTCAAATCACTGTCATAAATAATACCTATATATGTTATTTTAAACTCATTAGATATATGTTTCAGAAATGGCTAGTTATGTAATTATAATTTACTTATTAACACTGGTAGTGTTTAATTTTGCTACAAGCGTTATAAACGAACCAGATGCTGCAAGGTATGAGCCCAACTGGGATAGTTTAGACTCGAGACCTTTACCACCATGGTACGATAAGGCAAAAATTGGAATTTTTATACATTGGGGAGTTTTTTCAGTACCTAGTTTTGGTTCAGAATGGTTCTGGTCTCTCTGGAAAGGTAATGATGCAATAATTTATAGGTGGTTAAATATGAATAAGTATTGTTAACCATTTTTTACATTCAGGGTGTTATAAATTACATATCTCTACAGGAATTTTGGAAACTGTAGAGGATGCGATGTCAGTTAACTTGGTACGATGTTGTTTTATTTAGCACTTTTATAACAATAAGCTGCTGAGGAATGATATTGAAAATATCTGTTATAATCCAAAAAATAAATACTATTTTCTCATATTGAAATATCTATAGAACTCTTGAAACAAATACTTCAGTTTCATATGGTGTTGAACGTATTGCACAGTTATGGAAAATTCAGAATCTGTGTCAGGCAATCACGATTAACAGTCATATATTTTGAGATAATTAGCTTATTTGTTCAATGTGGTTGACATTTTCTCTGTATTTGTTTCAATTCATCATTTCTATGTTGGATTTTATTTGGCTAGATTAGATAATCTTTTTCTTCTAAAATTTATGGCTCATGCATCGATATTTTAATTGTTTTGCATTTTTTGTTCGGAGCCCATGATTGTGTGTTTTGCATTCCCACTGTTCATAACTGATGTATTTACTTTGATACTGCCTTTTCCTATTTTCTTATTAAATTCTATAAAGTGACATTCAAAAATTTGTATTGTTTTGTTTCCATGCCTTTTTGAATGTGATATTTTTTCATTCTCTTGGTAGAACTTTCCATTCAAAATCGAACCATATCACATTTAATACTTTGTGAAAATTCTAGTTTTAATTTTTGTTTTAATCTATACACGCTTATAGCAGTATTATACCTTCTATGTAAATTCTATTTCATTTACTGCGCCTAAAAAAATTAAAGAAACTGCAAAGCACTAATATTAATTTAAAACTTTTTAAAAACAAGCTTTTATTGAAACATACTACAAAAGGAAAAAATGCTATTTCTTATTATTAGGTATAGTGCAATTCATAATATGTTAACTAAAAATAAAAGCGTGATACGGCCAGTTTCTTTTCATATAAAATTTGCGAACCACGCTTTTATTTTTAAAATCGTTATGAACTGACACCATATTATTTCTCTTTCTTAGACCAGAAGAACCAGAAATATATCGATTTTATGAATCATAACTACCCAGAACGTTTCACTTATCAGGAGTTTGCAAAAGACTTTACGGCTGAATTTTTTAATGCAAATGAATGGGCAGATCTCTTCAAAAAGTCAGGTGCAAAGTGAGTTAAAAACTAAAATAACTTTAAAAAGCAGAAAAACAAATGTTTTCTTTTAGGTATGTTGTACTTACCAGCAAACATCACGAGGGATTCACTTTGTGGCCTTCTAAATATTCATATAGCTGGAACTCGGTGGATGTTGGTCCACATCGAGATATTATTGGTAAGATCTGCTGATAATATATGCTGATAATAAATATTTTTCTTAATATACCCATACCTCTGTTAATGCTGGTTTTAAGTGCATGGTAGCAAATGTCATAGACTGTTGCGGGAAAACAAAATATTAAACGCTGAAAAATAGATATAGTGTGGTATCTTTAAATAAGAGATTCTTAATTAATAAATATTACTAATACATAATCATACATCTTACATTAATAATTCATCATCAAGAATTTTGACGTGTAACGTCTAAGGCAATATAAGGTAACCATGTAATGATTATTATGAGGACCATTATAGGCAAAGAATGTGATAATAAGACTATTAATTACTTATAGTAGAGGAAATTAATGCATTTAGGTCTTAATCGTTATTACTTCTATGTAAAGACTTAAAAAAACATTTTGCATTAAGTTAAGTTTTGGCAACATAAATATTAATTTATTCAATATTGATAATCCACTTTCTAACTGTTTTGACTCATTTAATTTTGCACAAGCTATCATAGATAGGTATTTTCTAAACTTAATTTAAAAATAAAGAAATTTAAACAAAAAACTGTAACTTATAGAGATTTTTCAAATTTTGATCATCAAGGTTTCCAACGGGATTTACAGGCACTGCCTTGGCATGAATTTTACTTCGTGAAAATGATGCCAATAACAAAATTGTCATGTTTAACAACTTTTTATTAAACATTTTTAACATACATACACCTCTCAAAACTGTCCGAGTTTCTAAACTAAAAGCACCATGGCTTACTGCTAATATTAAATTTCTTATGAGAGAAAGAAACAAAGCTTTAAAAAAATTTTAAAAATTTAACTTAATAAATTACTGGGAATATTACAAACAGTTACGTAATATCACATTATCATCAATCAAGGCAGAAAAACGAGCATATTTAAATAACTTTTGTCAGAACAACGATAGTAAGAAAATCTGGTCTACTTTAAATGCATTTAATATAACGAGTAAATCTAACAATCCTATACATACGCATCTCTCGAACTCAAATAATATTAGCAACTATTTTTCTACATTTCTACAACAAGATAATCGAAATTGTGGGCAGTTAATAAATTTTTATGAAAATAATCTATATGATGATTCACTCATATTTGAATTTAAGCTTACCACCGTAGAGGAGGTGCATGATTCATTTTTTCAAATTAAAACATTAGCCTATGGCATGGACTATATATCTTCGACTATACTTAAATATTGCAATCCGTTTATTGATATTTATTAACACATATCAATTTCTGTATAGAAAAAAACTGTTATCCAGAACTCTGGAAAGAGGCTATTGGTTTACCTCTACAAAAAATTTCCAATACTGTTGAATACTCTGATCTCAGAATTATCAGCATTTTACCTTGCATTTCTAAAATACTAGGAAAAAAAATGTATGAATTTGTGTCTAGAAATAACAGTTCCAGTTTGTCAATCTGGTTTTCGTCAAAATTTTAGCACTTCTAATACATTAGCTGCAGTAATTGATGACATCATTACACTATCATAAAAAATTAATTAGTGTGCTGGTATTGCTTGATTTTTCCAAGGCTTTTGACACTATCAACCACCAATTGCCAGCCTCAAAATTAAAATATGGTTTCTCTAATAGTGCTCTATATTTTATAGAATCATACCTTTCCAATAAAAACCAGAAAATTAAAATTAATAATTCAAGCTCTGGTTTTGTGGATATTTCATCTGGTGTAGCTCAAGGGTCCACCCTTGGACCATTATTTTTTATAATATACACTGCTCATATTTTAAATTCAGTCACCAATTGTAACGTACAAGCTCATATGCTGACGATACGCAATTATATTATAGTTTTCCATTAAACGACTTTAATAGAGCACAGACTGTCATCAATAACGAATTAAATATTATTTTCAACAAGAGTCAACAACACAACTTGAAATTAAACTCTACTAAATCTAAAGCCATGATATTTACATCCAAAAATTACTATAACCAAATAAAAACATTACTATTAACATGGATGGAAACATGTTGTCAGTTGTTAGCTAAAAATTTGGGTTTAATAATAGATGATGACCTCATATTTAAGTCTCACGTAAATAAGTTATTACAGAGGTCCTATTCTGCTTTAAAAATCTTATATTCAAACAGATTTGTTTTAAGTTTTAATTTAAGGAAAAGGAATCGCTTTTTCATTGTTCAACATTGGACTAATAAAGTTGAAATAACCAAAAAAAATTAACCCTAATTATTTCAACCCTTTACTTGGGATGAACATAGAGTGATCTCACAAAATATGCGATGTTTCTTAAATTTTTACTACAAACTGATGGGGGAAATCTTCTCTCTTATGCAAAATCACATTCTATACACTTTTTTACTCTAGGTATTTTTTCATTAAAATCAATAAAAAAAACAGCGCAAATCGTGTTGACCTTAAAAACCAAAAAAGTGATTCAAGACAATAAAACGGAAGAGTTAACTGATGGTAGCTCCTAAATTTTTATTCTGATATAAAATGGCATTCTAATCATTTCTTTTCCTCTTGTGTATTGGTCAATAGTAACGGAGATAGTCACGTTTTGAAAATGTAATTTTTTGACCACCATGATTACCTACGAGGACAGAATAAAAGTGTTAAGGATTAATATTTTTAAAATTATGTATTCTTATGCAAAAACCTGTTCTAAACATTTTTCTTAAAAAGTAGTAGAAACAGCGCAAATATCTATTGTTTTAAAAAAACTTTTATGAGGACACTTAACTCTTCCACAAAATTGATAAAAAAGAATTAAAATCTTCAAAATTCCCTGACATGTTCAACAACAATACAGAAATTACAAATAAACTCTACAGACCTAAAAAATGATTTTCACCCCTTTGGTAGCCAAAAAACATTTTTTCAAAACGAAATTGTGCGCTTTTCCGCCCATTAAACACAATTTAAACTATTTTTTAAGGGTGTATATCCATTATTACTGATAATTTGATAAAAATAGACACTATTAGTAATATTTCCATATTTTCCCCCATCAGTTTGTAGTAAGAATTTTGGATAAATCGTATTTGTTGGAAGGTCACTATGTTTATCTCCAGTAAAGTGTTGAAACGATTAAGGTTAATTTTTTTTGGTTATTTCAACTTTATTAATCCAATATTATCAAACTATAATAAGAATTTAAAAAAAAAGGCCTTTATCGCAATTTTTGCAAAAGAAAGGGTCAGGCGTAGGTTTTCCATGGGGGAGAATGCAGGCAGCAATACGCCGGGGTAAGAAGCGAAATAATGTGGTTACCAAAATGGTAAATTCTTATGCAAAATTGCATTCTAAACACTTTTTTACTCTACATATTATTCAGTAAAATCAATAGAAACGGCGTAAATCAGGAATTAATTCATAAAGTCCACCATTTCCGGTTCTCCATTTTAAATTCTCCAATTCTCACTTCAGATTCGTAATCAGCGACCCCCAAAACCCCAAGGATATGAATTTTAACCGATTTCATTGAAAACTTTGCGCGTTATTGAATTGGAAGTGTAAAATGGGGGCTGCAACCCCTCCGGGGTGAGTGCATTAATTTTCAAAGGTATACATTTCATATGTTGCGGAAACTTAACATAATGAAAAAGATTTCAAGTCATTACGTTGAAGTAGTAACGATTAAGAACTTACACCCTCTTTGCATTCATTTTCTCTACTACTAAGTAAATTTGTTTATCCAGAATTCAAAATTTCTGTTCAAAAACAGAATTTTGCTTTTCCACTCAACCAAGTATATGCTAAATCATGAATATTAGGAATACATTTATTTAAAGGAGTTACATTACATTTATTACTTTAGTAATGCTGAACTTTTCCTCTTGCAAATGCTTTAGCTTTAAAAATATTCCAATGTTCTAGAGATGAAACCTGAAATTGAATCCCTCTATTTCTTTAGCGAATTTTATCTAATTCTGAACTAGAATTTAAAAACTTTTAGAAATAGCGATAAATAAGAGTGAAGCTCAAGAGCAATATTTCGCCCCTGAATCTTGATATTTCAAATACTTATTACAATAAGGAATGTGTTTTTGTTTCTTTTTTTTCTAATATCAGGTATTTTAAATTATAAGACAGAGATCGGATCAGTTATGTATTCTAATTGGTGCTTGGTGGTGTTTTGTGTCAATGTGTGTCTAATTTATGTGGTATTTCAATATTCTCTCTCACTAATTGCAACAAAAATTTCGAGAAATTTCAAATGTTCTTAAAACAAATTTGATATAAATTTTTGTAATTTTTTAAGGTATTTCCACAAACACGAATAATTTCCACTGTTAATAGGACATTTAATGAAAAAACAAATAGTATTTTTTTTCTCAAATGTATTATTATAAGCCTGTGAAAAGGAAAAGAAATTCAATGCCTTAATATGACATATTAACCAATTAACACCATTTGATTGGTCAACAACCACTTTGAGTCGCATGATTTACTCTATCGATCCCACTACTTTATGAATTAGGCTTTGTTCATATGCATGATGCGTAAACATAATGATATTTTTAAATTTACTCAACAGTGGCCTCAAGAAATAAATTGGATATTTTTTCCTGAATACATAAGCCCGCCACCCCTACGCAGCTGGCTAATCAAATTTGAATTTTAAGTTACTTCACACTGGTGACGGAGAACTTCAACATATTCAAAGTACATTTTCAAATCCCACTGAATAAAAATGATTTGATCACATATTTTTTTCTTATTAAATTAATAATGTTTAGAAACTGCAAAAAATTGGCGAAGACCATAGTAGTTTTAGTACTGGTTCTGAAAAAAACAATATTTTAGTTCTCCTAAACCCGAAAAATGAAAATTTTGTTTGTAAAGGACCCCCTGTTTGTGGTACGGATTCATCTTGATCACCTCACAATACATAATCATATTTGCTTCTGTGTTGTGCGAAATGTTCAAGTTTTGTTTTAAAAATATATGATGCTAGATATGGTAAGTATATTTAATGTTTTAAATGATTTTTTAAACTTTAGTCTCACTTATATATAATAGGTAACATCCTTTTGCAGTTCAAAAACACATTATAGGTGAATTTTCCAATAAAATTATACTTTATACAGGGTGATTTATGTAAACATACGGAAAATAAAATGGTATACTAGTCTTTTGTGTGGGAAAGCCTCTGTAAAATTTTAAAGTGATCCGAGGTAATTCATTATATTTTTTTGCATTAAAATCTGCAAAGATACGTTACTGAACGGCGGAGTTCTGCTATCTTGACGCTGTTAAATGTTCACACACGTGCCGCTTGTTTGCTTTGCTGCAGGTAGCATCAACTCTTTAAGTTGTCTATGGTCAGTGCTGCACGTGTTCCATTCAGTGACTCTTCGACTTCCGTTTACAGCATTTCCCATTTTTGTTAAATTTTAAACTGTATTCGCAAATTTCGGTTATGCCAGAGTTCACGTCGCAAGAGTGCTGCGACATGATATTAACCTATGGTGCAATTAATGAAAGTCTTTTGCAGGGGCTGTACGAAAATACGGGAGAAAATTTCCCTATAAGCGCAAACCTAATGAGAGAACAATTTTAAGTGCAGTGCAACGAGTTCGTGACACCTGGTTTTGTTTACCAGGTCACAAAGAACGTGCAGTAAATCGTCCTGTTGAAGTAGACGAAGAAGTTCTAGAATTACTAGAAAAAGACCCTTCAATAAGTACCCTATTAGTTATCGGTTGGGGTTAACTCAGACCATGGTGTGGCATATTATACGCGAGAATCGTTTTTACCCATACCAAATAAGAAAGGAAGTGATTTCGTTGCACCGTATTACGTCAGATTGGTTAGACATAGGCGGCGCACTTCTACAAAAAAAAAATAAGGTAATTTAAAAAAAAAAAAATTATTTCTTAATTTTTTTAACTCCTTTTGGTGGGGACAGCCCACTGAATAATTTTCCGCATGTTTAGGAAACCACCTTGTATAATATGTATCTGCCAAATATTTTTCATTTTTTAGTTCAAATGTATGATAAAACCATATTTTAAATATTCATATAGTTAAACTAATTTAAAAATATTTTACTTGGGTAGATCATTATAGTACGGCAGCCCGTAACCAATATTTTCGACTTATCGCCTTATGTCCGTTTACTATTTCTTGGTCTTGATAAATATGCATAGTTTGAGGAAAAACGGAAATTTTTAGTGCTGCGTCAAGATATAAAGGGTTAAATTACTGAAAATTTGGAACAGGTGGAAATTCCTATCGTTACCTAATGTCCGTTCCAACAATTCTCGTCTATTTCTAAAGCTTTTCTATGACAAAAAAATAAAAACGGACTTTTTAATCGTTGCATATCCTAGTACTTGCATTTCAATTGTGCGTATTTTCTTAAGCTAATTTTGTTACTCCCCAATGTCCGTTCTCTAATGGAAATGATGTTTTATATCAAAAAACATGTATGAAAAATATGAACGGACAATTTTCAACTTAATATGTTGAAAAAAATCATTCAGTAATAAGAGCGCAAAATTTCATATGGCAATGCATCTGAGTAAAATTTCTCTTCCTATGTTTTTGGGGCGCTTAATCGAATACGAGTAGTCGCAGTACCCCCTACACACCGGATGCACCCCTACGGGCAAAAAAGCAGCCCTGAAAAGAGAGTTTCATTAATGTTGAAGTACAAACTGATTTTTTTGATGTTAGTATAGAACGCGGAGTCATTTTTTCAACTAAATAGAAACCGATTCGAGCTTTGATATCCATAATTTTTTTTAAAAAAGACGATATTTTTGAAACTGTTTGGCTTACAGGATACAATTTGGTACACAATTAAGACACATTATGAACCTGAACCCATACTATAAGTTAAAGTTAATATCACAAAGTGTTTATTGGGGGTGCGTCACACTTAATGTACCGTAAAACTCTTTCATCCATACATTAATGTACAAAAGTTTTACTTAATGTCTTGCAGAACTTAATTTTTAGTAATTTTTATGGCAATTGATAGTTTTTTGGGAAAAACAACTAAAAACTTCATTTTTTGTTTTTCCCCAAAAAAAGATTATTTATGCTTTTCTCAAATAATTTTCGTAATTATTCCCAAAAATTAAGAAAAGTTCTCTAGCACAAAAAGGCAATCTTGCACTTGCAATAGCTCTTTCGAATTCAGTTCACAGGGAGCCTTGATAAAGACTAAACACTCAAATGCCAAACAGTTACATTTTTGAGTACCTTGCTGGGCCCCCTCCTTATATTCATCACAAGGGTTGGTTGTCTTGACGATTGAGGTACTCTGTAGGAATGCCACTATCTTGTGGAGGCAGCATATTAGGTCTACCTCTCGAGGTCTGAGTACATGTAAACAAAAGCCCTTCAGCTCATACTTCCCCCCCCCCCCCCTCTCTAACATTCCAGAACTCAGAAAGTTTCAAAATTAAATTCTGCAAAACTTGAAGTATATAATTTGAAAATTAACAAGTAATTTAAAAAAGTAGCAACAACTTTTGATTTTTAAATAGCAACCTATATATATATATATATATATATATATATATATATATTTCTGCATATTTAGATTCCATATGAAATTAAATTCTCGTTACAACGATGCATCACAAGTAGGTAATTTTTTCCAAATAGCTTCATAAATTCGAAAAAGTGAAAAAGCTAAATTGGCAACTGCAAGGCTGTATTCTCAAAAAATTTACCCAGTAGTCCTTGAATCTGATTTTTATTGTTGTATTTCAATAAAAGTTTATTTTGTGCCAAAATCACTATGTTGAATTCAAAAACAAAGTTTTGAAAAAAAATAAAAAGCAAATGGATTTTATTCAATTTTTGTTAAATCTGTTTTTTTTTACTTGCACCAACAAAGCCCAAAACATTAACCTTTCATTTGACGTATAATACGTCTATTTTCGGTGCTAATTTACTTTGAAATTATTGGATTTCTGTAGATGCTACATTACCAATTGGTATTGTTAAAAAAATACACAGAGATTAAATAAAATTTACAGAATTTATTCATAATTATTTATAAGACAATGGAAAATAAAATTATAGCAATTGCACAAAATGCATTCCTTCAACTTCAGTACATTTTTTAGCCCTACTGATGGTTTCCCTTCCCACCCGTTCTAACATTTGTGCAGTTATTGTTGCAAAAGCTTGGCAAATTTTGGTTTCCAACTCCTGGAGGTTTCTTGAAGATGATGAATAAACTCGTTCTTTGACGTACCCACAGGAAAAAATCCAGGGGTTAGGTCAAGTGATCTGGCAAGCCATCTTGTCTGCCCATATGTCGAAATGAAATGAAATTCATAGGTAATTCTCCTAAAAAGCCCTCAATTTCATTTTCCAAAAAGTTCATTTACCTAATTCCATTTAAAGTCCCCTGAAATAAAATAGGACCTATGATCTTAGTACCCACAATTCCTGTCCATACATTTATCCCAAACACTTCTTGGTGATTTTCTTCTCTAAATTCAATTCTAAGTTTTCCTGAGACCAGTAACGCAAATTATTTCGGTTAAAGATGCCATTGTTAGTGAACCGACTTTCATCTGTGAACAGAATTCTGGAAACAATGTTTCTATTTTCTAGTAACCAATTACAATAATGAACTCTCCTACCTGCATCAGCTTCATATAAATGCCGATGAAGTTGATATTTATATGATTTATATCCATGTTTTCTCAATTCTTCTAACAGATTCTTGGCTAATATCAAGAGCACTTCCAATCTCAGGTGTACTTGCATTTTTATTAATTTCCACTGATGCTAAAACATTAATCTCTGTAGTCTCGTCAATAATAAACATATTTTGTTCGTTTTTATTTGGCTGGGCACTAAATTTTTCTTCTAAGTAATTTCTTAAAATATTTTCTACAAAGGTGATGCGTTCCAGGATACCGCTCTGCATATAACTTTTCAGCTTGATATGCATTTCTTTTATATTTCCCATAAATAAGTAACATATCCATCTATTTATTTTGGGTAAATAGCACCATTTTGTATTTTTTTTTAAACTTTTAAATATTAGCAAATAAAACACACAAGAAAATTAAAAAAGCACTACATAAACTTTATCAAATAATAACTTAGGTAAATGTTTGAAAAGAAATGTCATTTTGTCATGGCAGGCTTGTAAAATTTAATACATACATTAGTGCATAAGGTTTCATTAAATAACTGAAGAATAGCATCTACAGAAATCCAATAATTTCAAAGTAAATTAGTACTCAAACAGTATAATAGTATTATACATCAAATAAAAGGTTAATGTTTTGGGCTTTGTTTGTGCAAGCAAAAAATATGGTTACCATTTAAAACAATTGAATAAAATTCATTTGCTTTTTGTTTTTTCAAAAAATTGTTTTTCAATTCAAAATAGTGGTTTTTGCACGAAATAAACTTTTATTGAAATACAACAATACAAATGAAGGCGAAACTTCAAATTCAAGGCCTACTGGGTGAATTTTTTGAAAATACAGTCTTGCAGTTATAGTTGAAGTAATCAGTTCCCGGTACATAAAAAACGCAACAAAAACTTTACGACCTCATTAAAATACTGGTACTCTCTGTACTGCTATTCGTAAATTGACTCGCTTACCTTTATAGGTTTTTAATGTGGGTCGGGTTGTTTGATGACATGCATGCCGCCATGGCCCGCGGCGATAACAATTATGTCGTAAAGTTTTTGTTGCGTTTTTTGAGTGCAGGGAAGTCCTTACTTGGACTATACCAACTTAGCTTTTTCACTTTTTCGAATGTATGTCGCCATTTTGAAAACAATTACCTACTTGCGATACAACGTTGTAACGAGAATTTTATGTTGAATCTGAATATGCAGAAATATTATAATATTTGCTATTTAAAAACCAAAAGTTGTCCGGTTGAACCAGAAGTGACATTTTCCACTTAATAACTGCAAAATGTGGTTTTTTGTGTCGCAAATGATTTGGCAAAATTTCAAAATATTCCTAAAAGCAACCGAGAAATTTGAACAGGGCTAATTTCTTTATCACTCGGTGTGTTTACCTGCATGTCACCCTCTATTAAAAAACTTAATATAAAATATACACGAGGGACATGTAAAAAATTATATCATATGTATAAGACATAAAATGCAATTTAATTGTAAGCCGGTTTGGTGGCGTGATGGACAGCCGATGTTAAATAAATGATTAAAAAAAAATTATTTGTACAGATTTTTTTATAGATTAATATCTCAAGTACCTAATGAATTTAAAAAATGGTTGTCTCCACTTCATATTAATAATAAACCCTGTTGTTATTCTCTACTTTAATTTTGTAATCTAATTTTATTTATAATGAATGCCTTAAATTCTAAAGATATAGTTTTTTCATACTTTGAACCAATTAAATGTTAAAATGTGAGAAATAAATGAAAAACGTAGTTGTCTTGCCGATTCTATGTATATAGTATGTATGTATGTAGTATATAGTATGACTGACGGTCGAGAGGTAAGCACACTTGCCTCTCACCCAAAAGTCCCGGGTTCGATCCCCGGCCGTGGCAGTGGAAAATACTGTGAGAGGGATTTTTTCACTATACATGGATATTGGGTGTGTGTCCCTTGTCTCTAAATGTGTAGCCCCCTCCCACACAAGGCTCTCCTAGAGCCTTCCGGGATAAAGGGGGTCGTCATTACCTGTGGTGTATTTATTTATTTATTTATTATATAAATTAATTTTTTCTTTATTAGCTGAGCTATCGCAAGCTGTTAGAGATAAAGACTTAATTTTTGGTACATACCATTCTCTCCTTGAATGGAACCACCCAGTCTATCAGGCTGACAGAGCAAGCGGTTTCACCACTCAAGAATTTGTCTTCAATAAGATCTTGCCCGAAATGAAAGAACTTGTGGAAAAATATAAACCTGATGTTTTGTGGTCTGATGGGGACTGGGAATCGACTAGTGAATATTGGAATTCTACTGACTTTTTGTCTTGGTTATATAACGAAAGCCCTGTAAAAGACACTGTGGTAACTAATGATCGATGGGGTACTGATGCTAATTGTAAACATGGAGATTTCTTATCGTGCCAAGATAGATATAATCCAGGTAAGAGATAATTTTTCTTCTGTAATGTTTTAGGAAGTACTTTAAGTAGAAAAGGTAGATTTGAATTATGAATTATCATATTTCGGACTTATTTTCCTTGCATGTTGTTGTTTTTGCTTTTCAGGTACAGTACAACCACAAAAGTGGGAAAACGCAATGACAATCGATGTGGCGTCGTGGGGCTTTAGAAGAGAAGCTAAATTGTCAGAGTACTACTCAGCTCTTGATTTAATCTCCCAAATAGCATCAACTGTTAGCTGTGGAGGTAAGTTTACTTTATTTATTTATTTGTAAATGATCATATAACAATAGGTCTGTCCACAAAATTTAATATGCATTAAAAGTAGTGGAAAATAAAGATTTTTATGTAATAATAACAAAATTAGAACTGTGGTTGAAAAAAGTTAATCAGAACAATAGCAGCGGCCATAGAAATTGCTTGCTTTATTTCAGTAAGATAAACATGTATGACGTCAGATGCTTGCAGGCTAGGCAGGCGCCAGATCATCTGTACATTGCGTTAGGGGTTTATTCCGTGTCGTTCTCGTAAGAACAAAGTTTGAATTCACGGAAGTAACAGTGCCTTTACTATTTGTAACGTCAAATATAGTTTGTTTATTGTTGTCAAATGTGGAGGAGGGTTTCCAGAAAAGAGATTCACATAGTATAGTATAGTATAGTAGTATAGTATAGTATATTTATTTCTCATGCCAGATATACATAGTATATATATGAACGTCACAACAGTAATACAAGTAAATAGTACAGGATCAATAAAATTTATAACTAACAATACATGTAACATCACATTTTACGACTAACTAATCAAATGATCACAAGTAACAGGTAAATATTTAAAACATTTAATCTAAATCATCACAGATAGTATGTATGGACGTTTTAGTATCACTGTGGCTCAAGGTTCAGGTACTCCTCAACAGAGTAGAAACCGTTTGTAGCAAGAAAATTTTTCAAACAAGAATTAAATTTATTTAGCGAAGAATTTATGGATTTAATTTCTGACGGTAACTTGTTATACATTTTAATACCTGCATGATATGGAGATTTCTCGTACAAGGTTGTGTTGTGATTTTTTATTTTTAGTAGATTACCATGTCTAGTACTATATGAATGGTTGTCTGAATTGGTTTCAAACATGTTTAGATTTTTTTTGACAAGTTTAATAGTGTTGAATATATATATGCTGGAGATAGTTAGGATTTTATTATTTTTAAAATAAGGTTTACAAGAGTCTCTTGGTGTAACATCAAATAATAATCTGATGAGCCTTTTCTGCAGGATAAACACGCGA
Source organism: Leptura quadrifasciata (assembly GCA_963675555.1). Classification (NCBI taxonomy): domain Eukaryota; kingdom Metazoa; phylum Arthropoda; class Insecta; order Coleoptera; family Cerambycidae; genus Leptura; species Leptura quadrifasciata. The sequence goes on along the minus strand of OY776673.1, from coordinate 200,894,254 downwards.
TTTATACTAGAAGCAGCACCCCAAGCTACGATGTTGTATGATAAATGTGAATATGCAAGTGCATAATAAACATTTAATAGAGATTTTATATTAAAGATACCCTTCAACTGTCTTAGTGCGAAGTATGCATAATTTATCTTTTGGCAAATATTTTTAATTTGATCTTCCCAGCAGAGGCTACTGTCAATCATGGTTCCTAGGAACTTGACAGTTGTTGAGAAGCTTTCAATAGGTATTACTTTGATAAGATCATCTGTAGGTGATCTTCTTTGTGAGAAGTATACACACTGTCTTGCCAATATTCAAGATCAGTGTGTTACTGTGACACCAGTCTTGATATAATTGCAAAATCCTATTTATTTTATCTTGGAGTACTACAGGGTCCCGCGCTGAGAGCAACATTCAGGTGTCATCCGCAAACATAACAACCAATCCCTCCTGCATAATTGTAGGGAGATCATTGACAAATAACAAAAATAGTAATGGTCCCAGTACGGAACCCTGAGGGACTCCTTGAGTGACATCATAATTTTCCGATGTTGTGCCGTGTATTTTCACATGAAGTTTTCTATCAGTCAAGAAAGATTTAATAAGATTTAATGTTAGACCTCTAATTCCCAATTTTTGCAATTTGTACACAACAAAATCAACATTCAAAGTATCAAACGCTTTGCTTAGGTCAAAGAATAACCCCACGACATGATTTTTCCTATCAATTTCATCGTACACAAACTGCAAGAGTTGGAAGGTGGCAGTTTCTATTGATTTATTTTGCTGGAAGCCATGCTGATTTGTTGTTATAATATTGTGTTTAGTTAAGAACGATGATATTCTGTTAATATTAATCTTTCTATAACTTTTGAGAGTACACATAGGATGGAAATTGGTCGATAGTTTTCAAAAACAAGCGCATCACCTTTCTTAAATACTGGCAGAACTGATGCAATTTTGAAGATACTTGGAAAATGGCCTTGTTGGAAACATTCGTTAATTAAGTGTGCCAGAGGTGTAGCAATTATTTCACATGCATATTTTAGGGCTTTAGTAGATATTCCATCTACACCTATAGCAGACTTATCTTTTAGATTTTTTATTATGTCTATGATTTCCTCACGTGTTGTAGGCTTTAAAAATATTGTATGTTCAACATAGGAGCAACCAGTACATTCAGTGGAAATATTATCCTTAAAATGTTCAGACATTTTTTCAGACGCAACATTTGAAAAAGTAATTCCCAAAATGGTCCGCAATGATTTGAGGATTAGTTGTGGGTGTGTTGTTTATATTTATTATTAATTTATTGCTTTCAAAACTTCTACCAAGTTGTTCATTAACCAGACTCCAAATTTCTTTTGAACTATTTGTTGCTTTATTTACTCGTTGTGAGAAATAATCTCTTTTAGATTCTTTGATGTTTATGTTAAATTGTTTTTTCTTGTCTTTGTATAATTTAGTCAGATTGAAATCATTCAATTTATTTGCCAACCAATAGAGATTTTTTAGTTCTTGGCTCTCCTTCATCAAATCACAATTAAACCAGTTCTTGCAACTTACTTTATTTGATTTCTTGTTACAATGAGCAACTAGGGGACATGAGCCCTCAAGACATATTAGGAACAACTCGATAAAATGTTTGAAAGCTTCATCAATGTTTTCACTGGAAATGCTATCCCAAGCAGTGTTTTCAAGCATATAGATAAATTTATTAATATTTTCTTCTGAAAAATGTCTAACATGATAAAATGTATTATTCTTTTCTGAAGTTATTTTTAAATCCATGCAACAAATAATTTGTGCAGCGTGATCTGCTATACACGGATTACATACATAAGCTAAGTATCTACCTTCTGGTAGATTCGTAGCTATGTAGTCAATACCCGTATTTGAAGTTACATTATTTATATTTGTTACAGTGCGAGTGGGTACATTTAAAGTTGATGTGAGATTAAAACAATCAAAGGTATCTTCCAAAATATCTTTTTCTGCCGATTCTTTTAAGGAGTCTATATTAAGATCTCCACAAAGTATAATTATTGGATTTTGTTTACTAGCAATTTGCAATGTATGTGACAGATTATTAAAAAATATATCAAAATTGCCTGTTGGAGGCCTATAACTTACAATTACGTAGATTTTGAAATGTTTATAGCCTAATGATGCTGCACACAGCTCAATATTGGTCTCAGATGCAAAAGAATTAACATACTTCACCTTTTTTGGTTTGAGTGTATCTTTAATGTCATTTCTTGCATATATAGCTACACCACCATGTTGGTGGTTCACCCTGCAGAAAGCACTTACCAGTGTATAAGATGGGATTCTTAAACTATTTAATTCGGTTTCCTTAGACCAATGCTCAGTGATACATAAAACATGCATACTTTACGCCGTGTCATGGGTATGGAGGTCCCTGATGTCAGCTGCAGGGCCTGCCGCAGGGCGCCGGAGACTGTAATGCACTTACTGTCGGCTTGCCAGACATACGCACTCTCGGCCTATATTCACAGACACGACGCAACATTACGAGTGCTTTACTATCATCTAAGGCACTCGTATGGGATAGACGAAACACCAGTGCTGTCTTATGCTCCGGGGGATATTGAGTCCGTTGTGGGGAATGAGAAGTGTCTAATTTATTGGAACTACTCGTTTCCCACCGTCAGGCAAATACAAGCCAACAAGCCTGACATAGTACTCCTCGACCGCCAACTCAAGACAATGTACGTCGTGGAATTCTCAGCTCCCGCTGAGAGCAACATTGTCTTGAAAGAGGAGGAAAAACGGAAAAAATATCGAGATTTGCTTTTCGAACTCCGCAGGCTTTATCCAGGCCATTCTGTTAAAATAGTGGTACTGATTATAGGAGTCCATGGCCGTAGGGAGTGGCTATTGGTATTTATTACCAGCTCCCCTCTGTGAGGGTCGGAGCCACAGAGTAGGGTGTCTGGCTTTTTGTAAAAAAAAAAACACTCTTTATTAGCATACACTATACAATAGTAAACTCAAATACACAAGTAAAAATAAATAAGTGGATACAAAATATTTACAACACATATATGTATAATCCTAATTAAATATTGGTGAATTAGATATCTATTAAATATTTGATATGTTCTAGGTATAGTCTTTTGAAAGTTTGTAAGTTGGAGTTATCCTTTATTAAATTTGGTATAATTCGTTATATATTTTCAACCCACATTATGAAATACATTGTTTTGATAGAATCTCGTACTAACACTTTGAATATAGAAATTTTTTCTTGATCTTGTGAAATGGTTGTGTATGTCCCTTACGAAAGCACAATTTTCTAATAACTGACTTGGAAGTAACTTATGTAGTATTTTGTAGATAAATAATGTGTTAAAAATAACAATTTGTTTTACGCTGATGAAATTCGTATCAGATAATAAATACCTGTCTTATATTTGTATATCTGTCCTTTTTCAATATAATATGTAGAGCTTGGTTCTGTTTTTATGTAATGTTGACAGTTCAGTGTTGTTTAATAAGAAAAGTATTGTTGCACAGTAATTAAAATGCGGTTGGATAATAGATTTGTATATAGTTGTCTTCGTTCACTGACTGAGCTCTGAGCCTATTCTACCTAATAAGTTTACAGTTTTGCGACTTGATTTGTGATATATGTTGCATGGCTAGAAAATTTTAGGTGCTCATCAATAATTATAGCTCCCAGATATTTGAATTCACTAACTTGTTTAATTTTTTTGTCATCAATTGTTACTTCTATGTCATTACTCGTATCTGTCACATTATAACAACTTTTTGTGGTCATAAATTTAGTTCTAACAATGCTTAATTTTAAATTACTTTCACTGAGCCATTTACATAGACTTTCTACCCCACTGTTTAGAGTTCTTAATATATTACCAACACTAGTCCCATTTACGTATAGTAGGGTATCATCAGCAAAAAGTTGGATATTACAATCTTTCACATGTTCAACTATATCATTTATATATAATATAAATAAACTTGGACCTAAAACAGTCCCTTGAGGTGCACCATATTGAGTATTTTCTGTATCTGAAGTGATGTCATTATTTTTGTTTTTTGAGTTCAATTTTCGAGATAATCAGTTATCCATTTTAATACAACAGTAGTTCTGTGTCTATTGTTTCAAATGGTATTCAAAAGTCTAAGAATAGTACCCCTATCATTAATTTATTACTAAACGCATGTTTCCATTGAGCCAATATTGATTGTAAAGCATTTTTACAAGAGTGTTGTTTGCGAAAACCAGCTTGATGTTTTGTTAAAATGTTATTACCTTCTATATAATCCACAATTTGCTCATTGGCAACAAGTTCTAAAACTTTTTCATATATATTTTTTTTCTACTGGAACCACTGTTGATGTTTTTCATGTGTTAGGAAATTTTCTCCATTGTAAAGAATTATTTATAGCTTGAAGAAAACTGTATCCAATAGATTCAAAAGCTAATTTTAATATTCTTGTATTTATACCATCAACGCTACTCCTTTTATTTTGCATTTCATTTATAAGTTTTATTAACTCCCTAAATTCCAGCATCTCAAATTTTTGTAATTTACAATTTGATTTGTCCATTGCATTTAGTATATTTTCATAATTTTTATTAACATTTAAATTTCTTGTAATTTCCTCAATACTAGTTAAGAAATATGTATTAAATTCATTGGCAATTTGTAAATCTTCTGTAATTATGTTGTCATTAAATACGATTCCCTCTTTTCTACTCTTTTTCTTTCCTTTGACGATATTACTTTATTTCTTTGACATTTATATTCTGTCCAGTATTGTTCTGTTAATACCACCCTTTTGTATGTTATCTCTTTTATTTATTTTTTCTTTAATTTCCAAAGTCTACTATTTTTTGTACCCCAATCAACTAGTTTTCTTAAAAGAAGTTCTGTATCTGTAGAATTTGGTATCCATTCTTCGCTCATTGGGTCTAATTGAAACAGCACTTCATTAAAATTTTTAAAATCTTTAATAATTTTTTTCTTTCTGGAGTTTTATAATTATGTTCTACCAAATCTACTGTTATTACTGAGCGGTCCGTTATCTTAGGTGTTGAGTGAATGTTAAATTTAATATTGTTTTCATTAGTTATGATGTTAATCGTACTGCTGTCTTTAGTTATGTTATGTCAATTTTTTGGTATGTAGAACTTGCGTATAAGTGTTCGTAAATACTTTGTTAAAATGAGTCGACATGACTGGCCTCAGCTGCAAATTCGACACCCTGATTAAATGTGAGTTTTGTACATATTTTTGTTTTCATGTACTGCCGTCTGATTAGCGTAAAAAGCAAGCACCTGAACTAAGCTTGCGTAAATCATTTCTGTGACTGGGTTTCCAGGTTTTTCTATTTTTAGTTTAGCAACACTTCACTGTCATATTACTTAGGCAAATAAAGATACTTTTATAATAACATTTTGAACACGAGCTCTTGTAACAAGACTGACATTTTTTGATATTATAAAATATTATTCCCAATTTTTTTCCCAAGGAAACATTTTAATAAACGTTGGCCCCACTAAAGATGGAATGATCAGCCCGATATTTGAAGAGCGTTTACTACAAATTGGGGAGTGGCTGGCTATAAACGGAGAAGCCATATATGAAACCACACCATGGACTGCCCAAAATGATACTTTAACATGGGGTGTTTGGTATACAAGCAAAGGTACCACAGTGTACGCTATAGTTTTACACTGGACTTGGTATGCAAACACCTTGCCTTTGTCCTCAGTTATGGGATTATTCACTGATAGAAATACAAAGGTGACGATGCTTGGAAACGAAGATGATGGAAATTTAGAGGTACAGCAAATATATTTTAATTCTAACGTTTAATTTTAATAACATATTTCAATTTCCAGTGGTATCTGAGTGATGCTGTGTACATCAGATTCCCTGACAAATCAACCGTGGCTAGTGAATGGGCATGGGTTTTAAAAATAGAACCTAATTCTGCAAACAACAATGTTTAACTTTAGCTCAAGTTTCGGTAGAGGAAATATATGGTTTTCCATTTGAGAAATAAAGTTCTTTGAATAAATCTAAACAATAAAACAGTCTCTATTTTGCAATAGTTTCATTATTTTTCGGTTTAAAATATTATTCTTTTACTTTTGGTTATTAGAGTGTTAAAAATATTTAAATAACTTTTTTTTTATTAAATTTTTGTGATAAATGCAACATACAAAAGAATCTGTCTAAATGTGTTTACTTATCATAAAATTTGTCAAGAAATAAACTATTTATTCTCACTTACTTCTGAAAATATACCAAAATTAACGAGGCCAGTACGACACGATTATTGTAATATATTGCACTCCATCTAAATCAAATATTGCAAGCAGCGCCGGCGCTATGTAAAATTTTGGTACAAGCGGCCATGGAGTGTGGCATCCATAAGGGGGGGGATTTTGTAAGTTTCTTATTAATATGTTTTGTTAATTTAACTATTTTGCGCCCTCGGCGCCCTAGTAGGCTGGCACTTGTATTGCTTGTACCGAAGTCATTGCTTGTACCTTCCTCCGGCCCTGTATATGAACTATTAATGTTTCCTTTCTATTTCATACTGCCTGAGAAATGCCATATATTGTAGTCATTAGACAAATATCAGGAACGGAGTCCGCTCCTGTGCACGTGTGCAAAAATGAAAAACGTCACAGAATAGATAGTATCTTACCTTGTATTTCTGACAGATGACTTTTTTAATGTGTCACATAAAAGCAGAAAACCACTATTGCACTAAAACAATTATTTTTTGGCATAGAAATATTAATAATAATAGTTATAAATGATCTGGAGTTAAATTCTGACGCCTATCATTAAAAATCTGTTGGGACATTATTTTAACAAGAACAAAATAAAAAGCCCAATACTATAAAATGCTAATTTGTGGTTGCAAACTCATGCATTCTGGTCGATAGCCGTTTGGGTTAAGGCGCAAGGTGACAATCGCGATTAATCACATGGGCATCGCACCACCGGGTTCGAATCCTGACTCCGGCACTGTCGGAGGAAATGGTTGTATGTCCGCGTTTTTTCAATGTGTAACCCCCTCCCGCACAAGTCCCTGGCTTCTGGAATTGGGGGTTGTCTAATTTCTGTGGTGTTTATTTATTTATTTATTATTCTTCAATTGCAATGTATATATATGGTGGGGGTTCTGCCTTCACTTATGCCTGCTCGTTTATTTGAACTGCGATATAAATGTATTCAATTTCTGTCACATTGGTTATTGACCATCAATCAAATGTTAATTGGTTAATATGTCATATTAAGAATTTCTTTTATTTTTTACGGGCCTGTACTACATGTTTAAGAAATATTAGAACTGTACTTTTGTTTTTATTATAAATACTCCATATCACTGTTATGAGCCAAAATTAAAAAAGATATTGACACCCATTATAGAAATCATTTAACATATATAATATTAAAAACAATTCTGATATATTTTGGAGAAATAACACAAAGAAACAACTCGTCAATGATACGTTACATAATGCTGTTGACAAATTTGTGGCGTTCTTTGTCTTGAAGATTTAAGCCACCAGGTAAAGACAAATTAATTAAAAACCGATTAAAGTCACTGATTAAAAGAACATTTGACAAAACAGATTAAAACTGTGTATGTTAAAAGTTATTTGTTTGTTGATGGATGTTTAAGCATAAAGTCTCCGAGCGCAACTAACTGCATTTTGCATGCTGGCTTGGCTTTTTATAGTTTTGAATTCCCAATAGGTGCTATACAATAGTTGTTTACTATTATCGATCAGGTGATGTTTTCTCGGAAAATTAAGTATCGAATGATCGATGTTAATTTTGCGTAACATTAAGTACATCTATTTTTAAATGGATGCTAGGTTTTGTTGAAAAGCGCGGTTTTCAATGATTTATTTTTGTGAAGTTGACTTTTGTTAAAAGAGGGGTCAGATGGAATCCTCAACGGTAACAAAACCTGAAAGATCAGGAACCACAACAAAATTTATAAAATTCAAAACAGCGGCAATAGAAATCATGTAATAAAAAGTATATTTCAGGACTGCAATGAAATTTTAGAGTATCAAAACAAAATTAAAATTATCACCTTCGAAACTCTATTTCATAACTATGTTAAAAAGTATAATATTCATAGATACCTATATGTTAAAAAATTGAAAAAGTCGAAAGTCTAGTGAAAAGTGGTTATTATTTATTTATTGGTAATTTTGTACATTAATAATCTATTACTAATTTCGCGATTAAAAACTTAATTAATTGAATTTCGGTTTAATATTAAAATAAGACAGGGCTGTTTATGGTTTGTACAGAACTTTGAGGCTGAAAATAAAAAATATATTGACTTGTTTTGAGTTTATTAATTTAATTAACTATTTTTGACTTGAAAGAAATTAATTAATTAAAATCGAGGGAAAAGAAAGATTCGTTAACAAACGCATACTCTTAAATGCTGCAAAGTTGTTTGTTACTGTTGAAAAGAGAATTTCATTGATTTTACGTTATTGTTTGAATAAAACACTTCCTGTGATCTAGGAGTGACACTTGACCGTATGTTATCAATTTACAAAATATATTGAAAATATATCATTGTCCTCACAGAACCTCAGTTTTATTAGAAATTCATGTACCTTTTACAGGTACATCTAATGTTTTTAACACATTCCTAAAACCAAGATTAGAATATGCTAACTTACAATTTTTACCCAAAATATCGTGCCAAGAAAAGTTAAAATTTCAAAATGAAAACTGTTAAGTAGGTCTTTAGTCGGTAATTGGATAAAAAGAAAAAGCAAACTTAATTCCTCTTAAAGTCGATGTTTCAACAATTTTTATTGTCTTCAGGACTAATGAGATGATAAGTTATCAGTCATTAAAATCAGACATAATATTATCATTGTTATTTATCAGTTTAACATAAAATATATATATATATATATATATATATATATAATATATGATTTGCAGGAAACAACTACTCAGCGGGCAAATACCCCGACCTGCATTGAATTACACCTTACAAATCATTAAAGAATGGTAACCAATATCATTTGTCAACTCCCTGACCAGACATAGACCGGTTTCGAACTTATTAGTTCTCATCAGTATGCCATAGGTCATGGAGCAGACAAATGATAGTGGCCAACCTGCTAGTTTTATACAAACTATAGTAAATTGAGTAGTGGTGAGAGGTAAGTGAAACCTCTCAAATGGTCAATTGCTACTATACACCATAGATGTCTCTATGGGCGTATAGCGACTTGCGATTCTGCAAGTACCTGAGAGCGGCGACGTTTCAGTCCTAGGTGGACTTAACCTACTGTTATAATATATGATTTGCAGGAAACAACTACTCAGCGGGCAAATACCCCGACCTGCATTGAATTATACCTTACAAATCATTACAGAATGGTAACCAATATCATTTGTCAACTCCCTGACCAGACATAGACCGGTTTCGAACTTATTAGTTCTCATCAGTATGCCATAGGTCATGGAGCAGACAAATGATAGTGGCCAACCTGCTAGTTTTATACAAACTATAGTAAATTGAGTAGTGGTGAGAGGTAAGTGAAACCTCTCAAATGGTCAATTGCTACTATACACCATAGATGTCTCTATGTGCGTATAGCGACTTGCGATTCTGCAAGTACCTGAGAGCGGCGACCTTTCAGTCCTAGGTGGACTTAACCTACTGTTATAATATATGATTTGCAGGAAACAACTACTCAGCGGGCAAATACCCCGACCTGCATTGAATTATACCTTACAAATCATTACAGAATGGTAACCAATATCATTTGTCAACTCCCTGACCAGACATAGACCGGTTTCGAACTTATTAGTTCTCATCAGTATGCCATAGGTCATGGAGCAGACAAATGATAGTGGCCAACCTGCTAGTTTTATACAAACTATAGTAAATTGAGTAGTGGTGAGAGGTAAGTGAAACCTCTCAAATGGTCAATTGCTACTATACACCATAGATGTCTCTATGGGCGTATAGCGACTTGCGATTCTGCAAGTACCTGAGAGCGGCGACCTTTCAGTCCCAGGTGGACTTAACCTACTGTTATAATATATGATTTGCAGGAAACAACTACTCAGCGGGCAAATACCCCGACCTGCATTGAATTATACCTTACAAATCATTACAGAATGGTAACCAATATCATTTGTCAACTCCCTGACCAGACATAGACCGGTTTCGAACTTATTAGTTCTCATCAGTATGCCATAGGTAGATGCAAGTCGCTATACGCCCATAGAGACATCTATGGTGTATAGTAGCAATTGACCATTTGAGAGGTTTCACTTACCTCTCACCACTACTCAATTTACTATAGTTTGTATAAAACTAGCAGGTTGGCCACTATCATTTGTCTGCTCCATGACCTATGGCATACTGATGAGAACTAATAAGTTCGAAACCGGTCTATGTCTGGTCAGGGAGTTGACAAATGATATTGGTTACCATTCTGTAATGATTTGTAAGGTATAATTCAATGCAGGTCGGGGTATTTGCCCGCTGAGTAGTTGTTTCCTGCAAATCATATATTATAACAGTAGGTTAAGTCCACCTAGGACTGAAAGGTCGCCGCTCTCAGGTACTTGCAGAATCGCAAGTCGCTATACGCCCATAGAGACATCTATGGTGTATAGTAGCAATTGACCATTTGAGAGGTTTCACTTACCTCTCACCACTACTCAATTTACTATAGTTTGTATAAAACTAGCAGGTTGGCCACTATCATTTGTCTGCTCCATGACCTATGGCATACTGATGAGAACTAATAAGTTCGAAACCGGTCTATGTCTGGTCAGGGAGTTGACAAATGATATTGGTTACCATTCTGTAATGATTTGTAAGGTATAATTCAATGCAGGTCGGGGTATTTGCCCGCTGAGTAGTTGTTTCCTGCAAATCATATATTATAACAGTAGGTTAAGTCCACCTAGGACTGAAAGGTCGCCGCTCTCAGGTACTTGCAGAATCGCAAGTCGCTATACGCCCATAGAGACATCTATGGTGTATAGTAGCAATTGACCATTTGAGAGGTTTCACTTACCTCTCACCACTACTCAATAGATATATATATATATATATATATATATATATATATATATATATATATATATATATATATATATATATATCTAATAGAAATACTTAGTCTATGAATTTTTTCTCTAATATGTCATTATAGTCCAGTTGTCAGGGGAAAGCTGAATTCTTCCTCTTTAAAATGCAATTTTTTTTTCTCGTTTTTTATGAGTACAAATTGTCTTTATTATGTAGTGGCGGTCGAGAAATGCTTCATTTCCCTGTGTGACGCGCTTGAAATATTGAGCGAACTGTAATAATTTCTCATGCTAAGGGAAAAATTTATTAAAAAAAACTTAAGTATATACTATTTTTTTGTAAAATTTCCCGCTCTGTCACGTGGTGTTATCCAGTTTTTTTTATTATTGTTTTTAGAGATATTAGCAAAAAACTGAATTTTTCCGTTTCAGAGGTTTTTTTTTATAAGGGTTCGCGGGGGTAAATTTTGGTAAACTTTTTTGAGTCACTTTCTACTAACAAAAAACTACCCTTTCAATTCTAACTTTTCATCAAAATTGATCTCTGACAACTGGGCTATTAGTTTGGTTAATTGAAATATTTCAATTAGGTACATCATTTATGCACTGATTAACCAATAATTGTTATTGTATTTACTTTCTGTCCTGCATGATTAGGTGAGCTTTCGAAAGCTGTTAGAGAAAAAAACCTAACTTTTGGTGTATACCACTCCCTCTACGAATGGTACAATCCAATCTACCGATCCGACAAAGCATCCAATTTCTCTAATAAAGATTTTGTCTACAATAAGATCCTACCTGAAATGCGGGAACTTGTGGAAAATTACAAACCAGATGTTTTGTGGTCTGATGGAGACTGGGAGGCACCTGATACATATTGGAATTCCACTGAGTTTTTAGCTTGGCTATATAATGATAGTCCTGTAAAAGAGACTATAGTAGCTAATGACAGATGGGGCATCAATATTCCTTGCAAACATGGTGACTTCTATACCTGCAGTGACCGATATAATCCAGGTAAGATTTTTTTTAATAAGTCCTATAAATTACGAATATCCCACAACTAAAATTTAGACAATATGTCTATATTAGCATGTAGGATGACTCAAGACTACAATAACACGTTTTGTTAGCATTTTCAGCAATTAAAAGTAGTAATAAAAATTTCTCATATGGGTTTCAAACTGCATAAATATTTCTTATTATTCTGATTGTTTCTATTAAAAATCAATTTCCAAATCTGACAGTCTTTCTTAAATCATTACTTATTTTTATTTTTTTCTTATTTTATCGCCCGCCCTGGGCGCTTGCCCTCCTAAATCCAGTCCTGGATAAATACTTCATCTACAATAAACATAAACATTGAAAGACAGTGTCAATGTCTCCTATTATTATTTAACTCACAAACGTTGAAATTCCTATAGGGAAAACTAGACTCAAATTATGGGTGCTCTAATCAGATTTTGACATCAAAATACAGATTATACACGATGTTCGGAAGTTCGCTCCCCAGCGCCAGATGGTGGATTTTATAAGACAAAAAAAACCTTGCTAAAAAATTTACTGCTGCTTAACGGTTAAAAAATTGCACTGATCCTAACAAAAATTTAAATATGTGCAAAATAACAAATAATAATTATAAATGTAAAATCTAAATTGGAAGATACGAGTTTGTTCTTCAGATCTACCCAGAGCTAAAAATCGATTGGATTGAGATCAGGCAACCGAGGTGGCCAAGGTACTGGTTCATTGCCTCCAATCCGTCTATTTGGAAATTGTTTGTTTAATGTCTGTCGAACTTGTCAGGGAGAATAAGTAGGTGCTCCGTCCTTATGGAAAACAACATTTTGGCATTACAATTGCCAATTTCTTAAATGCTCCTTGTGGAGTGAAATGGGTCTCGTCAATCCATAACACTTTTGAAAAAAAATGCCAAACCTATTTTTGTTGTAGTATCCAATGACAGAAATTTAACCACTATTGATTGCCAGGATGCAGTCTAAATTAATAGTGATATGGGTACAGGTTAGACCAAAGTGATTAGGGGGATATTTTTCCTTTTATTTGGGTTTTCTGCCACGTTATTATCCTCTTCAAAATCAAATCACAGAGTCTACAAAATAATAGAATTATTGGAAAAAACCCTCTGCGCCTGTGACGTTTAGTCAAAGGAATAGCCAGAGGTTATTCTTTACAAATAATATAAATCGGAATAAACACAGAAATAGTGTATTTTGCTGACGTTTTGGAAAGTAGTCTCTTTCTGTTTTCAAAGAACTCTTATTTTTTGTGTATGTTAAATACACAGCTTTAAGATTAAGTTTATGTTATTTCCGTAGATACTTACTACTTATACAGAACTGATGATATTTTCTTTTAGATAATGTTGAGTTTGTTAAGTTCTTCCTTAAACATCTGTCTGGTCGATAGCCGAGTGGGTTAAGGCGCGAGGTGGCAATCGCGATTAATCACACGGACATCGCACCACCGGGTTCGAATCCTGGTGTAACTCCCTTCTGCACAAGCCCTGGTTTCTGGAATTGGGGGTTGCCTAATTTCTGTGGTGTTTATTTATTTATTATTACTTATTTAAACATTGGTAGCCAGGGTGTACAAATATCTACAGAACAATTCGATACGCATTTATCTTCGTTTAATATACTGATTCCTTAATTTTTCTTTTTTGTTATCTGCCTCTTTTGTTAAAATTTTTGCCGAGTCCCAGTTTATTCTATGTCCGTTTTTGCAAGCATGTTCACAAATGATTTCTGAATGTCATTCTTTCTAATGTAATTCTTGTGCTCACCCAACCTCACACTGAAAGGTCTGGATGACTCACCCGCATAACATTTATCACATTCACATGGAATAGAAAACCCAAATAAAAGTAAAGAATATTCATAAAATGCCAAAAATAACTTTCAGACAATGATTAGGGGAACAAGTCAATCATTTAATGCGATTTGAGTTCAATCATTTTGGAGCTTTCTCCCCATCTCAGTGGCCGATATCTTTTGATAATCTAGATATCCTATGGCGATCATTAATAGAAGAAAATACTAAGTGCAAGAGATAAAAGACATGTGGCTTTTATTTCTGTATTTTCATTTGCAAATTATGCCCATTTTTATATATTGTTATGTAAATGCATTTAAGTTGCAAATAATAAACTGCGCGTAGTTTCTTTCAGATTGCTTATTCACTGGATACCAAATTTTGGACACCCTCTATCATATAAAATGCATACTAATCTATTTGGATCATAAAGGCTGTACTAAATTTGCTACACTCATTTATTTCAGTTAATTGTTTCAGGTACACTACAGCCACATAAATGGGAGAATGCCATGACAATCGATAAAGAATCCTGGGGCTTTAGAAGAAATGCTAAGTTGTCAGATTACTACACTACAGCAGAATTAGTTTCTGAATTAGCATCTACTGTTAGTTGCGGAGGTAAATAGAGAAATATTCTTTAATTTAATTGAAAAATTGCTTATATTTAAAAGATATTTTAAAAGTTAATTTTGCAAATTTAATTTAAAAAAAATAACTTCTATTTAGATATTTAAATGTAGACTACACCAAATTAATTCTAATATTCAAAAATAATGTAACTTATACTGCGCTATATTTATAAAAAGAGGAGTTGAAAAAATAAAATTGTAAGGAAAATTGCGTGCAACCAATATATTTGCCCCTCAGACAAAATTTCGTAATAAAAATGTTCAGTGCCACTTCAGGCACTTTATGACAGGTTTCAAGGGCTTTTTTGTAGTATTTTTGAAGGGCTTCACATCTTTTATACTTCGTTCAATACATTTTTTATAGTTTTGGTGTTGCATCTAATCTTTTGCGCATCAATAGTAATTATTCTCAACTTACTGCATGTTCTTTATATGCTTTATGCAAGTAATTTTATTAAATTCTCGAATAAAACCTTAATTTTCAAAGGAAATCTTCTGATGAATGTGGGCCCCACCAAAGATGGCATTATTTCCCCAATATTCGAGGAACGTTTATTACAAATGGGAGAATGGTTATCTATAAATGGTGAGGCCATATATGATACTACGCCGTGGACAACCCAAAATGATACCTTAACGTGGGGTGTTTGGTATACTAGCAAAGGCTCCACAGTATATGCCATAGTTTTGCGCTGGACTTGGTATGACATACCTCTGGCTCTTACTGCACCGATATCGTTATTTAAAGATCCTAGCACAAATGTAACGATGCTTGGAAATGAAGATGATGGAAACTTGAAGGTATAATAAAATAGTAATAAATTTTTATCATCAATGATTTAGCATTTTAAATAGTTCTATATACATTTTTGCCAATAAATAAAAAAATTATGTATTCTTTTTCAGTGGAAGACTGCCAATGATGTTGTCTACATTACATTCCCTGACAAATCAATAGTGAAGAGTGAGTGGGCATGGGTTTTAAAAATACAACCTAGCAATTTTATTTAATGTGATTATAACAAAATAGAAAAAAAAAATGTATGCAGGTTGACTTGGAAGGAGAGGGAAGTATTCCGGGAGGTGATAGCATTAGTCACTGTAAGAAAAAAATTCATACAATTAAGGAGATAGTTGTTTCAATCTAAATATGTAAAACTATAGTGATAAAGATAAATTAATTTTTGTTTTTCAATACCTAGACGTTTTTATTTTCTTGACCGTAGTTGTCATATTAATTGATGGGTATATTCCTGGGATATATTGTTTCGGTTTTATTAACCACCGTCAAAAAAAAATCTAATTTAAATTAAACATATTTTATGTCTGTATATCCAGTATCATAATAAGACATCCTGGGGTTCCAGGGCACTTCCTCCCAAAGAAAAGTAAAAAGCAATAATTTAAATAAAATCAATAACTAATAAAAAATATGTTTTTTGTTCAAGCACCAAAAAACATGACTTTTATGACAAATTTCGTGAACTTAAACTATCAGTTGTCTCATACTTCATCTGAGTGGTATTTGAAGGAAAAATAGCATTTTAGCACGGTAACCTCATGTCACATCCTACTTGTGTGCAAGGCCAACCATATTTCTTACGATACCGAGACGCATAAAAATTGAACACACCAGAGCGTTGTCGGCACCTAGCTCGAAAATAAATACTTGCATACTCACTACTGCGTTGAGATACCTAACCTAAACAAAATTACTTAAAAAACATTGGTCGATATCGTCGTCACTATCTTCTAATGCATGCAAAATTCAATATCTGTTAATTTTCTCTTCATATTATGTTTCTTTTTTTTTGTGTCCGATGGACCCACCACTGCACTTTTATTTTCATCCATAATAACTTATTTCAAGAATATTTAAGGCGTGTAAACTGCTAAGCTCTAATTTTCATATAAACTAACCTAATCTAATACATATTGTAAATGAGAACCAATGGGACACATAAAAGCAATTCCAGGGAAGTACTGCTAAATTTAAATCCACCAAAAAATTGTAAACATAATCCATTTGCATTGATTTGATAAATCCAGCATACAAGGATTCTCATGGGGGCCTATTTCAAACAAGAAAACTAATGATTACAAGTATATACTATAGAGAACTGTTCGTATCTTAAAATCGGAAATGAAAAACCGCGCCCGAAAATATCAAGTATAATACTTTAGTTAGGTGTCGACGAAAATAAGAACACATAGATGCAGAACCGAATGAAATAAAACAATCTATAATTTGAAGCATACCAAACGCGCCTGAGAGTTGGTAGTACCTGACTAAAGTAAAGAGAAACGTGTACGTTAGGCGGCCACCAACATGTGGGGTAAAGTGATTTTTTTTATCTTGGCTGTTCTTGCCGGACTCGCTTCATTCATGAAGTACATAATTGACTCAAAAATGTCACTTTTTTCCATATAAAACAAGATGCTATTTTCCTCAAATGTCAAAAAAGGACATAACTCTTGTTTTGAGGAATTCTTTGATAAGTAATTTATTATAAAAAAGAAGGAGGTAATATTAAAATTGTTTCTGTACGCTGAATTTCTTGAACTTCCTGCTAGCTTGAATGGATTTTTAACCGAAGACCTACCAGAATGTTGGAAGATTATTACAATGACATAACGTGTGATTTCATCTTGACAATGCTCAACCACATCATACATCGCACGTACAAGCTATTTTTTTTAAACAAAACATATTGTGAAATAAGTGGTTAGGATATGGTAACCTTTAACTGGCCTGCCTGACTTGGACTATTTTCTTTGAAGGTTTATTTAAAACGTTTATAGTGGGGAGGTTATTCACATCCTGGATGACGTAGAGTACTGAACCGAATCATTAACAATGGTTATGCCAGAAATGGCGCTTAAAGCTGTGTAGAGTTTAAACCGAATAGTACGTCTTTGAGTCCTGATCGAAAATGGTCGGAGCCTCGACATAATTGTATTAAGGTTTTTGAGTCAAAATGTTGTAATACTTGTCATTACTAACTCCTTCAGTGATTTTGAGACACCCTGTATAGATCAGTTTTATTTAGTAAATAATGTTTTGACTACTACATCATACAACATAACTCGAATTCTACGATGGCCAGAAATTAAAAACAAAATACAGGAAAACTACATAAAAAAGTCTAGATCTGGAAAATATTTTCGAATATATGATGTGAACCAAGACAATTGTATAGGGCCAAAAGCCATTTTTTAAAATGGAATACTAAATCGATAAACAAAAATTTTGTGAACCACTGTTATGAAACCAAAGAAAATGCAAACAATATGAGGTTATACCGTTTACAAAATACGATGCAAACCAACGGTTTACTTCAATTTTAGCACCAAAAATTTATAACATCTTGCCTCACAACTAAATACAATTTTTTTATTAAAGAGTGTAACTATTTCGTACACTATTTTACTCTCTACATCTTCAACTCACTTTTCTCCTATTCTTGCTTACTTTAAATAATATTAATGTTAATTTTGTACATAATATTCATCGGTACTTCCAGTACATAATTATAAATCAAGAGTTTTCTTTAACATATTAACTGCATACGGGATATTGTATATGTCCCATACCGCACTTTCGTCTGGTGCGGCAGTTTTTTTAATAAAACTTCCCAGCAGGCGAAGGCGATAGTTTTCTTAAATCATATGTGAATGTATTTATAGCGATCAATTCAGGAAGGCTTTGTTAATTGTTTTCTAACAAAAATTTGACCGGGGCTTATTTGACCCATACCGCCAGGAAGAATAAAAATCGTCGATTTGTGCGCTACGGGGTAACCCCGTATCGTACAAACAAGTAATTTTTGCACTTATTTGTGATAATGGGTACTCCCCCAGCACACAGATGGAATTAAGAATAGGTTTCTTAGTACTTTCCTTTAGAAAAATAGCAATAATAAGTAAGGATTTGATTTTTGTGTTGTTTTTGATGGCATTTTGGTAAGCATTTAAACAAAAATTGTCTACAGGTCATATATATCTAATAACGTCTGTGGGGAAAGTTGCTCTCCGGACAAATATGACTCGTACTGCACCGGGGGGAAAGTTGTGTGATTGGCTGTCTCAGTGAACATGTTAAAAAATGACACTTGATCCTGTACAATCGTCTTGGTTCACCCTGTAGATTTAAAGATAATTTCCAGTTATAGGATTTTTATGTAGTTGTATTTTTTTTTAATTCTAACTATCGTAGAAATCAAGCTATCGAAGTTGTACGCACCAAGGATTCTCGTATATGCCTTTATAATTAGTATTGTTGTTTATTAAATAGGAAAGGAAGGAATTGATGTAATGTATTAACTTTAAATAAGTCATAGAGAAGTAAGATCAATATACAACATAACTTTTATAGCAATTTATTTTGTTGTTTTAATTCCATACAAATATGTAATTTATATTTGCATATTATAATCTTAATATTTTTAATATACAATTATATAGAATATCCAAAACAATAATTATTATCATTTCAGAGTTGTGAAACTTCATAAAGGTAGGCACCAAGCAGCTTCGTCTGCAACAAAAATGGTTTATGCTTCTTATTCATATTGAAACGATTTCAGTTAAATCGTAAACATAGTTTAATTATATTTGCCTTATAATTCTCAGGTATAGTATATCTACTGCCAATTGAAACATTTGCCAAGCACATCTATAATGGATTAACATGTAGATCATGTTTAAAATTCTTAATAGGTACCTCGACACACTAAAGACTATAATCAACGAGTAGGCACGGTCAGCTTATGACGATAATAATAATCAAAAATTACAGTGGTCTACTAACTCTACATCAGAGAATCAATTGTTTCCAAGATTCAGTGCGGTACATAGCGCCGTAATTTGCGGCATGTTTTTTTTTCTTATTTTTATATAGAGGACAACCTATTTTAAAAAACAGGTCGCAAGCTTTAGAATACACTACGCAAAAATTATAACAAAACCAGCAACAATATATCAATATATATAAATACAATGCAAATTACTATGAAGAAAAATATGCATTCAATGTGTAACAGGTTTTGTGTATTAATGTGGCAAATTGACCAGGTATCCAACATAAAACTGTAAATCGCTCTGAAAAAATTTGTATATGGTTTATAACTGAAAATGAAAACAATTAGCTTATTGTAAATAAAATCCAGATTCAGTAGAAAAAAGTTACAAGTCAAACGTTCGTCCATTTTCTTTTTATTTAAGAAATACAATTTTCGGGAAAA
Source organism: Leptura quadrifasciata (assembly GCA_963675555.1). Lineage (NCBI taxonomy): Eukaryota > Metazoa > Arthropoda > Insecta > Coleoptera > Cerambycidae > Leptura > Leptura quadrifasciata. The sequence goes on along the minus strand of OY776673.1, from coordinate 200,874,445 downwards.
TCACTAAATAAAAACCACCAAAATTGTATTTAGTAAAAAATAAAAAGGAAATGGATGAACGTTTAACTCTTTTCTACTAAATCTGCATTTTATTTACAATAAGCTGATTGTTTTCATTTTCAGTTATAAACCACACAATTTTCTTTAGAGCGATTTACATTTTATGTTGGATATCTGCTCAATTGGCATTTCATTCGTGCCCTTAAGATATTTAATAAAAAGTAGTGGTCCCAGAACGCTTCCTTGAGGAACACCCATCCAGATTTGAAGAGCATTTGATATTACATTATTAAATTTTGTACATTGAGATCTATTATTTAAGTAAGTTCTAAGCCATTAAAGAACAGATATGCCTATGCCATAATTCATAAGTTTTTCAATTAGAATATTCCTGTCAATTGTTTCAAATGCCCTTTTAAAATCTAGAAATACTGCAACAATATATTTGCTATTATCTATATCATTATTCCACTCTGTAAATGTTAACTGTAATGCAGTTTCACAGGAATGTTTCCGTCAAAAATTAGATAATATAATAATGTTATTATTGTTAAAGTAATCCACTAATTGGCGGTATGCAGCTAAATTCAGTAGCTTCTCCAGAGAGGGTGGTGTATTTTTATTGGTCGAAAATTGCAGGTTTGATTTCAATTTGATAATTTTGTAACAATTATGCTATTTTTAATTATTCAGGAAATTGACGAATATTATTTGCAATAAACGGAACTTGTTTAGGCTTAATCAAAGATTTTAGAGTTAATTTCGAATTATTACTACAAAATATTGGTACTTTTAAACTTTCGATTGTGTCACATTTTTTATATTTCTTATATCTCTTTCTTTTATCTTGATATGTATTTCCATATCATACCATGGCAAATTGTTATTCTTAACTTGAACATTTTGAATTCAAAATATTATGTTAACAATATCATCACATTTATTTATTATAATATCATAAATTTCATCAACATCACTAGAATTTAAGGGCCAATCTTGTTGAATTAGTTCTAAGCAAATATTGGTTATTTTAATCTCTCATTTCTTCTGACTATTCTTTTGATACTGTTATCATTTTGGGCACGGTATTTCATCACAACAGTAATTACTATAGAATGAAATTATGAATGGCAAGTTGCCTTGGTAACAGTGCAATAAAAACTGTTTAAAAAGATGCTTCTTCATCGTAGAAAAAATATTACATGAAAATTTTTAAGCTGCGTGCCATAAAGACTAACTTTTTACACTATACTAAAACTGTTAGAGGAGGCTAGTGATGACATTGATGGGCGCGTCAGACCGCTAAAAATATTTAAATTCACTGACAAAAAAACGAGATGTCTCTGTGTAGAGGAAATTTGTGTGTGAACATACCCCACTGGCGGAGAGTTTGCTTGGCATATCAAACGTTAGCGGTTCAATACCGACGTGCTAGTTTTTTTTAATTACAACATTCGTGTAATATCATTTTTAAACACTAGTGGCTTCAATGCAACCCTTCCCTTGCGTTCCCTGAGTATTCTATACACGCTTGTACGAAAACATCTATGAACAGGATATTGTGTTATAACTTGTCAATAAAATGTCAAAATTTGTACTGTTAAACAGCATGGAATATTAATAAAGAAATTATGTATAATTATTATTAATAATCCACAGTCGTGTCGATACAAATGTGAGTGCTAACCTATAAAATCACTTATCTGTCATGCGGCACGTGTAACACAGCGATTTTGCACTTGTAAACCTTACTTTAAATTATATCTCCTCCAAATTCAAACGCCAATAGGCTTTGTTGTACGTTCTGCTCTCGTGCACTATTACTCACCTCCTATAACAGTTTGAGTATAGATACATCAATAGCTATTACATATCTTGTTGCTATGTTAATATTTAACATTCCATGAGAATGAGGCATATTTAACTGCCAACTTTAGAACTGACTCGAGATAAATTACCAGATTATTCTGATAGGAATTATCAATTTTTACAAATAGTACAAGGTATTTTAATAGACTGGGGCTTCTTAAACATAATAAAATTGATAATGGAGTAGTTAAAATATAAATTGCGGCACATAGTTCAATATTGACAGGAATACTTGCATAAGAGAAATGATTACCTTAAGTCAAATGATTAGGAGGATAAGATTCAAAATTGTAATTTTAACACACATTTCAGAGACGTCATTATTTTTCATGTAAGATGCACAAATGGTTTTGTATCTAATGCATCGCTTTTTATATTTTATTTAAAAGTATATTTACCCATTACAAATGATATAATTTTAACTAATTCAGGTTTATTTTAATATTCCACCTCACAAATATACTTTTTGTATTCCCATTCTGGCAAAATTTAAAATTATATGCATCCCCTGATTAGTTTTTGCTAGAGTGTGACATTATACAGATGAAGTAATGTCAATTAAAATAAGTAAAGGATTGGGAAGATTACACTTGAATTATTTTTAATAACTATTATTTCTTTAACCACTCACTCCTCCGATATAATTCCTGATATCCACTTTCTCATTCTGAGAATGGGCCCCATCATCTCCAGCACCAACGGGCAAAAGTATGGTGTTTTTACCCGTAGCTTTTTGAAACGTCAGAGTAACGGGAATTGAGCCACCTTCTCTGGTGAGATCTGGTTCAACGTTGTACACATATTGCGTAGCCTTTATTGCTGCTCCATAGTGGGGATGCGATGGGTTCTCCGTCCACGGATGTCCCCCATCAGCCATAAATGCCTGTGAGTGTGGATACATGATTAGAAAATTTAATAAACAAATAAGTATGGGATCTTTATTTCAATCAGAATATAATAGGTAGAAAATATTCTATAAAACATAAATCGAGATTCAACAATAAAATAAATAATTTGAATGAACATTTTTTTTGGTTATATTCTCGTAAATTATCAATAAATTTGCACACAGCAATTTTAAACGTTTCGAGCATCAGTCATTTATACAGGGTGGACCATTAATAATAGGCCATACTACAGGGGTAGATTGTTTGGGCCAAAATATGAGGGTATCACTAAATAATATGCTTTAGCAAAATGTTGCCGTGGAAAAAGATACAGGGTGTCAAGTTTCAAATTATTTTTTTCGTTTTTTTTGCAATAACTCAGCAGCCTCTTGACTGATCTTCACTATATTTGCTAGAGGAACTTTTTTTTATTTTAAGAAGCCATAATTTATGTATTACAGAAGGACTTCGGACAATAGTCAATTGGTGCGTTCCAATAAAGTAGAGTGTTACCTAATTGCAGTAGTAAAAAAATGAGGGTGGAATCATCAACAATGGGTTATTTTTAGCCAAAAACTCACTAAATTTGCTAATTTAAAATAAACATAAATCATAATAAAACAAAAATTACTGTTGTATCTTGTGAACCAAATGTTTATGTTCTAAACTTAAAAATGCTAATTATCATGTGTGCGGAGTTTATTTGGTTTTTTGAGAATTTATAGCACCTTATGCGGACACCCATCCTTTTCCAGCAACTCTTGTATGATTATTGTCACAAGAGAATGTTATCCAATTTTAATAATTTTGGCCGTTATCAAAAGATTTTGTGTGATGAAAGTATGGACACCTAATTCAACTTCTTATGTTTGTAGTGTACGCAATATGAACCCCTGAAGTTGGTCGACTGACAGAATCAAAACCTGTGTTAAACCCCACACCATGAGCCACTTGTTGGTGCACGTTGTAGCGGCATTGGTAGGGTCATTAATCCTTACTGTTTGTTTCCAACAGGACATTAATTGTTTACACATGTTACATAATTTCAAGTTATGACTTTTTTAATTCCTCCCCAATTTCTTGTTGCTGGTCAGCTCAAGTAACATCCCTATATGTACCGAATTTTAAGGCATAAGCTACAAGTCACAAGCATTCAAGTTTGTGACAAGCAACTAAATCAAATTTATATCTTACCTTCATTTTATTAGGGCTTCCCCTTTGTTTCCATAGTTTTTCTAGATGATCAACAACATATTTTTCAGTCTGTTCTGGTTCTTGATTAGGCACAATTCTAATGGAAAACTTGCCAATAACCTTCCTCGGTATGACAGTTTTTTGACCAGGTTCACTAAAAGCTCCCTCTATGCCATGTATGGACAGAGAGGGATACCTCCAGCGGTGCATTAATATCTTTTCTTTTTCCTCATTATGCAAAAGACTCTTGCAACCTACATTTTCACGATATTCAGCTATGTCAAAATCAATTTTTTTATAAATTTCATTTTCTCCTTCTAGAAACGGAGCCACTTCATTGTACAAACCTGGAATAAGTATTTTGCCATCTTTGTCAACTAATGTGTTCAGTAGATAAATAAGATCCGTCATAGCTTCATGACTGAAATAAAAAAAAAAATGACTAAACTAATCTAAAAACTTTTTCAATAACTTGTACGAGATAAACATTTTTAACATTATACTCAAAATTATAAGAATGTTACTATATTAAGCATTAGTTCTATGTACTAGGCATTAGCTAATCTACTTTCTTCCCAAGTTTCTTCCATTATTAAAAAAAAAAGAAAACCTTGAATCCTTACACGGTTCCACCAAAGACCCCACTGTGCAAATCTTTGGAAGCACATTCTACTTCAACAAAGAAATAGCAAACCCCTCTCAATCCATAGGTAAGACACGGTTTATTTTTTCCAAGCCAATAATTATCAGAAATACAAACAAAATCAACCCCAGCTAGAAATTTATCTTTCTCAGCAAAAAGAAGTTCATCCAACCCTTCACTGCCACATTCTTCCATACCCTCGAAAACAAATCTAATGTTAACAGGCAAGTCAACACCTATTGTTTGATATCCTTCGATTGCATGAATCCAACATAAAACAGGGCCTTTATCGTCTGAAGAACCCCTGCCAAACAATTTACCATCTCTTTCAGTCAATATAAATGGTTCCGAGTCCCAGCCATCCTCTATATAGGCAGGTTGGACATCTAAATGGCCATAAACAAGTACCGTTTTCTTTTTTGTGTCATCGCCTAAACTTCCAAACAGTACTGGTGGTAAATTTATAGTACTTTTGTCAGGCAACTCTTGTACTCCAATGTCACGTAGCTCAGTTTGTGCTCCCAATTTTTTTAAACGAGCAGAAGTCCACTCTACCATCTTACAAACTTCATTACGCTTGTGTGTCCATGCTGATACGGACTGTATTGAGACAGCTTCTCGTAAATTTTCAATATATTTTTGTTTATTATCGTCTATGTGCCTACAAAAAAATATGTGTTGCAAATAAATCTAGACAATTAAAAATAAAGCAGACAGTTATCCCAGGTAGGTAATACTCTTTTATAATTTGCAGCAATATTTGTTAAATATTGCACACTTTATTACAAAAATTGTTTTACTTACTTAAACAGTCTTAAGAGTGGTTCAGGAAGACTCATTATTAACGTTTCCTCTGTACTGTACGTTTTAGATAGTTACAAATAGATAGTCACTTTATCAGAAACTAAACTTTTAAAATATCAATCTATTGTAGTAAATAGAAACGGAAATTTTCAATTAATCATTAACGTATTAATTGTCTAAATTAACGCGTTAGTGACTTGTGTTCCACCAAATTCTAAATTAATTTTTATTAGATTAATCCCATATCTTTATTGACTTTTGAATTAGTAAATACACAAATAACAGTTACAAATACAATAAACACAACATTTGTACTGTTTGTAGTCCATGACATGACCTATTGACCTAACTGCTAGATTCACGTTTCATGATTGGTTAAAAACTGGTAGTGAACGGTGAGTGAACTGGATGATGAAAGGAAATGAAATATTTTATAAGTTTCATAGAAAATCTAGAGGTGGTCACACTGTTTCATATGCTTTTTGAACTACTCGTAGTAGTTCATTTTCTAATGTTGCCAAGAAGTAATAAAAAAATTAAAAGCAACTTCAAATTTTCTTTTCTTTTTGTTGGAGCAATATTTTAAGGATAATATTTTTGCAACAGATCTTTTTAAACCATACAAGCACGTCACTTGTCGCTTGAGAGTGAAGTGCGTGACTGAATGGTCTAAAAATAAAAATAAACCGCAGATACGAAGCAGTCCTAAAAACGCTGTAATTAACAGAAATTGTGGTGGGCCAAAGAAAGCTTTTAGTATTTTCCATTGAAAACAAATATATACCGATTGCATACTACATATGTTAACGAATGTAAAACGTTTTGCCTCCGTGCCAGCTTTGAACAATGACGTGTATGATGATATGCAGCCGCAGCCATTCGTTACCGACCAAACCAGACAAACCACAGACGACAAACCCATATAACGAATGTTTTTATGGGATGCAGTGATGCAGACGGAAGTATAGTGAGTTAGTTAGTGGTTAGTGAGAATCGACCTTTAATTATGCAGGAAAAGCAAAATTTCATTAAAATTTTTGGGTTTCAATGTTTTTATTGCAATGGATTCCAGCAATACCAACATTACCAACCTCAAAATGCATGAACTATAAAAACAATGATGGCTGGTCGTTATCGTCGTGAAAAATTTCAATAATAATTTATTTTCCAATCCGACAATGGAAAATGGGATCGTACACGAAGAACTCGATGAAAATGAAATAGAAGAGAACGAAGAGACTAGTGCAAAAAGATGCAGACTACCTCGCAGGCAAACAGTGCAATCAAAAAAATTTTGTGCCAAAGAAGAAAGAAATGCATCTATAAAAAAAGTAAATAAACATGATTTGGAAAAATAACATTTGGCAAGCATTATTTTAATTTCTAGGTTTCTACAATACTGCAAAAATTGGAAACCGAGAGAACTCTAGAAGAAAACCAGGTCTTATTGGAATGCTCCGATGCAGTGGAAGAAGTTCAAGAAAGGTGGAGAAAAAGAGATGAAGCTAAAAGAAGGCTTGAGGAATTTGAGGATCCCCAAGAGGTATTGAATGAGAAGTGCCAAATGCTTGCTCAGGCTGTTGCTCAATCACAACATCTGGTTGTATACACAGGTGCGGGAATTAGCACATCTGCTCAAATTCCTGATTATCGTGGAGCCAATGGCATTTGGACCAGACTTCAGCAGGGAAAAGATATCGGGTATGTCAGTTTTTCTATAGAAATGGTAAAAAATGTGAACGAGTCGATTCCATCTCGTCGTGGTTATTAAAAACGTGTGATACATTTCATTCAACTTTCAATGAGGAAGATGCATGAATGTTTCCATAATATGTACTATATAAGTTGATAATATAATAAAAGAAACTGAATTTGCTAATTTACGTTGTTATTCTTAATCTTGTTATTAATTATTGGTAAATATGACGGACAATGATTTCATAACATTCCTAAAGTGTTAATCTATAACCACAGCAAAATTTCAACGTTTTAACAATAATGACGGGATATTACCAGCTACGAATGACGTCATTCGTTAGGGATAGAGCGTTTTAATGGTTCTAAATTCTCAGCTGAAATAAATATTTTTTTCACCCTCAATTAAAAACAAAAAAGAAAAAATACGAGGAAGCATATTTTTCTGTCGTCTATCTATCTGTGATATAAAAAAAATCATGCAACTTCCTCGTATGTAAAATTCTTACTCTATTGACACAATAGTAGTAGAAATGTTTAATTGGATCAATAACATGAGTGAGACATACAGCTAAAGAAAATGGTATATTGCTTGCAGTTCTAGAAGCCTTGTAGGATTCTTTGCCGAATAAGTTATAAAAATTTTCACTTGTTTTTGGCCTGGAGTATTTCTCCAATAGGACTTCTTCTGTTCCTTTTCCCATTTTTAGATCTTCTCCGTTATGTGCCCCTTAGATAAGCCAAAAAACTGTTCGGGTTCGAAACATGTCCCTTCAGCTCCTTCTTTTGCAAGGCTATCAACTGTCAGCCAATTCCTTCTATGCTCTCATGCCCGGGCACCCACATCAACATAACCTTGTTATTATTTGCCAGTTGCTTCAGGGATTGTCTACATTCCCAGGCATTTTATACCTACTTGAAGGCATAGAAACTTGGAGCCTTTAATGCTGCCTGGTTATCTGAAAGTGTTGTTACATGTTTACATCCACATAGGTTCAATAAATTGGAACGAGAATTTTCACTACTAATCACTAAATTACAATAATTGGTCCTTATAATAACACCCTAGTTATAACTTTCATCTACTATAGTCTCACTCTGTAATTCACAACTTGTTACTGTTCTTTATCTTACCTGATCGCTCATCTCAGAACTGTACTGAATTGAATTCGATGCGCTGGTTCCGCTTCTTATATATCCTTGGCGCTTATTCTCGATTCATCCAGTCTGTCATTCGAGACATTTCTAGCTTATCACTGATAATGGCGCCATCTTTGGCCAACTGGCGAACTACTGTTTTACTGATAGTTAATTAGGCATGCCTCCTTTCACTCTCCACAAGAGGGCGGCACATAACAGTATATAGGTCTTATTCCTTCGAATGTCTTTGTTTATGCATTCCTGGACACACAGATCTATAGCGTAAATTTCTGCCGGGAAAATGGTTGAGGTGTTTAGATAGCTACACACATACCTACCCCCTTCAGCAAGTCATAATATGTAATGTTGTCATTTTGACAAATGGACAAGAGATTACTAATATGCCACTTTTTGAAATAGTCATTATCTCTCACTCATGTGATTGTAGAACTGCATAAATATCTTATATTATAAAAGCGTATCTCAGATTGTCATTCCAGGGATATGAATATGGATTTAAAATTGATAAAATCGGTACTTAAATTTGGAAAATTGGGATCGATGTAAGAGCCGGCATAAGAAAAATTTGGTGTACTATGTGAATGCCCTATGAACTACCTTGTCCTTGGCTCACTAGCAAAGTGAGCAATAAACGATTTGCACTTGCTCAACACTTGCTGTTGTATTATTTATATTCTCTTAAAGTCAATATTGTTAATATTCAAATTATAAATAATATCACAGTATCTCTTTAAACTTTCATAAGATTAGAGTAAGAATTTAAAGTTCATTGGATAATACATGTCTACTACTCTATAGAAGTCTTAAGGACGTCCCAACAAAAAAGTTTTCTTACTATTATCTCGAAAATGTATACATATATTTTCATTAATGTTCTGTATACGTGGGAAAAATTTGAGTAACTGTTGCGGTACTAAATTTGTAAATATTAGCACCTATAATTCCCAATTTAACATACTAATGTAGGGGCGAGCGTAGGTGCGTCTTTACTATGTACATACTTTGATATGCGATGTAAAGCAACGTCAGGCGCAGTTAGTAGTTGGATGGGTGACCGTTCCAACGAAGACCGTGTCCTCGCCTCACACATCTTCCAGCGGCTTGTATATCAGGGTATGCGCGGAAGCTATACAACGAGGGTTGTATAGGGGATATACCCAAGGATGGTTAACTACAAAGGATAGCTTACCTACACCGATTTATTCCCCCAAGGTCACACGCGATTTGTCGGCTGTGACGCCGGCAAAGGGCTCCGTCTGCTTGCGGCTTGCACCAGCGGTCCTTTTTAAAATAGATATATTTTGTGGGGTGCTGTTTTATTTATTTATTTTTTTTTAGCTAAGTAGCTCTCCATATTTTATAAATAACATATAACAGTTATCATATATAAATGTATATATTATGTACAATGAATAACAATTTTTTTTATTTGTTTAAAAACTTATTTTTGAAACTAGTGAATAGTTATGTACAGGTACCTATGGAAAAAAGAATAAAACACATATATTTTTTAAAATAAAGATATAGTTTTAATACTGCATATAATAATAATAAAACTTTATTTCTATAGACTTGAATAGGTATTAGAATATATTCAGAAAAGGTAGATAAAATAAGTCAAATTCAATATGTATAATACAACTTATAAATACAAAACTTAATAAGTAATAAGGTTTTAGGAAGCATAAATACTTTAAAATAGGGAAAAGAAAATATCAAGATGAGCTGGCATCGATGAAAAGATTAGTACCTAAGTACTCATCAACTGAATAAAAGGAATATTTAAGTAAAAGTAAAATTTCACTTCTCTTTTAAATAGGTGAATTACATTTGTTATTTTTACAAGATGCTACAGCACATTGATATCCAGGCATCTTCGTTATTACTTTAAATTAAAAAATTAAAATGAAAAAAATACTTGTAAAATCTGTTGACATACTTACAAAAAAACAATTGGGTTAGAAATATAATTCACGAAGAAGTTCAAAATTCACAAATAGTTCACATAAACAAATACAAATAGAATTGAACGTATTCAAAAATATTTCCTGTTAATAAGTTGATAATAACCAAATTACAAAAAACACCTTCAAAACACACAAAAGGAGAAAGAAACCAAACACAAATATGGCGTATACCTAACCGTAGCCGTAGAGCCCATGGCGCAATCAATTACCGCCGCACCGAGAAATACACCGCTTAATACGTCACTAAAGGGCCAAACGGAGTGGGGAAATGGGCAACGTTACTCTTATGGAGATGAGCAATCCTTTATAGTTAACCATCCTTGGGATATACTATCCTTCGGAGGGGATGTAAAGCCGTCAGTCCCTTGTCTATTAAATGTTAGGCAAGTAAAAGATCCCTACTCTTCTTAAGGGGAGAGGTTCGGCAAAATTCCTGGTTGGGGGTAGCTCCTCTATAGGCGTCGGTGATAGGCCTCAGTAGCGGAAATAGGCCGACGTTAAATAAATGTATAAAAAAAACATACTAATGTCTTATAAATACCATATTCACTTACTTTCACTCACTTCATTTAATTACAATGATAATTTTCTTACAATCTGAGAACTATTGAAGAAGTAGAAAGGAATATTTTTCTCTAATAAAAATTACTGCAAGCGGTATTCGTTTTTCTGTAAAATATGTTGAAAATTTGTGACTTTCGGTCGCTCTCGGCTTGCCTCAGATAAGTTGGTGAGCAGGAGTTCACAGGACTTGGCAATGTTGCAATAACGTGGTAATATTTAAAATGCTGTCAACGCACAGTTTATGCCAATAAATGCGAGTTCTGTACAGATATTAAGAAAATATTGATTATCGTAAGAATAAAAGCTGATATTTATGTCAAATCTAACATTTTTTGTTCTTGAACACATTTTTTATACTTAGTCAAAAATTACAAATATATTCTTAATCTCACAAAATACGATTATGCACTCTAAACCAAGGCAACAACTCACGTTCTGATGAGTATAAAAACGAGACATTGCCAGATTGATCCAAGCGACGTAGTAAGTTTATTTCTGTGCTTATGCGCAGAGGGAGTGAAGCGAAAAAGTGCAGTGCTTATCAACAAGTTTTTATTATGAGCATGACAGTTTACATAGGGGAGATCATTTTGTAGGTTGAGAACGACTGCCTTTTGGGAACGTCCTTAAGTCACAATATGATTATTTTAAGATTCAATTTACAAATATTTTGTACCTTACGTGGAAGTCTAAAGCAACTGCAAGCTGGTCATCATTAATTTGTATGCATGTTAAGTGTGCTATTATCATCAAAAGGAAGATTTTCTATCAATTACTAAAATTAATGACTTAGAACTATTAAGTTCTAAAGAGCGGGGCGAGCGTAGGTGCGTCTTTACTATGTACATACTTTGACATGCGATGTAAAGCAACGTAAGGCGCTGTTAGTAGTTGGATGGGCGATCGTTCCAATGAAGACCGCGTCCTCGCCTCACACATCTTCTAGCGGCTTGTATATCAGTGTATGCGCGGAAGCTATACAACCTTAGGTGAGGGTTGTATAGGGGATATACCATCCTTCGGAAGGGTACTGCCGATAATCAATTTTACAAGTAAATAATTTCAGATGGCAGGCAGAAAAGGTATTATCTGAGTAATAATGATATCTGCATGCGAGATAAAAGAATTTACCACATAAATGGTGTAAAGAAATTAGCCTAGAATTGACCCTTGTGGAACTTCAAAGGTCGTTTCTGCTTTATGTGAATATTTATTATTATTCTCAGACAGCCTAGTTTGAGTGAATTTGTTTATTTGAAAAGAGCATAAAATTGTGAGTCAAAAACATATAGTATACCCAATGCCTAAACCCAGCCGTTTCAGAGAGATTTTAATCAATTATTAAATTAAAATGGAATCATATTTTTAGTTTATTTTATCTTAGCTATTTGAGTTTATGCAAAGTGTCTTCAATACAATTAATATGCATGTTACAGTGTTTAGTGTTATTTTTCGTTTTTGTGGCTATACAGTAACAAATGTACTACAAATTCTTGATATTACTTTATTACATGAGGGCGAGCGTGGGTGCGTCTTTACTATGTACATACTTCTATATGCGATGTAAAGCAATGTAAGGCACGGTTAGTAGTTGGATGGGTGACCGTTCCAACGAAAACCTCGTCCTCGCCTCACACATCTTCCAGCGGCTTGTATATCAGTGTATGCGCGGAAGCTATACAACGTTAGGCGAGGGTTGTATAGTGGATATACCATCCTTCGGAGGGGATGTAAAACCGTCGGTCCCTTGTCTATTAAATGTTAGGCAAGTAAAAGATCCCTACTCTTCTTAAGAGAAGAGGTTCGGCAACATTCCTGGTCATCTACAGGCGTCGGTGTTAGGCCTCAGTAGCGGAAATAGGCCGATGTTAAATAAATGTATGTATATATATATATATATATATATATATATATATAAAACTATCACATTCTCCATAAATAATAAACAAATTCAAAAAGTCTTCGTGGGTGTAATTTAAACGTCCTGGCATTTTTTGACATAAGAGCCATTACTGATTGTTTCTAATCGTGGCTAATTTGATAAAAATTTTAGTAACAATTGTTGAATTTGTAAGAAAATCACAAATATTTCAAAAAGTTATAACTTAAACCCCCACAATGCTTATATCAGAAAAAAGGAATTTAATTTTTCATAACTTGATATAAAAAAAAATCGGTCTGCGACAACTCGGACAAACTTTCCCCTTTAGGAGTAGAGCGAACTAATGTACCCTGGTCCTGGCATCGAATCTTTTCATTATAAAATCTCTATTTCTTCTCAACCAATCTTGTTGAAATTTAAAACATTTTGTTTTAACTCCTTGCCCCCACGACCTCCCTGCATTTCTTGGGTACAACCGGTCATGTTACCTTATGCTACTACTAAGTCAGTATTCATGTGTTAAATTTGATTAAAATTGTTAGATCTGTTTGGGGAAAAAAAATTATGAAATTATTTAAAATTCACTCCCACACAGCTTCCCTCCCGGTATTTTCTAAAAGCATCTGTTCATGTCATTTCATATCAGTACTAGGGGAGCATCCATGTACCAAATTTAATCAGAATCGTTAGAACCGTGTTAGAGAAAAGAATTATTTTCTATTTTTTTCCTGTTTTTAGGGGTTTACTTCCCCCCACATTTGAACTAGAATCGACTTTGCAATTTCGCCTCGAGGTGTGGCCGTCGTCTTGTACACACATGTAAAATTTTATCCAAATCAATCCAGTAGTTTGGGCTCTAGGTGCGACCGTAGACGACAGATAAGACATTTTTTTAAAACCAGGGGACTTGAAAACTTGTAAAAAACACTAATAATATTAACACATTTTGGTAGTTAATACTAAAAACGTTTATACACTATGGAGAATTTTATTGTATTCAAACACGATTTGATTTTATTGTGAACCGCTATTTGGTTTCAGTGTTTCTTATTTTATATATAATTTGTTTTTTTCAGCGACCACGACTTGAGCCTTGCAGAACCAACATTTACGCATATGGCACTGTCAGAACTGTACCGAAAAAATATTTTAAAATATGTGGTTTCTCAGAACTGTGATGGACTCCATTTAAGATCAGGTCTGCCGAAAACTGCACTATCCGAATTACATGGTGACATGTACATAGAGGTGTGCAAAAATTGTAAGCCACATAAAGAATACTGGCGGCTGTTTGACGTAACAGAAAATACTGCAAGATATTCACACAAAACATCGCGACGTTGTTATGCGTGTAACGAACCGCTTGTAGATTCAATTGTTCATTTTGGTGAACGGGGCAGCTTACAGTGGCCGTTGAACTGGTCAGGTGCCTGCAAGAATGCAAAAAAAGCAACTACGATTTTGTGTTTAGGGTCCAGTTTAAAGGTTTTAAAGAAATACCCATGGCTCTGGCAGATGGACAAACCTGCTCGAAAGCGACCAAATTTGTATATTGTGAATCTACAATGGACACCAAAAGATGACGTTGCTAGTGTAAAAGTAAATGGCAAGTGTGATCAAATTATGCAGAAGATAATGGATCTGCTGGGGATCAAGGTCCCTGAATATAACAAATTGAAAGATCCTATATATGCCCATGCCACAGAGTTGCACAAGTTCGAGCTGCATACGACCAGTCAGCCGTTCTTGAAGAATGAGTTTAAGGAGGAGAAAACGGAAGGAAATTATGATGAAGTACAAAATGAATTTAATAATAAAGACTGTACAATAAATAATAATTCTGATCTCAATAGGAGTCCAATAAAGAGGTTAACTTCAGAAAACTGTGATAATAGCAATAAGGGTGTAAGGCAGTGTCTTCCGATAAAGAAAACTAATTCTACGTCAAACATGTTCTCGATAGATAACCTGTTGCAACCTGATAGTGTTCATCACCCTGTAACCAAGTACACGATACCTCAAGTAAATACACCAAACTATTTTAATAGCATTTTGAGGCCGGAACTCTCACTTTTTGGTTACAATTTGCTTCACCAGCAAATGTTAGGTGCCTATTCAGATTTTTTTTTATACCCATATCAAACTAGTTTCTTATATCCAGGTCTACATAGTATTATAACTCCAATGCCTACATATAAAGAAGAAGTTCTAATGCCTAAGCAAGAAATCATAGAAAAAGTTGAACCTTCGTGTAAATTTTGTGATAAACAATATAATTCCGAATCGTGTTTATTTTATTTGAAAACAGAACCAGTATTTATCAATCAACAGTTTAGGTATAGTAAGGTAGAACAAAAAGATAAGGCTAATATTTGTGTGTGTTGTGATTATTCCACAGACGAGGATGATTTGAATTACGTTAACAGTTTAAATGATAAGGAGATTAATAGTGTTCAAGATGTTCAAATCAAGAGTAAAATACAAGCGGGTTGGTTTGGAAAAGGTTACAAAAAATGTCGACGCCCAAAGAGGAAATCTGTATGAACAAATTTTAACTTTTATTGCAGTATTATGATTTTAATTTTTTTTTTTACTTTTAGCCCTACGACTGTCCACTATAATTAAATTTTATATTTATTACTGTGTTTTTTATGTATAAACATTAAATAAATGATGTGTTATAAGTTGATTTTGGCTCATTTTGATTTTTAACTCTTGTTAAAAGGTACCCGTGGTACTGAAACTGGTTAATTGGTATATATTGAATTAATTGAAAAAATTTGTATACAGTGTGGCACACTTAAGATGAAAACACCCCAGATTTAATTTATTTCAAGAATGATTGAAAAATTTTACAGATTACATTACCGAAAAGTTCAGATAAATAACTTCATTAATCTGAGAAACTGCACTGTTTATAGAGGAGTCATTTGCACGAAATACAATACATTAGTAAATAGGAATTTAAAATAACAAAAAGGGATTAAAATATACAAGCAATAAAAACAATAAAAGTGGTAAATTAAAATTACACACTTAAAGCATAAATGTTACAAAATGAATAAAAATCATATATATTATAGAGCCTGGCACTAATCAAAAATTTCCTTAGCTCATGAAGTAATTTCTTCCGGGTCTTGCCGTGGTCGTCGAACTTGACTTGACGTTTCGCTGATCATCCTGTCAGATTCTAAAGACTGAGTCTTTAGAATCCTTCTGAAGAAGCTGACATGATCAGCGAAATGTCAAGTCAAGTTCGAGGACCACCTTCTTCAGAAGGATTCTAAAGACTCTTTAGTCTTTAGAATCTGACAGGATGATCAGCAAAACGTCAAGTCAAGTTCGACGATCATGGCAAGACCCAAGAAATTACTTCATTAGACAACGGCCATGAAAACTTGCATTCTACTATTCCTTAGCTCATGTTTAAATTTTTTTATGCTGGGCACTTTCATATTTATTGGCAGGGCATTATACAACTTTAAACCATTTAAGTTTTTTTAAGTCTTTCGTATGGATAAATCAGATTTTCCTTAAGCCTTGTGTCGTGATCGTGCAGTGCACATCACTGGAAGTTTGGAAATCGCTTAAATGTTGTTTTATATAGCACAAATTTTCATAAATTATTAGGGGAAAACTATCATTATATTTAATTGGTTAAATAGTGGCTTACAAGAGTCACGGTGGCTTTTCTTCATTATTCCTCGAATCGCTACTTTTTGTAGAATTAGGATCCTTTGGATGTGAATGTTTGCTGCATTTCCCCAGGTTAATATTCCATATCTCATTGCAGAGTGTAATATGGCATGATAACAAGTGATTGCTACTTCAGAATTTTATTGTATTATTTGTAGAATAATGTATAGAAATTTTTGAACAATAATAATACCAGTGTTTTCTTTAGTTGTATGCCAATTTTAAACTAAAACTCCAGTCATGCTAAATAAGAATTAGCAATAAAATAATAAAACTGTATACAGATATACAGGATGTCCAAAATTTAAACGGGCATAGTGAAATGGGAAATAGGGCACACTTTGTTGAGTTAAAAACACCCCACACTTACCTTGAAAGTGAAGGTTTTCGATTTTTATGGTTATGGTTTTATGATTCTTGATCAATTATTTATACCGCCATATTTTCGAAAATTTGGTACAAATGTTACACTTTTTAGTTCAATCAAATGCATAATTTATTTGGGAAAAATTCCAGGACAGGACTCGATTTTTTTTAAATGTCGCTCTCAGTGCCCCGAACAACACCCTGTATATCATTTATTGAAAAAAATATAAAGTGTGTAGAATAATGGCATATTTGATAGTTAAAAAAATTCATAACGCGTATATTAGGAATAGAAAGGATGAAAAATAGATAACAAAATTAACTAAAGCTACGATAGATTTTCAAAATAAACATTTGCATCAATGCATGTTTGGGAAAGTTTTAATGTTTTTACTGATCTATTAATCATTTGTGGGTTATTTTTAATTCCATCAAATACATTTTTTTTTCTGTTTTTAACTGTTTCCATATGTCGATTACTTCATTGCACACCTCTGACTTTAGGTGGCTCCATAAAAATATTCTAGGGGCCAAATGTGACCAGTTTGACACTGCCAAGAACAGTATGATTTTGTTCCAAAAAAATCCACCAAACTAAATTTGTTAAGCTACATAAACTTTTCATTAACTGCCTTCGAAAGCATTGGGCAAAGTAAGTAAGTAGGTTTGGTCGATAGCCGAGTGAGTTAAGGCGCGAGGTGGCAATCGCGATTAATCACACGGACATCGCACCACCCGGTTCGAATCCTGGCTCCGGCACTGGCACTGTCGGAGGAAATGGTTGTATGTTCGCGTTTTTTCAATTTGTAACCCCCTTCCGCACAAGCCCTGGCTTCTGGAATCGGGGGTTGTCTAATTTCTGTGGTGTTTATTTATTATTATAAATCCATGAACTGCTACTATAAATATATGCAAGCTGGTGGATGTCAGGGAGACCTTGTTAAAATAGACGTGTACGCACCTTCAAGGTCAAACAGAGATTCTTCATTTAAACAGCTTTAGGTCAGAAGAGATTCAGGTTGTTTCAGGAGTTCCTCTGGGTTCTCACTTGGTGCCTTTGCCTTTTCTTTTATTTAGACGCATCTGCTCTTCTAAATCACTTCGTCTTGATGATCTTAAAGTTTATGACACTATCAATAATGCTAATGATTGTACCATCATACAAGCCGACCTTGACAATCTAGTGCTTAAGTACAAGAAAATTGATATGAGTTTAATTCTGAAGAATATAAATTATTTTTAGTTGCTGTAAATAAAAACAGATTTTGCATGGAGTCAGTGCCGGCTTTAGCACCCGGCGGTAAAATCTGAAAGGTTGCATACATTGTAGTAAATTATATTTTTTAATTCCTTTAAGAAATTTAAAGGAGTAAAGGAAGTCTTAATATGCACAATGCTTGAACATTGGGGAAGAATTATTTTTAATTATAGCACACAAACATGATTATTATTTACTACACTTTACACTATCGTAATTGTCAAATTGGGAAAGAGCCCATAGATAAATAGATTCTACTGAAGATTAGGGGTACCCAAGATGAAAATTTCACAAATATTTTCTCCTGAGAGTTCAGTTACAGAAAGTGTGTGCTAGGCAACCAGTTACTTTCTTCAAATAACCATAAAAGGGCTTAATGTGGCATGTATGATGAGTCCTGTACACGGTAGTGTTCAAAGTAAATTTTTTGTTTCACGATTTAGTGGAGCAGATCTGGAAGGAAACCAGACTCAAATAACGAAACGTCCGTTTTTTTTTTTGGTAATAAATAACGTTGGGTCCCCCCAATATTCCGACATGTTTGTACTGAGGAAGTCAAAGGGGGGGAGGGGGAAATGACATTTAAATGTATGGGAAAATGGTTCTTCGAAGATAACTCGCGGCTTTTGATCTGACGAAAAAAATCTTCAGACCAAAAATGAAGAGCTCACGAAAATAAGCAAATTTTGTTCCCAACCTCATCGACGTCAGACTATTGATTCGCGAGATATCTAGAATCCCACGGTGCAAAAATTAAAAAATTTAAATTCATTTTTTTTCATGGAGTGGAGGCTCCAATTTTTATTTAGTAGAAGGGTATTGGCGGATATTCTGTTGGGCCAGAGGCTGGGGGCGGTGGAATAATTAGGAGGGGAGGGAGAGGGGGAAAACGAAAATCACATACTGATAACTCCCCGAGGGGGTGAAATTGACCTATCGCGATCAGACCGACGTACATTTTTTTACGTTTTTTCAAACAGTTTCTTTGCCGTCTTCTAGCTCCCTTGCTAATCATTTTATCGCGTTCCGACTGGGTGTTAATTTCCACCCATAAAAAAGTTATCAAGTGGCCAAAAGGATTCTTCCAAAAAAAACTGTTTGGAAAAAAACGTGCAATTTTTATTTCACACATCAAGCATTTGTTTGCGAAAAAAATCATTTTATGTAAGCACTATCTTATTGCACATACAAAAATGTATGTCGGTCTGACCGCGATAAGCCAATTATCAGCATGCCAAATATTTTTGTTCTCCCCCTCTCCCACCCCTCCTAATCATCTCACCGTCCCCGGCTCAACAAAGTATCTGCTAATACTCTTCTATTTAAAAAAAAATGAGTCCATCAACTCCACTACTTTAGGATAAAAAATGAATTCGATTTTTTTAATTCTTGCACCTTGGATTCGCATCTCACAAATCAATGGTCTGGCGTTGATGAGATTGGGAACAAAATTTGCTTATTTTCACGAGCTCTTCATTTTTGGTCTGAAGATTTTTTTCGTCAGATCAAAATCCGCCGAGTTATCATTGAAAAACCATTTTCCCATACATTTAACATGTCATTTCCCCCTCCCCCCTATGACTTCCTCAGCATAAATGTGTCGGAATGTTGGGGGGGTCCAACTTTACTTATTGGCAACAGAAAAAATTACAATCCGATGTTTCCTTATTCCAAAGCCAGATCTGCTCTATTAATTATAATTATTGAATAACCTATTAAAATTAGACTTTTTTGCGTCTCGTAACTTCATAATAAAATCAACCATTTTTGAGTAAATTGTAAAAAGAATCGCATTATTCGATGCTTTTAATTTTCTCTCAATGTAAAGAAAAGGTTTACATTCCTATTTTTATTTTACCAAACTAATTCTTAAACCTAAATTACTTTTGAAATGGATAGTAATCCAATCCAGTATTATACTTAAATTTAGGTTTGTCTAATTTGCGGGCTTCCGCAATGAGATCCTGGACATTCTTGCGATAAGGAGCTGGTTGCAGCTCTTCATGTAGGGTGCATTCAAAAGTTTCATCTTCTCTTTTTTTATATATTCGTCTTCTGACAATATCTATATCTCTGTGAAATTCATCTAATAAGACTTCAATAGAACTCGGCGGTACATTGAACTCATATAAAAAGTAACTATAAAATTTAGGGATTAATAAATATATAATTCTTAATTCGGCTAGCATTTTACCTGGCTTTATTGTAAACTACGCCGTGTACGCTTGTTTTATAAGGCATTTCTCTTGTACCTAAATTTTCAATTTTTCGTATAAGACCGCCTTTATCAAATATGGCATCTGCTGATCTCCTTAGTACAGTTTTCAATTCAGGCTACAAAAAAATGAGGTAATCAAAATAAATTAAACAAAATATTAAGTCACCTTTGATAAACTCCTTAACAAAAGTAATAATTCATACGTAACCATTTCAGTGCAATTTCAAAATTATATTTCTTACTTAAATCTATGGTTATGTTTCAAATAAAATAACTAATCGCATTCACATAGAGATTTTTCTTTCTCAAAGTTGAAACCCGAGTGGCAATAGCCGATTTATAGTGATCAAATACATACATGTACGATGATGTCACGAAAATGAATTCCACAAAAACAACTTCTCTATGACTTGACACCCTCTTTACTTTGTCGACGTACGTTGAGATGTTAACAATTGCAATGTACAATGGAGAACAATCCAAGCCAGTTCCTGATATACCCAATATGATACAAATTGAGAATGACATTAAACAGCTATTTAAAAATTATATTATAACTTTTAAATTTCCCGATTTCTGAGCGTTTCCCAATCTCTTATTCGTAGAAATGAGCCAAATTGATAAAAAGAACGAGGAACAATCCAAGCCAGTTCCTAATATATCCAATAGATGACGCCATGCGTTCTCGGTTTAATGTTATTCTCAACTTGTATCATATATAACCTTTAAATAGTTAAAAATTCCCGATTTCCGAAAGTTTCCCAATCTCTTATTCGTAGAAATGACTGAAATGAGCCAAATTGATAAAAAGGATTACGGTAGTTGGTAACTTTGTTTATACAAAGACATATTTTTTCGTATTGACATTGACGGACAAACAAACCGAGTACACCTGGCGCACTCTGGTGGATAAAATAAAAGAGAATGAAAAGAGAATGTTCCCCATTGTAAATTGCATTGGTACTCTTAACCAAAAAAAATCTCTGAGCGCTTATATTACAAGTAAACATACTGCTGGCAATGAAACAAATATATCATCCTATACTATGGTTTATTCGTCACCATCAGACTCAGATATTTGTTAACAAAAATTATGATTAAGAAATTTATAATTGCAATAAATCACCAACTCATCTGTTTGATTTTTATCTAATATTAGTACACACTGAGATTAAAGCAGAAATAATTATTATGAGATTTTGGGAAGTTATAAATGTTACGTTCGTATTATTAATATTTAAAATTAATTTCTATTCGAAAAAACTTTTTTAAAAGATTTATGGTTCGAGCATATTCGGCATTATTTGAAACTACCGACCATATGTAACTCGTTCAGAGCCAACCTAATAAGGCTACAGTCAGACTGAAGACTCAATTCAATTCAACACAACTTTATTAAAATTAATGAGTATATAACATGTATAAGCAACAATTGTATAAAAACGAACAAAAACTTAACCTAAACTCCTTTTAACATTGTAAATAAAAATAGGTGATTTGATACAAAAATGCTTAAAAAAGAAAGCTTAACATTAACAAGAACAAGAACACTAACTTTGGCTTTCGCCGTTTGTGCGCACTTCACTTTATTTTTAAATTTTGATTCTGACGCTGGCACCACAACTTGAACAAGGCGCCATCCGCGAATTACTCCAACGTCGGGTCGCGCAAGGCTGGCTTAAACTGTGATTCTAAAAATTTGGATTGTTCTGATATAAAAAATTTTGAATCTGTTACAAGATTAATGAAGGAAGAATGAATTTACAGACAAAAATGTACAAACAGAATCGAAGGAACAGCAAACGCGATACAAAAATACACAAAAAACAAAAGAAGAGGGGGACAGGAAAGAATTAAAGTCGACGAAAGGTATGAAGTATCAGTGAAAGGTGGATAGTAGCAGGGAAGGTATAGTAGGTGAAAGTTTGGCTAGAGTGGCTGCCGGAAGATTGGCAACGTCTGGTAAGGTAAGGGGTGTTTAATCCGAAATGGGGCATTATGCTATCTAATTTGTGTAATGTGTCTTGTTAGCGGACTATCGCCCAGTTTGAATGAATAGAAGTTTTGAGAAATGTGCTGGACGTAGTCGGCTATCGGGGTTATGTCGTTGCAGCGTTCGTAGAGGTCTCTGAGGGAGGTGTATCTTCCAAAATTTGATATGAGGTGCATATATTTGTGTTCTAGCACTTTTAGTTTTTTCATTGTCTTGGCCGATATGCTGCACCACACCGGCGCCGCGTATGTGATGGACGGCCTGACCACCATCGTGTACAACAATTTCTTATTTTGTATGTTTAGTCTGCTACCCCTGACCATATATGAGACTGAAGACTGAAGCCACCGACTTCCATCGACTTTCATCAATCAACCACAGACTATCCAAGGATTACAATCCTTGCAGACTATCAACCATCAAAAACATATACTGGGTCACACTGCACCTACCATCGTAGACCATAAACTACTGTTATCAATGACAGTAAGTACTTTCTTAACCTTAAAACTAAAGGTTTTACATTGCTCTAACACGTTACGATCACGTTCGCAGTCCAAACATAACCTATAATGCATATAGACCATTCCAGAACACGTGACTTTGACAGATCCGCCATTTTGCCTGGGTGGCACACAAAGCGATTATTTTCCGTGTGTTTACGTTCGTTTTTGGTGCTATGGATTGAGTTTATTGTGATTTATTGCAACTTTTTTCGCCAAGATGTCTCGAAGTGAATATTATGTAACCTTTAGAGGTGATATTAAGTGCAGATATGATAAAAAAATTGAGATTATTGACAATATTAACCACTATGCAATCCCTCCTGAAGAGAGCAGGCTTGAAGTTTATAATATTATCACGATGGACTTCGTGAATTATTTGATACTAACTCATAGTTATTATACTGGTCAACAATTTAACCCTTATAAAAGCTTGCAAGCCTACAAGCTTTACGAATCTGGCTCTGTTCAAGGAATTTTGGCAAAACAAATCAGTGATGAGGCATTTGTTATCATTGGGAAGGTAAGAAATCAAAGTTATTGCGTAATTTTACATTAAAATTAGATTCTATATGTTAATGTATATAATTGTGATATGCTACAGAGATTTTAAACTTGATTAACATTTTTAAAATTTTTGTTGTAGGTTAAACACTCTCAACGAAAGAGGTAAAAGTTACTTCAAGCTTGTTTGGATTATTATTTTAAAGAACACCAGTATTTCCATTGCTCACTGTACATATACCAGATGTACATGTTTATCAGAAGTATGCAGTCATATAGCGATTCTGTTTTACCTGCATCATCGTCCACATACCATCGAAGACGGTGGTCCTGGCCCAGCGTCTACTAACTTTCCGTTTGGCCAGTATCTTCCATAAAAAATGTAGAAATGTTGCGAATACGGAATATGGATTGGCCAAAAAAGTAGAAACATGGAACATCCTACTTTTGATAGATAAAAATGAACTTATGCCTATTTGTGTCCGTATCTAATTTATGGTCTTTTTTTGGCTTGACTGAACCTGAACTTGGATATTTTAAAATAATAAAGTGAATATTAAATAACATTTGTTTTACTGTGAATAAAAAATATATATTACTGATGTGCAATATATTGAAATAAATAGGTATATATAATTAAAATTGTTTATTATTAATAAACACAGGTACAAAGATAATTCATTATTTATATTATTTGGTATTTGAGAAGGCACATGTTTATGATTGCACTACGTACCACGACAATTTTATCCTATGCACTCAACTTCCTCATTTTGACAACATGCTTATGGGTATTGTTTCATGAAAAATCTTTTTTTTGAGCAAACCTACAACTCTTTCTACATGAACCCGTACAGTTGCAATATTTCGTGTGTTTTCCAAATCTATAGGATACAACTGAGTTTGGCCTTTTGTAAAGGTAAGTATTTGTAGTTTTATCCTCTAAAGCAGCTAGTTTTCCTAAAATCACACACGCCATTTAATTCTAACCTTATAAAACCTAGAAGAAGTTTTTGTACAAAATTAAGTACTTACCAGTTATAAAATGATTTGAACAAATACGACTGTGTTTTAGGTGGCTTTTACTTAGTGGCCCCCGTCACAAAGCCTTAACCCGAGCATTTCTTCTTTCTACAGACAATGCATTAAGATGATCCCCCTATTGGTTAAAATAGCGTGAAATCGGAAAATTGATGCATTATCTCTTTCAGCACGCGTTGAACATTTAACAGCAATACAAAATGTGGCATTTTCTATCAATTAGACCAGGATTAAACAATTTAATGATGAAATACTCGCAATGTTTACATACGCAAATAGTTTTGTATGCCACCCAGCAAATATGGCCGAACTGTCAATGACGTAATTCTGGAATAGTCAATAGACCATTCCAGAACACGTGACTTTGACAGATCCGCCATTTTGCCTGGGTGGCACACAAAGCGATTATTATCCGTGTGTTTACATTCGTTTTTGGTGCTGTGTGCTGTGTATTTGGTTTATTGTGATTTTTTGCAAATTTTTTCACCAAGATGTCTCGAAGTGAATATTATGTAACCCTTAGAGGTGACGTTAAGTGCAGATATGTTAAAAAAATTGAGATTATTGACAATGTTTACCCCTATGTAATTCTTCCTGAAGAGAGCAGGCTTGAAATTTATAATATTACCATGATGGACTACGTGAATTATTTAATACTAACTCATATTTATTATACTGGTCAACATTTTTAGCCTCATAAAAGCTTGCAAGCCTACAGGCTTTACGAATCTGGCTCTGTTCAAGGAATTTTGGCAAAGCAAATCAGCGATGAGACATTTGTTGTCATTAGGAAGGTAAGAAATCAATGTTAATGCGTAATTTTACATTACAATTAGATTCTATATATTCTACCTGCATGATCGTCCAAATACCATCGAAGACAGTCCAGCGTCCACTGACTTTTCGTTTGGCCAGTACCTTCCATGAAAAATGTAGAAATGTTGCGAATACGGGATATGGATTGGCCAAAAAAGTAGAAACAAGAGGTTTGACTCAGGAACGTCCTCCTTTTGATAGATAAAAATGAACTTACGCCTATTTATGTCCGTATCTAATTTATAGTCTTTTTTTGGCTTGGCTGAACCTGAACTTGGATATTTTAAGAGAATAAAGTGAATATTAAATAACATTTGTTTTACAGTGAATAAAAAATATATATTACTGATGTGCAATATATTGAAATAAATAGGATATAATTAAAATTGTTTTTTATTAATAAACACAGGTACATAGATAATCCATTATTTATATTATTTGGTATTTGAGAAGGCACATGCACTACATACCACGACAATTTTATCCAATGCACTCAATTTCCTAAATTTTGACATGCTTATGGGTATTGTTTCATGAAAAATCTTAATTTTTTTTTTGAGCAAACCTACAACTCTTTCCATATAAACTCGTACAGTTGCAATATTTCGTGTGTTTTTCAAATCTATAGGATACAACTGAGTTTGGCCTTTTGTAACGGCGGGTATTTGTATTTTTATCCTCTAAAGCAGCTAGTTTTCCTAAAATTACACACATCATTTAAGTCTAACCTTATAAAACCTAGAAGGAGTTTTTGTACAAAAATTAAGTACTTACCAGTTATAAAATGTTTTGAACAAATACGACCGTGTTTTTCCAGTGTGCATCGAGAGGTGACCGAGTGCAGACGTACCGAGCCAAGAAAGTGCACAGTGAAGTGGCAGCCCCACAGTTAGTGTCGTCGTCGACAGTTCTAAGAAGAGGAAGTACACACGTCTTTTTCAAGACGGTGTACTAAAAAGATAAATAAAGTCTCCCTCCCTTGGAGACACCATTTTTACTGTTACTAACCATAACTTTTCCCAATAATATTATAGGTATTCCCTTGCAGGACACCCACAGCGACGTTACCGTGGAGGACGGTAGTATGGATTACAGTGAAGACGAAACGTCCCAGAGCGGTAGCTCCCGAGGGGATACCCCAACCCCAAGGGATGACAGAAGGGACGATAAAGAGACGATAAAACGTCTCACAGAGGAAAACAAAACCCTCAGAAAGAAAATAGAGGAGCTCACCGAGAGGTTGGAGCTAATGCAGAGGGAGCAAAAGTCCCAGCACGAAGAACTTCTGCGTGCGATTCGAGGAGAATCGCAAACGCGGAAGCGGAAAAACCCACCCGCCACTAATACGGACTCCGACGAAGAGGCCCCTAAGGCGGCAAAGACGGTGGCTGAAGAGCCCCTCAAGTGCCTCCCAGAGTCATCCAGACGAAGCAGATCGGGATCTAGAGCTCCCCAGCAGGAGGCTAACGTCCCCAGACAAAACGCCAGGACAGAGGAGACTGAGGCCCCTCAAACAAAAACAAGAAGCCAGCGCATACCGCCGGTAGTGCTGAGAAACAAGGAGACATGGACAACGGTGAGCCGTCGTCTAACCGAAACCGGCATTAACTTTAGCAAGGCTAAAGTTACCGCGGAGGGAATCTCCATCGAGCCCGCGACATCCGAAGATTATCGCAAGATGACTAGGATGTTCGCAAACGAGAAAAGGGAGTACCACACGTACACCCTGCCAGAGGAACGGCTGATACGTGTAGTCATCAGGGGGATCCCGAGCGGCGTTACTTGTACAGAGGTGGCAGAAGACCTCCAAGACCAAGGTTTCGCACCTACCGCAGTGCAACGGATGACGTCCAGACGGACGAAACAGGAGGTGCCACTCGTACTTGTCCTAGTCCCACAGGATCAGGACAAGATACTCCAAGTCACGAGGTGCTGCTCTCTAGTCGTAAGGACAGAGAGACAGAGAGCCAAGGTAGCGGCATCCCAATGCCACCGCTGCCAGCGTTTCGGCCACGGACAATCCAGGTTTACCGCGCAGCCGAAATGCGTGAAGTGCGGCGAGGCACACCGGACGACTGACTGCAAGAAGAAGGCAGACGAACCGGCCAAGTGTGCGAACTGCCAAGGGGCCCATCCGGCCAGCTACAAGGGGTGTCCAAAATACCCCAAGCAATCAGCCAGCGCCACTCAAAGGCCGGTACAGAGGCCGACGACGACCTCAACAAAGAAGGGCGGCGTAGCGCCAGGCACTAGCTACGCAAAAGTAGCCCAGAGCAAGGCAGGACAGAACACCGTCTCTGCCTCAAAACAACAAGCATCGCCAGAGGCCAAAAACCTCACAGCGGTGCTAGCACCGATGCAACAAATGTGCTCAGCGATGAGTGCATTTTTTGCTCAAATGTCAAACTTTACTAATCTGTAATGCCTTTACAGATTAAACCGGAATTCCTGCAGATGGCGGCCTGGAATATAAACGGCCCGCAACAAAGGAGACTTGAAGTCGAAGAGCTCCTGACCAGGTACGATATAGACGTCATGGCACTGCAGGAAACCAAGATGACCCCGGCCAAGGAGATCAACTTCCCAGGATACCACACGTACAGGATGGACTGGGTAAACATACCTCGGCGACCCGCAAGAGGAGTGGCTCTACTCGTTAAAAAGACCATAGCCCACCATCCGACGGTACTACCTGAGCTAGAAAATATGAATGCCACCGCCGTAGTAGTGTCCACAGCACGAAACGGCGACGTCCAAGTGGTTTCATGTTACCAGCCACCCCACAGCACGCTAACCGAGGGGGATCTGGACGCAATTCTACCCGCTAGGACACAGGTCGTCGCAATTGGCGATTTTAACGCCAAATCCCAGCAATGGAACAGCGGCGTAACCAACACTCGAGGACGAGAACTGCTGCGGTTCCTAGGACAGCACGCCGGCGAACTGCTGGTGGTAGGACCAGTCCAGCCCACCTTTGACAACGGTAGAAACAGGCCAGACGTACTGGACATAGCCATCCTAAAGGAGATGACCCTCGAAGCGGAGATCTCCACCAGAACGGAGGGATCTACCGAGCACAACCCGATCTTCCTAACTCTAGGAGGACAGGCGGGTGACGACAGCGCTACCTTCACGAAGCGACGAACGGACTGGGAATCGTACCGGCTGCACCTGCAGCAGTACATTGCACAAATTCTCAGGCTAGATACCGTGGGGGACGTTGAGAGGGCCGTCATTACCCTAGAGGAGTAGATCCTGGGAGCAATAAGGGCCAGCACGACAGAAACAGAAGTAAGAAGACACCCAGCACCGATGGCGAACCTACCAGAGGTCACCAGGCAGCTGATAAGGGATAGAAGAAGCGCCAAGAGACGGGCTCAGAGGACGAGGCTCCCCGCCGACAGAAGGGAGTATAACGTCCTCAGCCGAAGAGTGAAAGCCGCCCTCCAAGAACACCGTCAGGAGGGGTGGCAACGCCACCTTGAGTCACTCGATCCACAGGACAGAAGTATGTGGAATACCCAACGTGCGCTGCGAAACCGGAGGAAACCTATACCCCCGATTCACGGAGAGCGAGGGATCGTCTACACTAACCAGGAAAAAGCCGAGGCGTTTGCCGACAGCTTAGAACTGCAGTGTAGAGAGAACGAGCTCGATGACGAGGACGAGGACTGGGTGGACGATGTCGAGCGCAGAGTACGTAGGATCCACCGCCTGCCTGATGACGACCACATCCGCCCGACTACCCCCGAGGAAGTCAAGGAAATCCTTAGGAGCCTAAAGCCGAGAAAGGCTCCGGGATGTGACAAGATAGGAAACATCGCTCTCAAAAAGCTACCCAGGAAAGGAGTAGCGGCGCTAGTCAACATCGTAAACGCGATGTTAAGGTTACGGCATTTTCCAGCCAGGTGGAAAAAGGCCGACGTCATTATGATCCCTAAACCAGGGAAAGAACTAATTTTCCCGTGTTCTTACAGGCCCATCAGCCTCCTCCCAGCCATGAGCAAGGTTGCAGAACGGGTCATCTTGAAGAGGCTCACAGAAAAGACAGAAGAGCTGAATATCATCCCGGATGAACAGTTCGCGTACCGAACAGGACATTCCACCGAACTCCAAGTACTTCGCCTCACCGAGGAGATTACTAAGGGGTTCAACCAGCGGCAAGTCACCGCGGCGCTGTTCCTAGATGTTGCCAAAGCGTTCGACAGGGTCTGGCACGACGGCCTCCTAGCTAAAATGATGAGTATGGGTTACCCCATCGAACTCGTCAAACTAGTGAGGTCCTACCTGCACCGCAGACAGCTAAGGGTCAAAATCTCGGACCAACTCTCCACTTACAGGACCATGGAGGCGGGAGTCCCGCAAGGTTCGGTGCTGTCACCGCACCTGTTCGCTATCTACACCTCAGATCTCCCCAGGACCGACCACACAGTCCTGGCCCTGTATGCAGACGACACAGCAATAATTGCCAGATCCTGGAAAGCCAGGAACGCAACCAGAAAACTCCAGCAAATGGCCACACTCCTGGAAGTGGAAAGTCGCCGTCAACGCCGACAAAAGCCAAGCCATACTCTTCAGACGAGTGCGGAAAGAAATTCCCACAGGACACGTCTCCATGAACGGCGAGGACATCCAATGGCACGACACCGTCAAATGCCTTGGCGTGGTCATGGACAAAAGCCTAACGTGGAGACAGAACACGGACGCTATTACAGCCAAGGCGCGGCGCACAAGAGCCCTCATCTACCCGATGATGGGAAACGGTAGCCGTCTCAACCTGAGGAATAAGCTCACGCTTATCAAAACCCTCATCAGGCCGCAGCTGACGTACGCCTCGGTAGCGTGGGGTTACCAGGCAAAGTCCTACATGAAGAAAATCCAGGCAGTGGAAAACATCGCCCTCAGGACGGCGGTCGACGCACCATGGTACGTGAGAAACGCAGACATCGTCAGAGACCTGGAGTACACCACGGTCACTGAAGTCATCCGGGAACGAGCGAAGAAGCTGTACGCCCAAGCAGAGGAGCACGGGAACCCGCTAATCAGACAGGCCACTGATTACGACCCTGCCGACGCCCCGAGGCACAAACGGCCGAGGGTACAGCTTCTGGACAACGGGTGAGTATAACTTATATTTTCCGCTAACCGATCTGTTTCAGATACCCCAGGACGGACCACCACTACCAGAGACATGACGTTTTTCTACCCAAACCCAACCTCCTTGCGGGCGTCGGACAACATACCGTCCAACGCCCGTTGTCCTACCTGCTCCGTGGAGTCCGAAAGTGCTAAAAAAGCACTTAAGGTCTCCACACTCCCGAGCTACACAGCTCATATCCTTACCTTTCCGATGATCCGGGGTAGGACACACCTTTACTGTGTCCTACGTACCGGCAGTCAATCCTAGCCAAAACTTCCTAAAACCCAACTAGACCGATGACTACCCACGGGGGTGACAAGCTGGCGAAGAAAGAAAATATCAAGACAAGAAGAGCGCCAGAAGAGACCTCTGCCAGCGAGGTTGAAGAGCCAGGACCAGGGGAGGTCCGCAGAAAATACCACGACACATCTCGCATTTGCGGGCTGGGTCTGGTAGAAGTAAGGGGGCCCACCTATCACGAAGCCCGGTCCAGGTCTACAGAGATAATCTAGGAGCAAAGAGTAGTAGTCCTACTCGGCCCTAGTTATCGAGACCGTCATCAAGCCAATGGATATTGGCGCGACCGTGTTTTAGGTGACTTTTACTTAGTGGCCCCCGTCCCAAAGCCTTAATTCGAGTATTTCTTCTTTCTATAGGCAATGCATTAAGATGATTCCCCTATTGGTTAAAATAGCGGGAAATCGGAAAAACAATGCATGCTCTCTTTCACCACGCCTAGAACATTTAACAGCAATACAAAAATGTGGCATTTTCTATCAATTAGACCAGGATTAAACAATTTAATGATGAAATACTCGTAATGTTTACATACGCAAATGGTTTTGTATGCCACCCAGCAAATATGGCCGAACTGTCAATGACGTCATTCTGGAATGGTCTTTTTCTATGAACATACAACTCGATCTGCGCATGTGTGCTACCACTAGCTAACAGCCAAAAATTTCCAATATGCTGGAAATATAAAGTGACTTGTAGGTCTGTGCTTATAGCAATTGATTGCGACTGGTGGTAGTTGGTGGTTGCAGTGTGACCTAACGCAAGATTTACTCTATGTTGAAAAGTTGGTCGATGGTTAGCGGTGGATCAGTCTGACTGTGGCCTAAAGTAATAAAAATTGCGTAGCAGCTCAATCAAATGAACCCCGTTTCTTACAGGTTCTGTTAGATCTGGTATTTGCCTGATTTATTGGGGTTTCCGTTTCCTGTAAAATACATGAACGATTTGTCAATTCCACATATTTCAAATCATCCATGGTAACATTACCATTGATAAGGTTATAAACCATTTTGAACGATTCGTCACAAAAAAGCAGCTAAAATTATTATGAGAACGTAATAACACGTTTGACGTTTGCTTCGGTTTTTGGCTACTGAAATTGGAACACGAGGAATCTGTAGTTAAGGTAAATTTAATGTACAAAATTATTAAAGCTTTTTGTGTGGGTTGACTGTACTTGTTTGTGTTTGATAATTAACGTTCAAATGTCAGATGGATCAACAGAGCAATTGAAGAAATTCGTATTTTCTTCTAAATATAATATCAGAGGAGAAGCTCAAGAAGAAAAGTTAGAAGTTATTATTCCGGAGGTACCACTTTATTTACAGTACCCGTATTTTTTGTTTGTTTGAAATAATTGATTAAGTCATTATGATCTTTGACAGTTATATAGTTTTATTTTTTAGCTTCTCCAAGCAAGTTATTCATTTTATACTTGGCCGTCTGCTCCAGTGCTAGCTTGGTTTCTCTGGGAAAATCGCGACAAACTCCAACTCCAAGGCAAAAACATTCTAGAACTAGGATCAGGAACAGCTTTACCAGGAATTGTAGCAGCAAAGTGCGGTGCGAGAGTAACCCTAAGTGACTCAGCTACCCTTCCCAAGTCATTAGCCCACACAAAACGAAGTTGTCAGCTAAATAACCTAATAGTAAACCAACATATTAAAGTGATAGGTCTTACTTGGGGATTATTTTTGAGCAGTCTAGATTCTATTGGCCCCATTGATTACATCTTGGGTTCTGATTGCTTTTTTGAACCTGCCAATTTTGAGGACATCCTAGTAACTGTGGCTTATTTGTTGGAAACTAATACAAACGCCCAATTCATTTGTACTTATCAAGAACGCAGTTCGGATTGGTCTATTGAACATTTATTGGCAAAGTGGGACTTAGAGTGCCAGGTTCAGAACATAAGTAATTTAGGTGCCAGCGCGGGGCAAGACATTCACGAATTAATTGGAGATCACAGCATTCACTTGCTTGAAATTTCTAGGAAATCCTATATATAATATGGCTGGGAATGTAGTTCGTAACCTGTACAAATTATATGTCGGTAACATCCCGTGGACTGTGAGTCATAACGAACTAAAGAAATATTTCAGTAAATTTGGGCACGTTAATTTAGCTACCGTAGTTTTTGACAGGAAAACCGGATTTAGCAAGAATTACGGTTTTGTTACATTTAGCAACCGGGAAGGGTTTGAGAACGCAACAAACACAACTTTACATAAATTAGAAGGAATTAATTTAAAGGTACAACCCACTGCTAGTAATAACGTTTAAAATGGCAAAATTTGTAGATAACTATACTGATCTTAAGGAACTAGGCATTGATTGTGACCAGAGTAATGATTCTTTAACTGAAACTTTTAACAGAGCTTCCAACCATTTGCAAAATTTATTACCAGATGTTGATAGCCACATGCTTTTGATGCTTTATGGATATTATAAGCAAGGTTCTGAAGGTGTATGTAATATTCCAAAACCAAGTTGGTATGATATGAAAGCAAAGTCAAAGTGGGAGGCATGGAGAAAGCTGGGTAACATGTCCCAAGCAGAGGCAAAAAGTTTGTATATTGATTCTATTAAAAAACTAGATCCAAGCTTTGATTGTGCAGAAGAAAATACACCAAAAGAACAGTGGATAAAAGTGTCATCTATGCTTGATGAGAAAATCATTGCAGAGTCTGATAAGACAATTGTAGACCATATTAAGGAGGGTAATATCGAAGAAGTGAAGAAGTATTTGGACAACACTTCAACCAATAAGGTTTCAATTAATATGAGAGATGCAGATGGTTTGGCTCCTATTCACTGGGCAGCAGACAGTGGATTTCTGGGAATTATTGAAATTTTGGTTAGGTCCGGTGCTGATGTAAACATACACGATGCAGAAGGACAAACAGCTTTGCATTATGCTTCAAGTTGTGGTCATGTTGATTGTGTCAAATATTTATTGGAACATGGTGCTAAAGTTGACTGTGTTGATAATGAGGGTCAGACTCCTTTATCTCTCGCTTCTGATGATTTGGTTAAAGAATTGTTAAATAGTAGCTTGTAGAATTTCTTATGATGAAATAAATCATTATTTAGTAGTTATTTATGGTTTAATTTTCAATTGTTACTTTATATTTTAACAATTTTAACATTTTTTTTATTAGGTAAGTACAGTAAAATCTGCATATTTTTAAATAAAATTTTTAAAATTCTTGTTGAAGCAGATAATGGTCGGAAGAGCGTATACTAAAAAAGATCCTGAAATTTTGCGATGTCTTCAATACAATATTATATACTGCAAATGATGAAATAGTGTTGATATGCATCAAGTGCACAAAATACTTTCATTTCACAAATTGGAAATTTGGCTGCACGATTCATAGACAAGAGTGAAAAGACTACACTTTCTTTTTAAATTATCAATTTTAACAAATTGCTGTCTGATGCAACATATTTATTGGAGGCGGTGCCAATTAGAATTAACTCTATGTTAATTCAACTTCATATATGTAATTTATATTGCTTATCCGTTAATTTAAAAATATGTTATCTAAATTGTTTATATTTTAGTGGATATTAATGAAAGTTACTTATAATTCAAATCAATAAAAAACTTTATCTAATATAGGTATAAAAATTGTTAACTTTGTGTAGGCATTAGTATATGCCTACACAAAGTTTGTGACCAAGGATAATAATCAAACCCATGATGAGATGGTTTTTTTAATAACAACAAAACAGTCAAAAGTGAAGAGACATTAAAAGTTTCGAAATAAAATGTTTGGTTAGAATTATTATAAAATTATTTGTTACTGAATATAATAGGAAATACTTAAATATGTCAATTCCAAAAACGGATGAGCGATAATAAATTGTTCTTTATTTCCAAAACGGATACCCTAGTCCCCTACAACCAACACTACAACCCCTTTAGACCATTTAGTGCACAGCTTGACAAGCGATTAAACGAAATCGTCTTTCCAAATTAAAACGATGAACGAGTTATACATACGTCATACACAAAATCCTTGAAAATAATTTACAGAGATAATGCATCTATCTCTTAATCAGAATCGAACCACAGAAGACATTAGGTTTGATATGATTTAAATTAAGAACGGTTTAGAACCGTTTCCGTCTTGCGCAGTTTAATAAATTACCAATTTCATATACTTACTTATTAGAACCAATAATCCTTGAGAGCACATGCTAGAGTTGACACTCGTAAAAGGTGCTTTCCTTTTACACGAAATCTCAGTTTATCTCTTTATGTCATTACTCAGTTGTTGGTACGTTTACGTTTCTACGGAAGCCAGGTCGTACTATCTGACTTCCGAGTTCGGTGTTTATACACGTCACATCTTTGAAATTCCAACTTAATACGTTACAACTCAGAGAATCTGACTTAATGCCTGACAACTCGGAAATTCCGACTTATTACGTCACAACTCGGAAATCTGAGTTAATACGTCACAACATGGAAATTCTGACTTAATACGTCACAACTCGGAAATCCTAACCTAAAACGATATACGTATAGTACCTATCACGTCATAATATAGGTATTCTTTAGCTGAGGAAACCATGTTATCTCTTTTGTAAACAAATATTATCGAGTTTCTGAAACTGTGTATTCATTCATATTTGCTGAAAATCAAATACTTATAATTATATACCTACTACGCAATATGGCAGTAATACACGTTTCAATTATTGGTTGGTCGAGTAAGTTTTGTAAAACTGAATTGAAATACATAACGTTATATATGACCTCGCCTAGTTAACATTTATCTGTTTTTTTTATCTATACAATCATATTAATTATATCTACATAACTATAAGTACCTAGGTATGTAAATTTTTGTTCTAGGTTGTTTATTATAGCAATTTATCTTGTGAAGACTTCAAAGACACCTGAACGCATTTAACTTGTTTAAGGTTTAAGTACACACATTTGTATACCGTTATTTAATCAATATAATTGAGGCAAAAGTGAACTTTAGTGATGTAACAACTAATATCTCTTATCAAATAAACAGAGCATTATATTTAAAATGATTTTATTATTAAAAATATAGGTAACACAAATATAAAAAACTTAGAAAGTAATACTCAAATATAAAAAAATCCAGAAACTACAAAAATTAAAAAAGAAAAACATAAAAATGTCTGACTATATTTTTAATTCTTTGCAACAAACAGTCCGCATTTATTCTGTCGCTTGGTTTGTAAGACAGATAATTAGAAATAAGTTCTTGGAGAGAAGCCGGCGGTACTTTGGATATATTTTGGCAATTCTGAAGAGAGCATCGATCTTTACTTTCAACATCACCACATTCCTAGATATGACGCATTAAGTCAGACGTTCCGAGTTGTGACGTATTAAGTTGGAATTTCTGAGATGTGACGTATGAACACTGAACTCGTATGCGCGGAAGCTATACAACCTTAGGCGAGGGTTGTATAGGAGATATACCATCCTTCGGAGGGGATGTAAAGCCGTCGGTCCCTTGTCTATTAAATGTTAGGCAAGTAAAAGATCCCTACTCTTCTTAAGGGAAGAGGTTCGGCAAAATTCCTGGTTGGGGGTAGCTCGTCTACAGGCGTCGGTGTTAGGCCTCAGTAGCGGAAATAGGCCGACGTTAAAATAAATGTATAAAAAAAAAAAAAAAAAAACACTGAACTCGGAAGTCAGATTGCACGACCGGGCTTCCGTACGTTTCTTTTAGTTTTTGAAAGCGAGTCGAAGGTCGAAAGTGAGATTTTCTACCCCCACTTCTAACACAACTGCAATAGCGCGGGAGTAAGCTACCACAGATAACGAGATAACTGAGCAGCAACATATTCACTGAGAGTAGTATAGTCGTTCCACATTTAACTCAGACTCAGTTTTGTGTAAAATGGAAGCACCTAATATTGAACTCTTTCAACTGACTTTGCCACAAGGTTTGTAAATCTTACTTTACAAACCTTGACTTTGCCATAAGTTGTAGAATTCGAGAAAACCCCTTATTTTTGCTATTTCATGGACTAATACTTCACTGGAACAATTCATGGATAATGCGCATGGGCCTAGGTCTCGGAGTATTAATTTTTTAGAATAATTGTTCTATCACCACAGAAGACATGAACTATATTATAGTATTCTGTGCTATCATTTTGTTTATTCGGTTCTTGGGCTTACAAGGTTGCTTACGCGAAATACTACAATAGCTTGAGAAAGCAGAATATTTATTTTTCGAATTTTCATAGAAAACTGAAAGTATTCAAACTATGAGCAAAATTAATTCAAAGTTTAGTTGAGAATTGTTTACAGGTAACTGCTTTAATGGTATTGATTTTTTGCTTAGTATATAGCTCTGCCGATGAGGTAATGGTGCGCTGCTGTAGTGTGACAAGTTTTTAGTATTCGTGGGAGCCATTGTTGTGAAGATTACAGAGGAAATATCCTAAATAAATCAGGTATAATATAATAGTAATTAGTTGGAAGTTCTATATACGCAATAACTCTAGTTTAATCTATTTCCTTAATACACTGCTGCTTTTTATTAATGTAAAAGCGGCATGTCAACAACGTCACTTTGTCCATTGATTACCTAACATCATTCGTGCGAATTCTGGGTTGCGCATCCTTCGGGACCCCAACCATAAGTTCATTTACATAGTTAAGTACTTTGCGCCTCTAATGGCGCCAATAATTAAAACTACTCCTGGCAGTTTTGAAGACTGAATGTGTACCCTCCTATAGCATTTAACTATACCTGCAAGTCTCTCTTGTAGGTCAGACAACATACTCCCACAGATGAATCCGGCAACCAGGATATGGAACATCCCTCCTCCTCCAGGGACGGAAGAAGAAGAATTGTCCAATACCTCTAGCAAAAAAGATGATTTTCCAATTAGTGGAACCCGAGCCATAGATCGCATAAATCCGTATTTGAAAAGCACAGAATATACAGAATTTGAAAAAAAGTGCTCTGCAGAACACAGTAGATATCGATCAAAGTCAAGAAGCCGTTCTCGTGATAGGCATCATAGAAGACGATCTTCTCGAAGCAGATCTAGAGAACGTTCCCGTCGATCTAGGTCTCGTTCACGTCGTAGGCATAGGCGTAGATATAGTTCTTCAAGAAGTGCATCAAGATCGCCTAGCTACCGCCACAGTCGCCGTAGACACGGCAGACATAGACGTTCCTCCTCTAGATATTCTCGATCCAGATCGAGGAGTCCAACAAGGTCACATTCTCACAGATCACGCAGGTCTAAATTAGACCGAGACAAAAAATCGTCCACTCCGCGGAAATCTTCAGAGGAGAAGCCTCTATTAGATGCCGATATAAACGAGGTTGATATGAAAATAGAAGATGAGGAGGAGGAGGAAGAGGAGCCAGATCCAATGAAAGATAATGTTTTTAAAAATGACGGATCATTTTTAGAAATGTTTAAGAAAATGCAAGAGCAGCAACAGCAAGAGCAAAAAGCTCTAGAAACGGTTGCGTCTGATGAAGCTAAAAAACCGTTAGTCCCTGCGTTCGGTAAAAGGCGAGGTGGTAAAGTATTAAAAACCGGTCTAGTTCAAAAAGTGAGGCTTAAGAATGATGAGGAAAATAATGCCCAAGATGCTTGGTCTGTGTATATGAAGGAAGTAAGACGGTATAAGGAAGCATGTTGTGATGATGATTCCAAAACGAGGCCACTCGTTAAATAGACTAGTTTTTGTTAGCTTGTTTAGAATAACGACTAATTTCTATTGGATGTTAAAAGGATTTTTTTCTATAATAGGTAATATTTTCAGTAATACAATCGGTACTATTGTAAATGACCTTTTGTTTCATACTCACGATACTGATTTTTAATTAAATGTTGGCTCAATACCAAGCGTTCGAATTTGAACATATTTTACACATTTTAAATGCATATAAAAAAATAGTTTCTTATCAGAAAAATTAGAAGTTAAAACTTCAGAAATATGTTATAACAAGTGAATTGTTTGTTATGAAAGTAAATAAAATCCATTTAAAATCATTTTTTTTATATTTCTTTAGACAAAGAACATGAAAACTACTTAACTATGTTCATGAACTTAATTAAATAGTGACAAAATATTCTTATTTCCATTTTAGTGCATAAGTTTCGTAAATGAATGTTAAGTAGGTCTTTAGTCAGTAATTGGTAAAAAGAAAAAAAGAAAGAAAAAGCAAACCTTATTTCCTCTTAAAGTCAATGTTTCAACAATTTTTATTGTCTTCTTCCGGTTTCACCGGAAATGACCCCAACTTATGATTTTTAAATGGAACACTGTATATTATTATATTTTTGGAATCCTTGAGAAATTCTGAATACGGTGATGCCCCATAGATGATATTTCGACTCCATGAAAAAAATTGTACTCGAAATTTGTTGGTACATCTAGAGTGCCATGACCAGAAAAAATTGCTTGTAATGGACCAGTGTGTTGTTAGATAAATCAAATCGAGCATAAAAATTTGAGAATGTGTATTTTGTGTATCAAGTTTGGACTGAACAGTTTTTTTTATCAAAACTTAATTTTTTCAAATGGAACCATAATGGTGGAGTACTACCATAAAATAGCGGGTGTTCTAAGGAATCGATGGATATGCCCAAAAGCAATTTTTTCTTATTTTAATTTTTTTTAGTTTTTTTTTTTTAATTTTAAGTTACATTTTTTTTCATGGAGTCGAAATGTCACTTATGGGGATCACCGTATTCAGAGTTTTTCAAGGATTCCAAAAATATAATAATATACAGGGTGGGTGTTCCATTTAAAAATCAAAAGTTGGGGTCATTTCCGGTGAAACCGGAAGTGGGAAAAAAGTGACAGTTATGCCACAAAGTGTCTTCTTGGTCATATAATACATTTACCAAATTTTATTCTGATATTCTTAAAAATAAGAAAAAAAGGGATGTCTACCATGATCCGTTCACACCCGGTGTACGTCAGAAGTCATGTAATAAAATTTCATTCGGCATAAAATGATCAGTAATAATTTATATAGAAGTATGAAAATAATAATCAGCTACATGTATAGTGGGGAAAGACCGTCAGCTGGAGCGATAACATGTGGTTGTGCTCATAAATCCATACGACCCACGGTATTTTTAATGGTTCAACTGACGACCTTTACCCCATTACTCATGCAGTTGATTAGAATTTTCGAATTTTGTTTTATTAAGACCAAATTTCAAATGGTATGATATTGGTAAAGTCTACATGTCATTAATGTATAAAATTCAGTTAATTTAAAGGTATTTTTGTTAATTCGTCAATAATATTATGGAAATGAAATAATTTGAATTAACGCATTGAGGGCTGTACGGGACCTATATGTGGTAAAATGACACATTTTCTAAATAATGTTTTTATACTACACTCAGAACTAACTGTTTAACCAGTCTATTTTTTATTTGTGTTTTAGTTTAATAGTTTTCTCGAATGCTTTTGTTTGCATAATATCACCCTTTGGCATTGTCTTCGTAATATTTTATTAATATTTTTAACTCATGTAAAATTATAAAACAAAATAATAATCTCAGCATATTCGTACTTCAAATTGTGTTTTGGACAGAAACAATGTATGCCATCTAATAAATATTTATTCAACTTTAATTTAAGTCTGTCTTTAATCGATAGTAAATTGTTAGAAAGCTGCTTGAAATTTGGAAATGTAATACTCTTAATAAAACTAAATTCGAAAACCCTAATCAGCTGCATGCATATTGGGGTAAAGATGGTCAGTTGGACCATTAAAATTTTTTTTAAAACTTGCTTTTCTGTAAGAATCGTACTAAAAAGTAAAAAATTAAAAAAGCTAATGTACGAATCCAAGAAAAGCAAGGCGTGCAAACTTTGTATGATCATACGCATGATTGAATGAAAGGGATGGAATCATTGTATACATAGTGCCTTTAGTCATGCGTACATAAAGATTATTTATTTATTTACATATGGGCGAACCCAATTGATACAGAGTAACAATAACTACGTTTAATAAAACAAAAATGACACACGACAAAGACAAAGATAGACTAACATTGTATACTAATAAATAGGACTTTGTACAATGCATAACAGAAAATAAAATGATAATTAACAAATAAAGTAAACAGTACCTATCTAGTTTGTTAAAGCTGATAAAGTTGATTCTTGAAAGCTTGAGCATTTGTAATACTAAAAAATCTACAGATATCAACTGGTTTGCAAGACGAAGCGTGCGAGGTAAGTAGAAATTAAATGCATAATTTGTTCTAAAGAAGGGCACAAGAAACTAGTAGGTTGTCTCGTGTTACGAGGAGGAATGTATAAGCATATCTGAGATAACAGCCCAGGACAGTTACATTTAGAGTTAACTACATTAAAAAGTAAAGTCAAGCAAGCGGGCATAAATGTAAAGATAATTCGAGATCGGAATAATTGTCGAAATAAATGTTTAGTTTGAAGGCTTCGTGTCTTAAAAATTTATGCTGGACTGACTCGATTTTTTGAACGTAAATATATATAGATTATATATATACTTATATATATAAAGTGCGCACACTTTGCCTTTCTTGCATTCATACATTAGCTTTTTTTATTTTTTACGTTTTAGTACGATTTTTGCAGGTTTTTAAAAATTTTTGAAATTTTTTATTTTCTACTTTTTAATCATATTTCTTGGGGATTTACCCCCAGAGATCTCTCAATAAAAATTCGTCTCAATGATTTGTTTTGATTTCTCACTTCTTCGCTGCCTCGCTCCTTCGTTTTGCAAGTTTTTCAATTTTTTCCCCACGCGCGCCCCCTATGCACAGATACAAAAGTATCGGTGGAATACTGTATTCTTATTCGATCTTAGTAAATGTGCAAAATTTCAGCAATTGATTATGTCAGGAAGTGTGTTAAACAGAGGATGCAATATTTGAAGACAATTTTCATCCCCGCGCCCCCTACGTGCGGATATTCGCAAAAGTAATACTGGAATACTGTATTGCCTTCCGATCTTAGTAACTATACAAAACTTCATCAATTGATTATGTTAGGGAGTGTGTTAAATAAAGGACACAAGATTGTGAGTTAAAGAAAAACAACAAATACCATGCGTCGTATGAATTTATGACCATATACCTTATTCCTCCAGCTTACGGTTTTTTCCCCACTAGTAACTAATTATTATTTTCATACTTCTATATGTGTCAGAAGTCATGTAAAATAAATCATATGGTCTGAAATGATTTTACTTTATTCATTTTTTTGCAAGTCCATACGGCCAGCTGGCATGCAGCCACCCCCACCCCCCCCACGATGCAGCTGACTATTTTTTTAACGCTATATAACGTCATTAATTTATTTTTAAAAAATCATCTTGAAATAATTAAAACAATTTTTTTTTTTCGGCAACTTCCACACCCTTCCACAACCTCCTCCACCACTACTGGAGCAACTGACAGTCGTTTTGGTTATTCGCTACATAGTATCTACTATGTCTGTTAATATAAGCTCCCAAGGTAAAACTAATAACATATTGGAGAAAAAATTCATAACTAAGTTTTACTATTGGATATATGCTTATTTCTTTTTATGTTAAACTGGTAATGATGATATGTCTGATTTTAATGACTGATAACTTGTCACCTCATTAGTCCTGAAGAAGACAATAAAAATTGTTGAAACGCCGACTTTAAGACGAAATAAGGTTTGCATTTCTTTCTTGTTTCTTCTTATCCAATTACCAACTAAAAACCTACTTAACATTCTTATTTCCTTTTTAAGGGAAATTTTTTGCTTGTGAATAAATTAATTTTTTGAATAGAAACCCCACACAATAATAATATGTATGCTTCCTGCTTTATCTAAATGATGTAAAAGAGCCTGTCTTATGAAATATTAAATAATTAGTGAACACTAAAATCTTAATTGTAGCCATATCTCAATTTAACCTTAGAATGCATTACCTGTTAATAGGCTGATGTTGCTCTGGTTTTGGTGGGCGAAGTGTGTCGCTTATAAGACAAATACACTCTGATATGACAGTTAATTTTAGTACTGGATTATTTCAGTTTTGCACAGTCCTAATATTCCATAAGGTGCAGGTGTTCAAATTAAACGTCACATATAGTTGTTTGCAATTTAACCATGCAGATAAAAAATGCAACAAAAACTTTATGACCTCATTAAAATACCGTTACTCTGTACTATTTCGTCCGCAAATTGAATCACGTTTTTTTTTTTTTGTACGTCGGCTTGTTTGATGACACCATACCGAATGGTTTACTGACGTTAATAATGAGCTCGTAAAGTTTTTATTTAACTCGGTATGTAAGGTTTACATTACATTGTGAACAACTTTTTAAAATAACTTTTTCCACTATCTCATACGTAGAACAAAATATCGAGAATAGGACCTATCTATAAGGTCACAGTAAGCTGGGTTTTCAAGTGACAATTCATTTGAACATCTCAAAAGGTGCAACTCACAGAGTTCTAGGATTGCGCAAAACTGAAAAATTTTAGTGTTAGAAGTAACTGACATATCGGAGTTTCTTCGTCTTATACATGACACTGTATGATTTGCACTTCATAACATTTCTCGAACAACTTAATGTTATCATAAAAATTATTTAAAAAAAACAATCTGGCTGATCTCGATATAAGGAAAGTGAATCTGAATAGGTTTTTAGAAAAATCCGTCGATCAAAAACTCTTACTTACTCTTTAGTATAATGT
Source organism: Leptura quadrifasciata (assembly GCA_963675555.1). Classification (NCBI taxonomy): domain Eukaryota; kingdom Metazoa; phylum Arthropoda; class Insecta; order Coleoptera; family Cerambycidae; genus Leptura; species Leptura quadrifasciata. The sequence continues at coordinate 200,831,229 of OY776673.1, read as the reverse complement.
TCATCACTAGCACAACGTTCGTTAGTGCATAAAAAAGTGCATTGCATTTGTGTTTTCTAAAGCTTACCCTGGCTAAATTCAGAGGGAAAAGTTAACCAGATTGGCAGTTCTCTAACTGTAAAAAAAAGTGTTCAAAAAGTTCACTGTATTCCATTTTTTGAAGTAAACATCAGTTTTTTATCATCAGTGATAAAACGGTATAACTCAGCATTTAAAGATGGCTGCAAGTAAAGATGTGTGTGTAGAAGGCTCTAAGTTTAAATGTTGCAAAACTAAGGTTTTTTCACATTTCATTTGTACAAAGTGTCATAGTGTCTTTCATAAGAGTTGTTTAATGCGTGACAAATCTGGAATCTCATTTTCCAGTGAAAACAAAATAATTTGCTGTAAAAAAGATAACGAATGGAATGAAGAAGACCTAGAATTAAGTATTCTGGAAAGAACAGTAAGTGAATTGCATGAGGAAAATTAAATTAAAACTGACTACATTCAAAAGAAAAAAAAGGAATATGACTTAATGGTACAAGAGGCTTTAGCAATGGAAAATTCCCTCAACAACGTTATTCAGGAGCAACAAAAACTAATAGGTATATTAAAGCAGGAGATAAGGGACCTGAACAAAAATAATCGTAAAAAGAATATAAATACACAAACAAAACATATCCAAACAGTTAAAATACCGATGATATCTCAAACTACAAACACAGATGTAATAACCAGGAAGGAAGCTGAAATACAAAATATATGTATTAGAAAAGATGGAACCACAACTAAACCTAATATTGACATGGGGTCAAGAGAAACACATAATACTACATTCAAGCGGCAAGTACAAACATATAAAAGACTAAATGCTGATCAACATTTAAAAAATAAGAAAAAAAACCCAGACATTGATAGTATCATACCGCTAGTTGTACAGGGCAGCACCAAAAATTTAAACATAGAGTTAGCCGAGACCATAAAGACATGTAATCCAAATGCGATTGTGAAAACAACAAAAAAAAAGATTCTTTTATTAATGGATGATGAAGACATAACGTGGCAAATGAGAAGACTTATTGACTTAAACAAATATGAAATCATTTCGGTAAGAAAGCCTGGAGCACGTTTAAACCAAGTGCTGGAAAATTCTGTGTCACTAGCAAAAGGTTTTACCCTGCAAGATTATATCGTTATAATAGGTGGCCGTAATGATATTGACAAAAATGAAACGCCGTCTTTTCGTTTTATTTGCAACAAACTTAAGCTGTGCTCACACACCAACACGTTGTTTGCATCTATCCCATATTATAAAAATACCACCGAGAGGAATAAACATATTTATAAGGTTAACTGTAAACTAAATGACTTTTTATGTAAATTCAACAGTTGCACAGAAGGTTTTCATAAGTATATTGAAATAAATGACGATAACTCCATAAGACTGAATAGGAATCGTGTAGCTACTCTTATGGTTGAAGCCATATTCTCAAACAAAAATCTCCATAATAAATTGATATTTATTCACACTAATAATCACGATGAAGGTTCACTCATTCAAGAAAGAACGCAGTACCAATTACAGACAAACTTAAATGAAATTTTTGATAACACTTCCTCCCTCTCATATCCACAAATCTCTCAAATATCCTCCTCAATTGTAATTCCACTTCACAAGGGTGGCAGTACTGATGACCCTTCGAACTTCAGACCTATATCATTACTATGTACTCTTTCTAAGATAATCGAAAAACTTGTTAAAAAAAGGTTGCAAGATTTCCTAAATCTCCATAACATACTAAATATGAATCAATTTGGATTTCAAAGTAATAAATGCACTGGTGATGCTATGTTTGGTTTTTTAACTGAACTCTACACAAAAAGAAATGAGGGCGAGGCAGTTGCAGCTGTGTTTTGTGACTTGTCAAAAGCCTTTGACTGCGTGAACCACATTATATTGCTTGACAAACTCCAGTGTTATGGAATCTTGGGCACATCTCTCCTCTGGTTCCAATCCTACCTTAGTGGCCGCAAACAGAAAGTAAAATCACTAGAGAACTACTCTGATGAAGTTAATATAATTTGCGGCGTCCCACAAGGATCCGTGCTTGGTCCAGTTCTCTTTTTACTGTACATTAACGACCTTGCATCTATAAATATAACAGGTAGTTTCACTCTTTTTGCTGACGATACAACAATTTTATGGCACAATAGAGACCTAAACATATTACATGAAGTAATATGCTCTGACATACAATTGGTAAAAAAATGGTGCGATGCGAATCTGCTTGCTCTTAATATAACCAAGACCAACGTGGTAACTTTTGGATGCAATTTAGAATACATTGCCTTAGATAGCAATACACTTGAAACTAGAACTTATGTAAAGTTTCTAGGATTGTATATCGATAATAAATTAAACTTTAACGAACATATAACGAACCTAAATAAGAAATTAGCTAAGGGATGTTATACAATTCGCATAATATCTAACGATCTGGGTTACTCCACTGCAAAGGCAGCCTATTTTGCCCTGATAGAAGCCCATTTAAGATATGGCATTCCATTTTGGGGATCGTGCAGTCAGCAACTACTAAACAGTATATTTATTTTACAAAAAAGATCGTTAAAATATATTTCTAAAGCTCGTTTTAGAGATCCATGTAAGCCGCTCTTCGTCTCTCATAAAATCTTAACAGTAATTTCAATATTTATACATGAAACTGTGTGTATAATTCATAAAAATAAAAATATATTTGTCTTGCCTGATAACCACTATAATACCCGCCAAATTGATAATATTCAATTGCCTATTCCTAGTTCAAGCCTTACAAAAAATTCGATAATTTATGGCAGCAAAAAAATTTATAACCATTTACCAGTATCCCTAAAAAATATATCTTCTCTGAAACTTTTCAGAAAAGCGGTAAAAGATTGGCTAATTGATAGGCCCTATTATAACTTGCAGGAATACTACAATGATAGAATGTAACATGTGTTGTTCTTTTGTACTTCTATATATTTTATTTTATATTATTGATATTTATAAATTTATTTTATCGAAATATGTATATATTTATATATTATTATTATTATTATTTGTATATATTTTTCTATATGTAGGAATAACTACTTTAACGACTAAACAATAGTGTTTGTATCTTGCATCTTTATATATCCATATTTTTATGTGTTTGTAGTATTTATCTTGCCAAAATTATTTGTATCTAATAACTTTGTCAATAAGATTATTTCTTTGGACAATAAAGTATATTTCTCTCTCTCTCTCTCTCTCATAAGATACCAAATAATTTTATGTCCGACCGTGTTATAAAGGACTGTTTATGATATAGATTTGCAGCTATAAAGTACCTCTTTATTGTACTAGTAAAATAAAGTTACATTATTTTAACCATTATTTTGGATTTAGACGTTTTCAAATTAATATGTACAACAGTCATAAAAATGTCAAAAATGTCATTGAATAAATTTTTTCCATTAATAAGTCAAATTTAGCAGTCGCACATAAAGCTTTGTATGCAACTCGTCCATAACTTTCCAGTAGTCGCGCCGACTTTTCACGTATCAGTAGTCGCGCCGGTTTGACAGACCGGGATTTTGAAAAAATCATTTTTTGGAAAAAATACAACAGCTTTTTAAAATCTGGCAGAGTTTGGGTTTCTATATTAAATGATATATACGTTAGTGCATTATTTATTGCAATATTTATTTCAACTATACTTTTACAAACAAAAACCAAAATATGCAATATTTAAAGTTTTGAAACTTATAACTTCAGATATAAAAAAAAGTTGACGTTTTGAATATTATGACTTAAAATTATTTTTGACATATTACTATTAAATATAGCTTTAAAAAAATAAGATTACTGCTGTTGAATAGCATTTTCACGGCAATATTGGCAAATGGCTACGATATGCTCCAAACACATAAATCTATTGCATCTGAAGCATGAGTATTTGGTTTTTCTATTTTTCTTCCAATCACAATATGCACATCTGCCAGGCACACTGTGTTGTTGAACTCGTTGAGTCTCATCTTCAATGTCACAAATTTCTCGCAATCTCAATTTCAGATTGCATGGTAGATATAGCATACCAGCACGTACCTGTAAATGAGGTCGTAATAATTGATTGGCCAGTTCTCTCAAATATTGCCTCCTCAAAAGTTTTTTATTTGGGTTGTTGAAAGAATATATCACTTGAGAGTTAATGCACGTTTAAAATTGTATAAAAAATCACCATCTTCGAGTATTTCTAGAGCAGTTGTAACTGGCACAAAGTTTATCCACCACATCAACACCACATTTCGTCTGATTATATTCAGTAACAATAGTTGGTTTATGTTTTTTCATCTGTTTTGTCATCAATTTCGTCAGATTTGTGCAGACTAGAGACTAAGAGTACGTTGTTCTTCTTTTTTGGGATATAAGATACAAGAGTACATGTGGTCTGAATCCAAACATACTAGTACATTCCGGTCGCACTTCAGGTTTGGTAAACTCTAATGGTAATTCAGCTTTATTTTTTCTTGTAGTTCCAATAACTGCCATCTAATTAGGTTTTGTGATTAATTCTTCAGCCAAAGGTACTCACGTAAACCAATTGTCTATGGTTAAATTACGACTAGTTGTATGAATATTATCTGTGAGTCTTAGGACAAGATCTTTGGTACTAGTTGAGAGGCTGAATGGCCCTGCGGGTTTTTTGCCTACATAGATTTCCATCCTGCTTGTATAATACGTATATGCATCGGCTAAAGCATATATTTTTGTTATATTTATTAGGTTTGGAGGGAATATATTGACGGAAGCTACATCTTGCTCTAAATCCTGGAAGCATTTCGTCAACAGTTACATATTCAGAGTGGTTGTAGCCATTTTGACAATTATTCACAAAACTATAAAAAAAGTCCATATAGCTGCCAACCTATCTGTGGCTCTTCATTCTTCGCGAGAATTTTCGTCATCAAAACGTAGAGATCTTAAAAGGAATCTGAATCTCTGCAAAACATGGTAAGACGAAATATTTCTATACCAGACCCATCTGTTTTCCAAAACTCTTCAACATTCATACGATTTGCACGATAAAGCCCTGCCAAGTATAGTAACCCCAGTAAAGCACGAATCTCAAGTGCGTCTGTAGTAGTAGCAGCATCTCTGGGTCGCTCAAATTTATGTGCAATTGATTGTATGAATTGATTTGTGAGTTCTACAATCAAACTAATCTTAGCGTTGTGTATAAAATATTCCAAACTTACTTTTACGCAACATATTGCTGTAAAAAATGATGCAGCAAATCGAATGTATGGTTTCATCGTCAGAAATTGTAAATCGTTTACTAACATGGACGCATTAAAAATTTTACTTTTCTTATGTTCGGTCACAACTTGAATATGGCTCTATAATTTGGTATCCTTATTATAGCAGTTATAAAATAATTGACGAGAGGGTGCAACGAAAATTTTTAAAGCTCTTATCATATAAAGTTGATGGGGTTTACCCTGCAAGTGGTGTACCTTACACCTCTCTTCTCAATAGATTCAATTTGGTTAGTTTAGACATAAGAAGAAAATGTGCCTTCCTTACTTTTCTTTATAAGCTCTTACACAATCTAATTGATTCACCCGAACTGTTAGGTCTATTAGATTTTTCCGTACTAAGATTATTTAATAGGCAAAATGTTATATTTTACTGCAACACGCCTCGAACAAACATGTTGCTTAAATCTCCTATTTATGTTATGTGTAGCAATTTCAATAAGCTGTGTCACTTATGTGATATACATTTTTGTAGTTTAAAGGAACTTTTACATATAGCAGTGCATTACTTGGAAGATGAATTGTTTATATAAGGTATAATTTGAAAGCGAAATGTATTAAAACTTTTATTAACAAATGTATGTTGTCAATGTTCATTCAAATTTTTCTGTATTTGTGTATTTCTACTTTGTGTTTTTCCATTTATATTTTTGTCCTGTAAATGGGTTACTGTTGAGCAATAAAAGCTATTATTATTATTAAAAGAACATGAAACAACTTAAATCAAATATTCAAACTGGGTAGTTTCTTGAAAATAACGGTGGCATTGCTGAAATTCTTCTAAAACATTTTGTATCATTTCCGGGGTGATTTGATTAATTTCTCGCCTTATACTGTCTTTTAAATCATCGACGTTATTTGGTCTGTTAAAGTAAAGTTTCGATTTTAAGTAACCCCTTAAAAAATAGTCAAGCGGGGCCAAATCGGGAGAACGGGCAGGCCACTCAATTTCATTTCGTCTACTGATCCTCCTATTGGGTAAAGCTTGATTGAGATAAGCTCATACTTCTAATGTAAAATGTGGTGTAGCTCCGTCCTGCTGATACCAAATATTTCTATCAATTTCATTAGGGTTGTCATCATCTGGGAAAAGTATTCTTAAATCTGGAACTAAGGAATTTTGCAAGAAATCCAAGTAACGCGTGTCAGTTAATGTGCTATCAAAGAAATATAGTCCAATTATTTGAGAATTTATAATTCCAGCCCAAATGTTCACCTTCTCAGAATATTGAGCATTGACCAAGATTATACAAAATTCAAAAAAATCTTGTATTGCTGGATAGAGAATTAAATACCCTTTCAAATGAGGTCACACCCACCTTCAATCCATTTAAAAATTTCAAAGGGGCAACCGTCACTCCAAGGGGCTTGAAGAGGGAGGTGTAAAATTATGCTCAAAAAATGTCATTTTAGAATTAAAAATTGACGTGTTTTAGAATTTTACTCATAAATTGTTAATTATGTAGATAATGAATTTATCCGTTACTTATAGACCTCACTCTATGTATAGTAAATACGGCTAAAATTGAAACTGGTCAGTTTTAAAGCACAGGACTGTGCGTACTGAACTTGATATTGTTACGTGCTTAAAGTTTTCAGTAAACACTTTGTGGATTCGAATAACTTGCAACAAGAATTTTCACAAACCACTGATTTATTTAATCACTAAAATTACACTAGTAAATACTTAAAAATCACACTACTAATAATAACTTAATCTAACATGAATTCACTACTTTTAAAACACTATGTACCTTTCTTCCTAAACTTGACAACTTTTGCCTAACCTAAAAACTCTCTGTCTGTTTACTTCACTGAACTGAACTGTATTGCCTACTTCACTCAACTGAACTCTTCTTCTACAAACTGTCTCTGTAACCAGTACCACAGACTACCCAGTACTGTACTGGATACTAAACTGAACTGTTCCTTATACTTCACTAAACTGTACTCTTCCATCTGTTGGACTCACCTCTTTATATACCCACTTGGAATGTCCAGAATATCATTGTAGAACTTTCCAGAATATACTGGAATTCTCTATAATTTTCTTAGGCACTACTAAATGGTGGTTCGCCAGTTGGCCCACAGATGGCGCCACCCTTCTGGCCAGGGAGTAATTACAACTCTCCTCTCTGTTAGAGGGCAGCACATAACAATATTTTGTCCTATATATTTGGCAGTGGTATTGTGGTATTGAGATTCGAACGGTAGTTGAAACTGTGCAGGCGAGTCCGAGACTGGCAATGTAATCAGCCTGAATGAACCATCTACGACTGCACTGGTTTAAAGGTAATAAAACGGACAGGCCTACTAGCACAAAAAAACTCGTAAATCGTTTCTTTATCTTGGAATGTGGTAGTCTAATATCGTGCTGTTTATGTGCCAGTGCAGCGCATAAATACCTATTATAATATCAAGCGTAGGAGTTTAGTTAGTTACTGTTCATATTTATAAATATTTACTACTGTATAAAAGGTAAAATATTTTAATTATTTACTAATTTACCATGGCTTTCTGGAGACCATTTAAAACAGTGGATAATATAATAACGCCCGAAAATCTTATCATTTTCTTATGACAAGCATTTCGCCGCCCATGTACAATAAAGAGATACCGACTGTTTTTGCCGGCTTTTAGTTTTTATACGGTTTCAATTCCAATCGTATATACTTTAATCTAATATATCTATCTAACAATTTTCAATAATTCTTTATTGTCAATTATGAGGAAAATTATAGTAGGTAAGTGTCAAAATATCCATGAATGGTAATATTTTCGGAGAAGTGAAGATTGACTTGATATTTTTTTTTAACCGATTTATCTCGACCACTTCCAAGAAAATCAAGTATAACATGTCAACTGGAACACCCTGTGCATCGCCAATATTTACAGTCATCTTCAAGGGAGTGATGCTTATAATGATTTGGATGTTATGGAATTTCCAAAAGAATCTAAAAAGTAAAATACTGTTATTTATATGTAAAATAAAATTTGCATCACCGAAAACCACCACTGGTTTTAACATAATTTGTCGCTGTGAGTCAGGCTGTAATCTAAAGGATTTTCAATTTTGCTCATAAAGTATCATAGCAAGTTAAATTTCTAATCCTCAAAAGTTTGACGCATGAGTAGAATGCACACGGTACGCTAAGTGTGGGCCTAATTATTTTACTCCTACCAACTATAATCGTACAACTTTAGATTTTAGAAGTTACAGTTACACCGTGAAGGGGTGATGTTATTTATGGGTGGCTTATATTACAAGAGGTGTTCCCCTCAAAAATTAACTGGTCTGTCTGACACTGGTTATAAAAAAAATCATTTTGAATGTCCCGAAAATCCCTGCATTTCATGTGTCAACTCTGCATATGCATAGATTTATACATGTGCATATTTGTGTTGGAAACATAACTTAAAATAAATTATGAGATACGCATACATTCATAGAAATCAATTTATTTAATTCAGAATTCATCTGTATATGTATTCTTCATGAATAAATATGATTTGCCAATTACAGTTATCATTTTTGCATTAAGCATTATTCAAATTTGGTAAGTTTTTGCGGATTGATATCAGGGCTGTTAGCTAGTCATATTAAGTAAGAGATATTAGAATAGGTTGTTTTAGTTCCAATGCAGGTCCATGAAGCTAAAAAAAAATAAAATAACATAAGTTGCCAGTGTGGGCCTTGTATCATTGATATAGCAGTAGTTAAACCCCTAATTACCCTGCTAATGAATAATATTTTGTTCAATATAGTTTTGTAAAATAAATAGGTGTTTTTGCACATTCTTGAAAAATAAAACTAGTCAAAGATTTGCTTAATAATGAAGTAGAATAGATACAATTCAGCGCAGCGACTCTTAATTTATTATTTTAAGATGGCTGAAAATTAGCAAATAAAAACACCCCTTTCAATATTTGAATTTAATTAGCTGTGAAAAAATTTTTATGCAATTTCTTTTAAAACTCAAATTTTTGTGCATATATAACCTTTAATTTACAATATTTGTCAAAGCAGTATAATAAAAAAACATGTGATAAGATTTATTAATATATTATCTTCAATTCTCCAATTATCTTATGTTATCTGTAAGATGGCCGATATATTTGAGTACATTTATGAAGAATAGTTTTATAATTTTATTTATAGAAATAGGTGATTACATTCTATGTCCAATGTTGTTAATGCTTGTGCCATACTATTCCATTTCCAAGTTACCAACATGATTGTAGGATAAGGGTTATATGAGGAGATAAATTATTTGCCTAAATATTATTAGAGGAATTCATTGATTCTGAATTGTGTTAATGAGGGACAAAAATTATCTTTGGTGTGGGGTAGTTATTTTTTTTTTGTACAATCGTCAAAACAATAGTCTTACAGCCAAAATCCTGGCTTCAATATTCTAAAATAATCACATCACATAAGTGAAGCATTTCATTGTAGTTGGGGGAATAGGAAATCGGCCACTGCATATCGACACCATCCAAAGAATGCTTCCCTATTTTCATGCAAGCTGACTTTTCTTTTATGCAAAATCTATAAGACATGTTAGATTTGGAAGAAAGAATGGATCCAGTTGAATACCACAAATTTACGATGGTATAGGCTATTTGAAAAGAGAAATTGTCATTTGTCCAGAGAAAGAGGTATCGGGGAATGTCGAATATGGTTATACAGGGTGTCCCGAAAATGGTGGGCAATCTCTCGGATTTGGGTAGAACTAGTGAAAATAAGGTCACAAGTTCGTATATTTTTCTTTCCCCCGAGGTACCCCTACGAAGATATTCGCTCTTGAAGTTGAAGGTTAAAAATTGATTTTTCTCGATAATTTTTTTGTTGCTCAATCGATTTAATTATTTTTGGATCAGTATCATATTATTTCAATCCAGTTAGGTCGGTGTATTGGAACCTTGGATAACATTCTTGGGGGCAAGGTGGCTGAGCACCCATTGCCTTAATAAGTTGAAAAAAAATTTGAGCCTATTTTCTTTTATTTCTAAGGTTATTTTCAAATTTTTGAGCCATTTTTACATACAAAACCTATATTTGTTTGTTGTCGGTAATATGAACCGTTTTCGAGATAAATGCACCTAACGATGAAATTGCGATTTTCAATCGCACAAATAATAGTAACTTTTAAAAATGCACATGCTGAAGCCCAAGTTCTGGGGTCACCATTGAACGTGTTAATATCCATTTTTTAAATATTTAAAAAAACAGCTACATCGCCTTATCTTGGTAGATAAGACGATGTAGCTGTTTATGTACAAAACCAAACGAGTAATAATGACAGTTTATGGTTGCCATGGATCAAAATATCAGATAATTGGAGTGACATAATTTTTCAGTATTAGCTTAATCCGACATTAATTAAGTAATTAATTGGTTGAAATATGGCTTACACTAACAATGAATACGCAGATATGCATTTAATGTATGGAATGGCTTCTTGTAATGCCTCGAAAGCATAAAGACTATACGCTCGACGGTATCGCCATCGAAGGGTTCTTGATCACAAAACTTTTGAATGTGTTGATCAACGGCTGAGAGAAACTGGTAAAAAATATGATAATTTTTTTGAAAACTAAAAATCTAAGAATTATATCTCTACTTAGGTCGATTTGCGCCAAATGACGTAAACAGGGGTGCTCCACGGACAACACGTATTGTTGAAGTAGAAGAGAACATATTGGATGCAGTCGCTGCGAATTCATCTGTCAGTATCAGATCATTATCATTACAAATGAATGTGCCAAAATCGATCGTTGGAAGAATTTTGAAAGAGCAACTATTTCATCTGTACCATCTGTGCAATTATCGCAGTGATTGATATAGAAATATGAACAATACCATGCCTTCATTCGATTAGTTTTGTATACGGATGAAGCGAACTTTGAAAGAAATGGAATCATGAACTCCTACAACTTACACGTTTGGAGCGAGGAAAACCCACATGCCACAATTTAAACGTGCCATCAAAGGCAATTTCATATTAATGTTTGGGCCGGAATTATTGGCCGGTACTTGTTGGGCCCATTCGTGTTACCAAATCGATTGAATGGGCAACTTTATCTTGAATTTCTCCAACAGCAGTTACCACAACTTTTAGAAGATGTTGACATTGCATCTCGAGAGAACATGTGATTTATGCATGATGGGGCGCCCCCGCATTTTAGTCTTATAGTGAGGGGTCATTTAAATAAAGTATATCCAAAATGGTGGATAGGTCGGGGTGGGCCTGCTCCTTGGCCTCCCCGATCACCCGATTTAAATCCCCTTGATTTCTTCCTGTGGGAGGCATTTAAAGAGTCTCATATATGCCACATCAGTAGAGACAAGAGAAGAATTATACGAGAGAATTATGTACCATTCAAATGCAATTAGAGAAAACGAAGAAATGTGACGAATCCAGCGATCGTCAGTTCGTCGTGGACAAGCATGCATTAGAGAAGGAGGTGCTCATATTGAGCATTTGTTATGAAATTTCATAAATCTTCATTTTTCCATGTCCCTAATTAGTTTTCTACAGTAAGGTTTAAAATTCAAGATTTTTTGTTTTTACAACTTTAGGTAAGTACTTACTACCTCATAGAGGAATAAATGTTGTTTTGTACATAATCCACGTGTTTATTTAATTTTTAAAAATTACTATTATTTGTGCAATTGAAAATCGCAATTTTATCGTTAAGTGGCATTTATCTCGAAAACGGTGCATATTACCGACATCAAACAAGTATACGTTTTTACGTAAAATTGGCTAAAAATTTGAAAATAACTTTAGAAATAAAAGAAAATGGGCTGAAATTTTTTTTTCAACTTATTAATGCAATGGGTGCTCTGCCCCCGAGCCCCCAAGAATGTTATCCAAAGTTCTAATACACTGACCTAACTGGATTGAAATAATATGATACTGATCCAAAAATGATTAAAATCGATTGAACAATAAAAAAGTTATCGCGAGAAATCGATTTTTAACCTTCAACTTAAAGAGCGAATATCTTCGTAGGGGTACCTCGGGGAAAAGAAAAATATACGAACTTTTGACCTTATTTTCACTAGTTCTACCCAAATCCGAGAGATTGCCCGCCGTTTTCGGGACACCCTGTATATAGTAAAATTTTTATAATGTACGGTTTTTAAAAAACTCATTAATAAGTAACGTGGAGAAAACATAGTATATTTATAATACATGAAAGAAAAAGTGGTGTTAATGTGAAAATACAAAATTTAGAATTGGGATTTTATTTAATAGTTTATGTTGTAAGCGGGAAATAGGTATTGCGATAAAAGCATGATGGAGTGAATGATGAAGTCCTAAACTACATAATGTAAGACCTCAAGCAATTCAGTGAACATTTTGCTTGAAAACACATTAATTTGATACTTCCAATAATTAATTTTTTCGCAGATGTAAAAAAGTTTGAGGCTTTTTGACCATGATATATATAATTATTTAATACTACAGTAATCAGTCAGTGTAAACAAAATGTGTTACATAATGAGTTGATTACATCATTGGTGAGGTAAGCACTTGTAGATAAAACTATTTTTCTTCAAAACTTTTATGCAAGGCCGGTCCAATAACTATTTTCAGTCACAAAGTTCAATTCTGGCGCCCCCCTTTTTTCAAATCGTTTTGTAAAAAAAATCAAAGAGCAGGGCAATAAACAATAGTTACCTATCAATGTTATAATTTTAAATTATCATTCACATTATTTCAACAGGCATTAAAGTAAAACTTAAAGTAAAACAAGGCAAGCACTTTGTTTTTAAAATATATGTTTGAAATGAACTAAAATAACAAAATAACTTCTTCTGTAATTCATACCGGACAGTGTTGTCGGACTTTTTAGTTTTTCCTAATTACTTGATACAGAAAACATTTTGTTTTTTAATTGTCTACTCGAGTCTTGTTTGGCGTTTGGCGGCCCTAATCGTGGCGCCCTAGGCTGTTGCGTGGATTGCCTGGGCCTATGACCGGTCCTGTTTTCATGACAAGTTTTGTGAACTTAAACTGTCATTTCTTTGACTCTCCATCTGAGCGGAAGTAAAAGTCTTACTGCTGCTCACAAGCGACACTAAAAGCAGTTGAAGAAAAAATAACAATATTTAATTCATATTCTACATTTGAAGAAAAAATAGCATGTTTTATGAGGAGTAAAGTGATTTTTTTGTGTTGCCTCGGCTTTTCTTCACTCATCCATCAAGTACCTATATCCTCGACAAAAACTTTTTCCACCATATAAAACAGTATACTATTATTAGTTGCTGTTCTATGCTATATTGTGAAAAATTTTCGTAAAGTACGTGCTATGGAAATTTGTATCTAATAAATATTTCACTTCTGGTGATCATCTTTAGGGTACGGACATAGCAAAGATGCCTCGATGAGCGTGGTGGAGTCGATGTCGGGATCTAGATCACGATCGATGTTAACATCAATGAGAGGGCGAATATATGAGAGAGGTTTCATATCAATATTTGTAGCAGTTTTTTAAAGGAAACACGTTTTTTATTAAAATGTTCAAAACTGTAGAATAATAATAATAATAATATTTATTCATCATTTGTAAGTACAGTAAAAGTACATATGAATGTCAAATATTTGTCTACTACAAAAAAAGTGCATACACATTGAAATTGTCACAAATGCATAGAATATAAAAAAATGTGCAAAAATGTATAAAAATGTACAATATATAAGTGTATAGAAAAGTATAAAATGTATAAAGGTACATAAACAAAATGTATAAAGTATATAAACATATAAAACGATGTATAAGAATGTACAATGTACAAGTATATACAAATGTAAAAAATGTATAACATATAGCACGGACTAAAAGAAAACATGTAGTATAAAATTAAAATGTTAACCATGAATTAATTTAAAAACTCTTATAAAAAGTTTTTTCAATAAAAAATAATTTAACTTGCTTTTTAAATACATGATAAGTTGTAATTTCTTTCAGGTTTGCTGGTAATTTATTGTAAACATATATAAAACTACAAGCTGATGACTTTTTAAAAGTAGTAGTTTTGTGTTTCGGGATTTGGAATTCATCTCCATGTCTATCTAGTACCATAGCAATGAGAGTCCCCGACTCACGAAAAGTGCAGTTTATTTTTATAAGCATATAAAGCACATTTAAATAAAAATACAGAAGGGACAGTTAAAATATTATTAGCTTTAAAAATAGGTTTGCAATTCTCCATGGGCTTTAATTTAATAGTCTAATGATTCTTTTCTGGCCTACGAATACTCTATTTATGGATTTACCAACTCTCCAGGTAACTATATTATTTGAAATGTGGCCATATGCATATCTTCCATATTTAGACACGATGTCATCTGAATTATCGCAAAGAAGGCAGAATTTAACTTGGAACAAACATGATCAATATGTGTTTATAGGTGGGCTTATAGGTCTTGTAAACAATGTCTTCCATTCCACGCCGTTTATTCCAAATAACGGATGCACTAAATAATAAGTCTATTCCTAACAAACTATTTTGTTTTGATATGTACATTGATGTAAACCTTGTGGTAAACTGCGAGGGTGAATTGGTGAATGCATCTCTGCTATATATGGTCCCGCAAGGACATAAAGATCTGTTTTACAAAGAGGTGATATCGATCTAGCCACCTCAACCTCCACCATGCTCATCGAGGTATCGTTGGTATGTCCATATCCTTTTTTTTTTTTTTTTCGTAGTATTCAGGGCTTTTTACCGAATTCGATCCCAGTTGGCACTGCAGCCAGAATTGGCTTATTGTGCCTCTAGATTCTGCCGGTAATTCCTGTATTACTGACTAGCCAAGCCAAAACAGTTCCATCACTGGCAGATGTTCAAGTGTTTTTGAGTTCACTTTTGTGGCCCCAAAAATATTTTGCCTCGTAATATTCAGTGCCTCGGCATCGACAGATGTCTGCACCCTTAGATCTATGAGCTGTAAGTTGTATGGCTGCTTGATAAATTTCGTTGATAATTTTGAAGGTCTGTCGTCGATGGGCACAGTTTTCGTTATTCTTTTACTAGAATTAATTTTGTTATGGATGACGAATTTTTTATAATTTTTAGAGCTGCAGTTTCAGACATTTCTAGTTTCATCCATGCAGACTTTCTTCAATTTGGATAAAGTATATTACCCATGATCCAGAATCGGTCTGCAGTTGTGTAAATTTTGGAAGCAGTGTAGATAGAGTAGTTTATTGGTGTTAGATACAAGAAATGTTAACATGTCAAAATACAAATAATAAAATAGTTGCATTATTAAAATATAGAACATACTAGGTTAATATATATATATATATATAAATACTTAAATTACTAATTAAAATGTATGTGGTATAAAATTGTAAAAGAAACAATAATGAACATCATAACAAACAATCGAATAAAAAATTAAAAAGTTATGAAGTACAGATACTACAAATAAACCTACACATACATCTGAATGTGTAGGAAATTTTGTTGGATGTTAAATTTATTTTTTATATTGTAAGAATGCATTTCATTGCGAAATGTATATTTGTTTAAATTGTTTTTTTTTTTGTAAAATGTATGTACATGGTGCAGATAGTATGGTTAATATTTTGAATTGTTCTCTCTAGTCATCTCTAAATTTGACTCCAGTTATAATTCACATGGCGTTTCTCTGCATGGAGAACACATTGGCAGATAAAGTCACATTCCCCACATCAGTATTCTATATGAAATTACTGAGTGAATCAAACCATGGTATGTGGCTACCAATGCATGTTGAGAGACCTTGCTTTTAATATTTCTTAGTAGGTAAATACCTTTGTATATTTTTTTGCGTACATAAGCCGTGTGCTCATCCCATAATAGTTTTGGATCTAAATGGATATTGGGATACTTCCTCCATATTTCGTAGACCAAATATCATTATCTCCATTTTTGAGGTGTTTCGATTTATAAGGAACCAGCTTTGTATATTTCGCTCAATGTTCTTAACCACATTTAGTAGTTCCTCAACGTTGAATAAGTTGATATCAACACCAGATAAAATTGATTGTATTCTGCTTACTGAATTGGGGGGATCGTTTGTGGAAAATAGGATTGACCTTAAAATAGACTCTTGGGGAACGCCAGAAAACCCTGATTATTAGATATTTAACACAGAAGAATGTTGTTCATGGCTACTTTGCATTCATAATGTACCGAAATAAAAAATTATATTGTCATGTTTATTCGGTGCTGTAAATTTAAAGTTCGTTATATTATTATAGAAACGCTCATAGCATTTTAAATTTATTAATTACACTAGTTCTGTTTTTCTTACTGTAATAGAATGAATTTAAAATTATTCCATTATTCATAACAAATACTCAGAGATGCGTAACAAGAATTAGAATCTTAAAATATTGAATTTTGTAGCTGTCTTATTCAAAAGACTGATCTAAAGTGTTGATTTTTACAAAATTCATAAAAGTGCCAATATCTCAAAAACTAACAACTTTTTACTAAGGCCTTATTTTGATATTCTGGCCAGTCATGAGTTGACCCCTATCATTCCTCCAAGGGATGACGTTGACTTTTGGGACACCCTGTATATCACATTATCCTTTTTTAGTTGGATATTAACATAAAATCTTTAAAATCAATAACTTAAATACCAGAAGAATTTTAATCTATTTTTTATCTTATTGTGTTTATATTTAATAAAACTTGGATTTTCAAAGTAACTTTCAAATGGGAGATATACTTGGTTTATTAAAAAAATAATTAAATATTATTTGGAACTATCCGAGAAACTTGCATAATGTGTATAACATTAGGTATTCTTCAAAAATAAAATTCTGAAAACAACTAGACTAAAACTTTGTACGAAATATTATTAGAACTTCATGGTAAAAAAGTGACTATTTTGTACAAGAATTTTATCTTATCTGTAGTCATAGTCCGGGAGCTGGTAGACATTTTTATAATTTTTTATGTAGGTATTTGAGGCACCGTGAAAACTTGTACAATACTTCTTCTGTAATATCTGAATACAAAAATGCAGACCTGGCCGAAGAGTAATGGGGTTTAACCGACCCTTAAATTTTTAAATTAGCGAAATTTTTTTTACAAAAAATATTCTTGAGGCATTTTGAAATTTTAATACCTTTAAATTTAATATATAAGGAGTTGAAAAATAAGAAAGCCAGATGACTTAGTCGGGTCTAAAACTTTGCCAGATGTTTGCAAAATTATACAGAATAATATTGATAACTAAAAATAGATATTTTCAAGATGACAGGTCGTTTTGATGGGACATTTTACCTGCCAGATGATCGAGAATGTTCAACATGAGTGCGAGTGAACAGAGCTATGGGTAAGTTAATGTGTGAGGGACAGCGTATATCTCGGCAACTGTCTAAATCAAAGACCGCTGCGGTGCGATAGGCTCTCACAAGACCACGTGACTTACAGCACCGATGCGGTCATTAGTAAGAATTTTGGAGTACTTATAAGATTCTCAGTCGTAGTCGTCATAGTATTTTTTTTATTTTAGAATTTTTATATATTTATCTATAAATGAAAAAGGGTCTAGTATGTTGTATATATTTATCTATGTGCAACTCAGCAAATAAAATATTTTTTTATCTACCCTCTGATTACTTTAATTTAATTTTTATTAATTAAAATGTAAATGAATGCAAATATAAAATCACATGATAAAATCAATTGAAATGAAATTATTATAATTAACGCATAAAAATATGTTTTTGTCTTATTCATCGTCGGAATTTGTGGCCTCTTCTTCTTTAGCTGACTTTTCATCAGATCTTGAATACTCTTATAAGTACTCCATAATTCTTACTAACAACCGCAAGGGTGCTGTAAGTCACGTGGTCTTGCGAGAGCCAATTGCACCGCAACTTCCTTCGACTTAGACAGCTGCCGATATACGCTGTCTCTCACACTTCAACAATACCCGTAGCACTGTTCACTCACACTTATGTTGAACATTCTCGATCACCTGGCAGGTAGAACGTCCCACCGAAACGGCCTGTCTTTTTGAAAATATCTATTTTTAGTTATCAATATTATTCTATATAAATTTCAACGGCCTCAAATATATTTTTTCGATTTTTTTGAAATGCCTCAAGAATATTTTTTGCAAAAAAAATTTTGTTAGTTTAAAAATTTAAGAATCAGTTAAGCCCCACTACCCTTCAGCCATGTCTGCATTTTTGTATTTAAATATTACAGAATAAGTATTGTACAAGTTTTCACGGTGCCTCAAATACCTACCCAAAAATGTCTACTAGCTCCCCTACTATCATCACCGGTATAAAATATTGTAGTTTAAACTGTGATGGCCCTTTAAGTACCTAACGGATGTCTTGCAGGCATGCAGAATAAGCTGATGGTTGATAAATTATCAGTATTTTTGTTTGTCGCAGAACTAATCCAAACAATGGGGAGAAAAAAAGGGTCTACCACGAAAAAGGTCGTGTATGGATGAAATTTGGTGGAATCGTAAAATGTACCGCCCTGATCATAATCCTGAGTTTGCGACCTTGGAGAAGACCGCTCGCGCCGCCATCTTGGAAATATGGTGCTCAAAATTAGTTTTTTGCAAGTACCCATTTTTGGTAACGTTGTATGCTGGATGTTACGAAACCGATACCTTGGATTCCCTGCGATACAGAAATTTCGGACGATCAGTGGTGAAAAACAATGTCGATTTGGCCTCACTGCCACCAACAAGAGATGCTACGTGGTGGCAACATTGCCTACGGACTTACCACCAAGTCCAGTTATGGCGTGGGATTGAAAAACATGCAGTGGAGTATGGTTGGCGGAAAATCCAGACAGGTCTCGATGCTGTGCGAAACATTAAAAACCTGCTCCGAATTCCTTGCTTCAAAGTATTTCGTGCAAGTGCAAAATGGGTTGTGGAAGAGCATGTAGTTGCCGCAAAAGGGGCCTAAAAAGTTCCGCTAATTGTTGCAATGAATCCTCCTGCGAAAACAATCCCGAAGTGCTTGAGGAAGGGGAGGTGAATATATAAGAGATATTTGCAAAAAAGTGATTTTGGACGCTCTTTCCAAGATGCCGTCGCGAACGGTCTTCTCCAAGGTCGCAAACTCAGGGTTATACTCAGGGCGGTACATTTTACGATCCTTTACCTCCTTTTGCGTGGTAAAACTATCCATTGCCTGGAGTAAACTGTTGAAAGATTTTGTGTGTCGAATATCCACCTGAAATCAAGGAAATATAACTAAAATTTCTGTTTCAGCCATAATGCCTGTTGCAATCAAAGCTGAAGATATTAAAACTGCACCCTTTGACCCACGTTTCCCTAACACTAATCAAACACGATACTGTTACCAAAGCTACTTAGACTATTACCGTTGTCAGCAAGTAAGAGGAGCAGATTACAAGCCGTGTGAATATTTCTCCAAAGTATTTCATTCCGTATGCCCTAATTCTTGGATCGAGAAATGGGATGACCAGAGGGAGTCCGGAACATTCCCTGGCAATATTTAATTTAGCCTTTCTACCATCAGTATAGTTCTCTATGTAGCATTTTCTTTTTAAAATCATTACAAAGTTATTATATATGTAAATGTTTACGTTAATAAATTAAATACTAATTAATCTATATTTCTTAACTCCTCTTTTCTATTTGTCATACATATTAGTTATAGGAAGTTAAGTCAAATAAGGTGAATAAAAATGATTCTTTGACGTTTTTTGATTTTACTTTTATATTCCTAAATAAGAAAGTATAGTAGGTAATCAAATTTATTTGAATTACAAAATTCTTAAACTGAAGAGGCTTAGTCTGAGTCAATCATGATTATTTTCTCAATGTGTTTGTGTATCTGTGTTTCTGTATTTATTCGTTACAGCTCAAAAAGATTGTCCAATATTTGGAGTGACATGATGACTGCTAGAAGAGTACTTTAATTATCCATCTACTTGACTTGAAGAGATTGTCAGTTTCATTGTTGAAATGTGGCTTGTCTGCATTTCAATTAAAAAAGAAATACGATTTTGAAGTATGGTTTGGAACCTTTTTGACATAAAATTGTCTATCAGTATATATAGCTTCTACAATCATCAAAATACGGCACACTCGAATACAATACAGACTTGCTTCAACAACTGTGGAATATCATTAGTGATTGGACCCCACTACTGGGTGCGTTCTTCCGATGTTTCTTCCAGCGAAGTATTTGTTCGAGCTTTACTTTTTATAGTCGTAAGGGGCACTGGTGTTCAAATGAAGTGACATTAAAACTAATTTTTCTAATAATTTCCTAGATGCATAGTTGGCGAAACGCATATCGGGTGTTGGTGTTTTTTATATTCGCGAAATTATACACTTTAAAGTAAGAAATAATAGTAGTAAATAAATCAAGTAATATAAATAAAACATAATATTTTTAGTCGCAAACTCCTCTATAAAATCATTATTTTACTATAAGGCACGTAACCAGACGGCAACAAGCCTGGCGCATTAAGTAATAATTGCATATTACCATCAAAATGCTAATGCTTTGATTGCAACAAACACTAGCCGAAAGACTGATCCTACTTAAAGGAGCTCTCGTGCCAGCCATCACACACCACTTGCAGAGTGCAATTTCGAGCTGTTGGCTCTCGTCAGTGCAAGGTGGGCATGCGACGACCGACACGAAGCATTAGCGTTTTGATGGTAATATGCAATTATTACACAACGCGCCAGGCTCAGCGCTCGGCGGGGCACATAGCCGGGAGAGTAGCTGTGGGTTGCAGTCTGGTTACGTTCCTTATAGTAAAATAAGGATTTTATAGAGGAGTTTGCGACTAAAAATATTATGTTTTAATATTGCGCCCTCTAAAAGCACATTTGAACTAAGTAATATAAATACTTAATACTCATCATCACGTTTATCCGCATTTTTGCTTATAGTGAATTTTATTTTTAATGGATTTAATTGTAGTGAAAATTGTATTGATGAAACTGACTTTTGACAATTCGAAATGACATGTTATGATGTTGCAGATTTGATATGTGTAGTTAATATTATTTATGGCCCAGCATTAGTGTCTATTAATTAATGATCGGAACTTAATTTAAAACATTTAATTATGCAGCAACATTAGAGTGAGTTAATAATAATTTTGATGTTGGAAACTATTCCGTTCGCCTTCGCCATAGATGAGAATTATAATTAACAATACAATTCGACATATTTTAGTTATTGTGTTTTCATTATTATAACGTCAAATAAGTCATGCAAATATTCATGGTTGAGAAAGAGAGAAAACAATATTTTATTGACAGAGTTAATATTTTCGCCGCAAAATCTTAAAAGAATGTTAACATTTCCCGCCATTAAAATGCGTCGGAAAACAAGTTAAACAATTCCCGCGTTATGAAATTCAAAATAAAATTAACCAATCAGATTATCGCCGCAAAAAATAAAAACGCAAAACGTGCCAATAAGTACTCACCTTAAGGCTTACCTCAATAATGACGTGGAATGTAACCTGTAAGTCTGTTATTTTACAACAATCGCAACCCTATTTTGAGATACCTTAATTGAAAAATAATGTCCTAGGGCGTTATAAATATCTATAACGCCCTAGGGCATTATAAAGAGTTTTCTCTCAGCCATTCCTCAAAGCGGCAGTATTCTTTCTCATATACCTTTTTGGTTTTATCAGGCCCAAATGCCTCCGGCTGCTTTTACAGCCTTTAACAACACCTTCAGATAGATTATATCTTCTAACATTTTCACTATAACACAACCCAAAACAAATAAATGATGACAGCGTTTAACAAAACGGCGGCGTTTACAATCAATTTTGATTTTTACTCTCTTTCAAATCAAATCGTTCTGAACATAATAGATGTCAAATTAATAAATCGCAAATATCAAAAAAAAAATCGAATTAAATAAGACTCGTAGGACATTAAACGTTGAAGGCACTCCATATTTTTTTCAATAAATCGCAAAAAAGAGGTGAGATAACAACTTATATATGACCCATGTTATTATAGGTAAGTACGATAGAATAGAAGAGCCTATAGTCTTTGGTGCTTCCCTTTTACATGAAATCTCAGTTTATGTCTAAACTGTAAAGCGAGATTTTCCAACAACCCCCCCCCCCCTAGCACCTAGCCTTTAGCAAATTCACTTTTCACTTTGTGTTTTGTACTAGTTTGTACTCAGTTGAGGATTGAGGTTAATGTTTTGTTTGGTTTTGAGCTGAATTAGAAAAATAATTTAAATTTTTGTACATCAGCGAGTGATTAGTTTCAATTTTATACACGGATCGTGAAAATAAAAAATCTATAGCAGCTTTTAAAATAGAACACAAAGATTTTTTTTAAAAGTCACAAAATATTACCACCTTTGACAGACATTTAGGTTAGGTGTGCAAGAAAAAATCGTTTCTTTTGTACAATTGAGCAATAACATACTTCTTATGTTCTTATTTGACAGACTGAGTTGTTTTGTGCAAAAGGGAAGCACCTAATATTGGCACCATAGACTACTTACGTTGGCGCTGTAAACATTGCAAACTAACTAGTTCGTCGAACACCTTGCTTGCCCAAATGTCCACTCTCCAGTCTAAATTTATGTTATCTTTGGTGCTCCGTGACAGCGCAGGATAGATCAATTTCGTGTTATGAACTTTCTAACCTAGATTTTATCAGTCTGTGATTTTATCCATTTTTAATTTCTAAGTTGTAATAAAATGGCAGACGAAGAAACTGTAAATGGGAGCACGGAAGAGTTACCAGAGAAGTCTCAGCAAAAAAAGACTGCAAAATATGACAGTGGTGCAGCAGATTTGGAGAAAGTAACAGATTATGCTGAAGAAAAGGAAATATCTACTCAAGATGTTGCTGGTGCAATATCAGCTATTGGGGATCGAAGAAATAAAGCAGCTCTTGAGAAACAGGCTAGAGAAAAAGAACTGTTAAAGGTTTCGATAAAAAAGGAAGATGTGGATCTTATTGTTCGGGAAATGGAAATATCCAGGGCATTAGCAGAGCGTACTCTTCGTGAATACCATGGCAACGTAGTTTGTGCACTCATAGCATTAACAAATTAATTTATATCTAAGACTTTGGTAAAATATCAAAATATGTATTTTGCAAATTGTGTAGACATTTCCTTAAAATTTTGGCATAAATATCTACCATAAATATTCAAGGTGGGTTTAAGTATTATGCTCTTAATCCGCTTAAAAGTCAGAAAAAAAACGATTATTTATTTCTATTTAAACAATGATTAGATGTTAATTATACGAATGACAAGGAAATGTGTACTGTTTGAATTAACTAAACAATTTATTTGATAAGTAAAGAAATTTGTAACTAGTTTTAAAAACATTTTTTAATAACTAATAATTTTATAAAATAAATTACAGATATTCTCTATCCATAGGCGTTTTCTTTGCTTTTTTGTCTCTTGCTCTGGGAAACCAGTGATGTTTTGTAGTGTGCGTAATATTCATCAGCTCTTGTCTTGCTTGCTCAGGTGTTTTTTTATTAAAAACTTCCATTACTTCAGGAGTGAGCGTAGTTTTTAAAACCGAAGAGCTTTCTTCTATTTTTAGTTCTGGTAGTGGCTTTGTACACTCATATGGAAAGTCCTCCTTTGGATGCCATGCTACTATAGTACTTCCATCCTCTGTTAGAGCAAATTTATGTTGTGGGTTTATTGGAGATCTGTACAACACTCTAGAAATATTTAACCTGGTTGTAAGTATCCTGGAAGTCATAACTACAATTTAATTAGACTTTATTTGCTTCCAATCATATTAATAATATTATTACCTGTTGGAATTATAAATAACAACCTTGCCTTTGTATTTTAGACCTAACGCCAACAATTCAACAAAATAATTATTTCGTATATTATTCTTAATCGTATCTACCAGTGTATCTACTTTTCCTTTATTCCCATCATTCTATGATTCTATCCATAAAAATCTTTTTCTAAGTTAGGGAATTTAGCAATTCAGTGAACTTAGTCACAATAATTAGAAAGTTAATTTTTTGTGTTGCACCTATGGAGTAGGTTGTTATTGGTGACGTACCCCGGTGAGGATAAACTGTTAAGGTGCTCTCCCGATGTAAGCGACCGGAGACCGAGACATGTGACAGACAGTTACCAACGACAGGGAGGGCTACTCTAGAGCATCTATCTTTAGTAGCGTGTACCAAGAAACATGTAGTTCCAGTCACTTGCTGCATCGGGAGAGCACCTTTATATGAATAATTATTTCATTATTCGACACAATTTGTGTAATAGAGTATAGTAGTAATCTGGAAGAGTGCATAGCCCACAAACTGCGATTCTCTCTTTCTCCAACATAGTACTACCAGACCAGCGTTACAACAGCACTGCTGGGCGCGGGCGCCTGGCACTACCCAATATATATATTTTCTATGACCCATAAGGCGCGTTTTATTGTACCCAGAAACATTTTACTCGTAGAAGTAGAACCGTTTTTTGCCGTTTTATTGACCACCACTTTTTCAACTTTTGCTACTTTCCCTACGACCGAATTTGATCGTAGGAAGAGTAGATTCCTAGTCACAAAGCAAAAAGTCACTAAATAGTGGTCTTACTACAACAAAAAACAAGCTTAGAATTGAGGTTATAAAAATTAGTCCGGTAAATATTTTACATAAAATCGACAATAAATTTGAAATTCACGAACTATAAGTAAAGCGTACTTATATTATAAAACAGGCGAGTCTGCGGGTCGATTTCCTACTAAGGGGTAGTGACACCTAATGTTTTTCAGGCAAAATCCGAAAAGGTAATTAATAAATGATGTATATTAGGTATATTTACACATTCATATTCTATAATGTATATTGCATATTATAACGGAGTAATAAATCATGAATATAAGGGGAATATTACACTGAGGTATAAATCATCCACTTAGCAATAACTTGTCTATGTGATATGGTCGTTAGTCTCTGACACGATCTCAAAAACACGTGAAATTTACACATCAGTCAGCCTGTTTCATTCGTTCATTGCTTATTAAAAATCACCGTTGCGTTCAGCCTTCAAAAATTATCAAAATTGATGTAACAGCAGCAGCTACAAGAAGTACCTTATTATTCTGATTCATGGTAGAACTGTTATAGTTCAGTTAAAAGTTTTCGTTTCTCGAAAATCAAATTACAAATCCTCAAGCATTAGTAGTACCTTAAACATTTTACACTAAATCGCAAAAGTACTTGTGGCAACATTGATGAACCGTTTTATTGACACATCAAAATTACTACTCGTAAGAGTAGATTCGAACTAGCAATAAAACACGCCTGATTGTAAACAAGTCCTTGGGCACTACCAATAGTACCAACCAAAGAATTCTTTGGTACCAACAGACAACTATTAAGTTGAGGTTATGTGTAATTTCTTAGAGTATGAATTAATAAATAACTAATAATCTTTATTTATTATGTTTAATAACACAATTAAGTTAGTAAGTAATTTATGGACCAGTCAAAACATATTATTTATTTTAAAGTTTAATAGGCGTGCCTTCCATACGAACTTTACTAAAATATTAAACCAAAAAGTGCAGAATCCCACAAATGAGGCTAGAAAAAAAGGAATTAAATCTACACTATTTTACGTGACTGCGGCTGGTGTGGTAACCGCAGGTTTAAGTTATGCTGCCGTGCCCCTTTATCGACTGTTTTGCCAGGCGTACAGTTATGGAGGGACAACTGCTGCAGGACACGATGCCAGTAAAGTCGAGTCAATGTCAGTTGTGAAACACAAACCTATCAAAATTAAATTTAACGCGGACACTGCTGCAAGTATGAGGTGGAATTTTAAACCACAGCAAACTGAAATTGTGGTATTTAAAAAACGACTATTTTTTTTCGTAATTGATTCTAATCTTTATAGGTCTATCCTGGTGAAACAGCTTTAGCCTTTTACACTGCAACGAACCCGACTGACAAACCAGTTGTAGGAATAAGTACTTATAATGTAGTTCCATTTGAAGCTGGACAATATTTCAATAAAATTCAGTGTTTTTGTTTTGAGGAACAAATGCTTAATCCTCATGAACAGGTATAATATTTTTTTACATATTATGGTGATATTAGTGATGGCTATTATTTCAGTAATCGGTTTGGATCTGTTCAATTATTTTAATAACAATACTGATAATAATAAGAAAAAAACGAGGAAAAAAACTCGATTCAATTTGACTTGACCCAAACAAGAACAAAAACAAAATTTTGAAATTTAAAACACGTCAGGTTGGAATTGCTCACTTAGTAAGATTTCATATAAAATATGCTGTCTTGCCTACGTTTCATTTATTCTACATAAACTCCATCAAGGCCTAATATTCTAAATGGTGAAATAATTTGTTTCTCCAGAATAACAAAATAATCATGCTGTAGGCAACAGTTTTTATCATGAACACAGTCATATGAGATCATTTAGTCTCTGACAACGCACACTGATACCAGCTTTTCATCTATAACTTGTATCGTCTTTAATAATTTTTAATTTAAACACAATAATAGTAATAGCTTGAATGAGTTCATGATGGAAATTGTTATGCCTACAGCGTGGTTGTTCCATTAACTTGAAGAAACAAATTATTACACTATTTAGACTATCATACCCTGATGAAGTTTATGTAGAATAAACAAAATAGGCAAGACAGCAATCCAAATTACATAAGCTTTTGTCACACAATTTATTTTTCAATCTGTCATTTACCCTTAGCTTTCCATAGAGACATAAGGGTGATTCATGGTGGATGGATGGAACTGGCAACACCTTCATTATTTGAAATGAAACACCCTGTATATTTTTCTATTTTTAGAATCTGCACCCAATTCTGTGTAACTTTTGTTAATATATTCTTATATTAATTAATTTCCAGATTTATTGAGCAAAATGTGAAAGTGAGGTACCGTCATCGGTTTAAGGCTGAAACTTCAATCGGCGAAGTTAAGCAGCGTTGGTCGAGTTCGTCACTTGGATGGGTGAACGGCATCTCATATCGCCGTCCTATTTGAGTGAAAGAGTAGCTATAGCAGCTAAACTCCGCCAGGACGTAAATATAAACAAGGCATTAAAAAAAAAAATTGATTTCTAATAAATCGCGTTATCATTTCATGCTGTAGTCAAACCTTAGTAGTAGTATACAGGGTAAGTTACTTCTAAGTAATTTTCTTTAAATGAGTTATAAAAATGGTCGGAAGTCATTTTTTTGAATGGAACGCCCTGTATATTATTACTGATTCAGAAAGCTGACACATTTTGCTATTCAAATATGTATAGTGTACGGCTTGAGATAGGTATAGGAATATATTAACAAAACTTACTCAGAAATGGGTGGATTCTAAAAATAGAAAAATATACAGGGTGTTCCATTTAAAATAACGAAGGTGTTGCCAGTCTTACCTACATTTGGCAACACTGCTGCCAATAATATTTTAGGTTGACAGAGCATATTTTGTTACCTTGGTACCCAAATTTTGGAAAGCATATAGAAGGAGAGAACGGGTAACCGTTCTCTATATACTTCTAATACTCCATCCACCATGAATCACCCTGTATATTAAATTCTTTAATTTCATGCATTTTGCAGTTTTTGGTTGGCAGATGGTTTTCGACAAAGTCTACATTCATTTTTTTTTTATTACTGCTCAGCATTTTGTTGAATGTTTAATATAATACTATGCATGTAATAAAGCACTTTTCTTTTATTTTTTTATAATATTGCCCATGCATATCCTATAATTTGGGGTATAACTTTAACCACATGTAGTTTACTGATGGGTTTCAGAAAATGTTTTATGCCTGCTATTTTAAAAACTATGTAGGGCATAAATATCTGTGGTAGTAGGCCTTCACCTCCGGTCATCGAATATTTATATTAGCGGTAACCTACCATGTTTAATTCAATTTTTTTGGGTAGGCTTTTCATTTTTTTTTAAATCATTTATTTTATTTATCTTCTACATTTTGCTCAACCTCTAGTTCAGCTTCAGTTAGCGATACCCAAAACATTTCATGGTAAATATTATTCTTTTTAATCGCCCGACATCTCAAACGAATCTACGCAACAGTTTAACCTTTCGTTTTCCTTCAATTCTGTAAGAAGTTTTTAGATTTTTGTTTCATCGCACAGTGGTTTCTGAGACCAATTTTTGTGGCCAAAAGTAAATTTTCATTGTAATAATCATGAAATCTTTTAATGTAAATGCATCTTATATTTGGTGGTGACAAATTGAAAGTTAATAGATGTTATTTCTGTGTATGGGAGCTATACTGGGCGTTCCTTTGCCAACAGAGACGCATCTCTTCGCTGCGACCTAGAAGATTTTTCTGCAAATGGGAGACTTGGCTTGCCAGAAGACATAGATAGTGTTGGCTCATCAATTTCAATTACAAAACTTTCATTATAATTCGGTATTGTAGTCTAGTCCCGCCAATTTTTTTTATGCCTCCTTAAATGTGCATATTTAGTTTTAGTTTTTTTTTTTTTCGAGAAATGCATCGGTTCTATTATTATTGCGACACCGATTTTACAGATAGTATCTAAGGATTTGCATTAGAAATATAATATATACATACTCAAACGATAATGCAAAAATTGTTACAAAACAAAAAATTTCAATATTGTCTGAAAGTTATTTGTGGCATTCTACGAATATTCTTTCCTTTTATTTGGGTTTTCTACCACATGTATTATCCTCTTCAAAAACAAATCACTGAATCTACAAAATAATAGAATTATTGGAAAAAGTCTCTGCGCCTGTGACCTTTACGTCAAAGAAACAGTCAGAGGTTATGTTTTACAAATAATATAAATCGGAATAAACACAGAAATAATGTATTTTGCTGATGTTTTGGAAAGTAGTCTCTTTCCGTTTTCAAAGCTTTTTTCAAAGAACTCTTATTTGCTGTGTATGTCAAATATACAGCTTTAAGATTCTGTTTATGTTATTTCCATAGATACTTACTACTTACACAGAACTGATATTTTCTTTTAGATAACGTTGAGTTTGTTAAGCACTTCTTAACATTGGTAGCCAGGTTGTACAAATATCTACAGAACAATTCGATACGCATTTATCTTCATTTAATAAGATTATTGCTGATTCTTTAATTTTTCTTTTTTTTGTTATCTGCCTCTTTTGTAAAAATTTTTGCCGAGTCCCATGAACATGCTTGGGAAAACGACAGAATGAACTGGGAAAAATTTTCAATCTTATACTGATGACACACGTTCGAACTAGATGTTTATTTGTATACGTACAAAGCGCAGCTGAGACATTCGTTAAATTATTAGAGGATCGTACCTCCGAGCAGGTGGAAACGTGCACCCATTCGGCAGACAGGTCCAGAACCAACAGCCTTAGAATATATATTTTCATCATCATAGGGCCAATTATTTATTTACATACTTAAAAAATGTCGATTTTGGCCATAAAAATAATCCGTAGAAACCATAGTGCTTCGCCCTGAGAACTACAACTGTTTATTTTCAAATATATTTTGTTGTTATTTGTTATAGGTTGATATGCCAGTATTTTTCTATATAGATCCAGAAATAATGGAGGACCCCTATATGGAATTTGTAAATCAAATAACCTTATCTTACACATTCTTCGAGGCTAAGGAAGGTTTAAAACTACCTATGCCAGCCTATGTTAAAAAATGAAATTGTCCGTTTTTATTGTAAATGAAAAAAATATAACTTATTTCTGCTTGTTGCAATTATTGTATTTTTATTTATGTTCACAAAAAAATTTACAGCCAGTGCAGAACAATAACATGAAATAAACATGCATGCACATTATCTAAATGACAATCGATTTTCTAATTAATACTTTATTGTGGCAGTTATAGGGAATGATCGCCTCATACCCATACACTTTTCCCTATCGATGAAAAGTGAGCTGACTTTGTTATGCAAGTCAGATTCAAGGTTAGCTCGAGTTTTCAATAGCTGTTGATGTTGAGCTTCTGCTTCTTGCAGCTTCCTATGCAGACTTTCAATAGAATCTTGAATGTCAAGAACTTCTGACACAAGTCTGAAATGAAGGGAAATTATATAATTATGGTGCGGCAAAATACATTTTTATTTGTTTTAAAATATTAAGCTAAAAAAAGAAAAAAATTGATATATTTTTGATATATTAATTGATATTTAAACAAGTTGCGGCTGGTAGTATGGTCCTTGAACAAAAGTCATTGATAAAAAAATTAAGAAAATAAAAAGAAAGTTGAAACGTCCTCATAATAAGTGTTTTGTTAAAAAAATTTCCCCGTCATTCCCTGTTATTATTTTTCGCACCTTACATGTTCATTATTACTGACATTATTTTTTCGTCATTATGCTTCAAGTGTAGATAGAATGAATTTTAAGAAAAAAGCTTGTCTAGCTATAATTATGGCATTAAGTATGAAGCGTCGTTATTGGATGAAATAAGAAATAAGCGGTACGAAGAAAGTGCATACAAATTATTTTCGCATGGACGAAAAGACTTTTAATAAATTATTGCGAATGGACGAACCAATATGGAAAAAAGTTATGCAGAGCAGTTTACCAGTTAATGAAAGACTGGCTTAAACTCTGAGATACCTAACCACTGGAAGAAAATTTGAAATTTTCAGTTGCAATGTCATCGGCTTCAATAAGTACAGCTGTTGTTGAAATCTGCGAAGTATTTATATCTGTGGTTCAAGATTATTAATGACGAAATAATGATGCTCTCGCTCCCACTTTACACGATCATTATTACTGACAGTATCCCCTCCATCTGCTAATAATGATGCTCGAATATCAAAATATCCATTCATTACCACTTCATTACCTGTTGCCATTCCACTTTTATAACTTTACATGTTCATTAATAATGTCATTATTTTCAGATAATGACATTATTACTGAACGGGTAACATCAAAGCTTCTTCCAGTGGCTAGGTATCGCAGAGTTAAACCTAGCATTAGCTGGTAAACTGCTTTGCATAACTGTGTTTTGGTTCGAATAATTTTTATAATCACACTTCTTTTGTATCACTTACTTCCTTCAATAACATTAGATGTGAATAATTTTCGCGTTTTTTCAACCATTCATTCATCCAATAACGATTTTTAACATGAAGTTGCATACTTAATGCAATAATTATTAAAAATCGGTGTACTTTCTATCGCAGCTTGAAACATAATGATGAAAAAATAATGTCAGTAATAATGAACATGTAATGTGCAAAAAATAATGACAGGAAACGATGGGAAAATATTTAGTAATGATGTTTCTGTAATGATTTGCTGCAACGACATAGTTACTGAACGTGTAAGGTGCCCTTAATGTTTTCTTACCTATCCTGTGCTGTATCTCTGCAAAGTTCTATTTCTCTTCTATGTGTTCTTGCTTCTAATCTGGTATGAGCTACCTTCATGGGATTACTCTTATCCAAAATAGCTTTCTTTAAAAGCTCGATATTTTTCTCTAAATCAAATAATTCTTGTTGCACCTAAATAACACATTTGAAATTATTCTGCTGGTTTTAAAAGTAATATATTGATAATATGCCATAACTAGTTCAATCTTGGTCTTAATTATTAAGATTATTATTATTATTGCATTTTACTTAATCCCCCAGATGGGGCAAATATATTGTCTCTATTTTGTTGGATTTAACTAGCGCATTTGACACTGTTAATAATGCATGTCTGGGTGATACCGCGACAATTTTTCATGGCTGAAATATATGCCATTGAACTGTGTGTACAGAGGCTGGAACTAACGCACCCTAGACACAGATCAATAAAGATTTTCTCAGACAGCCAAGCAGCCCTTAAAGCTCTTGGATCCTATCGCTGTAATTCTAAAACAGTGTGGAACTGCCAAAAAGCTCTAATCCAATTGGGTATGAACAACAAACTGACTGGTCTGGGTGCCTGGGCTGGAGGGCAATGAAATTGCCGATTGCTTAGCTAGAGAGGGTGCGGCATAAAAAATTTATAGAACCAGAACCAGTTCTTGGCATATCTTCAAGCACTGCCAAAACACATATCCTAGACTGGGCCGAGAGCAAGACTCTCCACCACTGGCAGGAACTACCAGGATTAGCTCATTCGAAGGAATTTCATTACATATTCTTTGAAATCAAGAGCTAAAAAACTGCTAGAGTTGAATAGGTTACACCTAAGGACTAATCGGCCTATCGGCCTATACACTGGGCACTGCAGATTAAACCATCACCTACACAGACTTGGATTGGTGGAAAACACCGAATGTCGTCTGTGTCTAGAGGAAGATAAAACGGCAAGGCTCCTGTGCACTTGTCGTGTTGCAGGAAGAACCCGGTTCTCATTACTTGGCAAAGGACAGCTTTTGCCCGAGAACCTGGACAATCTCTCACCCAACAAGGTTATCAGCTTTATTAAAAAGCTGAACCTATTGGGTGAAATATAAATTAGGAGTGAGCCACAATAGACCGATTGGTCGTGATGGAGGGTCTGGTATATTCCCACTCACATTTCAACCTAACCTACTTGTATGATGGTATTTTGACTGGACAAAGATATCTAAATTTCCTTCAAAATGTTTTCCAGGATTTCCTCAACGACATTGCACTGAATATTCAACAAAACATGTGGTTTCAGCAAGATGGAGCTCTGCCTTATAACGCAATATTTGTTACGAACCACTTAAATAATGCTTTTCCAAATTCGTGGATAGGAACAAATGGACCAATTAAATGGTCAGCACGGCCACCAGATTTGACCCCTCTAGATTTTTCTTATGGGGTTACCTAACAAATGAAGTTTATAAAGAACCTATAAATGATATGGCGCAGTTGGTTAATAGAATTTACGCTAGTTGTGGTGCTATTACCAGTCACACTTTATTAGCTGTGATGAATACTGAACTGAGAACGTCGATATAGTATGTGCATGAACAAAAATGGACAAAACTTTGAACAATTATTGTAGTTAGTGTTACAATTATCTCTCAAAAAGTACGCAATTAAGTGGAAAAATTTATTCTATATAAATTGTTCAGAATTAAAAATACTATACAGATATTACGACTCTAAGGTTGCTGCCATCGAAAATTCTTTCCTTAGCGTCGCGACGCCCTAACTGCAAGAAACGACGCCATTATTTATATCATAAATAATTGCATATAAGTGTCACTTCATAACCCTTTTTGCGGATTTCAAATATTTTCGTTGGTTTGGAAGATATTGACCTGTGTAGTTTTAGGTGAAACACCCTGTATATGTATATCATTTAGTACTATTATAAATATTACAATAAATAAATAAATAAAATATGAAAACATCTCTACTACATATTCAAATACAAAATTAGTGCACATTTAAAGCTGTACAAATTATTTGCTTCTTTAATATCCTGCAGTAACGAATTATATTCAATGAGCCCTTTAAAAAAGAGAGCTTTCATAGCTTTCTTTGAATTAGTTCTTCCTATGTGTATATTAAGTTGATTTCTCATGTTATAATTGTGAATTTCATTGTTAAAGGTTATAAAGGACTGTAAATAGGAAGGTAGCAAGCCCATCAATATTTCATATATGAATATTGTGAAATAAAACAATCTTTTTTGGACTGAGTGCCATTGTACGCATGATTGTATGAAAGGGGTGGAATCGTTGTATACATGGTGCCTTCATTCATAAAGATGATGTTTTGATTTCTCGCTCCTTCGTTTTGCAGATTTTTCAATTTTCACCCCCGCGTCCCGTATGTGCGGATATTTGCAAAAGTAATGGTGGAACACTGTGTTGTCAACCGATATTAGTAACTGTGCAAAATTTCATCAATTGATGATTATGTCAGGAAGTGCATTAAATAAAGGGTTCAAGATTTGAACACAAATATTTTCCACGCATTGTGAGTTAATGAAATACAAGTAAAAATATTTGTTTCTCAAAGTCATAAACAGTTGTCAAACTTAAGCTAAATTATCCAGCGGTTTTTCCTTATTTTGCAACTGAACTTCTTCATGGACTAAAAAATCTTTGTTAAATAAAATTTTCATTAAACATGTAAAGATAGGTAGTTTGCTTAAAGTCACTTTCATATTTTCTAATTTTTAGATTAGATTGACAACTGCTTATGACTTCGTCAGACAAGCAAAACTTCTCGGAAAATCAAAAATAAGAAAGTTTACAAAGTGCTGTACCCCTTCCGGACACACTGTATATGTAATATTAATAAATACCTTAAATAAAGTTTAGAAATGGTTCGTTACACAGCGATTTTCATAGCCACATACAACAAAATTGTCAGCAAGTCAAAAATACAAACATACTTAAATAATATGTTACCAAAGTGTGCAGATTTAGTTATTCATGGAAGACTACTAAATATAAAACCTATACCTTATGTAAATGCATTTGCAGTTTACTCTTAGTTTCCAATATCTCCGCTGCTCTACGCGCCAGAGCATTATTTGTATTACTCCAAGCATCCCAAATCTCCTGGGCGCAAGTATTCGCCGAGTTCTCCATATCGGAACGCATTTGGGTTGATTTTCCTCTTTCAGATTGAGATCGCTGCACTATTCTGTTGCTGTGGTCAGCCCAAGTAGTTGTTGTGCTAACACTAAAATTACAGTTAGCGGAGGAATATGATTTTACGTGCATATATTGTTTTAACATTACGTAGGATCAAATTTTTCAATTCCTCCATAGTAGTTTATTCCTTTTGAAAAATTATTAAGCTGATGGCAGAGATTGTCAGTTCCAAGGGCGGATTCTTTACTCTTTACGTCTGTTTCCAACTCATGTTGTGCAGCTCTAATGTTCCGCAACTGGCCATCTACTTTATCATACAGGCATTTTAAATTTTCCTGTGCGTTCCTGTATGTCTCGATTTCTTTTAACAGAGCTTGTTCGGCAATATCATGTACCAAATCGAGACCTAAAATAAAATTTTTTTACATCAAGTTTGAAAAATGTAATGTGGACAACTCTTTTATGCTAGTAGCAAATATCATTCTATCTACAACACATGTGAACTAATAACAATGGTTTTTTACAGCATTGAATAACTGAAAAATATCAGTTGTTAACATATTGTTATCGTCAATCTCAAAAAAATACTATGTCGATCACCTAAGATTTATAAAATAAGTATTCTGTATTCTTTAGAAAAATTTCATCATTATTTATTACTTTTAGTGACATTATGTTCACCAAACTTAATTCACTAATAATAATAATATTAGTGATAATAATAACATTTTTTGGCTGATAGCCACGTTGGTTAAGGTGGCAATTGTGATTAATCGCACAGGTTCACACTACCGGCTTTGAATCCCGGCTTCGGCACTGGCACTGTCGGAGGAAATGGTTGTATGTCCACGTTTTTCCAATACCCCCTTCCCCACAAGCCTCTGACTTCTGGAATTATTTATTTTTATCGATAAAATATAAAGAAAATACTAATTGACTGTTGATTGAAATCCCTCAACCTTTCGTCTGGTATTCTCTATGTCTGCGATGTTTTTACGGGATTGCCTTTGACAATGGAAGCAAATTAGAGCATTGCAAGCCAATTTTCCTGCAGCAGCGAGCTGCTCAGCCTATCGAACATCTGCATGAGTTGGTTTGAGAAAGAATGCTTATGAGCCACTGCTTGAACAGAATGTAAGGAAGCAAGATTGAAAGTATTCTTTACTAAAGGATTTACGAATAAACGAAATTTCAGGTCTTTCAATGAGTTTTGGAGTTCTTGTCTCTGTAAAAGCCTACAATAAATTACTCTTCTGCTACATTTACATGATTCACATATGGAGATGGAGCTATTTTTAGTTTTATTGTTCGATAAGGTTTTCTTTTAAGAGAGATGCTGCTATCATCAATTCATTAAATAGTCCCAAGCAACACATGATGGTTTAATAAAGGTTTATTATATGAAATTATGGTTTAAATTTCGTTATTGTATATTTAATCAACGTCTATGAAAAGTGTTTTATTTTATAAACGATTTTTCTACGTATATTATAAATGTATTTCTCCGAAAATTTTTGGAGTAACGCAGAATATTTGAGAAGTAATTAATTGAGAGTTGAGACTACACTTCCGTCAAATGTTTAAATTGTAAATTGGTGAAATTGACACTACTTGCATTTTTTCAGCCATATTATAGTTTTTAATATACGATTTTTAAATGTATACGATAAATATGTATTGGCGCTACATTTTTTATAG
This sequence comes from Leptura quadrifasciata, assembly GCA_963675555.1. Taxonomy (NCBI): domain Eukaryota; kingdom Metazoa; phylum Arthropoda; class Insecta; order Coleoptera; family Cerambycidae; genus Leptura; species Leptura quadrifasciata. Next base: position 200,794,669 of record OY776673.1, on the reverse strand, counting down.
GCATGTCATAAACAATTGCAACAAAAAGTTCAAAGATTATAACAATATCTGGAAATATGAGTAAAATATTTACATTAATCAAAATTTGTTATAGATAGATTACGAATGAAAATGTTTGTTCAGTAATATTGCCATTTATAATATACGGTTATTAAACGTATATCAATCTGCATCGATTGCGTAGTTGCCAGCAACCGGGTTAGTATTGTTGTCTTTGATGCAGAATACATAAGCATTTCTCATAAATATATGCATCTCTCTCATTGTCTCAACAGTATAGCTGATGAGCAACTGCGGATCATTGTGTTAATTGCTGTTTTATGTGGCGGTAGTCAACCCTAGTAGTGTGGCCTTGTGATCGAAACAAAGAATATTTACTTGTTTGTATTTGCATATATAATATTTGATTGAAATTGATGAGCTATGTTGAGTTATGTTGATGAGCTGCCCTTATCCTTGAGTTATCACTATGTTGTAGTGCGTTAAAGTTACAAGAATGAACGAACTTGTGATTGGTAAGAATTATTGTTTATAATAATAATAATATATAATAATAAACATTTATTGTCCACAAGAATACATAGAGTATTATAAGACTAGTCAAAATATAGGTAAAAAATACAAAGAAAAAGTACAAAGGCTTGTACAAGTAGCTGCTGGTACAACTGGACATCAAAACATAACATGACATTTAAGACACAAGTACATAATTAAAAGAAAAAATGACTGATGATAAAACGGGCTAAACGGAGTGGCCGACATAATTAAAATTTTAGACCGTAGTTTGTATGAATTCGCCTATGTTGTAAACACACAAGCTGAGTAGCAGATCTTTTACTTCCTTATTGAAGTGCTTTAAGTATGATATGTTTTTTGATATTATTTGGAAGCTTATTAAAGAGATTTAATCCTAATATAACATGGGATTTATTTGTGAGACTAAGGCGGTGTGTTGGAATGGTGAGATCATTTCTGTTACGAATTTCATATGAGTGGAAATTACTGTTTAAATTAAAATTATTTTTATTGATGAAAACATACTGAAGAAGATTATATATATATAGTCCATAGATAGTTAGTATGCCGAACTGGCGGAAAAGATTTCGACACGAATGCCTTTTATTGACACCCGCCATACACCGAATAATCCTTTTCTGTGCTTTAAAAACATTTGGCATTGATGCACAAGAGCCCCAGAAACAGATTCCATAAATTAGTCTGGATTCCACTTGAGAGTAGTAAAATGAAATGAGCATTTCCGCATTAATAACATTTTTGAGGTTCCTTATCTGATAACAAACAGTATTTAGTTTGGAGATGAGATTATTACAGTGAGGTTTCCAAGTTAAACACTCATCTATAGTAAGCCCAAGAAATTTAACAGATTCCATTCTTTCCAGAGAGATGTTATTGTAGGCTATATTTAAATCCATGTTGTTTTTATTATGATTTGTGTGAAAATGTACATAACCAGTCTTTTCTATGTTTAAGAATAGTCCATTCTGATTAAAAAATTGAGATAACTTGTTTACTAGGAGGTTACTTTTGATTTAATTTTCGTTGTTGTTGCTACCGGTGCCAAAGAGTGATGCATCATCAGCATACAATATGATGAAGTAGTCTTTTACAAAATCGGGAAGGTCATTGATAAAGAGTAGAAATAACACAGGGCCTAAAATAGAACCCTGGGGTACTCCCACTCCCATGCTGGTTGTACCTGTGTTAAACTTTTCATAAACGCCATGTGTTTTATGACCGATTTCAACAAACTGTGATCTGTTTGACAAGTAAGAGTCAAACCAGTTTAGGGCAACACCACGTATGCCATATCTCTCCAGTTTAGACAGGAGGCTGCTGTAGTCAACACAGTCAAAAGCCCTGCTTAAGTCGCAAAACATCTGAGCGATTTCATAGTAACTGCATGTTTTTTATCACAGAAGGTGTAAAACTCTGCATGGCTAGCGTTGAAGGCGTGGGTGAGACCAGTGACTATAAAATTAGAGGTACGATTCAGGATTGGTTGAAACTTGCCAAAAGCCGCTATAAGTTACAATAATAATAATAATAAATAAATTCTATTTTTGGATTTTAGTAAAGAGTAATGAACAATGTTGTGTTTTGTTATTGTTGTCACACATCCTAGGTCCCCAAGGGTGAAATACTAAATGATAAAATAGTTTTACATATTTAGCCAATCCCGCAAAATAGGTAAAGCTTAATACACTTAATATAAAAAAGCTAGTACTAAATAATAAATATTTTTTAAAAATTACTATCTGCATATACAATTGAATTATTTTTCCTTGATATCAGTAGTTATATACCTATATAGGTAGGAGGTTTAAAATATGTACTTTTAAAAAATTGGAGATCAGTATAATATTAACTTACGAATTTAAAAACGGGTACCTTGTATTTTTTTGTGTTGTAGACTGATCAATTCTAAATAATTTTGCAAAGAGAAATGTATCGCAAGTCAAAAAAAACTTTAATTCTAATTTCCCTGTTATAATTAAAGAGAAAATAACATATCTTACAAAATAAGGCACTTAGAAATTAATTTGTTTCAATGTCATCCTATTATTGTTATGCAGCAATATATATTAACAATTTTATCATAAGTAGCAAATGATTACTGATTTAAGATATGATTTGACTTGCAAAGTTATTTGAAATCGATTAGTCTATAATACTGTATAACAGAATTTCCCATTTAAATTTTGAAAGTTAATGTAATTTTGGTAAAAATAAAGTGATGGAAACTATTTAATCATTTATTAAATAAGCTCTTAGTTTATAAAACAATATAAAATAAGGTCTAAAGAACTTATAGCGTATATTCATTAACAAAGATACAAGGGTGGATTCCCTTTAAAAAATCTCTCGATATATTCTATATTTTTATTCTAAATTTTTTGAGAAAAACTAAATTCTTCAGAAAAAGTTCAGATTTTCAAAAGAAAAAAATTTAAATAAAAACAATTATAATTTACGATTACATCTAATTTCCTTTTAACTATATAGTTCACCAGCTTTATGAGGCTTTGACTCTTCTATATTTTTAATTTGAATTATGTTCACTTTATGCAAAGTCAGATATTTATATTCTCTGAATATATTACCTAAATTCTGGCATTGCTAAAAAAAGTTTGATAAGCTGAAGCAACACTATAAAAAATGACTTTCTCAAAAAATTTAAAATAAAAATGTTTGTAAGTATTAAATATTCCATACAGGGATACCCTATGTATGTATGAATTACAGTGGATAATAAACGTTTATTACACGTATACCAGCAACTGAAGAAAAGGTTTTTCATAATAATGAGAAAAACTTTTACATCATGTATTATCGACGTATATGGAATACGTTTATTTGAGGTTCCACATAAAAGTATATATCTAATATATGATGTGACAACAATATAACGTTTTCTTAAGACGTATATAATTGGAATATGATGTACCGTATATATACGTTTTTTTTAAAGTCTATATTTAATGCACATTTGTAACGCGGACATTCGAACGTTGAATATAGGTTGCGATAAACATTATATATACCAGTCGTATAAACGAAATCAAAACGTTTATTAAACCATTTGGTGTTGCTTGGGGTACTCTGTTATGGCAATATATAAAAATGAATAAAACACTAATACCAGGCCTCTTGACGGGACATTTTCCTGTTAAGAAGTACCTGCATAGAATTGGCAAGTTCGATGGCGACCTTGATTGCAGATTATGTGGCAAGGTACCAGAGACAGTAGACCATATCATATATGAATGTGAGGCACTGGCCCGCAGAAGATATAATATTTACGGGCAAACACAAACAGACCCGCAAAGCGTTAAAACTCGCCCATTCGTAGACCTGTATCACCTTGTCAGTGGCACAGGAGTATTAAAATGGGCAGTGTAAATCGGAACAGGGAGTGCACAATAAGCCCAAGAGGCTGCAGTGCCCTCGGAGTGTTACAGACGACCCTGTGGGGAGGGGTTTTAGTCAGTAAGAGTCTGACACTGACCCAACTTAGGTTGGGAGCCCATGAGGGTTTCCCCTCCTTGTCAAAAAAAAAAAACACTAATATCTCTAACACCAATATTTCCAAAAATACATTGTATATTTGTTAATCTATAAAATTACATATTTGGTAATTCAAATATGTCGATAATAGAAGCCAAAACGCTTTTCTCTTACATAGCAAAAGCAGGTCTCATTCGAGGAGAAGAACTCGTAATTAACAAATTAATTAATTTGATGGTGAAGACAAAGAAATTAAAATCGTTTCCAGGATTCTGAAAATAATTTACTAACTGGGTCTATATTTAATTGAGTTTCAAAAATTCTGAAAACCCTATTTCGATACTTTTAATATTGACAAAACGTACATTTAGAGAGACAACAGCTGTCACTGTGTAAAAAGATCTGAACTACATTTTACAGTACCTTCTCTTTTTTCCCTATGATATAAGCACTCTTGAGCTATGTGAAGTGGAGCTTCAATGTCATCAATTGCTTTCTTCAATGAACGTTTAGAGTCTTGCAACAGACTGGCTTCAGTTAACAGTCGTTCTAATTCTGTCCTGGCTTCATTCCTCCAAAACGTTGTATCTGTGATTCTTTCTCCTAATCTCCTCCCGGATTCTCTTTGCCCTTGTGCCGTTCTTTCGTCAGTTTCTCTAAAATCAACAAATATGTATAGATTTTCCTTCACATGTAAATTAGGTACCTCATAACTCTAATAAAATCTCCTCTTAATCGTTCTGAATAGTTTCTATTAGTGTCAGATTCATTGTAGTTGCGTAAATTATTTTGAGTCCATTCCAGAGGAGTGTAACGTGTGTAAAGGGCAGCTCTAGCGGCATGTGCTGGGTTACGTTCAAATCCTGTTACTAAGTTTGGAAACTTAAGTGGCTCGGTGGCCATTCCATATGGTGTGTAGCATGGATCTACTAATGCATTTGTTGTATGTTGGTTCGGCCTATAATTAAAAGTGGATATTTTTAAAAGTTACGCAGAAAATATTAATTTCTCCCTACAGTGGTGTCACTTCCACGCTTTCATATCCTAATGTAGGCCTCCATGGATGTGGACGAGGTGTTTTATAATATTGTCCTATTCGAGCAGGAGTAGGTGGCCCGGCGACCTGTTCCATGCAAGGTGTGGCCGCCACGGTACTCCATGGTTGCAATTGCTACAAATATAAAACCTTAGTGAATATTGGTACACATTTTACTTTCTTGGATTCCATACCGAGTATAAGACGGTTTCGTTTTGCTCTGGCATTTTTAACTATAAAAATATTTGAAAAAAAAAATTGACAACTATTGTCACTATTTAAAATTTACCGCGATTTACAACAGAAGAAATATTAAATGTCTTTAGCTTTGGTGACACGAGATTGTTGTGCTCTCTCTTACACGCATTTGCGCCTCGAAAGTGGGCTCATTGTGTATATTGTCTTTGTCTCATTTTAAGTGATAAACTTAATGAAGTATTTGATTTATGTACATTATCGATTGGCCGACTTTCAAGTTACTACGTTACCACAGAATGCCTAACCACTTTACTACATATTTTTATCAGTGTACTGTCCATCAATGTCTGCCCAGTAGAGTGAAATAAAGTTGGTGACACTGAGACCCTGTTGTATTTTTTTTGGTTATAAAGAAAAATCATAACAAAGGAGTTGACCAGTTGACAATCAACCTTGGTTGATAATGACAATAACATATTTCACAATATTAATTATCTCCAATAATCGTTGTTGAAATTTGTACTGTTTATTAACGTTAATAGTTTGAAAGAAACATGTCCACAACTGTTGAAAAACCAACTAATGCACCTGAACGTAAGTTTATTTTATATGAGAGAGAAGTATATTTTTAATGAAATTATTTTTTTTAGATTGTCCTGGAACAGAAAGCGAAGATGCTGGAAAAGCATCAGCCTGTGCAGGTTGCCCTAATCAGCAGATTTGTGCATCTGGTCCAAAAGGACCAGATCCAGGAATACAATTAGTAAAGGAACGTTTGGAACAAGTTAGAAATAAAATATTGGTACTTTCTGGAAAGGGAGGTGTAGGAAAAAGCACTGTGACAGCGTTATTAAGTAGATCTCTTGCTGCAAACGATAGTGAAAGTAATGTAAGTATCCTGTGTTATTTTCCTAAAAAATTCAGATTTGCTCATAGGTACCTATTTAACTGTAATATTGGGGGCACAAAAGTGTTCAGCTCACACTTTTATTGTTCAATTTTCTTCTGTCTTGATTATTATACTCGTAAACACCTTGATACATTACATCTACATCTGTATTTATTAGATATTAATGTAGAATGATAGAGAAAGGGTTAAAGACATGACCCAATTTCTGTTATCATTCTTGTAAGAAGCCATTAAAGTTGTACAGATATACTATATACTTTACTACTTATAACTTTATTAAGGTGGGCATATTCAAAAGAGAGAGAGAGAGAGATGTCTGATAAGGAAATATTTCTTATTTTTGGCCCTAACTTTTCTTTAATGTTTTCTTAAAATGTTTTCTTAAAATGTTTTCTTAAAATGTTTTCTTAACCGCCTCTCAAGTTACCGAAGTAACCCCCTAGAAGATCTCAAGGATCTTGTGCTAGGTAAAGAGAGACGAGGCTCTACAGTTTAATGTGGACTCCGAGCCACTCTTGGGGCAATTTTTTTTTTATGAAAAATTGTTTCACCTTGCGGGAATCGAACCCACTTTGCTAGGCAACTCAGTTTGCTAGCCAGTCGCTTTAACACACTGAGCTACATAGTTAAAAGAGGTATAAGACTACTTAAGTAGAATTATAACAGGTGTAGTGATATCAATCTCCACTCAATAATTTTAGTAATTTGCAAAATTAGTTCATTTAAAACTACAAATTATAAAAATTCATATCATTACACCTGTCATAGTTCCACTTAGGGTGGCTTATACTTTATTTTATCAATATATGTATTAAAAAGAAGTTATGGGCAAAAATAATAAATATTTCCTTATTGAATCTCTCTCTCTCTCTCTCTCTCTCTTGGATATGCCCACCTTAGAGATATTTGAAATAAATGTAACTTTTATGATCTACAGTGTAATCAAAATTGTATAGATGTTGACTTGCACCTTGTTTCATCATGCCTTTGCTGTCATTAGTTCAACTTTACCACATTCATATATTTTGTAAATAATATAGAATGTTTTATGAAAGTGTTTTAAGTATAGCAGCAATAAACAAAAAAAAAATGTTTACCACTGATAAAGCATGTAACTTTTGGACTATGTACAGCATTCCATTGCAAAATAAAAATTGTTTTCCTCACATTCTTGTGCAATACATTTAAATAATAGAGATGTATTATCAAGATAATAAATAAAAATAATGTGTTTAGATTTCAATAAATACATATAATGTGAGAAAGGAAAACTTAAACTCACTCGGTTGTAACGGCTCCTTCTTTCGTTTTCTCGTCCAAAAATCATTTTCTTGTTATTGCTCAAAATTAAATGTTTGAATGCTTATTCTTTTTTGGTCACAAAACAACCACCCTGCACTATGTTTTACTCAATTGAACAGCCAAAATAAAAATAGACAATTCATATTCAGAATATTTAATTAGTAGTATGTTTATTTTTATATACTGACTATATTTTTCACATTAAAATTAGAAACTAGTTCAATATCCTTCCAGTGAAGGAGTTTTGCTCTCAACCAGGTCTGTATCAGGTTGTACCATGTACCATGTTCCAGAAAATCTATTTTGGGTTGTTACAGGACGTTAGAATTGACCTTTTTGTAGAAATCAATAAGTCTACAAACATGAACATATTTTGTAGGCTTCAATAGATTATATTTTGCAGGGTTGAATAAAGCATAATTTGCAATGGAAAACAAGATATTTATACATTGAATTACTTATCTCATTGTGTTTACAACTTTTTATTCTTGTAAAACAAATTATTTTTTAAAAGTTTACATTTAGTCAAGGTCTACATTATTATTCTATTGTTATATTGTATCTACGAGTACTAGGCATTTTCCTAAATCCATATATAAATGTTTTCATGTCATTGTAGAGCTATTGAATTCTGAACAGCTTTTAAAATGTATATGTCTGTCCTTCTGTCACGTTTATTGTAAGAACCAAAAGTCCGGTTCTATTAAAATTTAGACGGTAAGTTAATGTTAGCTAGAGGAGGGACCCTATTGTTTTTGAAAATAATTAAAGTCAAAATAAAAGTTATTAAGGTAGTTAAAAGAAATGAATATGAAGAATGTTGTGTCTTTAGATAAGAGTCTACAAAAACAAAAATACTGCATAGTAAACTGTAGCTATTTTCAAAGCTTAGGAGATTTTCTTTTTCTCCTACGTTGTCGGAAGAGCCCTAAATTAATGTTTCCTCATTAGTATCCATGCCAAAGGTTAAGAAATTTGCCTTGTGCTTTCTCCTTACCAGCCAGATTACATTTTTGACACTTTTGAAACTCACCAATATCGTTTTTTTTAAGAACTGATCCTTCCCTGTCTACTGTGGTCCTCCCTGTATTGTCTAATTTTAAATGTCCTGACAGACCCCAGGACGAGAAGCGTATGCCCATGTTATATCCCTTTTTGTTTTCTTCAAGTTATTTTCTTTTTCTTCTTCGTTTTTAGGTTAGAATTAGGTATAGGATTTTTTGTCATACTGTTTGGTATCATATCAGGTATATTTATTAAATTAATTTAACCTTATTGTGACTGTCAATTAGATATTTTGTGACTGGCAGTATGGTCTTCAACTGAAAGTCATTAAAAAAGGAACTGATCTCTAGAACTTGACGTACTTAGGGTTTAAAGCCGATAATTTGAAAATCATATTTTTAGAAGTTGAGTGGTAGCAGTGTATCTATCGTAGTCACATGGTGAAATACGGCTCTTCGGGAAAAGCCTAGGCAGTTCATAAAATGCCGGCAGATAGTGTGAAATCTGTATGCTACACGATTCGCCTAGGCTGTTCATGAAGAACCTGGTTTATTTAGTCAGTTAATGTTATGATTCGTGCTTTACATGATCTGCCGTGATATAGGCCATCGGCATTTCATGAAATGACGTGATTTAGTCATATTGTGAATGAAGTCATGGATATATAATTTTCCACAATTTTCCGGGAAAATAAAAAATTTTTCATCGTTTTGAATATCTCATTCGTCATCAGTGACCAAAAAAACCTCAAAAATGACATATCTTGTAAGGACAGTTTTCCGAATTCTCCAAGAACGTTCTACAATTTCCCAGGAATATGTCAAGATTTTCACTTATCTGTGTTAAAATTCGCAATCGACGCACTAAAAACTTAAAACACAATATAAGACTTGAACTTAATATCTTTAAATCGTGAAAGTGTTGAAATACGATGAATTTTTCACGATTTTCCCTTTTCACCTTAATTTTTCGGAAGACTGACCCCAGATTCGTAATCAGCAACCCAAAAAACCTATAGGAATCCATTTTTGGGTCAAAATATTTATTTTTTTATGAATTAGAAATAAAGAAATAATATGCTGCCCGGATTGGCCAAAAATGGGTGGTTAAAAAAAAAGGGGAATAGCCAGCAGCCATTACTTCAGTTGGCTGAATGATCCTGAGGATATAACTAACATGTTACCATAAAAAAATATTTGGGGCTAACTATACTTTCATTTTTTTTTATTCTCCCCTTCATTGACGACTATATGAATATCTTCTAAAACTTGTATTTGATATTATCATTGAATACTTGATTTGAGTAGAGAAATGTTTTAAAACACGTGGGTCTCCAACCTTACTCTGAGATCAACTCCTACCTAATTGTAATTTCTGGGTATAAAAATTCCATAATATCATCTAAATGCTTTTTGTAGGTTGCCGTGCTAGATATTGATATATGCGGACCATCCCAGCCGAGGGTTTTAGGAGTTTTAGATGAACAGGTTCATCAGTCAGGTTCAGGATGGTCTCCAGTAGTAAGTTTGAAATTACATAAGCAATTAAGATACCAAAAACATGTTAAATATTCTAGTATGTTGAGGACAATTTATCAGTAATGTCCATAGGATTTCTACTAGCATCGCCAGATGACGCAATTATTTGGAGGGGACCTAAGAAAAATGGCATGATTAGACAATTTCTCAGTGAGGTTGATTGGGGAAAATTAGATTATTTACTTATGGACACACCACCAGGTAATAATAAAAAAATATATAAATAGAAAATGTAGAATTAATGTGTTGTAATGTGATTTCTCAGGCACTTCTGATGAGCACTTATCAGCTGCGACTTACTTATCACAGGCTGGTCTTACAGGCGCCATAATTATAACCACCCCACAGGAAGTAGCTTTGTTAGATGTAAGAAAAGAAATAGACTTTTGTCGTAAAGTCAAAATCGACATTTTGGGTGTTATTGAAAATATGTCGGTTTTTGTATGCCCTTGTTGTAAGGTAAATAGAAATATTCCATTTTATGTTAAAGAAAAAAAATATATAAATCAATTTATTTTAGAAATTCTCTGAAATATTCCCCGCGACAACAGGAGGTGCCAAACAGATGTGTGTAGATTTAGATGTTCCGTTTCTGGGAAGTTTACCTTTAGATCCAAGAATCGCTAGATGTTGTGATGAAGGAAAAGATTTTATTACAGAGTTGCCAGATTCTCCGGCCGTTAAAGCATTAAATGATATTGTTGCAGGTGAGTTAGGATTTCCTATTATACTCTATTATTAATATAACTTATCTAAGATACATCCAAAGAATAGTTACCAGCTATACTTTCAATTTGTTTATTTATTTATTATTACCCAACAGGTTCAAAACCCAGTTATAGAGTAAAACTAGAAAGAACCACATTACTTATAAGTAAAAACACTAAAGAAATGAATACACTTGAATAGATATATACACTATGAAAAAACAGATAAAACTGAGAATTGAGAAAGAAAATATATTAGTATGCATATACGGGGTTGTCCCAAAAGTCCTGGAACGGTCAAATATATCGCAAACTGGAAATCTTTTCTGAAAACAAAAAACACGCGTTCTATATTTTAAAAAAACGTATCCAATGATACCAAAGTTGACTCCCTCCACCCCCCTCTGCAGGGGGAGGGAGCAACTTTGAAAAATTAAATGGGAACCTCCATTTTTTATTGAAGAAACGGATTGTACGGCTAAAATTACGTAAGGTTCGTCTGGAATATTTTTTTGGATTCACTACAGATGGCGCTGTAATCGTGAAAAAATAACTTAAAGGCGTTTGAAATAATCGATTTATACCTTAAACAAAAAAACACGTATTCAATATTTTAAAAAATTCTATCCAATGACACCAAAATTGACGTCTCCATCCCCCTGTGCAGGGGGGGGGGGGGGGGGGGGCAACTTCTTAAAAAATTTGAAAAACGAATTCCTTTTTACAAATAAATACTTTCTTTACAAATAAACAAGGACATTGTTGATTAGAAAAAAAGCACTGACAATTTATAAAATTTTCACTTAAACAAATTGAGCTGTTGCTTCCAAGAAAGTTGGAAGAACAACAATTCAGAGAAAAAAATATGTTTATTTGTAAAAAAGTTTGTTTCGTTCTTTTTCCTTGAATAATTGTTAAAAACATTTCTGCGAAGTTTGCATGTAGTTTCATTATTTTTATTTTTCAATGTTTATTCCTCTTCCAACTTTCTTGGAGGCAAGAGCTCAGTTCGTTCAAGTGAAAATTTTCTAAATTGTGTGAAAGGATAACTGTTCTCATGATGCGTGGGTATGGTTAAGTAACACTTAACTAGCTACTGACTTGTCTCTTGATATACTTGAAAACATTGCCAAATTTGGAAGGGAATCGAAGGGAATAGTGCAAATGAAACATTTTAATATTTGAATATGAAGTAATTTCATATTGCCCATCATAGGAAAAATCTCACGAATAATTTAGTATGGTGCATTTTTGTATACAAGACTTACGGATTGCAGGGCATTGTGAGACATTTTTATGCTTTCTTGGGCATAGTGGGAAATTATGCTGCATTTTGTAAAGATTTAGCAGGGAACAGCACAGGTATGGATCATTTCCAAAAACCAAAAACATTCTTGATGGAATGGGAGGATGCCTATCCTGACATTACCAATAATTTGAATGATTCGAGAGGTATAAGCAAAAATGTAAGGTGCGGCATCACTTGTAAAAGCAGAGTATCTTGCTTGCTTTTGTCATATGAACTTGGGATTCAGTAGCTGCCGACCGATAAAGTCCAGGGGTGAGGAAGATTTTTTTCAGTTATTTTTTGGCACCTTCAATTCTTTTTGAGTTATTTTTTATTTTACTTTAATGAGTTCGCTATATTAATGTCTTGGTAGAATTTTTCCACAACCGAAATCTTGCCCACGGTTACTGCCTTAGTAACACATTGAAAATGCCAATAAACATCCACACCTATAGTTAGGATTAGAATCTGTATGCACTGAGCCATTGAATAGGTTATAAGAAGGGCATTTTGTTTTTGTGAGGTTATATTTGCATAAGGGTGTGGGAGTTAAAAAAATGTGCGTGTGAGAAAAATATTCTCCAGATCTAAATAGTTCTTGATCGAATTCAGGTTGAATTTATAAACTTTTCCTGTGTAGTTTATAAACTCTTGCCATTTGCTATTGTGAAATGTTTTACTCATGTAATACACAAATTCTATAATTTTATTGACCGGCTGTTGATAAGCCCGGAGTGATTATTGTTCCACATAAAGATGGTTATCTACTTGCAAAATATGAACTGCAATGCTAAGAGACTTTATAAATTGAACTAAGCAATTTTGTAGTGTGACTACGGCAGTCGCCTTGGCTAGATTATAAAATGACACGAATATATTGTACCTTTTCTGACATCTGGAAAAATTTTCTGAATATGTCCTCTTTATAAAAAAGGATCAAAAAATGAAATCACCAGTCATATATATATTGCTATCCTGTGTAATGTCTCATAAGTCTTTGAAATATTAATTCATACTTTTATATCAAGTCATCTGAAAAATATTATTATACCAAAACAGCACAGTTTTATCAAAGGATGCCTCCACTGTCACTAACTTAGTATGCAAGATGCTATTTCTTGACAGTCCTTGATAAGACAGGTCAGGTAGATGTTATCTAGACTGACTTCTCCAAAGTCCGCTGTATCAAATTGTTGCTAACTATTCTAACATTGAGTCCCACCTCGATATACTTTTTTGTAATATAAATGATATTAAACAAATATTATGTAAGCATTTGATTCCTTTTTTAAGTGTATACGACCAGAATTGAAACCGTATAAAAACTAAAAGCCGGCAAAAACAGTCGGCATCTCTTTATTGTACATGGGCGGAGGTAAATAGAAATGATTGTCATAATAAAATGTTAAAATTGTATTTATTTTTATTATTTCTTATTTATTAGGTTCATTTCGCCAATAACATATTTTTGAGGTATTATATCAGTTTTAGATATAAAGTCTATATATTTAAATTTATTGGTTTTAGTTTTAAAGATAACCCATACTATATTGAAATATGTTATTGCTCACCAAGGACCAACGAGAAGGTATGAACATATCTTGCCAGGAGGGGATGGGACAGGTTAGATTAACGAGGGGCAACGATTTTAGTCAAAAATAATATAAAAATTTAAGTTTCTTCTAAAATAAAAATGCAAGTTTCTTGAACAAAGCAAATAATTATTATATGAAAACATAAATAAAAACAAAATATTCCTCTAGAATAAAGTAACTTAAATTAAAATTTCTTGTCAACTAAATAAAATATATTCCAAGAAATGTAACAATAAAAAAGTGAATGAAAAAGTGAAGAAAAAGTTAAATGTTAGTTGACGCGTCCGAATCTTCACTTTCTGAGGAGGAGTCATTATCCAGTTGAATTATAATCGGTGAACTGGGGGGTAGTGTTGGATATCGATTTTATCCTCCAATTACATGCCTAATGCAATTTTTCCATAAATCAGTATTGTCGATGTCATTTATTACTTATCTTATATGATCAATTACTATTGCGCTTAACGTTGGAGAGTTATTACATTTTCGCAAATGTTCTTTTAGTGTTCCCCAAACCATCCCGATAGGATTAAATATGCAATAGTATGGAGGTAACCGCAAAAGTGTATGACCTTGTATATTGGATAAGTTATCAATAACATATTCCTTTTTGAAATTCTGTTCTTTTATTCTTTTCAGTAATTCACTCTTTATTGGAACTTTTACAGGAATTTTCCGTTTTTTTTTCTCATGAATTTTAAAATGTCTTCCTTTTTTGTACTGTTATTTGGTATAATATACGCGAGTGATAAGAAGCATTATCTAATACAATTACCGAATTAAGAGGAATATTTGGTAGAAGCTGTTGAGAAAACCATTTTTCAAATAGATCGGCTGTCATGTCTTCCTGATAGTCTGCAGAAGACTGTGATATTTTTTTGGCTGACAAGAGGAATGCATTGGGTACAAAACCGTTTTCACTTCCCACATGAAGTATGATAACGCATTTTCCTCTAGAACACGGAGTATTTAAAACATAATTGTGTGGACTATCTACCCAACCATACTGAACAACATCATGCGTGTCAAACCACGTCTCGTCTATAGGCCTGGTTAGTTTGCGATATTCTCTATTTTTTCCAAATAATTTACTCGAAGTGTAACTATATGTCGCGATTCCATAATTACCATACGACTGTCAAGTTTTTTATGTTTAAAACCGCATTCTAATAAAATATTTCGTAGTGTATCTAAAGACCTATAAATATTATAATCAGGATAATCGCTTAATTTTTTTTTTAATCATTTTTAACATAGGAACTATGTTTTCTTCATCGATATTATAAATTGTACACCGTATTACATCTCTGGTAGCATCATCAATATTTTTTAATTTCGTATTTTTCCGTTTCCTCTTTGCACCGTGATCTATAACATCGCCTTCTTGAATTACGCAATAAATTGTTGATTTTGATATTTTAGTTAATTCGTTAATACATCATATTATTCTTACATTGTTCAAGATTTTCGCTTTTCAAACGTTCATGTATATTTAAAATAATATGTTGACTTTGTACGTGTAAATCTTGGTTTTTAAACGCTACATTTATTTCGGCTTTTTCGACAATAACCGGTTCAACTATATCGGGATTTTCGAGCGTCATTATATAATCCTCTGTTTCAAATGGTCTCCAGAAAGCCATGGTAAATTAGTAAATAATTAAAATATTTTACCTTTTTATACAATAGTAAATATTTATAAATATGAACATTAACTAACTAAACACCTACGCTTATATAGCTTATGTAATAGGTATTTATGCACTGCACTGGCATATTAACAGCACATCTCACAAGTCCACGTCGACTGCTAAGAAACGATTTACGAGTTTTTCTTATCCTAGTAGGCCTGTCCATTTTATTATCTTTAAACTAGTGCAGTCGTAGATGGTTCATTCAGGCTACACGCCTGCATAGTTTCAACTACCGTTCGAATCTCGATACCGTTGCTAAATATATAGGACAAAATATCAAGTTCAGTGCGCACGGCCCTGTGCTTTAACACTGACCAGTTTCAATGGGCTAGTAGACAATATCGAAAATGACAAAAGTAATAATATAGCATTTTAGGTTGACTCTTCAATATGTTATAAACATAATTTCAAGGTAATTTTACCACTATTATTGGTATTATTGTAAAATTAATATGCTTAAGATTAGAGTGGATTTAAAATAAGACAGTTCGCCGGTTATCTCGGGACGTTATAGCGTAACATGCGTGCGCATTCAATATAACGCCGACAAAGCCACTCATACATTTTGCAAAACTTTGTTGGCTCCGCCCTTCCACTAGCGCTCGTTTCTCTGCCGATTACGCTATTACGTCATAGCCAATAGAATAGCCCGAATATTTGCGGCAATATCTAACTGTTTAAACATAATTTAAACTTCATGACTTTTTTCTACTATAAGGCACTATTAAAAAAATAAAATAACAAATACGGGTAAACTGTTTTTATGTGTAGATGTTAGTAAAATAATAATAAAAAAATTGTATACTTGTCCATAATGTATAAAACACTGTGTTATATATTTTTTTCTCTGTCATTCAAATTTTCCACTAGATTGTGTTTTTTTTTCCTTCTTATGTCATATTCTTTGCCATTCTCTTCTTTATTTTATCTATTTTATATCACCTACATAATGCTATGTTTAATATCATGTACACTTTGTATTTTGTACCTGTTATACACTTATCCTGTAATTGGAGTTATATACCCATTGGATATTTTATAGAAATAAATATATCAAACAATAGTTATTTGTTTAACTAGGCAGCAAAATGGCAGATTGACTGCCGCCGCTGATAATTGAACTCAGCCAAGGCAGTCAATCTATTTTGCTGCTGAGTTGAACATATAATTTTTTCGTCGATTGCTTAAATATATTCTAAAATAATGAAATTATTACAATTCTCAATATCTCTATTTTTGTTGTAATAAATTCAATAAAAATTCATTAAAAATCGCAGTTGTTACTAGTTGGCTACCATGGAAACTAAGTGTCACTTTCCCTGCCTAGACAGGAAAGTGTTCACTTTCCTGCCTAGGCAGGGATAGTGACACTTTGCTGATTGATATTAGTCAGCAAAATTAGTACTTTGCTGTTAATCGGCGAAAAACATTTTTATATTGATTTTAGCATACTTATTATTTATGTGTTATTTTTTTCAGAACTGGTCAAGAAATGTGAGAAGATATCAAACAATTAATTTTTTTTATTAGTAATGTAAGTGCATACAAAACATGTCTATAAGACTAAGAATATTGACCTAGTTCATGAAAAAAATTTGGTAAAAAATGTCATGGTGAAAATTAGATAGGTATCACTAAAACATAAGACAGCCGACAGTCTTTTTATCGTTTATGAACTTGGCAACCATGGGTAATATAAACACTTAAAGCCAACAAGAATGTAGACATAAACTTATACAGTGACAGATAGGCAAAGTTACTTATATGGTGCTGGTGTTGCTTTAAGTGTCTCTTGTTAAACAGACAGAGCACCTGTGTCATGTGACCTAACTTATAGCACAGTAGAGAATAGACCAGTACTTCCACTCGGCCGGAACAGTGGGATAAGATTTTCAGTGCGCAAGCATGCTCCTGGGCTTAAATTATCTGATGTGCAGTGGGCAGCAGTGATGTTATTGGGTTTATGTTTATTGTTTATTCAAGTAGTGTACATGCAAATTCGCGTGGGATGGAAATAGTAGATGCGCAGTGGAATAAAAAAAATAATGAGTACAACAAACATCAAAGGGACCGTCCAGGAGTGAAATTACTGGTCTATTCTCTACTGTGCTTATAGGTGTGGCTATTTACTTGGAGGTAAGACAAATTATTATGGTCTCAAAGCATTTAGTATTGAACATATCTTACCATAATTAATTTTTGTGTTGGGTAACATTGCATTTTTTAACACATTTATCCATGCCTTTTCTCTGTCACAAGCCAATTGATTAAATTGTTTATGGCTATCAAACACTGAAGGAATTCTAAAAAATTAACAGTATTTCTTCCACAACCAGCTAACATACAAAAACCTGGATACCAATCTAGTTTTCACCATGACACCTTAACAAATTTTCTTTCATGAAATAGGTCAATTAAGGTAGATGATGCATGTCAAAATGTATTTCCTAGCATGATAACTTTGCTTCTGCTCATACCATAATCAGAAATAATTGTCATTCTCAATACATAATTAATATGGAACAATTAAACATTAAAAGAATGTCAATCTCTTATTTCATGGTACAATCTGACTCTTTTTTAAATATTATTGCTGATATTGGTGAAAAGTACCACACTTATGGAAAAATGGTGTGTGGTGCATTCGGCAGAAATTCTGCCATTTTCTATTCTGTCATATTTATGAAAAGTTACCAGTGTCATAACTTGAAAGTCACATACATGCGTGTTCATTAAAGTAGTGATTATCGAATAAGTGAGAATTCTGTCCTTTTAATTTTATAAATGTGTTTTATTACTATTAGTTAAACATTACATTTACATGTTTAACTATATTAAAATAAAAGTCAGCTAAGTAAATATGACATTCAAATCAAATAGTCTCTGTCTCGAGCTAATACACAGACTCATTGGGAGTGCCATTGGACCTCTGGTCTAATGGGCATATATGCATATAGAATAGATAAAATTTCTGCCAATAATTCATTCTCCAAAAAAATTTAGCTAACAGATTCTATGTTACAGTATGAGCTGTTGCGTCGTCCTGTTGGAAAAAGGGAAAAGCCAATTCTCATCGTGTATGACCGATAAAAGGCAACCCATTTTTTCTTTGTATCCGATTCCTGTAATGAGGAACATTCTCTTTTATTTTATCTGCCAGAGTGCACCAGCTGTACTCAGTTGTTTATCCATCAATGTCAATACGAAAAAATATGTCTTTGTATAAAAAAAGTTACCAACTGCCGTAATCATTTTTATTCGTCTGGCTCATTTCAGTAATTTTTACAAATAAGAGATCGGGAAACTCTCGAAAATCGGGAAATTTAAACTATTTAAAGGTTATATATGATACAAGTTGAGAATGACATTAAACTGAGTACACATGGCGTCATCTATTGGGCATATTAGGAACTGCCTTGGATTATTTCTTATTTTTTTTTTTTATCAATTTGGCTCATTTCTACGAATAAGAGATTGGGAAACTCTCAAAATTGAGAAATTTAAACAATTTAGAAGTTATAATATAACTTTTAAATAGGTCATCTATTCAGTATATTAGGAACTGGCTTGGATTGTTTCCCATTGTGCCTTTAAAAATATATAAAAGTACTCTGCCGGAAACTCTCGCACGTTTGTTGAGATTGAATAGATTCACTGACCTTTCGCCTGTTTCAAAAATTGGATTCTAAGTAACATCATTTTGAATAATGATACCGCTGTGTGTCGTGTCGATATACAGTATGAAATGCATTACCTACCATATTTAAATTTTTCTTTATATACTTGATACACACATGTAGAATTTTAACTGGTTAAGGAGACAGGTATATGCAATAGACTACGCAAAGTTCAATATCGGAATTTTTTATGAAACAAAGAAATATAATGCAAGCAATTACTTTGGAAGTAAAAATTTACTTTTTAAAATTTCAGCTCTGGTGATCAGTGGCTATTAATGAAAAGGACAAAGGTTGTTTGCAACTTTTAGTCGAAATAAAATAAGGCTTTGCAATTGAGGTAAAAATATTGCAGTGTACTTGGTCTAAACTTTTATTTTATAATTTATATATATCTTCTGTATTATTTTTAATAATATATTACTTGGTCTTTTTCAAAAATGGATTGTATCAGCATATTTGGGCATTTATTTTTCATTTACATTTGTCATGTGACCTTTTGAATGTTTTCATTTCTTTTGTATTATCAATTTATATACCCTTATGTGATTTTGCCATTGTGTTTGTCAGTAGTCTTTACGGATTTATTTATTTCTTTTTAATTAGTGTTAGTCAGTATTATGCGACAATCCTACTTTTATCAAGAAAAAATCTTTATTTTAATTTTATCAAGTATTAAAAAAAATAATTAAATTATATTTAACAAAGTAGAGTACCTATATCTTTGGATACCATATTGACTATGGCGACCTATAATGCATGTGAACGGGGAAAAAAACAAACATTTTGCTGGACAGCTCTTCTAAAAATAGGACTGTTCCACCTAACACTGTAAATTATTTAAAAAGTTTGTTAAATTTTTATCATTAAATATATTTGCACTTCTCGTATTACTATTCTGTGTGATTTGTGAGAGAAGACTGATTTTATATAAAAAATGACCTACATCTCCTTCGTGAATCGCACAGTGAGTAAATATATATGTATACAATATGCACATATTGTAAATTGTTATCATTCAAATATATATATATATTTAAATATATGCAGTTTTTCTTCTTAATATCCCTTCATAACAATGGTGGCTTGTGAAATTTTAGTTACCTGTGACTCAGTAATGGAGAATGGGACCCACACCAAACTTTAAGGGATGACTACCAAAACCAACCGAAGATCTGTGGAAAAAAATATTTGATTGAAGTTTTAGATTTTTAATACGTAACCTCCCTTGGATGTAGGAAAGTACTTGTTAAATATTTACAACGTATTTTTTTCAAAACAAGGAAGACAATATAAAATGTTTTTAATTTTATTGAAAATCTTTGTTTTTATAAAGTTACACCATTTTGAAATTTTATTTACACTGCTCTATAAAATATCAAAATGGTGTAACTTTATAAAAAATCAAGATTTTTAGTTAAATTAAAAATATATCCTTATATTTCTTTAGTGTTCTGAAAAAAAAATACATTGTAAATATTTTTTACAGGTACCCAGGAGGCGTAACGCATTATTTGAAAAAAAAATTGCTAATTTCAATGAAATATTTTTTTCCATAAATCTTCGTTCAGTCTTGGTAGTGATCCCTTAAAGTTTGGCATGGGTCCCATTCTCCATTACTAAATTATAGCTAACCTAAATTTTACCAACCGCCATTGCTTTCCAATCATGTTATTAGTGATATTAAGGATATATGAATAAATTTAAAAATTGGGAATAGTATGTGTAATTTGCAGCTTAACAATCAGACTTGAATTTAGAGGGGGGGGGGGTCTCAAGAAATGTAATATATACATATGCATATGTCTACAGCAATGTGTGATAATGACCACTTTCTTTTCAACTTCTTGGAGCCCTATGCTTTTTAAAACAAGAATGCTGATTGAGTGATAGAAATTGACAACTGTCAATTTTGAAACCTTCATGGCTCCAAGCACTTCAAAGAAAGGAAGCAGTCAATGTAATCATGTATGGAATTTGAGGGGGTCGCATGCCTTCAAGACCTACCTCCTCCCCCAAGTTACATCAGTGTAAGTAATATTGATATTTCTATTAACTCCAGTAAGTACGAAAACACACACACACAACTTTTTTAACATAAAAAGTGCAGTTAGCCAGTTTCCGAATTAAAGTATCAATTAAGTAGGTATATATGATCAGATTCCATACCGATTTTTTTCTACAGGTGGTTAATGCGATCACTTGTATAAAAAATCGGTATGGATGTAATATTTATTACACCCGATTTTTCTTTATGAGAAAGTTGACAGATGCAGATGATCGATTTCGCGCCATTTTTTGTGATTTTTATTTATTGTTCTTTTTTTCGAAAATTGTATTTCGTACATAAAATGAAAATGGACGAACGTTTGACGTGTAACTTTTTCTACTAAATCTGCGTTTTATTTACAATAAGCTGATTTTTCTCATTTTCAGTTAACCATACAAATTTTTTTAGAGCAATTTACAGTTTTATGTTGGATACCTGCTCAATTGACATTTCATCCGTGCCCTTAACCCAAAGATTATAAACAAGTTTATAATCCTTGCCCCAACGAGAGTAATCCTTTGAATATATTCAAAGGAGTAATCTTCTACGCCAGACCAATCTTGCACTAGACCTTCTGCATGTTTCTGAACGGCATGCGTACATTTGATTTTGAATCTGTACACGAACAGACCCTGTGATTTTGCTTGTGATTGGTCCAATGTCAAACAATAATCTCCCTTAAGCCAATCACAGCATAGTCAAGCCGGTCAAACGTCAAATCGTGATAACTGGCTAGTGGCTAGGAATTTTTTTGTCTTGTGAATTGTAATTTATTACAATATTAATAATAGACAAAGAGTTTTGTTTATTTTTTAAAATAATGTTATCGAAATGAAATAGCAATAAGAAGTGACGTATTTTTTATTCTATTCTGCCTTATGCGGCATTATTATAAAATATACACGTACTAGGTAAAACCAGTTATATTATCCTATTTGTCAATATCAAACAAATGTTTTTTGACTTTTCAGTAAATTGTTTGTATTGACGATGAGAATCGGAGATTTGCTCAAATCCTTTCGAGCAAGAAGGGCTCGACAATTGTCGAGGACTGATTCAGTCTCTTTTGAGGCATTTTGCAATGAAAGCCCTGCTGAAAAATGTCCTGAAACTAAAGAATCGTCCTTAACTGGTGATTATAAACTCTCTCCTGCCAAACTTAATGTAAGTATTTTTGGTTTCATAAATACATAGTTATTATATTAGTTCATAAAGTTATATATACCCACAGTGATAAAATGCACGGAAGTTAGAAAGGAAGTGTGATAGTGAATATATTTGAATGTGTATATTCGGATTCTTCAATTTATATTATAATAAACACTGCTTTGTGCATGAGATGTTTGTTTTTCAACCACATATATTTGTAAACAACGAATATATCCTGAATATGGCACTTGTAGGGTAGGGATATGTATAATTTTGCTGGAACAATGTATACTTTTTGGTGCATGTAAAAGTTATCAAAATATTAATGGGAAAATATATAATTTGAAGTTAGTTGTTGAAATGTACGATTGCAACAGTCATATACATCTCATTTATTTAATATAATGATGTACTTTAGAATTCGGTTAATATTTTTTATATAAATATAAAGACGCTAAAACTCTTAGTTATATACACACAGTTTCTAAATGTAGTTTTATTTTTAAAGAAGGGATATTTTGGCACATTTGTCTAAAATTAATAGCATAGCCGTATTCTTTTAGCATTTTTATATTAACATAAAGGTATTATCCAAGGTGTAATATATAATATATATCATATTAAAAAATCGAGGCTCTCACATTTGGGGTCATTTTTGTTAAGAAATTGCAACTTCTGCTTTATTTTACTACCTTAGTTTCGTTAGAGGACCTCAAATAATATCAATATTTAAGAAAATTCTTGAAAATTTTTATTATCATTTACCTACTGAAAGCGCTAAAGAAAAAATTAATAAATAAAAACTAATGACGAGTCAGTTTGTAATATATTTTCTTTTCAGACTGGTGAATATACTCGTTTTTCACACAGAAAACAAGATACAAAGGAATCCACCCGTCCTAGTCTGTCAACTATTTTATTGATAATTGTGCTGTCGGCTGTGTTCATAATCCTTCCCATAATATATTTACTGAGTTGTTTTGATATGGTATACGAGCACAATTCTTACAAATACGATAATGTGAAAGAAGCAGTAAGTACTTTGTGAGGCAATAGTGCTTTTACTTACTCATATTTTTTTATATTTAGGAGCACTACGAACCTAGCACTCTGGTCCATGAGAAACTAGCACAAACACAAATATATGAAACGAAAAAAACAAAAGATTTGCCATATCCTCCAAAACCTGACTACAATCAGTGTAAGTTATTAAAAGATGGCGACAAATTTGATTGTTTCCCTGACGATGGCCCTAATGCAGAGGGCTGTGAGGCAAGAGGATGCTGCTGGATTCCTGCAAAAGCCAAACCAAAAAATTTAGAAACGCCACTCAATGTGCCAACCTGTTTCTACCCTCCAAATTATAATACTTATAATTACATAAATGTTACAGAGACTGGTTTTGGATTAGTGGCATTTTTGAGAAGAAGTTACCGCACCGCCTATCCTGATGATGTGGATGTACTCAAAATGATTGTTAAATATGAGACTGAAAATCGCTTGCACGTTAAAGTAATATTATTTTGATAAGCATGTTCTAATGTCTTAAATTTATTTTTTATATAGATTGTGGACCCTGCTAATTTTCGATTTGAACCTTCGTATCCCGAGGTGCCAATAGTTGACAAAGCTTCTGGTAACCATTTTTACATTTTTGAGATGGACGTTTTTAGACCAGGCTTCAAAGTCGTTCGTAAATCTGACAATACCACAATGTAATATGAGTTATTTTAAGCCT
The DNA here is from genome assembly GCA_963675555.1 of Leptura quadrifasciata. Taxonomy (NCBI): domain Eukaryota; kingdom Metazoa; phylum Arthropoda; class Insecta; order Coleoptera; family Cerambycidae; genus Leptura; species Leptura quadrifasciata. Next base: position 200,770,756 of record OY776673.1, on the reverse strand, counting down.
CTGTTTGTTTATATATATATTTTTAAATTTTTAGTTTTGACGCAAATAACTTTTTAAATATGATTTATTCAAATCAATTCCTACAAATCAGTGCTAAGCTACCCTCTAATTATATATATGGACTTGGGGAGCATCAAACGAATCTTCTACTCTCTACTAAATGGACTCTCTATACTCTATTCAATCATGATTCTATACCAACCTTTAATGTAAGTAAATAATGATATAGGATTATTATTTTGACTTATTGCTATAAGAGATGCTACCTAAATGATAGGGTATTTACACTAGGTCCTAATTTCCACCAACTCAACTAGTTCTTTTAGCGATTCGGAGTACCTTTCAAACTTTCAAGGCAGATGTGAGTGCCTTTTTTTTCTGGGTCTCTTTATCCTCTTTAAAATATTGCTTTTTCAGCTTTCGAGGTTTTATTTTAGATAACAGGCAAAAAGACATAGGGGTTAGGTCAAGTAGGTAATGAATCTTGAACCTTCTTGCAGACAGTAATGATAGCAACTGCCAGGTTTGTCTTGTGTACTTTTCCGATGTTCTTAGAAGATTGTATACATACATTCAAGCTAAATGCTCATAATCATGGACAGATATCTATCTAAACATAATATTTTTAGAAGTTATTTTTACTATAAGGAACGTAACCAGACTGCAACCAACAGCTACTCTCCGGGCTATGTGCCCCGTCGAGCGCTGAATTACAAGTTACAAGTCTGGCGCGTTAAGTGTAATAATCGTGCTTACCTCAAAGAGATGCTAATAGAGCGTAGTAATTTTCACCACATTAATTTAAGAAATTTTCATTCTTTTCACATTCCGAGACATCGCACTACACTTTTTCGTAAAAGTTTTCTTTACAACGCAGTTAGTATTTATAACTCTCTACCTTATCATCTAAAAGAATTGCCTATCCCACGGTTTAAACAAAAATCTAAATTATATTTTCTTCGTTCACAATTATGATTTTATTTTGTTCCTTATCTTTTAATGAATACACTATCATGCTTCATAACTTCAATTAGTATAAATTACTTGTTATTATTTCCAATTATTATTATTTATTCTTTTTGTAGTCTTTTATATTTTTGTACTAAGAATTATTAAACCTATTTTTTTTTTTTTTGTGTAAAGGTTAAGTGTAAGAACAGCACTCGTGTGCTAAACTTCGCCTCATTTTTGTAATAATATCATCACATATATGTGTATATTTACAAAAATAAATGACGATTATTATTATTATTATTATTATAATTGCATATTACCATCAAAACGCTAATGCTTCGATTGCAACAAACACCAGCCGAAAGACTGATCCTACTTAAAGGAGCTCTCTTGCCAGCCGTCACACACCACTTGCAGACTGCAGTTTCGAGCTGTTGGCTCTGCAAGGTAGGCATGTGACACCGGCACGAGGATCCTTTGACTATTTTGTACATCCCGGTATTTTTACAATAGCGACATGTAAAATAGTTAGCAGGTGCCATCTAGCGGTCCAGTGTCTGTTGCAATCGAATAATAAATAGCCTGACTGGGCTTAGCATAGTTCAAATGTGCTTTTAGAGGGCGGAATATTAAACATAATATTTTTAGTCGCAAACTCCTCTATAAAATCCTTATTTTTACTATAAGGAACGTAACCAGACTGCAACCAACAGCTACTCCCCGGGCTATGTGCCCCGCCGAGAGCTGAATTACAAGTTACAAGTCTGGCGCGTTAAGTGTAATAATTGCATATTACCATCAAAACGCTAATGCTTCGATTGCAACAAACACCAGCCGAAAGACTGATCCTACTTAAAGGAGCTCTCTTGCCAGCCATCACACACCACTTGCAGACTGCAGTTTCGAGCTGTTGGCTCTCGTCAGTGCAAGGTAGGCATGTGACGACCGGCACGAGGATCCTTGCAACAGACACTGGACCGCTAGATGGCGCCTGCTGACTATTTTACATGTCGCTATTGTAAAAATACCAGGATGTACCAAATAGTCAAAGGAAATTAGGACTTAGTGTAATCATAATTACAATTATAAACATTTTATTCACAATAAAAGACCAGAAAATGACACTCACAATCACTAAAATAATCATCAGTTGATAATAACATTTATTCAGCAATAATTTTGTTAATGTTTCTTTTCAAATTTTTACTATATTCACTAGGTAGCTTATTAAAAGCTTTAATGCAACGTATTCAACGCTTTTTCCTAATAGATTTAAATTATGTCGAGGAATTTCTTTTATTATAAAATACTTTTTTATACACTAATTTTTGGAACTTAGGGTAGCACCTTTTATATTCGTGTTGTGAAAATTTTCCACAAGAAATTTAGAAATTTCATATCAGTTTTCTCTTTCTAGAAAAACTTATATGGCAGTCACCCTTTCTATATGATGCTGGAGAATTCAAGCAACAGCCATGGTGTATTTTTACTTAACAGCAATGCTATGGGTTTGTAATCTATTCATATTAGTCGAATAGTACAAGTTAAAAAAAAATTAAACTTTTAGATGTTATATTGCAACCGACACCTGCAATTACATTCCGACCAATAGGGGGTGTTCTGGATTTTTATTTCTTTATGGGCCCCACCCCCAGGGATGTTATTGCTCAGTATACTGATTTAGTAGGAAGACCTTATATGCCGCCATACTGGGGACTAGGGTTTCACTTGTGCAGGTTTGGGTATAAAACATTAAATGAAACAAAGAAAGTTATGCAAAGGAACATTGATGCTGGAATACCTTTGGTAAGTTCAATAACACTCATAAGGTGAATTTATTAAATCAAACAGTACAACCAAAATATTCCTGTTAAATTAGTTGGCTATTTGAACTTTACAATTCAATTACATACCATACAAACTTGATTGTTTAAATTGAAGCGGCACGTAACACTTGTATATTTTTTTCAGGATACTCAGTGGAATGATCTCGACTACATGAATAATAGTAACGATTTCACTTACGATAAACAAAATTTCCTAGGTTTGCCTGAATTTGTGAAAGAATTGCATGACAAAGGTATGCATTATATACCACTGATAGACCCTGGAATAAGTGCTGCTGAAAAACCCGGGTCCTACCCACCATACGATATTGGAATTAATATGGACATATTTGTGAAGAATTCAACTGGACAACCTTTTGTGGGAAAGGTAGGTGTGTTGATCGCTGCTTTGGTAAAATTATTTTCCAATTTTCACTTTTCGCTGAAATTCAGCTATGTATTGTTTTATATAATTAAATTCATGAAATCAACAGTCAGACTTAATTTTCATAAAACCTACTTAGTCAAGTCAGTAATCAAAATTCGATGACAAGCGCGCATGGCTTGTGATAATTACATGAGTCTGCGATTGTTTCATTATTTTTTAATTTATTTTACAGCTGAATGAAATCCATTGGTTTAAAAGGTCCATATTTCAATGAAAAATAAATAAATATTTAATTGTTAAAAGATTGATGATTTTTATTCACGTTTTATATAAAATGCAGTTATTATTACATTATATATTTAGAACAGAACAGGGACAGAGCCGGCTTTCGGCAGCAAAAAACGTCCAAGCATTTAAATGAATTTTGGGCTCTTGCTATTCTGGCACTTTCTCTATATTCTATAATAGTATAATATACAAATATAAAGGTGAACCTCCCCTCTAACCTTCAGCACGATTGCCATATTATAGTGAGTACCACACATAATTCAATAATATAAAATATCTCGCAAAAAACATAAAGAGAACCGACCACATATCAGTTTCAGGTTAAAACATAATATTTTAGTCGCAAACTCCTCTATAAAATCCTTATTTTGCTATAAGGAACGTAACCAGACTGCAACCAACAGCTACTCTCCAGGTTAGGTGCCCTGCCGAGCGCTGAATTACAAGTTACAAGTAGTGATGCAACGGTTTCGGGTTTTATGGTTAAGGTTACGGTAATTCCTATGGTTACGGTTATGGTTACGGTTTTTAAAATGAATCGCATAATGATAAAATAATAAACTTTATTCTTCAAAATAAAATACAACACTTTGAAAGGGCATATTTAAAACAAAACAAAAATGTAAAGAAAACTAAACTGCATTTTTGTAGTGGTATTATAAAAAAACCGTAAAATTAAACGTTCTAAATATAAACAAACAGGAAACATTGTAAACAATAAAAGCTGATAGAGATTAAAAAAGAAAACAAATATTTATTTATTTTATTTAAATTTTTAAATATAGGTAGGCATCTGTATCTACCTACTTAAAAATGTAGTTAAAATATTTAAACTGAAAACTAATTTCTCTTTCACGTGCATGCGACATTTTTACCGCGAAAACACAAACACAACACAGAGTCCGATGGACGCGCTTTCAGAAATTGCACCGTCAACTAACAGGCTCTTATCCGCATCGGTGCCGCCGCGCCCGCTGTTGCGAGTTGCACGTTCAGACCTGCAAGAACCGTATAACAACCGTGAAAAATAGACGGTTACGGTTAACCGTATAATAGCAAAAACCGTGAACTAAACCGTGCCCCAACCTTAACCTTTGCAACACTAGTTACAAGCATGGCGCGTTCAGTGTAATAATTACATATTACCAACAGGACGCTAATGCTTCGATTGCAATAAACACCAGCTGAAAGACTGATCCTACTTAAAGGAGCTCTCATGCCAGTCGAGCCACACCACTTGCAGGTTGCAGTTTCGAGCTGTTGGCTCTCGTCAGTGCAAGGTACGCATGATGTGTGACGATCGAAACGAGGATCCTTTGACCATTTGGTACATCTCGGTATCCTTTGGATACATGCAAAACAGTCAGCAGGCGCCATCTAGCGGTCCAGTGTCTGTTGCAATCGAAAAATAAATAGCCCGACTGGGCTTAGCAAAGTTCAAATGTGCTTCTAGAGGACAGAATATTAAAACATAATATGTCAGTTGCAAACTCCTTTATAAAATCCTTATTTTACTATAAGGAACGTAACCAGACTGCAATCAACAGCTACTCTCCGGGCTATGTGCCCCGCTGAGCGCTGAATTATAAGTTACAAACCTGGCGCGTTAAGTGTATTGCATATTACCAACTAATGCTTCGATTGCAACAATGGTAAAAATAGTTATAAATAAACAGAAAACAAAAATTAAGTTTATTTATAGGTCAAATATCGTCACCTAAAAACACAGATCACAAGCGTAAGACATAAGATACGATACGAACCACAAAACACTATCCCGCCCGGCGGCAGTAAACATTAAACACCTAAACTTTGCTAGGTGGCGTATCTGCCGTGAAGCCTGGAACGGGCCGTGGCCGTTGGTGAATCGAAAAAATGTTGCCAAATTATGCAATTAGGAATATCAGGTGCGCACAATGGTGAGAGTTATTTTTGTTTTAATTTTTTTTTGTATATTAAAATTTTAAATTCATCTAAGCTCTGGGGTCCTTTCAGGACACCTTGTGAGTGCTTATGGGAAACTCCTGGTACCCTAGTGAGCCAGCACGCGCCTGTGTAACATTTTCAGAAATGTTTTTATTTTGTCTATTTTACTTTAGGATAATGCTATTAATTTTCTTACTAATTTAATGTTTATTATATTGTGTTTTTATTAAGTTTAGTGATTTATTTATTTATTTTATACTGTTTTTACTTTGAAACTTAAAGTAGATCTCCGTAAATCCATTTTTCTATGGAATTTCATCAGATTTCGATTACACGTAAAGAATAACCTTCTCGTAGGAAATTATTTAATTTAAAAAATTTTGCCCGTCAAATAAAGAAGATATTCACGATCAAAGGCGGTACTTTTTGCATGGTTTAAATGTACCAGTTGACTAAAAGTTTTACATCATAACTTGAAAACTTTTCTATAAATTTCTTCCAAAAACCAGCCGCGCGCACTTGTTATCATAACTTCTATTGGCTGCTGACTGAATGGGTTCCATGAAAATTAAGTCCGACTGTTGATTTAATGAATTATATAAACTAACATATGGCCAAATTAAAATTTTTCCAAATCATTTGCATTGAATTTATTTTTGCGACACGTATTGACTCCACGCGCTCGATTATTATGCTGTCTGACTATTTGTTTTGAGTTTATTATTGCAAAAGCTATTTACAGATGAATTTTGAGCTTTTTCAAAATATTTTGGGGGATATTAATAAATTTCACACCTTTCCTAGTGCGCCAGAGCCAGGTGCCATAGCTAACGTGCTGACTCTACAGTGGCTTTCTACAGCCAAAAAGTATACTGTAGTTTCCTGAAATATATTTTAAAACAAAAATTTAGAATGCCGAATATTTTATATTATATTTTTTTTATATTCAACAAATTCTGTCAGTATAGTAGAAATTTTTAACATACTGTATTAAAAAAATACCTTTTAGGTGTGGAATTCTGTCTCAACAGTATGGCCAGACTTCACCCATCCAAATACAGTCGATTACTGGACATTGATGTTAAAAAATCTGCACAAACAAGTAGAATTTGACGGTGCTTGGATAGATATGAATGAACCGTCAAATTTCTTGTCTGGATCTTTTAACGGTTGCCCCAAGTCATCTCTTGAAAGCCCTCCATATTTTCCAGGCATCGATGGTGGAGTTATAAATTATAAAACGATGTGTATGAGTGCCAAGCACTATGCAGGCCTACATTATGACATTCACAATTTATTTGGATTTACAGAGGCCATTGTCACAAGTTTGTGAGTATCCAAAAAAAAAAAAAAAAATTGGATGTTTCAAATTTTGGAAACATCAAATAATCAGTTTTCATCTAACTTGAATACTTTTATAGTGCTTTGGCGGAAATTAGAGGTAAAAGACCCATGATAATTTCAAGAGCTACGTTCGCTGGACATGGGCATTATGCCGGGCATTGGAGTGGTGACGTTTGGTCTGCTTGGTTAGACATGAAGTACACTGTCCCTCGTAAGTAAACGGAATAAACATAAACCTTAATATACATATTTTTAACTTTTCTATTTTTTAGAATTGCTAAGCTACAGTTTGTTTGGAATTCCTCTTATGGGTGCTGATATTTGTGGGTTTAATGGCAACACTACAGCATCATTATGCAATCGTTGGATGCAGCTAGGAGCATTTTATCCGTTTTCTCGAAATCACAATACTGACGATGGCATTGTAAGTATACATTGTGTCCCATAATGTGGGATTGTCAGATTAGCATGAAAAGTGCTATTCATATCAAAAATACTACATTGTAATTCAAAAATAAAACAAAATCACATATTGTATAACATTTGAAGTGAATTTAATTTACAGGGTTTGTAATGACTTGCGAATTCCGAAAAATGAATTTATATGTTATGGAAAGTTAGACATTTTTCAAAATAAGGGTTTCACAAATTTTATGAATATTCATAAGGTCATATGATGAGTTTTATAACAAAACCGAATAAATTTCTGGGGGTTAACTCCTCCCATATGGACTAGGTTCGATATTGCAATTTCGCCTTGAGGTGTGTTCTGAATAAGCTCACAAAATTTGAGCGATATCAATTCAGTAGTTTAGGCTCTAGGTGCGACCACAGATGACAGACAGACATTTTTCAAAAATCACTTTCTTGGCTTCAAGTGACCTGAAAATGTGTAAATTTATCAAAAATTCAAAATCGATTTATTGCGCAATCACGATACATTCCTATATATTATGTATATAAAAAATTAAGGGAAAAAAGTAGAACACCAAAAAAATTGTGAACAGACGTAATAACTTCAAACACAATCTTTGAACAAAAGTAAAGTTTCACTAAAAAAGTAAAAAGAGCTTACTATATAAAATAAAAGTTAATAACTTGAAAAATATTTTTAATTTTAATAAATTTAACATTGGATAAAATTAGCAATAAGCAACCCCATAACTTCAATCGGATCTCTAAGAAGTAGAAGAAAATCAACTAATCCAAGAGATTACTTGTAATGTCATAATTATGTGCCTTCCAGTGGAGCAGATCTGGAGGAATAAGGAAACGTCCGTTTGTGATTTTTTCTTTTGCCAGTAAATAAAGCTGGGTTTCCTCAACATTCCGACACATTTGTGCTGAGGAAGTCAAAGGGGGGAGGGGGAAATGACATGTTGAATGTATGGGAAAATGGTTTTTCGAAGATAATTCGGCAGCTTTGATCTGACGAAAAAAATCTTCAGATCAAAAATGAAGAGCTCACGAAAATAAGCAAATTTTGTTCCCAACCTCATCAATCAGACCACTGATTCGTGAGATATCTCGAATCCAACGTGCAAAAATTTAAAAAATTTAAATTAATTTTTTATCATGAAGGAGTGGAATTGAGGATCCAATTTTTATTTAATAGAAGGGTATTGGCAGAATGAAGGAGCAGAATTAAGAGGCAATTGTATGAAGGGATGCTGGAAGGACATGTGACAGCGGAAGCTTATAAACAATATAAGGTAGGTCTTAGAAAGAAAGTTAATGAAGGAAAGAAATACTCCTATTCCAACTATATTCTAAATTCGAATAATAAAGTCAAAGCAACATAGGAATTAGTGAAAGACATTACAGGGAAAAATAAACAAAGCAACAAGTTTGATATAGATGATATACGACAGAGTGACTATCGAAAAAGTAAAATAGAAACTCTAGATGAAATAAATGATTGCTACATCAATGTGTGATGATGTCAATAAAAATTCAAGTAATAATTTTAAGCACGTGCTTAGAAATAAATATTCAATGGTCTTGTATGAAACAACGCCTGTTAAAATATACAACATAATTCACTCCCTAAAAGATAGCAGCTGTTGGAGTTGATGAAGTGCCTACAAAATTATTAAAATATTGTGCCGAAGAATTATGTCTACCCTTATAATTAACATGTATTTAAGTCTGGGTATATGTCCTGATGATTTAAAGCATACAATGATCAAACCAGTGCATAAGAAAGGAAATAAAAATAACATCACCAATTACCAATTATCGACCTATAGCTCTTATTTCCATAATTGCCAAAATATTTGAGAAAGCTCTATTGAACCATATCGTAAACTTTACAGAACAATATATCAGACATGCAAAGTATATATAGGAAGATCAACGGTTAGCGCAATATACATTGGAATTTGTGAGATTCTAGACGCAATTAGCAGTTAAGATAAAGTTGCTGCTCTCTTTTTGGACCTATCTAAAGCGTTTGAGAGTGTAAATCATCATAGTCTCCTACAAAAACTGAAAATTATGGGTTTCTGAGGAAATATATATAGTATTTTGAAGTCATATTTAGAGAACAGAACACAGTGCATTGTTGCGGTGGATGATGGAAAGTATATTTCAGACTGGAAATTAGTCAAAAAAGGTGTTCCTCAAGGATCCATCTTAGGCCCAATTTTATTTTTCCTCTATATAAATGATCTACTAAAAATTGTCAAACATCTTGTAAATTTATTTGCTGATGACAATTCGCTAGTCATCAGAGCTGAAACTAATGAGTTAGAAACTGAGATTTGAATGTCAATTGACATTCTGAACGACTGGTATACAATAAATAACCTACAATTTAATATAAACAAAACTTATCTATTAAAATTCATTCTTTGGAAGGAGCCTTCACTAGTCGTGAACTACAATGATGAATTATTAACATCAAGTGACTGCACAAAATTTTTAGGAATTGTGATTGATGCACAGTTAAGCTGGAAACATCACATATAATATCTTGCCACAAAAATCAGTTCCTTTACATATGTGCTGCTGACTATATCATGATCTGTGAATCAAGAAGCAGTCATAACCTCTTACTATGCCTACATCCAGTCCAGAATAAGATACGGGATTATATTCTGGGGCAATTCTGTTGAAGTTGTCAGAATCTTCAGACTCCAAAAGGTCTGTGTAAGAAGCATTTTTCATCTAAAGAAAAGAGAAACGTGCAGTATGGTTTTCAAGGAAAACCATATACTTACTTTCCATGTGTGTATATATATATATATACGAGTGTGCCTGTCCCGTCAAGAGCAATTATAGTGATTTTTAAATAAATATAGACACACGTAATGATGTGATGTGATGCTTGCCAAAGACGGCCTCTTCTAATGTTCAAAGAAATGCTGAGTCTCAATTAATAAGAATCTATAATAACCTACCTAACAATTACAAAGACTTACCTCTCAAATTTTTAAAAAGACACTTCACGATTTTTTAACTGCTAAAGCATTTTATTCTTTCTTGGAATTTTTAAACTACATAGTTTAATTCATGTTGACTCTTATTTATTATATGTATGTTTGTTCCTATTTGATATTATGTTATAAATATGTTGTATTATACTCTACTAATTGACTTGTTCTACACCTATTTTGGTTTATAGAATAAATATTATTATTATTAATAGGAATAATCAACAATTATTTGACAGGATCAAGACCCTGTGGCCATGGGGGATCAAGTTGTAGCTTCTTCTAAGAAAGCTTTGGCTGTCCGATATTCATTGCTACCCTATTTGTATACGCTTTTCTATAAGGCACATATTTCCGGCGAAACAGTTGCAAGACCATTATTTTTTGAGTAAGTTACTAATAATATATTACTAATTTTTTTAAAAATGGAATAATGAATATGTGTATTAATATAGTTCCTTAATAAAAATTCAATATTTTCAGATTTACCCAAGATCCCCAAACCTATTCTATAGACACACAATTCTTATGGGGCTCAGCTTTGATGATTGTGCCTGTACTGGAAGTAAGAATACTATCTATTTTAAGATTTGAAATGATAAATTGCTAATATGCTTTCCTTCAGGAGGATAAAGTCGACATTAATGCCTACGTACCAGCTGGAATCTGGTATGATTTTTATAAGAAATCTGGTATACATAGTTCCGGGGAGCAGTTCAACTTATCTGCACCTTTGGATACCATACCTCTGTTGGTTAGGGGAGGGTATATTTTACCTCAGCAAACCCCAAAGCCGACGACAACTGAATCCAGGAAAACTAAAATTCAGTTGCTGGTTGCATCAGATGAAAAAGAAGCCGCCAGTGGACAACTATACTGGGATGATGGGGATTCATTAAGTAAGTAAAGCATTATTATTTAACAGGTATTTTCACTGCATTTTCTACAAATAATACAGGCCTGCGAACAATTTTTTTTGTTCTGCGGTTGATTAGAGTGGCATTAGTAAAACTTTTCAGATATAAAGGCAATACGAAATGATATATATTTTGACAATGTAACACTAAAATGGATTTATGGAAAATCTGTACGTGATACATAAAAACTGGCGGCGACATTAATGCATCTTTTTTTTTATACATTTATTTAACGTCGGCCTATTTCCGCTACTGAGGCCTAACACCGACGCCTGTAGACGAGCTACTCCAAACCAGGAATTTTGCCGAACCTCTTCCCTTAAGAAGAGTAGGGATCTTTTACTTGCCTAACATTTAATAGACAAGGGACCGACGGCATTACATCCCCTCCGAAGGATGGTATATCCCCTATACAACCCTCGCCTAAGGCTGTATAGCTTCCGCGCATACACTGATATACAAGCCGCTGGAAGATGTGTGAGGCGAGGACGCGGTTTTCGTTGGAACGGTCACCCATCCAACTACTAACCGCGCCTGACGTTGCTTTACATCGCATATCGAAGTATGTACATAGTAAAGACGCACCTACGCTCGCCCCATTAATGCATCTAATGTGATAAAAATTACAAATGTTCATATAATCCACCAAAACTTCGCAGGCCTGTTTAATCGATCCATTGTAAAGTATATTATGTGGTTAATATAAAACAACACCGATATTTAGTGTAAATTTGTATGAAATTGTTCTCTTTTTCTACTTAATTTGTCCCCACGCTGACAATATATTCGAGAGCATTTTGGTATAAACTTTATCTTTCTCTGAACTCCTAGGTGTGCGCCTCACATAATTGCTGATGACATAAAGTGAATGTCCTAGGACAGATCCTGGTGGAACTCTCTCTGACATTTCTAATGGGTTACATTTATGTTGGTTGATTTCTGTGTATAGTGTTTTTTTTCAATCAGGTATCTTCAGAATCAATTTTTTGGCCATATAGGCCACAGCTATGTAGTCTTTTATTGAAGGCTGATATGGCATCAAATACTTAAACCAAGGATCCATGCATTTGCCTTAATATCATAAAACTGTCCAGAATTTTGTGGAATGTTCCTTTTAAGTGACATTTAATGTATTACCCATTTTTTAGATGCCTATGAAGAAAAACGTTATTCCTTGATAGAGTTTGAAATGGAGAGTGGCGCCCTACGTTCCGAAAACGTCTACTTAGGATCTGAAATACCACCGAATTTGGGTTCTGTTACTATTCTAGGTGTGGACAAACCTGTAACTGAAGTTACTGTTAATGGTCTTGCGCAAGCATTTAAATTTGACACTGTGCACAAGGTAAGATTATTGTCTATTAATTTTTACTCTTTCAGTTTTTCAACATTTTGTAATTTATTTATCATATTATTACTTTGCTTTATTGAATTTCGCCAATCTAATTGATATCATCTTGGAGTGATGCTTGTGGATTGAATTTAGTGTTTGTGAAAACTGCTTCTCAGTTCCATGTATGATATACTTTGTAGTATTATTCTAATAATAATGTGAGATTTTAAAGTCCTAGGTCATAGGTGGGTAGCGCAAGCCTACTGTAGCATTAAAATGCCTAATATTTGATTATAGTTGTCTCTAAATTTGTGTACCTAAATTCCTATGGCCGGAATTGCAAATAATAAAATATAGATGGCACTGTGCTGCAAAGAAATAACTATGGTGGTAAATTTAGTGTTAATGGAAATATGAATTAAACAATACAATAAAACATTCAAAAAATTTTAATATACGAGGTTACTGGTAATTCAATACATTCATCTAGCCCTAACATACATTATGCAAAACTCAATAGTTTTTGAGATATTTCAATTTTTTTGTTTTTTTGAAAAAAGTAGATCTTAATGTCTTAAAAGTCTACTTGACATTTTAAAATTTTTTTTTACTGGATTATTTGTCCAATATTATAGATATCCATTTGGAATGAAAAATATCCGGAAACATTTCGATCATGTGAATATTTAAAATAAAAACTTGTAAAAATTTTTTGTTAAAAATCAGTTATGAAATTTACCTATTAGGTTTTTTCAAAAAAATATTAATGTAGCACGCGTACAAATTATTATAAAAACTTACTTATTTCAATAGCTATCTAACTAGGTAGAAATGTTTAATGTACCCTTGATAGTTCTAATAAAAAATTAGTAAAGATAATGCTGGTGGCTGAATTTATTAAACGACTAATCGTTCATTTTCATTTAAGTCAGTCAGTCCTTGACTTTGACGTTTGTGCATATATGTCATTAACTGACATTCTTATCTCCGTGTCCCTTAAGTTTGTTGGTCTTGTTAAATTAGTTATCGAAGATTTTGATTTTGCTCGTAGTTGTTGTTATTAGTTGTTGTTATTGTATTTTCTGTGCCATGGCCGCGTATGCCAACGCAGAATATGCTGATATCTTGTTTGTCTATGGATACTGTGGCGGTAACGCTGCTGAAGCTCGCCGAGAATATGGTCTTTGGTACCCTAACCGCCGCTTACCAAATGCAAGTGTATTTAGTACGACATATCGAAATATCGCTGAAACTGGCTCCGTGAAATGTAGAAGAAGTGACGCTGATGCTCCTCCCATTTATGAACCAGATGATAAGGAAGAAATCACCATGGTCACAATGGAAAGTTTGGTCTACGATACGTAGAGTTGGATGTCATCCTTACCACTATACCCCTGTCCAAGGCTTGGAGGAAGCTGATCCTGGAAGGAGTGTGGAATTCTGCCGCTTTATGTTAAATTCAGATGCAGAAAGTGCAAATTTTTTAACAAGTATTTTATGGACGGACGAGTCGAAATTTAATCGCGAGGGTATAACAAATTTCCACAACCTACATTATTGGGCAGAGGAAAATCCCAAGTTAACATGTGAAACTAGTTTCCAAATGAAGTTTTCTATTAATGTGTGGATGGGAGTCATTGGCCACTATTTAATAGGGCCACACTTTCTTCCTCAAAATTTAAACAGGGAAATCTATGAAATTTTTTTAAGAAATGATCTGGCGGTGATTTTAGAAGATGTTCCTCTCGCCGTCAGACAGCGAATGATGTTTCAGAACAACGGTTGTCCAGCACATTATCGGCTGACAGTACAACAGTTACTTGATCAACGTTTCCCTAACCGTTGGATTGGAAGAGCGGGCCCAATACCTTGGCCAGCGCGAAGCCCTGACTTAACACCCCTTGATTATTACGTATGGGGTCATATGAAGGAGATGGTCTATGCCACACCAGTCAATACTATAGGAAACCTTAGACAAAGGATAGTCGATGCTGCCCAACACATAAGGCATAATCTGACAACCAGAGTAACAAGGACGGAAATAAGAAGACGCTGCCGTATCTGTATACGGAATAGGGGCTCTCATTTTGAGCAAGACATATAAAAAATAAAGTACAACTTTGAAATTAATGAAGAATTAAACTCTACTTTTTAATGTTTTTTACTGTTTATCTAAAAATAAAATTCGTACTACTTGTGTTATTTTTACTAGTATTTTCTTAGAACTATTAAGGGTACATTGAACATTTGTACCTTGTTACAAAGCTATTGAAATAAGGCAGTTTTTATAATAATTTATACGCGTTACGTTAATATTTTTTTGAAAAAATCTAATAGGTAAATTTCATAGCTGATTTAAAAAAAAAAAATTTTTAAATTTTTATTTCAGATGTTTACATGATCGAAATGTTTCCAGATATTTTTAATTCCAAACGGACATCTATAATATTGGACAAGTAATCCAGTAAAAAAAAATTTTAAAATGTCAAATAGATTTTTCGAAAATTAACTTTTAGGACATTAAGATCTACTTTTTGAGAAAAACAAAAAAAATTAAATATCTCAAAAACTATTGAGTTTTGCATAGTATATGTTAGGGCTAAATTTACTTCTTAGATCATGCCCCATCACATCTCCAAAGGAATGTATCGAATTACCAGTAACCCTGTATAAAAGAAAAACAAACTTATGTAAGAAGATGTTCAAAATTATTGTCATTTTCATTTGTGCACGATGAAAACCTATTAATCAGTTCAATTCTGCACACTTTCGGTAGTGTATTCCTGTTGATGGCTGCAATATTAAATTATTATGAAGATGGGCCATATCTTCTATTGATTCCTTATACACCTCATGTTTTACGTAACCCCACAAAACGTACAAACCTAACCGTGTCAAATCAGGAGATCTAGTGGACCACCTGAGTATTTCGTTTGTACCTATCCATCTTCCTGCATAAGTATCATGAAGATAATTACTAACATTGCTACTATTGCTACTGCACCATCTTCATGAAACCATATTGTGTCTAATTTGATTAGTAAATTATCCAAAAGCAAAGGTAAATCATTTTGTAAAAATTGTAAGTAGTGATTGCCATTTAAGTTTCCTTCATACAGATATGGTCCAACTATGAATCTATTTACAATGCCACACCAAGCATTTACCCCAAATTATGTCTGAAACCCGGTTTGTCTCATTCACTTCTTGAGATCAGTATCGACAGTTATACTGGTTATAACTTCATTATTATGAAAATGATATTTGTGATTCTACATAATTGGTTCCAGAAAATTGTGAGTTCTCTCTAAAGGAATTGAAAATTGTGCCAAAAAATCTAGTTTGCCTTCATTATATCCTGGTCTTAAGTGATGCACCAAATTAACTTATATGCGAAAATGTATTATTTTTAAAAATTCTTCTACACGAAGTTGCAGAAACATTAGTTATTTATATTTAACTAGCGTTGTCACATATGGGGATTAATTTTTATTGTTAATAATTCTGCTGTGTTTTCTTTATTTGTAGTAGCTCTTTTTCTCCTTAAGGTTTTTGCTTTTTTAAAACTTCCATTATGAACTAAATTTGATAATTGTTTTATGATCAGGCTTTGATCTTTAAGCCAAGGACATAATAATTGCATTCACAACGGTTGAGATTTGAAATTGAATTTAAAACATCAAATGTCAAATGTTTCCCAAGAATACTAAAGGCACCTATGAATATTTCTTTGTAGCATGGTGTTTATTTTTAAAATAGTAAACAACTTACTACCGTCATATTTTGATGAGTTTATAGTGTATAATAATCAGGTTCATCCTTATCTCAGTCGTAAAATAGGAATAACTTATTTTTAAATAGAACCAATACTAGAATAGGCATGAATACCTTGTTTTTTAAGGGCTTCCATGGACTATAAAAATTAGTCAATCAATTTACTTATTTAAAAAAAATCTTTTGGATCACATAAAAAATGCATGATCCGTTATGTATAATCTTTTTATAGTATTAGTTGTTACTTATTGTCTATACTAAACTCGTCTGTACATTATGTATGTATATACATCTGTACATACTTTTAAATATTTTCTTTTCTGTATTTATATCTTTTTGTATTTTTATTATTGTATATTAGGATATTCCTACTTTGAATAATTTTTTTGATTTTAATTCTGAAGTAGGTAATAGTTATAACTTGTATTTCAATAATATTTCCTTTATTGCTAAGTTTACCGCTATCTTTATAAATATTTGAAATAATCCGTAGAATGCAATTTTCTTCAATATTTTGCACTTTTTTTGTTTTCCTTATGTTCAAACTGTTTTACAAAATAAAAATAATACTACTCAAGTTCAAGTCAAGTTAATTTGAATTTAACTTAGTGCATTCTCATTGGATATGGAGGATTTTTAATTGGGTGGTAATATTAAATAAAAATCAAGGAGTTTTTTGTTACTGATAGTATACTTTTTTTTTTCAGTATTTGATTATTGACAATTTAGATGTACCATTTGAAAAGCCCATAGTAATATCTTGGAAGTAGCTGCTATGAAACGAGTAAACTGACTTTGATAGTTTTAGTATGCACAATATAACTATATTGCACAAATAAGGCATTTTTAGTTTGATATATTTTTTTTGAATTATCAAGAACTGAGGAGATAAATGTATTTTTAACTTTTAAAAAAATGTTTCGATTAGAAATGCCCGTTTGTTGTTTACCAAAGAATATTGTTATCTATTAAATATTTTATCTGTGTATGTTATCCAAATGAAAATTACTGATTGTTAGTTATACAGCGTGAATTTGAAATACAGGTTAAATATTTGAACCAAAAATTCTTAAGAATATTGTGAAATATGTGAAAAACAAACAAGGAATGGTTTAATTTTCACCCATGAGAAGATTTGTAAATTTCATTATTTACAGCTGATTCTTAGTATGGCATTGCTGTAAATACTACATATGAGCAGGTTCAATGTTGGTACTGCTCTAGAACCAAACAGTTTATATTTTTAAACTTTTGCAAAATTTTTGAAAAGACTTTTTAACACATAAACAAAATATGCGAGTGAGAGTACAAGAACACACTTCACAACTTGTTAAGAACTGTATTACTATTATTAAATAGTACTATTTACTCGTGTATGCCAATTTTTAAGCACATAATATCGATTGTCATTATAGTTAATGTCACACTAAAATATGCACGCTATAAAATTGTGAGGGAATTATGCCTTTTTTATTCCTAGTTGAACTTAGACGTCTAATTCACTTCAGTGCCGAAAACAAGCTTTCTGCAGAGAAGTTTGTTGTAAATGTACATAAAAACATTCTACTATGATGTGTGGAAGATCGTCGAGCAGACTGTTGATATATCAATTAAGTTTTCGTGTAGACATGAGCATGGCAAATTTTAATTAATTACATCAATGAGTTGTTAGTTTATTTTAACTGGTGTAGCTATAGACAGTGGGCAACCAGTTAGTGAAAATGTAAATTCCAAAAAGTTACAATTAAACCTTAACTCATCTAAAAAGGCCAAGTAATGTATTGCAAATAGGAGAGTGTTAAGTATAAAATAGACTTAATATAGTACCTCCGAGTTCAAAACGTGATATTTTGAAAAAACGAGATGTTGAACAGATTTCTTATAAATTGATGATGATATTAGAAACTTTCCGATCCTACACGGGGGTCAATAAGTATGGAGACAAATTAGACTGGTTTTCAGTTATAATCATCTCCTGATGATGATAACATGGTCAGCGAAACGCGCGTTAAGTAATGTATATGAGTGGTGTTCAAATCTTTTCTACATTTTGTAAAAGTGGTTTTTAGACACCAAAGATATTGATTTGTAAAAAATAACCCTCATATGAAAATACCCCCAGAGCCAGAACCCGAATCCAGCGTAGGGTTGACTCGTTAAAAAAGACTACCTACCATAAAAGTTGAGGGAGGTTCTCAGACGCACATAAAAAAATTCAGTAGCTCTCGGTCTATAAGCACTTTATTTAATCAAGATAGCTTTAAAAAATTATAAGAGTAATAAAGAGAAGTATGTCAATTCTTATGATACTTTATAATACATTTATTTAACATCGGCCTATTTCCGCTACTGAGGCCTAACACTGACACCTGTAGACGAGCTACCCCCAACCAGGAATTTTGCCGAACCTCTTCCCTTAAGAAGAGTCCTTTTACTTGCCTGACATTTAATAGACAAGGGACCGACGGCTTTACATCCCCTCTGAAGGATGGTATATCCCCTGTACAACCCTCGCCTAAGGTTGTATAGCTTCCGCGCATACACTGATATACAAGCCGCTGGAAGACGTGTGGCGAGGACGCGGTCTTCGTTGGAACGGTCACCCATCCAACTACTAACCGCGTCAGACGTTGCTTTACAACGCATATCGAAGTATGTACATAGTAAAGACGCACTTACGCTCGCCCCCTTATGGTACTATATTGCGTGTAAAAGAGAAATAAATACATGTATTAAAAGAAGTTCTTATGACTTTGTCTTGTATGCACATTTGGTAATACGTATTTCTTGAGAATAAAGTGTTTTTCACAAACTAAGGAATTAATTGATGGCTTGCAAATATCCTTGTGCATCGCGTATCAACCACTTGCAATTCCCTGATGAATACAGTGGATCCGTACAACTCTAAGGTATTATTGCTCTTTTTATGAATAAAAGTAAATATGTAATCAAAACAATATTTTATCAAATAGAAAATAAACCGTTAACATCATCTGGTGAGAACGAAAATGATAGCCCTCATTAGCTTTATGAAATGAAAGCTGTAATGAAATAAGTTTTAAAACGAGTTCTCAGCTATTCATCTATGATAAGAAAATGCTATTTTTTTTGTAAATTCTACCATTTTTGTGCTAAAAAAATGTGAAATACCCACTGTTTTTCACATAGATATATAATTACCGAATTGTTGATTTTTTTTTGGATCATTTAAAGCATTTGCTTTGAAAAAATTGATATAAGAAGTTTTTAAAAAATGTAGATTTGTTGCTGTTTTAGCAAATCAAAGTAGACATTGATTTTAGTGAATAAATGCAAAATCATCGTCATTTTGTAGCTTTATATTGAACGGCAGTTGAATAGGATTTGTTGTGTTTAACGTTATCGGAGTGTAGCCATTTTTTGTAGCATACATAAATTATAAATTATGCTCAGTCATCAACTAATCACTGTCATTATAAAAACGCAAGTTCTAGAGGAGGCTAAGGCCCACAAAGGGCTCTAACGCCAGAGTGATGATGTAATTAAAATGAATAAAATAAAGTTAAGTATTGTATATGAGCAGGACAACATACAATATAAAGTAACAGGACATGAACTACATTTACATTAATCATTAAATTTAATACAATAAAAATAATTCTTAATCTCCTAATCTCACAGCTCCTACTAGACATTTAAAATTTTTTAAATAAACAATCAATAAATATTGGTATTGTCACCCTATAAAATGTTTATTTCGTGGATTTCTGTTGCCTTCTTGAAGTTTTAATTTATTTAATGGCAATGAATTTATCAAATCATCTGCTACATTTGCACTATATTTATATTTAAATCAACATAAATAAAAGCACAAAATTTGTATTTCTGTTGTCCACTATTTTACTTTTGGCAGACGAACACAGGATAAAAAAAATAGTGAAAGCTTGGAATGTTAAATTTTAAAAAACAAATTTTGAAAATATAACGGCAAATTGAACCAGACGGCAGCACATTTCAGACCGTTCAATGTGACAGAAGGGTGATCGCTAATTGGTAAAGGAGCGATCAGGTAGCGTTATGCTCTAATGAATGCAACCATTGTTGATGTAAGTGTCATGGTTTGCTTTTTTTAGCATTTGAATGTTTCACACTTTATTGTCAAAATATTCTAACACCATTTTGGTTACAACTTCTATGAAATAGCTACTGCTACTAACCCTACAAAAGTAAAGGAAATAGATTCATCATTTTATGAGCATTTTTTTTGTGCTTATCATTTTGGAAGTCAAAATAGTCACTTGTATTTCAAATTCATTCTGTAATGTAATTACTAATTAGCTAAAATTTGGTTGGTTGATCTTTTCGATTTTTTATTCAAATTATTGTAAGAGACAAATCAGCTAACGTTGTGCCAAAACCAGTTTAAAAAAATAGTCAATTAAACCCTAATGTTTCTTCTTAAAGTTGTAGAACTTTTAAGAGTTGGAAAAGTTAGTGTGACATTTCATAATCGTATTAAAATTTTCGTAGAAATTTATGATATATGAATCTTCAATATGGAAGTTAGATGTGACCAGTTAGTTTTCAGGCCTCTTCCCCACAGGGCGCGATCCGAACGCTTGCGATCTCGTGTTATAGTTATCACGTTTGTATTCAGTATATCCCCTCCAAAATATTTGAAACTGATCGTGATGATCTCGGTGGAACGAAACCGCAGATTGCGCTCTGTGTGAAGGGGATATACTGAGTACAAATGTGATAACTATAACACGAGATCCCAAGCGTTTGGTTCGTGCCCTGTGGGGAAGAGGCCTGAGAGATTTTAAAGGTTTTATTAATTTTTGAGGCTGTTAAAAATGACTGAAATTTGAGGTTAACTATCTCGTCAATTTTATTTTTAGGTATTATTTGTTTTTATTGCATTAATTGGAATGGTAATTAGGGGAATGGTAGCTCAGTTGGTTAAAGCGTCTGGCTAGCAAACTGAGTTGCCTAGCGAAGTGGGTTCGATACCCACACGGCGAAACAATTTTTCAATAAAAAAATTGCCCCAAGAGTGGTTCGGAGTCCACATTAAACTGTAGGGCCTCGTCTCTCTTTACCTAGCACAAGATCCTTGAGATCTTCCAGGGGGTTACTTCGGTAACTTGAGAGGCGGTTAAGAAAACATTTTAAGAAAACAAACAAACATTTTTTAATTTAGTACTTAGCACCAATTAAATTTTATTAGTTGTTAAAAATGTTAGCCATTTATTTAACTAGTAAATGGGACATTGTGTTTTTAATATTAAGCATTTCTACAACTCGTTTTTATCTTGTGGTTGTTATGAAGCGGGTTGACGTTTTCTGGAAGGATAAGTTTGAGAATAATTGACTCTACTTTACATCTTGTAATCCATGGCAGAACGAAAAAGTTATTTGGAGGAACATACATATTTTTAAATTTTAATGTAATTTTTAAATATGTTATACAGGGTGTTCCATTCATAAATGTCCAAAATGAACAATTTAATAGAGGACCTGAAGATCAACAATTTTGACTTAGATATGGGGTCCGATTTTGGATGGTTTAAAGATTACGATTTTTTTTTCTATATTTTCAGGCATAGTTTACATTACACTGAGAATTTTAAGAATAGCGTGGTAATTTTTGTATTGGTGATATATAGTGTATTAACTTAACTAAACAACTTTTGTTTAATTGCCATTGGCACAAGTCCATAAAAAATGTATTTCAGAAAGCACGACGGCTGTGCGGAATACTGCCTTCCTATATATCTAATTAAAATTGATTAGCATGATGACCACATCACATATAATGTGATATTAATATAAAAAATGTGAAAACTGCATTTTTCACTTAATGGGAAACAAATAAAATTGCGGGAGTTGTTTACAGAAATGAAAAAATGTATTATTTATAGATAATTTTAATCTAAAAAATATATTGAAGATTTAATATTATTTGCAAGCATATAATGTAACAAGACGTAAATATTTATTCATAACCTAAAAAAAAATATTTTCAACTGTTAAGTTTCTGCTTGCAAATAATACTAAATATGCAATATTTTTTAAAATTAAAATCATATAGAAACTGTTTTAAAAAAAATAAGAAAAATATGTACTTTTATAGAATGGCTTGCTTTCCATTGATCTCATTTCAAAGAAGAAAATGAAACTTAAAAAAAAATTGTAGATGTTACATCCAGAACCAAAATGATAGTCAAAGTTACATGTTCTTAGAACCTTTAAGGTTATGTATTTTCTGTACCTTGATATATACCGCTTTGAACTGATAAGAGAGGTGCCTTCCTTTCAAATTTCACCAAAATTGGTCTTCTAATAAGACCCGAGTAATAGGAGAAAGTTGAAAAATGGCTCGTTAACGCGTTTGTTGGTTTTGAGGTTATGTTAAACTTTTAAGTTTTCTAATTCCTCTAGTTTCGTTGTAACCTTATGCGCTCTGATAGTGATCAATGGAACTGGAAATATTAATAAAGTTCAAAAACCAGGCGCGGCGGCCATTTTGTATAAGAGTAGCTAGACAGTGGAGCAGTGACTTCCGACCACAATGAATAGCATTTTCGTGGACTAGACCTAAAAAAAAAAATCACTTCTATCATCTCCATCCATTTTCAAAAATTTTTGGCTTAATATTACTCCACTCATACAACTTCCCAAAATTTGAAATCGATATCTTTTTTTACAAGAAAGTTATATGTTGGCTATTAATATTGCAGGCACCCGGTATATATATAAAAAGGCCTTACACTGCATAAGAAGCATGCGTGTTATTCTGATCTCTTTTTACACAACAAAACCTACTCTTACACATAGAGAGTGTTCTGCGTTTCGTGATTTTTACAAAAACACCTTTTTTTTTTTTCCTATTTCGCATAGGCTGTTGGGCAAGTCATTAATAAAAATATCACCTCACAGCAGCTGGTATTTTCTCCACTGTGATGAAATTCTTAGTACAGCATGGAGTACATCCGAAAATATAGAAAATGTTGTTGATCTTGGGGTCCTCCATCAGGAATTCTCGAAAACGTGTCACAGAGGATTTTATTTAAAATTGGTGTTAAAATAATAAATCGAATTAACTTTCAATTATCATTACACAAACCCACAAAAAAAAAATATACAATTAACAGACTAGACCTGGTTCTCGTAGTGTTTTTTGATGCGCTGAAAATTTTTGAGGTTAGGAATTGTGCCTAATGAGCCAATTTTAACATCCATTCCAATTCAGCATATCAATGTACACAGAGAAAACCGAGTCTAGCCTGCATAAAAACTTGTAAGCAGGACAAGGACGGGTGACGGAAACATATGAGATGCTTTGTTCATTTTGTAGTCTACTTGAATTGGTGCGATTTTGTGATATTTGATTTCTGTTTTGAAATTTTATTTGTGCTAAGCTACTTAATAGGAATAGGTCAAGGAATTGTTACAGCCTGAAAGGGTATTTTTGTCAACATGTGGTGAATCTTCCTGTATATTTATAAGTTTCTAGTTTTAGTTTAATTAAGCTTATCTTACTATAAATAATATATCTGAATCTAGACTGATTCTTGGGATTTATTCTAATTTAGGTGGTAGTTAATTCTGTACTAAAAAGGATACTGACAAGATTACAATCTCAGTAAAATACTACAATTGGTTTGCAAAATAGAACAGTTCTGTTTAATAGATGATTTTCACAGCAATGTAAAAGTAAATAGTGATCTTATGTACCTTCTGTGACATTAAGGGCATCCTATTTTATAGGTATAATAGAACCTTTGTCACCACGGAACGTTGAGATGGCAGATATGGAAAATAGAGTGATAATAGAAAGTCGCTAAATAATCATTTATTATGTTAATATGGCACATAAATACTTCATGTTATGCTTATTTAAATTCATACATATTATAGACCGTGATACCGCTGCAAAAATGTCTTTAGTGGCATGTTTGCTGGCTATTTGTTAACAGATGCAGGGGAGAGGGGAAGAAGTATTATATACCTGGACGATCAGAGCAGTCATGTTTCTTATTGAAGTACCCTGTATATTCCCCATATATAAATTTAGTTTTTCCTATTTATATTTCCAAATTCAAGTAATTATTGCAGTTCATTTCATTTTTACATTTATTTATTCATTTAAATTTGAACAAAGTAAAGTTACCAGAATTCATTTTAAAATTATATTCTTTTAAAGCAAAGTTAAAAGCTACAGTTTTAACTAAAAAGTTACATAAAATCGAGTCGAGTCACAGGGTTTGTTTATCGTATATTCAGATAAGTGTCAAGTACTTCGTGTATTCCCATAGTGTGAAATCGCCTACCCTTTTCTATCTTAACTATAGGAGGAGATAGAGAGTGAAGTTTTAAATCTGAAACACTGCACATAACTACGCCGTATCAAATATTGAAGTTATTAACGTAAACAAATCCCACGTCCGACTTAGGGACGCTTAAACTGTGACGTCATTTACAATATAAAAGAAACTGCAGGGCCCAAGAAAAGGGGTAATCAGACTCGAGCTACATCGCAGGACATTGAGCTCGCTGTACCTTGGAGATTGAATTGAAGCATACCCTAAGTACATCGCTGGACATTGAGTTCGCTGTACTGACGCCGCAGACAACCATTCTTTGGCGTACTCGTTATGAAGTACCATTTTAAACTCTCCGTTATGCTCGACGAGTACGCTAACCATGACGAACCTGGGGGAGAGCATTCACGGGCGTTATAACGCTATACAGGGCGCACAGAAATTCAGCTGACATAAATTTCTAAAGGTGATTACTTTCTTATTTCGAGACTCTACTTTATTATTAGCAATTGCATTCATATTCTGGTTTCGACGGGGTGTAATAGGGGAAATTGGCGCATTTGTGGTACCAAAAGAATATTAGATTTTTTTTTAAATGGAATATTAGCTTTGATTTTTAACTATCATAATATGATATTACTGGTTATTCAGTTACGATTTTATTCACGATTTTAATTCACAAAATTTCATTTTCTGAATGTTTTACTAGGGAATTTTGCGTTTGCAAAATAACAAGTTTATATTCAAGAACTATAGCTTTTGACCATACACTACAAGTCTGCAAATACTTTTTCTTAGGCGCTTTACGCTGATACAAGAGCTGTTATAAGAGTCTTTGTCGACTTCAACCAATTTTATTTCTTTAACTACTAAATTGTCAACGATGTAAAGTTCTCGTGACCACGAGAACGTAATTGTTTGTGAACTGTGTTTGCACAACATAACAGTAAAATGGGTGCCTTACGGACTATCGGAGTTCCATCTAAATTTAAAATTATCAGTCCGCTGTTTTAAGGACACTTGTCTACACCAATCTGTAAGGTCGTCGATCTTTTCGGCCACCCCATATTAACGTCTGTTCAGTGCTAAACATTTACTACTGCTGTTTAGTTTATCAGTCAATTGATACAAAATAAAATTTCCAGCGTTGTTTAGATTGTTCTTTCTAATACTATTTAAGCCAATTGGTTAGGTGCAGTCGGTAATTGCCATATACTGTATCCTACTATCTTTCTTATCAGTAGACGAGAGCACAACTATAATAAAACTGGAAATTTCCACAACCATGTAATTAATGTTTTTGTTTTTAATTAAAACATGAGGTTAATATATGGGCGAATATAGTGTGGTTAATAGGCTAAAATCACAACATGGAAAATTACTGTCAAGTATTTTAAGTTTTAGTTAAGACCCACAGAAACATTTTCAGAGTAAAAAACTTTATGTCGTTGGTTCTGATATTATACCCTCTGCAAGGAACAGCTTGCTTTTGACGACCATACAAAACACATTTTTGCATATTAACCTTTTTGGCGAACACAAAAATTTGCTATGAATAGCATCTTACCTTCATTTAAGTAATATGTTGATTTTTGGCAAAAGAGTTCCATGTACCATCATGGCACCGGGACCAGTTTTTCTCGATTTCCCTGAATTTGAACCTGGGAGCAAAACCCTGACCATCAAAATTGCTGTCAAGGGTATTGTTGGAACTTCCAGGACATCTAAAAACATGTTGTCAAACAGCAATTTCAATTCAAATTTAATAAAAAACGTGACTGCTCCGATCGCTTGGGCTATCACTGCTATTTCTGCTCCCTCTCCTTGCACCTATTGGCAAATATTTAACAAAATAGCCAGTGATATTTTTTTGCCTCTCATTTTTTTTTAGGTTATAGGGGAGGCACAGAAACATGACTTTTACTTGATAACAAAGAACGAAAATATTTTATTTAGAGTTGTGTAGTAGGTTATGAAATTGTAACTGTAATAGAGTAAATATTTTCGTTAATTTAAATGATCTCCAAATTCAGGAATCCAGAGGAGGCAAGATTCATTTTGGGAGGGCGCGTGCACCTGCAGGCCCCTCCTTGGCTCTGTCCCTGTTGAATTATCTGTTTTTTTTTAGTGTTTGTTCATAGCTTATACAGAACTTTGGATGAGTATAGCACTGAATTTTAAACTTGTCAAAACCATCGACTTTGAAGGCTATTAGATGAATAATATCTATATGTAAAATAGAAATGGGGCCTGTGAAAATCGTCTATTAAATTAACTAAACTATCCAAATATATTTTGACCTATCTTTAGTCTTAGTTTTAATGATATCTGGGAAACTACTTAAGTTGTGTTACCATTAGGTAATTATTATTTTATTATGACATTTTATCATATTTTAATTGTTTTTATTGAAAGGAATAAAAAAATTCGTTAGAATACATTATCTTATTGTGATTTGATGATTTTCTACCGCATCTCACCATTCCTTTTGACTTATTCTCACTAGGTTAATCGCCAGAGGGTTTAAACACTGATAAATTGGGCACGGCCAATTTTATTACATTTTGGGTATATGACACTGGGACTATTTTGAGACGACACTGAGATATGGCTCCCCCTTTATTAGTTTGTTTCTTATCTTAGTGAAATGAACATTTTTTTTGGTCAATGCATCAATAAAAAGACATATAACAGGGTATGGAAATCGGGAGTTGTCAGGGAATTTGAAAAAAAGGCTTTTAAGAAAAAATATCAGAGAAAATTCTAATTTTGTCAAGGAATTTATTGCCATTATTATAGTCGAGGCAATTTAGCATTTCAGAAACGATTTTTAAGCAGTAAGACGGATCAAGATTTTTTCATTCGATTTAGGGTGGCATTTATAAAAAATGTTACAACTTTTTGTCTTATACAAATGGGAAATGCATTCTGTGCAGACAAAAATGCATTTTTTGAGTTCATTAAAAAAAAAATCTTATTTTGGAAAATAATGAATAATCTTTATGTTAATAATTTATATTACACAAGCGACTTATTTCTTTTACTTCCACGTCCAGTGAAAGTATAGTAACGCAAGATATTGACTTGAAATTTGGTACATTTATGTATTATAACGAGATCTAGAACTAGATTATATTTTACGATAACCAGGGGCCTCAAAAGTTTTTTGGCATTAGCCACCCCTCTACCACCCCCACCCTATTATTAAAGGGAGTAAAATATTACATTGGGATTCAGTGTGTGAACGAGACCCAAGGGCCTTTCAAATTTATTTTGGCATTAGCCACTCCCTCTACCACCCCCACCCTGTTATTAAAGGGAGTAAAATATTACATTGGGATTTAGTGTGTATAAGACTTGGATATTTAAAGAAGCAATTGAAATATAATTCAATTTCTTAAATTTTGAATTAATGAAAGTGTAAATATCTTTCAACGATAGCAGAATAGAATACTTTGATATTGAAAACTTAGGTAAGTCTTTAATAATTGTAAGTTAAAAAAATTATTTAAAAAACGTTAAAGTAAATGTTTAAATTTTTATAAAATTTTATGTAATACAAAGTAAATAATTGCCTATTACACATATGACCACATGTTATTTAATTCCAGTATATTGTATGTAATATAAACAAAAAATAATTCTCGTGCTCCAATAAATTATAATTTTTATTTCATGAAATAATAATTAAAAAAATGAATAGCGACACACGTGGCAAATAAATTATTAATTAAGTAATTAATACAAAATTTATGTACATAATAATTTTAAAAACCCCTGTGTAAGAGAGTTTACCTCATTTTATTCATTATTTTCTAAAATAAGATTTTCAAGATTAAAACCATAAGAGAGAGAAAACGGAATTCGTAAAATTTCCAGATACAACACGACTACTGGGAACCACCTATCCAGTTTTGGACGGAACATTAACTATGTACGAGATACCAGAAAAAGTTATTCACAATCTAATATGTAAACCCTATGTACTGAGTTCTATTATGAAATTCGCATTTTTAACTGTTTTGCCAAGTCGGGCTAAGTCCGCATAGTTTTGCTTTTGATTACATTTTCATTGGAACAAATAAACTAAAGTCAAAGAGACTTTAGTTTATTTGACTAGACTACTAGACTTTTTAGTGATAGTTTTCTTTAAAAAAATCATGTTTACCAATGAGGCACCATTCACCACAATGAGGTAGTACGTTCTCAGAATTGCAGGTACTGGGCTATGGAAAACTCTCATTGGATTATTAATTGCAAAGCCCAGTGCGCTACAATATTGCTATCTGTCCCAGGTGAAACTCGCGCTCAGGATTGGAGTGGTCCATCGACTAGCCGTGTTGCCTCTCACTCAACTGCTGTCAATTAAGCAACACATTAAAAACGCTAGTAGACATCCACACTCTAGTCCGAACCTGGAACTGCTTGATCACAAACCTAATGCACAAGCAATCAGTTTTTTGAATGTTTGAAGGAAAACAGTTTACTGGCCGTGCCTAGAGCCACTGCTGGTGCACCAATACTCAAACTCAAGTGTTCTACCTTCCACCTCCCAGATTACTCAATAGAGAGTATTAAAAAAAATCAGTTCTTCCATATTTGGATTTTTCATAGAACTCGGAAAAAATCTATTAAAGCTATATTATATATTTTTTTCACACTTGCTTGCTCAAATTGATGCGTATTAATTCATTTAATTTTTTGATAATATAAAAATCCTAAAGATTTTTTTTATATTGTACTATTTCAAGTAAATGTAGCTTCTACCCATATCATCTCACTCCTGTACAAAACTTTCGAAGGGATCTTCCACAAAGGCTACAATTTTGTCAATTTGTTCTAAATAAGCGCAACAGGGATCGAAATTTTGTTAGGAACACTTTATTTACTGACAAAGCAACTTTTACTCGCCGAGGCGTTTTTAACTGGAGAAATATCTATTACTAGGTTTGGAGTTTGCTTAGCCACCAGGAAGTCCCGATTATAATCCTTTGGATTATTATGTGTGGGGACATATGAAGTCCTTAGTCTATGCAAATACTATCAACTTAAGAGAAGAACTGTGGGACAAAATACAAAACGCAGCGAATTTTATTAGAGGACAGGAAAATGTATTTTTCAATGTAAGAAAATCTTTTATGAATAGAATTAGAAAAGGCATAGAAGTAGGTGAAGACCATATCGAACATTTACTCTAAGTTGCAGCAATGGGGGGAAAGTTTATAATAATGTCATTAAGTCAACTTTTATGTTATTTGTTGGTCTTCTAATAAGATTAGATCTACGATTTTGTTTTCCCTTACGTTTTGTACTTTTTTCAATAAATATACTTTGTTTCTCTAAATTTGAATTTGTCTTTCAAAAAATTATTGAAATGTTTAATGGCACTTTTCTCGAAAACGGTTGGAGTTATCAAATTCTACCAAGCATACCTTTTATACGTGGAAATGGCGCCCTCATCAGATTTTCTGGTCAGAAGTACCACGTTTCGTCAAAAAAAATATGAAAAAAATTCTCCATCAGATGTCCTGAGTAGAGTAGAGTAGAGTAGCTTTATTAGTGTCAAATACAAAAATACAAAAAAAGTTTACACACGTCAAATTGTAAAATACAAATAAGTAAGTATAACAAACTATTGAAACACATTAAAATATATATATTTTTTTTTATACATTTATTTAACGTCGGCCTATTTCCGCTACTGAGGCCTAACACCAAGGAGATATAATATTGACATGACAAATAAGTAAGTATAACAAACTGTTGAAACACATTAAAATATTTAAGGTGATATAATATTGACATGAAAATAGTACAAAATATATATATAACTACTACACAGAAATATTTTCTAATGACATTTCTATCTCGTCAAGCGAGTAGAAAGCATTTGCTGTCAAAAATTTTTTTACTACAGATCTGAATCGATCCGGAGGTAGTTATTTTATATTTTTTTCTAATTTGTTGTATAATGTATATAATGTAGGTCCATAATAGGTGGTACCTGTGCGTGACTTAGTTAATCTCTTAAAGCAGAGGCATATATCATCTCTTTTTCTGGTGTTGTAGTCATGATTTTCGCTATGTGTAGCAAATTCATCGATATGCTTTTTTACATAAGTAAGACACTCTAATGCATATAGGGATGGAAAAGTTAAAATTTCTAGGTCGATGAATATTGGTTTAGCATCTGCTCGATAGCCTATTCCTCCCACAACCCTGACTGCTCTTCGTTGTAGGCCAAAAAGTCTATGTCTGCTAGCCGAGTGCCCCCAGGCAAGAACACTATATGAAAGTTTAGAGTGAAATAGTGCATAGTAAGCAGTTCTTAAAATATTTGTGGATACTCTATTTGATAACTGTCGTAATGCATATGTGGTCCTGGCTAGAGATTCAGCTAGCAGGTTGCCATGGGCATCCCACGTAAGCTTAGGGTCCAAATTAATTCCCATAAACTTTACAAAAGCGGGGTTGTTGTTTAGATTATTTAGATCTTTGGTGGATGAAATCATTGTGATAGTTTTATTTTCATTTAATTTAAGTTTATTGGCAGAAAACCACATCTCAGCATTCGACTGCATATCTCTGCAATCCTCCTTTAGTTCGTCTAGGTCAGGGCCTGAGTCCAGTAAAGTTGTGCCATCTGCATACAAAAGGCAGTTGATACCGTTAAGGGCAGTCTTTATATCGTTAATATAGATCAGAAATAGCACAGGGCCCAAAATAGATCCCTGTGGTACTCCATCCCTAATTGACAATTTACTGGACACGTCCTGACCCACACGGACTAGCTGTTTACGACCGTCAAGATAGGATTCAAGTAGTTTTAAACTGTGATCGCTGAACTTATATTTGGACAGTTTCAGTAGCATGATCCTGTGGGATATGCAGTCGAACGCTTTGCTAAGGTCACAAAATATCGATGCCGAATACAGTCCATTCTCAAAACAATTCAGTGTAATTTCCGGCGCCCTCTATTATATAACGTGATGTAATACATAAATTATTGTTTTTTAGAATAAAAGAAGTTCCTCTAGCAAATTTGATGAAGATCAGTCAAGAGGCTGTCGAGTTATGAAAAAAAAAAAAAAAAAACGAAAAAAATTATTTGAACTTTGACACCCTGTATCTTTTTCCACAGCAACATTTCACTAAAGCATATTCGGTTATATCCTCATATTTTAACCCAATGAATCTACCCCCGAACTATGGCCTATTATTAACGGTCCACCCTGTATATCCTGAAGAAAACGAGTATGAGGAAGAAAACAAAAATCGTTATATTAATGGAGCACGAATGAAAGTTAACGTCTCACCACGACCGCGACAATACCGATGCCCTGCGTTCATACACGACAAGGTGATAAAAATAATATTTCACGGAGTGTGCAGCATGCTAGGAGTAGTATATCAGACTTTGTTTCTAAGTTTTGTCGCTTTCTTTCTACATACATTTATTTAACGTCGGCCTATTTCCGACGAGCTCCCCCCCCCCCCCCCCCCAGGAATTTCGCCGAACATTTAATAGACAAGGGACCGACGGCTTTACATCCCCTCCAAAGGATGGTATATCTCCTATACAACTCTCGCCTAAGGTTGTATAGCTTCCGCGCATACACTGATATACAAGCCGCTGGAAGATGTGTGAGGCAAGAACACGGTTTCCGTTGGAATGAATCCAACTACTAACTGCCTTTACATCGCATACCGAAGTATGTACATAGTAAAGACGCACTTACGCTCGCCCCACACTCATTTACTTCAGTATATAAAACTACTCTTGCCGAATAAATTGTAAAATATTTATTTTCAGAGTGAATCATTAAATTGTCAAACTTAGGTATATAAAAATTTTGGAAAAAAATCCATTTGAGACTAACTATAACACTAATAGAGATAAGGGGAAAACAAATACAAAAAAAGTAATTTACAATATATTCTTTATTTTACAATGATCTGGCAAATACACAAGTGTAGCAATCTCAGTAGCAATGACAAAATAACTTAAATTTTGTACACAAAAAAATGGCACTAAGTAAAATTTCTAGGAACTTAAGAATCTAAGAAAAACTATAACTCATAACTTTCTCCACTATAAAATTTACATAAAAATATATGGGTATAACAAAAGTATGGAGATAAATAATTTTCCTTAAATAAATTATACAGATATTCTATTGCTTTCTCTGGCAAAATCATATTGCACTAAAACTAACAACAAAGATAAACTCTTGAACAAAATAAAATTAGAAATAATAAATCTTAGACCAATCTTTGGTAACTATATATAAAAAAAAGATTTAGCTATTTTAAATAAAGCTATAAACTAAACTACGGTAAATCTTCAGTACAGAAATTATTTTAACAAATAACTATATACATATTTTTTTTGTAAATAAAGCTTTGGTATTAAAAGTAGTAATTTTTTTTAAAAATAATATTTGAGCTACTTTTGCAAATACAGTGGGCAAGCTAAATTATATCGCAAGATAAATGGCATTTAATATGGCAGAGTGTTATTTATACGGTACTACAGTTTAGATGTTAGTGCTCCAATATACACATATATGTCTTAATTCACTGTTGCGTTTGAAATCTGTCACACTTATAACTTTGGCATTTTCGATATTACAGTTTTTCAAAATCAATCTGATTAACTTTATTGAATTAACTTATTTGGTTTGAAATATTATCGTGTACTGCACCTTTTTATTTTTCATGGAGCTTACAAATCCGAATAAATGAACAAAGATGCATTATATCAATGCACATAATTGTTTTGTGTTTATTGATTGACAATTTTATCATGCACTTAGATTGTACTGGAAAAAATTATGGAATAAAGAAAGGTGAGTGAATTTTTTTATGTAGATTTCAAATGACAAGAGAAATTTAATAAAGCTAGATATAAAAAGGGAGGTAAAAAATAGTTTTTCAAAATTAGTTGCCTCATGTAATTATCTTAAAATTTCTAATAAAAGCGACAAAAAAATTCAATTCTTAAAAATTCATGATGCTTCAGAAATTAATTAAAGTGTTAGCCTGGCACCTTCTATGACGGAATAGATTCAATCGACATTATTTTATAAAATATAAATGTCGTAGTCTTATTATAAAATCAGGCTTATTATAATACGCCTAGGCATATTGTATTGCTATCGAAATAATTAAAAAACTCACAATTTGACTGATAATTTTAGGCGCATTGTAATACGCCTGCCGCTTGTTAGTTTTATTGTTAAAATAAACATGCGCGCGATTGTTTTAAAATACGACAAGATGAAATCCGTCGTATTATAATACGATGACGGTATGCCATGCGAATTGTATGTAATCTTTGTTGATTAGGTGTTTTATTTTTGTGTAATATTTGTGCAAAATACCTATATTTAAAATGAGTGCTGATTTATACAACGTATTTGTACATAAAGACAATTATTATGAAGAACTACAAAAGTTCTATAATGGTAAGAAAACCATAAATATAAATAACCATAAATATATAAATATTAACAACCTGTGTGGGTCCGACACTAATAAGTATTTTTATTTCAGAACACGGGAAAAGTAGCAAAAAGCCATGGACATTAGAAAAAATAAGAAAGTAAGCGATATTTTAATTAGTTCTCGTGAAGCAAAAGGGCAGAGGAATTAGAAGAAATAATAACCAGCTGTATTTCTCACGTATTTACGAAACTATGGAAATAGTTGGGATGAGAAAAGTTATTATGATGACATAACTTATAATTGCCTATGAGGAATTTTATGACAAATTAGTTGAAATTCATATAAGTACTGGTCACGGAGGCAGCGATAAGATGTTAATGGCTTTGAAACCTAAGTATGCAATTCCCAGGCCAGCAGTAGAAATATTTAGTAGAATGCAGGTTTTCACGGCCGTTATCTAATGAAGTAGTTTCTTCCAGGTCTTGCCGTGGTCATCGAACTTGACTTGACGTTTCGCTGTTCATCCTGTCAGCTTCTTTAGAAGGATTCCAAAGACAGTCTTTAGAATTTATTTGGGGTGAATTTTCGAGTCGGCTTATTTTCTACTAATTTAAATTGTTAAAACTGTAGACACGGAAGACGATTTGGAAACAATTTTAAGTAACTCTTCAGTTGAAGGGTGCTCTGGATGTACTTCAGTAGGTCATTATGAAACATCTAATGACACTATTAACAACAGTGAAGACGAGTATTCTACTAACGTTTATAAAGAAATCGATTCCACAGTGACCAACTTAAATAATACTGATGACAGCGTAATACTTACCTATGAATTAGAAGAACCAACAGAAGAATATATTATAGATGATTTAGAGGTCAATCATGGAGTAAAAATACTTTAAATTGCTGATGATATTACTACAAAGGAATTGGCGAAAAAAAGATATTGGAAGTATATTCCCAGCCTGAATTTGTTAGTTACAATAAACTAAATATTACTGATGTTTCCACTCAAAAATGTATAAGATGTAATCAAAATAATTCAAGCGCATCAATTTCCACAAGTGAAATCAGAGTGGAAGTGTAATTTTTGCAAAAATGAAGAAATAGTGAAGAACCAAAGGAAAGGATACGCCGTGGGTCAAAAACGAGCTGCAAAAAAAATGCTGGAAACCAGCAATAAAAAATTATAAGATCTCTTGATATCGGCCAGAACATTGCAATTGAAGTTCCTAAAGTAGATAGTGGATCACTGGATCCCAAAAATATATTAGGAACTATAATGAATATCACCAACGGAGTTTATCAAATTGGTACCACACATGGCTTGCTAAATCGATGATTTTCGAGGGATCAAATTACTGACTGCCAAACCAATGAAATAATTAATATTGCAGAAGGAAAAACCATTTCCTTAAGAGAAGCTGTAAGATTATTTTCAAAATTTGGAGGACAAGGATTTAAAAAGTGTTCTTGCAAACCAAGCAAGGCAGTGTCATAAAGTCGAGGCAAGAATTTAAGCGATGCACATCACGAGTGATCTCATTAAAGAAATTTTAATACTAACATAATTTTTAATCATTAATTACGTTAAAAAGAGTAATTCTTGACACCCAGTTATTAAGCTTTTTTCAGAAATAGGTACAGTTTAATGGGGCTTCATGATTCTTAGCAGTATTGTCTCATTTATAGAATCGATCTGTGACATGCATCGCTTGAATTCTTACCTCGACTATAGCAATAAATGCTTATGTTTTAAAGCTCATATGAAATGCACTAGCAAATGTCATAAAATCGGAATATGCTGTAATAAATAATGCAAATCTATAATTTGCACTTTTAATAATGTAAACTGTTCAAAGTGAATGGGTAAGTACAATTCGCCTGGCATACTGTCAGTCGTATTATAATAGGACGGATTTCATCTAGTTGCATTCTAAAACAATTGCGTGCATGTCTATTTTAACAATAAGACTAACAAGCGGCAGAAGTATTATAATGCGCCTAAAATTATCAGTCAAATTGTAAGTTTCTTAATTATTTCGGTAGTATTACAATAAGCCTACGACAGAAATAACTGTAACTGCAGAGTTTTCGTACCAGTGGCAGTTTGTGAAATTTTGGTAAGCTATAACTTAGTACTGGAATATGAGACCCATGCCAAACTTTATGGGGTAAGGGATGCCTACCAAGGGAATACGAAGACGTTTTGCGGAAAAAAATGTTTGATTGAAATTTACGAAATTTATTTTCAAAAAGTCATTTTACCCACCCTGGAATCTAGAAAATTACTTGTAAAATATTTGCAACATATTTTTTTCTAGAATAAGGAAGAAAATATAAGGATTAATCATTATAATTTTTTTTTAAATAAAAAATAAAATTTTGTCAAAATGCTATCAAAAATATAGTAGAGGCAGATTTCAGGTGATACAAAAAAATTGTATATTTTTTTAAACGGGATATTATTAAATTTTTGGAGTAATCCTTTTTTCCTGATTTTAAAAATGTATCACATGTTACCGCTACCATATACCGTTTTTGAGTTATTAAACATCGAATATCTTAGTTAGACTAGTTACTGTAAATATGGAACAGTTTTAGCATTATTAAAGTGAGCTATGAAAATGACGACAATTATGTTTGATAAGTGGCATTTCTGTGATGAAATAATCAAAATGGTTTACAGTGAGGAAGAAAAGTCCAAATATTTACTTATATATACAAAATAACAAAAATAAACGTGCAGCAAAAAGAGCATACAGGGTGTTGTATCCAAATCGTCCCAACACCATCAGAAAATACGTTCAAAAATATTTACCGAAAGGTGAACAATACCTCCAGTTTTAGTAGAAAAAAGCGTGTAGTTCAAGCAAACCAGGAAGAGCAGCTAGATATACTGCTTCATTTGGAAGGTAAACCATGCATATTTATTCGCGAATAGATTTTTTGAAACATTGTATTATTATTTATAAAATTCTGAATGTACTATATATAATGCAGTCGATCAATTAGGTAAAAGTTATTCCAAAATCTCAGCGTACGTTAAAAAATAATAACTACAAACTACAGAAAAATATTGGTAAAACAAATGAAAAAATCAGGAATAAAAACTGTTAGCGTTTGGTGTGGAATTTTCAGAAACAAAATTGTTGGGCCTATATTTTATAGTTATACTTTAATTGAAGTTACCTATCTGAAGGACATTGTCAATAATAATAATAATAATAACAATAGTATTCAAGTCAATAAAGACAGGATTCGACTTGAAATAAACAATCCTAATGTAAATAATGAAGCCATTTCCGGTGCAATTATAAATATAAGAAGACATTATCAATTATGCATTGACAATAATGGTGGACACATTGAACATCTTTTATGAGCTATCATTTATTTATATTTAAATTTCCTAAATAAACCTTTGTTATCTATTTTGTATAAATATTTGATTTTTTCTTCCTCAGATCTTCACCGTAAACCATTTTGATTATTTCATTAAAGAAATGTTACTTATCAAACGTATTGTCATTATCATAGCTCACTTTAATAACATTAATTTTTCCATATTTACAGTAACTAGTTGAACTAAGATATTCGACGTTCAATAACTCAAAAATGGTAGAGGTACATAATATGGTACAGTAAACGCCACGAGTGTTGGCGAGCGGTGGGGACCTTAGGAGAACATAGTCGACCTATCGGAGAACAGCACAATCACGTGCTTAATAATTTATCACTGACAGTAGCATTCACTCAATTAATTTTCAAAATGTCAACGATAGGAAATCATAATGTTATTCACAGCTAAACGCATGGTAATATCTAATGTGTATAAGAACTGAAGAACTAATAATAAATGTAGGAGATGATAGCGATTCAAGTGACTGCGAGGAGGACTTTGATGCATTATTTCGTGCTAATTAATGCCAAATGAGGTACATACATTTTTTCTAATACAATATTGTTCCACGCAGATAAACAATATTTTCATTTTCATATATGTGTAAATAAATAAAATCATCATATAAAACAAATACTTTTGTGCCAAGACAAAAATAAATTTACATATTACAAACTTATAACTTTGTTGACATCATAATTTATTTATTTGCATATAAATGTAACAAATATTCTTCTTCCACAACATTATTTTTAACTATTACAATATCATTAATATCAAGAATATTATTCAATTACAATAATATCTGCATCTGCATATTCTGTACACGCCACTGGCACTAATACCACCACTCTCTACATACAGATTTCCCTCCGCTCGCCAACACTCGTGGCGTTCACTGTATATTCTTGAAATCAGGAAAAATGGATCATTCCAAAAATTTAATAATATACAGGGTATTCCATTTAAATATTTTTTGTATTCCCACACAACTTTTACTTAAAACTTTTTTCTATAGGCAATAATAATGATGTACGCCACTTTGAAATTTTATAAAATAAAAATCACTATAAAATGAAATTTCACAAAGGTGTAATTTTATAAAAAATTAAGATTTCTTAATAAAATTAAAAAACCTGTCCTTATATCCCTTCCTTGCTCTGTAAAAAAAATACGTTGCAAATATTTTACAAGTACTTTCCTACATTCCAGGTTGGCCAACGCCTTTTTGAAAATAAATTTCACAAATTCCAATTAAATATTTTTCCCCACAAAGCGTCTTCGTTTGATCTTGGCAGTCATCCCTTAAAGACTGGTGTGGGTCTTATGCTCCATTACTAAGTTATAGCTAACTAAAAGTTATGTTTGATCGCATGTTCTCATTGAATTAGACATCTGCATATGTATATACAATATACATGTGTATATAGCGGCACAACATCCAGAGCAATAAAACTTCAGTAAGTTAAAGGTTGCCTTCATACACAATTTCTAAAGATATACTCATGTGAAAGTTGGGCAGTTTCTTAATTATATGAAGTCATTTTAATTTAATAAATTGTAACATAGTGTATTTATACTTTTTGTTGCGACATATTTGCTGTACCAGTTTTAGATAAAAAGTGCCTTGGTCCAGGTAAATTTGCGGAATCCCAAAAAGATAAGAAAATTAAATAAAGAACAATATGGAAAATAAATCGCTATTTACATTTTCATTTTATAATTAACACAGAGATAAACTTTATGAGCCCCCCCTAGAGCTGGCACTCTTATGCCTATGAGACCTAGGCATAAAACAGCATATTTTCTTGCATATTTAGCAACAGTTTTAAAGCTAATCTTCAAGTGAAAAAAATGGGTTTCCTATCTTGGTTCTTATATTGTGGATTGTTTAGAAATGTTGTTTAAAAATTACAAAAATCTAGTTAGGTTGCTCAGCTACTGATTGTACCCAAAAGAATATGAGACACAAAGTTGCATCCCAGAGGTCTTTGGATGTCACGGGACACTAAGCCAAGGTTCATATCATGGCCACCTAGACTTAATACAATAAAATGGCTATTAATTGTCATTTTAAAAAAAATGTCATATTATGATATATGGTTGAAAAGAGAATTTAAAGACGAATCAGATAAGTAAATAATATATACGGGTACGATACAAAATAACAAAGTTTGGGTCACTTCCGAAAATGTTTGATAGGCTCAAAACAAGGACAAATATGTAATATACAATTCTC
The DNA here is from genome assembly GCA_963675555.1 of Leptura quadrifasciata. Taxonomy (NCBI): domain Eukaryota; kingdom Metazoa; phylum Arthropoda; class Insecta; order Coleoptera; family Cerambycidae; genus Leptura; species Leptura quadrifasciata. Next base: position 200,731,177 of record OY776673.1, on the reverse strand, counting down.
CCAAAATTCAAAATGTTAATTTCTTAAATAGCAATTTACAGTGTGTTACATGCCTCCTGTGTCACCCAGTATACCTACAGACATAAGGTGTATTGAAAACAAGTGAGTATATGTTATAGCTAGCAAATTGAGAAATCGTATAAAAAAAGTTTATTTCTCTAACTCCTATTTTATTAAATCTTGTGTTGTATTATAATTATTATAAACTATGATTTGATTTTTTCTGAATGCTAATATTTCACTCTTTAACGATGTATGGTAAACCGAGGCAACCACACCTGCAGGTAATTTTCAACACTAAAATGACTTGATTTTCAAAAATACAATGTTACAATATATATACAGGGAAGTGTTAGTTATTGCGTGTTTATATTCGACTGTATAGTAGCGGAAAGCAATCACACATAGTGGGGAAGAGAGATGGTAGTGGTGATGCATAACGCATAGCTGTTTCTATCACGTCACGCCTGTTATGTCGCGTGTATTAAAATAAGAGAGAAGGTCGTGCCCGTATTGTATGCCAATAGGCGCGAACGACAGATGGGATATGGTACGACTGTGACGGACTTAGTTTGCTTTCATATACGGTGAAGTAAGGTGTATGGGTAAATACAATTAATATATTAATACGTAATAGTTTAGATTTATCTTTTTGCTGGTATGTAACTTATTTATTGTAAAAATGATACGATTGAGGGATTATGAATGTGAAAATGACAGATATAGCGATTTCAGTAATAAAGAAAATAAATAAATAGACACACAATATAGTTAAGTCCGGGTCTGCCTTCTTAGCGTCTTACCTCTCACCTCCCTTTTCGATTAAAGCTTTCCGCTACTATAAAATGCCTGACATTGTTGATAGCAATTGCGTTAGTAAATGCACAAATTTAAATAAATTTCCAAATAAATTAATTTTTTATTTTGCTTTCGGTTCCGTTTTTTGTTGAATTTTATGTTTAAAATCAGCGGACGACTGGTGACATTTTTTTTCAGCCACAATTTAGTATAAGGTATGGGACCCAAACTATATTTTGAGACAACTACCAGGACTAATATTACTAATACTATTGTTTAATTAATATTTTTCAAATCGAATGGTCAAATTGTTCTACAAATTTCTGGCAGGTTTTCCAGTCCTACGTCATGAAACGGGTCAGTTTCACGATCAACATGTTTAACGGCTTTGTAGAACTTTGCATACCTCATCTATTGAGAATTTCGCAGAGAAAAAATTGGGAGTTTCGTCACAACGAAGCCACTCACGAAAATTCAGCCTGTTAATCACTTTAAAAAAGGGGCGACACCATTTGACACCAGTTGTATGCAACAGCATTCAAAAACCTCTGCTCCATGCACCCAGACCACTAACTTTATAAAGATTAGAATACAAAGTTGCTCAATGCATTCAATAACGCACGGTAAGGGATGTGGATGCGATTTATCCAACATAACAAATGTACTAATAAATGCTTCCTTACCTCAGAAACTAAAGTTCTTATATAAAAAAAACAACAGATAAACATTTCTTACGGTTCAACTTTCATTCAATATTGTAATACTATATTTTTATAAGATTGATAAAAAATTACCTGCGGATAGGGTGTGGGTGCCTCAATATAGTTTTTTCTCAACAACGCCTTGTATTTAAGTTTTAGTTTCTAGAACGTAGTGAGATGGGCCGCAAAGTAATCTATAAATTCCATAAATCGCAGGAGATTAAAAAAAATAAATGTTTTTTGATTGTCTAAACCCCAACTAATAAGCAAAAAAAATCTAAAGCAAAAAAAATCTATTTATGTACAATAGCTTTTAAATTTGAATCGCATATATAAATGAAAATATCGATGGATTAACTAAAACAGTTAAAGCAAAACTAGGTTGCTCTTTTTTCAGAAAAAGCAAAACACTCAGTATTCTAAATATAAAATCCTACAAAATATATTGTGTATGACTACCATAAGTCACCAAAGTTTTTTTGCTTTTGCTATTTTTTCATATCAAATACGTCAACATTATATATTCAAACAAGGCATTTGACCGTGACTGATTCAGTATATAAATTTATTCCAAAATATTTGTCTTCATATAAATCTTTTAGATTTTAATATTGGTTTATTCATTAAGAAATGATGTAACAGTTATTTTTTTAATCAAAAATGATATGAAGCCATCTTAAACAAAATAGTACGTAATTACAGTTTTATCTTACATATTTTTACACATGTACAGGTACAAAAATGTTTTGATTTCTGCCTTACAAGAACTTATACTTTGGTAAATAGTTGTACATAAATGTCATTATTACATAAAAGCGAATATTCAGGACTAAAATAAGGCCCCAAAATTAAATTTCACTGGGCATATTATAAAAAAAGTATGTGTGTGTTACGATATTCTGAAATTTAATTTTTAGAACAAAATTTACTAGGAAATAATAAAAAATAATATATATACTTTGTACTTCTTATTATTATTTAATTTTTCTTTTTTATTTTTGGTTACTGCCTAATAATGATCCAATAAGGACAGTCATAAATGATATATTTACAAATTACGATGTCAGTTCTTCCAACAGTTCCTCAGTAGAACGTTGTTCTGTTTTAAATTTTTCCATATATTGCTTAGGGACTGTCCATTCAAGTAAAATTTGTACATTTCTTTTCAGTTTTTCGGCTACAGATATATCTGCTTCTTTGCAAGGTTCCCTACCCGAATTCTCTATAGATTCTATTAGCACATCGTCAATTAATCTTCTATTAAACCCTAATTCCTCTAAGCGTTCAGGTGCAGAGATCTTTTTTAACAGAACGGCCAATAAAAATCTCATTTTCTCTATAGCCATAGGCGGTTCTATATTAGTGCCCTCTATATTACTAATTTCTTCTACCTTTGGTTTCTTTTTCAGTACTTTACATTTAACGTAATGGCTCTCTAAATCAATTTTGGATTTGTGGAAGGTCTTGCAGTGACCGCATACGTAAGGTTTGTTACTTTTATGTATACAAAGCATGTGCTTCTTTAAATGAGGTAATTGCGAAAAAGAAGTCTTACAAAGGACACAGATGAAAGGCTTCTCGCCTGTGTGTCGACGTGTATGTAATTTCAGTGCTGTGGAGTGAGCAAAAGCCTTCCAACAAACCTGACATCTATAGGGCTTTTCACCACTATGTATTCTTTGATGTACCGTAAGCTGTGATCTTTGTGCAAATTTAGCCCCGCAATGGGCACAACCATGTGGTTTGTCCTTCTGGTGTGTCCTCATATGTTGTGGTAAATGCCCTTTCAACTCCTTGTTGCAAACTTTACAGTGAAACGCCTTAACGTTAGCATGATAACAATTTAAATGTTTTTTAAGAGCGTCCCGTCGAAAAAATGACTTTCCGCATATATCACAAATATAATCCCTTATCTCTAAATGCCTATTCATGTGAAGTTTCAAATTTGCAGAGCAAGTGAATGTAGAGTTGCAAAGGTGGCAAAGGTACGGCTTAGAACCAGTATGTACACGCATATGTTGGACAAGTTGTCCTCCTCTTGCGAACCTCTTGTCGCAATGTTCACATTCGTAAGGCTTATCTCCCGTGTGCGTCCTAAGGTGTAACCGCAACCTCTCTTTTATAGGAAACGCTTTACTGCAATAATTGCAGACAAAAATATCTTTGTTTTGCAATCCCGGCGAGTGTTTGCAAATAATGTGATTTTTGAGGGAACCGGCCTGCCGAAATCCTTGGCCACATTCGTTACAGATGTACGGCCTTTCGTTTGTGTGTATGCGGACATGTTTGCGGAGATCGTTAGCACCTTGGAATTTCTTCTCACAAACTGCACAGGCATATTTTCGAAGTTTATCCTTTGCGTAGGTCATTTGTGATAAAAGTTTTGGCGATAACCTGACTAGAAAGTGTTACTAAACGCTAGGAGTGTTAACATGCAAGATAACCCTGGACCTTGTGCTAAAATATAATTATGCAAGTAGTTATTTATCCCAACCACCAATAAGAGTCTAAATTAGTGAGTGGAAAATGATTAGAGTGAATTGTGAAGGTCCATCGCAGTGCCAGACCAGTAGCAGACTTCACCATCACCTCACCTGTAAGAATTATTAATGCCTGAACCAGTTATCCTAAACTACTTTAGCTACGTGAACTGTTTATAATGTAGTTGACGAAAGATAGTTGGTTATGTGAACATAAGATGTTTGTTTGATAGGAAGTGGAAGTATATTCTTTTGAATATTACTGAACGTAATTATAAAATGTAATCAATATTTATTACTTGATTACTTGACAGGTTGAAAAACCCTTCTTCAGGGCAATATATGTGTGAAATATTAAGTACGCAGCTGTAGAACAAAACCAAGATGTATTTTTGCTGTTTGTTACATTACACAATTTACACAGTTATTTATATGTCATCCTTTGAGAATTAACGTATGCATAGTTACATTTAAAATGACTTTAAAAATGAAATTTCGTCGGACAATAGAGATCCAAACATTTTGTATATTCCCCAATTCCATCAAAGCAACATAATTTTATGAGTAAAGTAAGATTTGTTGGCGTTACAAGTTTTAGTTCTCATAAATCTTCTGAAAACTCAGTAAGCAAATAAATTATAGAGGCTGAAACCGGCCTTTCACGGCTGGTGTACTTGGCAAATATTTGTTAATTGCGAACGGTGAACGGTTGGCCAGTTGTACTAGCGAAAACTTATGTAAATAGAATAGAGATATAAGTCAAGAAATGATCAATGTGCCTCACTTGACAGGTGACAATTTATGATTTTTATCCCAATACTGGTTGGATACTTGGCATGAGGTACTTGATATCTAGGTTGCAAAGCATTAATTTGAGTAGACATACCACTATGACCAGATACAAGATATTTAGCCAGCTTACTTGCCAGTTACATTTCATTAAAAAATTATTTCATTTTGTACAACAGCTAAGGGCTATCAGGATGAACAACTTGGAGTATAATTTTCTAAAATTGCTTTAAAAAGTGTCACAAATTTTTCTCTGTACAGTTTTATTCTTACATCATTCTTCACAAATATACCAGAAAAATCTGTGCAAGCAAAAATGAAACACCAATGGTTTCCCCTTTACTCTTTGTCATCAACAGTCATTGACATACTGCTATTCCTAGTGTCAAGCTCACTACCATCCATCACAAAAAGGCAGTTGAAAACCACTAATACATAGAATAAAGCAAATATGTAAAAAGCAACATTTTTCATGAGGAATGTATTGGGCTCTGAAAAGGCCACTAAAATAAGTATAAACCCAGCAACACAGACAATACTTTCAAACAGAGGTGGATCAAGGGTATATTGGCCCCAAGCTGAACCCCCCTCCCCCCAAGACCTTATTCGTCTTTTTAACGTGAACATGACGTGAAAAACAAAACAATTAAACGAACAATAAAATGTTTTCAAATAGATTTTTATTTCAAAAAACGGAATACGAAATTTAAAGAATCAAACAAAATGAAAATTTGACCTTGGTCTAAAAAACATTAGTTAATAAAAAACTAAATAAACCATATTTAATATAAAATGAACACAATTCAAAAAAAGACATTAAAATAAAATAATCAGTCAAAATTGAACTGAAAATTATAATTAAATTTTGGCAAAAAAGTATTCTATTCCTGTGTAGAATGAGTACATATTTAAAAAAAAAATAAAGCATAATAATTTATAAAGTTTAATTTTTAATAATTTTGTCATATATTATCAATTTAAAAATATATAATTCAATTACTTTATAAAAAATATAATACATATATTTAAAACTACTTTGTAGCATTTTCCTTATTTGAATGCGCGCGCGTTAACGCTTTGCTAGAACGGTGTCCCAACACTAAGGGCTGGTTTATCAATGCAAGGTTAACTAGAAACCAAAAGATAACTGTCAAACAAAACAATAAATACCCATTGTTTCGTTTGACATTTATCCTATAGTTTAGTGTTATCCCTTTATTGACAAACCGGCCCTTACTAAGAGGGATACTACAGCTGCCGATCGTCGATGCCAGCCTACCACTTTCTCTTTTTTCAACGGCCTTTCTTTGGACGCCTTGCTGTGTGTTTATATTTTACAATTTTTAAAATTATTCATTAATAATTTCAATCAAGCAATATTTAGTGTGGAGTGAAAAATTGTTTTCAATACAACAGACAGGTGTCGACATTCTTTACAAGTAAATTAAATTGCAGTGCATTAATAAAAATCAAAAAAATCTTATCTATTCAGTCGGCAAGTTGAACTATTTAATACAAATTCTACAATGAAAAATAACACAATTTTCTTCAAATTCTAGATATTCTATGACTTATAATCGTCTGAGATAGATTAGCGGTTTGTTTTTTTCAATTCAAAATTTATATATATACATGTGTGTGTGTATACACGTAAACAACTGTTACATATAATTTTTCATAAAAATGCACAGTTTTCCCTGAAAATATCGGAAAGTGTGAAAAAACTCTAAAATTCATATATATGCATGTATTTCTCAAAAACAACCCTTTTTGGAACTGTGGGGGGGAGAAAATCATGTTTAGACAACCCAAATACTTGACTTTTTACAGGTCTCATAACTGGGAAAATTTTCTTTAATTTTTCCTAATTTGAAGGGACTATCTGCTCTCAAAGAAGAAGCTGCTAACAAGATAAAGGAAATATCTGGCAACTGTTTATTTACCATATATACAAAGATGTACATAAGAGATTTGCAGAGTTTCTACTTTTCTACAATATGAATCAGAAGATTGTGCAATATTTCTTTAAATATAAAGCAGCAGAGAAACTAGAAATACCAGGAATTTACATTGTAGAGGACTAAATGACAGAACGATCAAAGGCAACAGACATCACTACAATAAATGTATCAAGACAAAGAAAATACCAGAAAAATATTACTGTGGTCCAGTAACCTACTATTTTAATTTTACACTTGGGAACATACAATGTATTAGAAATAAAATGGATGAATTGGAGGTATTCCTCAAAGAAATTGGCTATTACATAATATAGCAATCTTGTAACCTCGTATTCTTTCTTCAGTTAATGTTTCTATTTTGAACAATATCCCTGCTTCAATTTCCTTGGATCTAGATACTCTGGTGTAATGTTGAAACAGTTCCAAATACAATCTCCTGTATCCTGCAGATAGGTCGTTTTCATTTCATATTTCTTATTGAGGTTCCAGACTGAAGCATGTGATGTTTTTGAAATTTCAAATGGCACCAAACTTTTACCCTTTCCACAGGTATCACATGACTACGGGAGTCGCTGAACTTCCCACGATTTGTCGATTAATGCTATATCAACTCTTTCAAACCTGTACACTGCTTTATCGCACTGCCCTCTTCCGTAATCTTCTGTAAATATCCAGTGGTCAGAACTGCAACAGGAATACTAGTGCTACCATAAGTATGCGATAAAATTGTCAATTATAAGTAGGTAGACAATTTTTTTGCACCTTTGGAAACATCATCAGGAGTACTTGTCTAAACCACAATTCTGTGTCCATAAGTGAAGTACAAACTGATGTTACTGGATTTATAAATATGAATGATTTGATTTACCATATCTCTAACTTCACAAAAAACCTTCCTGTACTGCGATAATATAACTGATGGGAATTGTATTCACTGACTTACATGGGAGTGCTATGTAAATGTAGAGTCCAATTTTATCCCAGAAAAACATGTGGTCACTGTTAGCTCCGTTCAGTGAAAACAACTATACTGGTTCTAGCAGTATGAATTTTAACGATCCATGCCTCTAGTTTATGTACAGACCTTTGAGTTATATGGTGCAGAGTATTAAAGTATCTTCTCTGAAGATAGCTACACGATACGCCTGGATACCGTTGCCTGAATCCAGAATCATCAGAAATGAGTTCATAACATTCCATAGGAATGAGAACAGGCCTAAAAAAATTGACTTGAAATTATTGATTTTGAAGTAAATAACACATAATAAATATCCCTATTTTTGCCCAGAAGTATAAACAAATGCTATAAGTAAATTATTTTCCGATAACTATTATACCTGATCTCCCAATGTATACTAACATAAAGTGGATCATTTTCTACCAGCAGGTACTAGAAATTTAACTATGCATACTAAATGTTTAGTAACGTTTTAGTGATGACAATTTAGGACCATTTCAAGTAGAACCAGATAAAGGGACAACAAACTTTACAGCTTTTCACACATACCCTAATATATTTTAAAATCTGAAAATATGTCATACAGTAATTCATATTATTTCATGTATTAGGTACACTATGGTGGTGAGTGGAATGTTTATTAGTCTGAGCATTATGTGTTGATAGTATGAAAAGCTCTAGTAGGATTATAGGCACTTTCATTTTGATGAAAAACAGAAAATATAGTTCAACAATACCTACGTGTAAGTAGCATTTAATTGATTAAACTATACGATTCACATTTCCTCTTTCTTGAATGAGTATAAGAAATAACTACATGCCAAGTATATAAGCATAATTATACAGTGTCCCTATAATCAAATATGTTGATGTTGACTTCATAAACACGCCTCTGATTGAGTCATATGCATGTGATTCAGCAATTCTTTGAGATTATTTGGATTGTTTTCATAAATTCGGTTTTTCAAGTGAGAAAATAGGAATAGATCGGGAAAGGGACGGCCGTAAATTTTGATAATACAATTATAATAAAAAAATCGATTGAGTGTTGTAACTTTGCCGTACTGGAAATACTTAGTAAGCTCATTTTCATGGATTTACTGAATGAATGGGCTCAACATGTGATGAATATAAAAATGTTGACTCAAGTTATGATCAAGAAGTCTCTTGGCAATATTAGATGTTTTAAATGAATTTTGTAAAGGACAAAAGGTAGATCATTTCTTAAATTTCTTTGGGAGGTGTATTAATTGGAAAGAAAATAGTCATAATAAATACAACATTTTGAATCATATTTTATATCTGATATCCTTCTGAATGTTTAATGTGACATTTACACAAGTGTAGAATCTAAGCACATCCCCAGTTAAACAGTCTGGTACTCATAACTATACTATTTTCTAGGTATGTGCATACAATTACGTGTGGTTTTATTGAAACATCATTGAAACGCGTTCATTTACATATTCAACAGCCGTTTCTTTAAATAGATTTAGAGTTAGTGGTTACTGTTTGATATCAGCCACAAACTGATTAATAACTCTGTGTGTAGGTCCATAGTAAAACTAAGGGCTTCATTGAAACTTGCTTCATACATATATATATAAAAAGGAAAGTTCTAGCAACAAAAATTATTCGATGCAATTTATAATATGCGCTGAGGCACAAACTGAATGGTTACTGAATTTTAAGTTTCGTAGACTCATACATAAATTCATTTCATTTATATGTAAAAATGTCATAGGTCATATGCTCTAAAGAATATAACTAAAGAAGCAGTAGCAATTTTTCTGCTCTACTAATGCATTGTGTATGTGAAAATGTTCCAATTTTCTGGAATTGACACATCTGTGTTTTGGTCATTTTATATGCTTGGATGGAACATTTGAGCTTTAATATAATTTTTACAAGAAAACCTCATTCTCCTCGATCAATTTTTTCAGATCTAGAAATAATTGTACCAAATTTTTGAAACTTAAAGACACTGTAGGTATTATGATTTATATTGCAACACACATATGAAAAAATTGAGGAGTTGTGAATTCAATATTAAACAATAATTGTCATATTCAAATGAATGAATGAATTATTCAAAACGTGAATGATGAGAGGATATGTAAATTTACTTTACCTAGTGTATTACACAGAACTGTAGTGGAATTAAGTTTATATGTAAAAGTACCGCTTAATTATGTTAGTAAAAGAAAGGACAATTGTAATTATTAATTAAAATGATTAATTACTTATTTGTTTAAATAATATTAGCAAATCGTAATGTGTTTACCTTATTACTAAATACCTAGATAAAAGTTTGGAATATTACTCAATGTAATGTAAATAATAAACACTATAACTACATCAAATTACCTACATAACCTTAATACAATTTATGTAATTGAACCCTCTTAACCCAAAGCATAAATGAAAATTCATATTTATGCTCACACATCTACATAACAACGAAATCTACTGAATATTTGGAATTTTAAATAATGCTAACCCACTATTTATATTTGTTCATCTAATGTCCCATAACCATCATTATTGTTTGTCGCTACTTTACTTTCGCAAATTTAAAATATTGTATTTATATTAATTCTCACCTTTTTGAGACCCATCGCTTACAAAGTAGAAGTGAAAAGGTAAAAAAACTGGCTAGTTTACCATGTTTGAAGTGTTTAGATGGACGTCAAGTGTGGTCAAGTCAACGCTAAGGTCGCTAAACTATAAACTACTGTCAATAGTGTCAATGGGCACGTTCAGCAGGTAAACGCTGGGTGTAAAAAATTGCTGTGCACTTTAACTCTAAATTTAACTGAACGGTTTTAAATGTCGCATATGACGATTTAGAATTTTTATAGCCCAAGAAATCTGTCGAGAATGGTCGCATTCAGCGGACGTAACAGTTGTGTAACTGTAGCGCAAACGTACTCTGACGGATACGCTATTTTCTCAACATGCTAAGTAGCGGTCACCATTTTTGGTAGCGCAAAGCATTTGTGCTATAAGTTGTGAGCGGTGAGCAGTTGCGAGGAAACTTTAAAAAATAAACAAAATAAATACCAACACAATTTATTATATCCATGATGGACAACTTCTGGAAGTTGAGGAGACTGATACTTTTGATAAAATAGCTTCTGCTTACATATATCTAACATAAAATACTGAAAGTCGTTTTACCAAAAAAATTCTAAAGTTCAGTAAAAAGGTATAACTTACCGCAATAGACTTTCTTAAAGTTGCAAAATTTTCATCAAATTTCAAATGATGAAAAATAAACAATATATTTTTACATTTGGCTACAGCACAAAAATTGTTATTTCAGAGAACGTTTCAACGGTTCCGTAACAGTAGCGGTAGCAGAGCGCTTTATGCTACGTCCGCTGAATGCGACCAAAATCACGTCATTTTGCAAAAATTATTAACAGCAAACCAAGGTATGTAAGATGTATGTAAGAAATCGGAAATTTCCGTAGAATTCAATGTACTATTTTTAAAACAAATAACAAACATGCGTCCTTTTCAAAATGGCTGCCAAAGTTGGCGAAAAACAGTTTTTTTATGTTAAAAAAAACTTGGCGTTGTACAAGAAAAAGTTACATGGTAAAGTAGTGTAACTTTTTAATACAGATCGAGCTGGCCCGGTCCAGTCTCAAAAAATTGCAATATTAATTAGTTATTGCGAAAAAAACGCTAAAAATCGCAATTCTTTGAAATACCTGTATGTCCGTGAAAACAAGACAAATTAAAAAAAACAAATTTTTGCTCTACGACCTTCTAGAGCCGAGATAATTATTTTTTTAAATCATGTGGCGCCATGGACTGAAATTTGAAGGGGTTATTGTTAAATACTTATATTTTCAATAAAAAATTTCCGGTACTTGATCGGCCGTTGCTGAGCATTGCAAAATTAATTAAACTCGTAGCTCAATGCTGCGGCGCGCGTTATCTAGCGCTAGCAGTGAAGTGGGGGGGAAAGCCAGCTCTCAGTGAAGCCCTGCATAAAACTGCTCTCGGGCGTTTAAAATCGATTCGTCATTTGTTTTAAAAGTAGTACATTGAATTCTACGGAAAGTTTCCGATTTTTTACATACCTTGGTTTGCTGTTAATAATTTTTGTATGTAAAAACCCTTAGTTACTGGACTATTAAGGTGTATTTATAGTGCATGTGCTGTAATATGCCATAAGCATTAAGCGTTAATAAAAATAGACAGACATAGGGAAATCCAGAAACCACAGACATTCTAACCGTGTTGTTAATATAAGAAATTACTTTTTTTTAGTTACCAATAAGCAAAGGCTTATTATAACCGTACGTGATTGGAGAAATTCGTCTTTATCATAAAATATTTCCAAAACCATCAGTACAAAATTATGCCTCAGTGAACCCTATCTTAAAGACTCGTAAACAGACGAGTGTCTCGCGATAGTAATGTCACAGTAGAGAATAGACCAGTAATTTCACTCCTCGGCGGTCCCTATGATGTTGTACTCGATTTTATTTTTTTTATTCCACTGCGCGCATCCATTATTTCCATCCCACGCGCATTTGCATGTACACCACTGGAGTAAACAATAAACATCAACCCAATAACATCACTGCTGTCCACTGCGCATCAGATAATTTAAGCCCAGGAGCATGCTTGCGCACTGAAAATCTTATCCCACTGTTCCGGCCAAATGGGAGTACTGGTCTATTCTCTACTGTGGTATAAGCACAGTAGAGAATCTACTGTAGTATAAGATTTTCAGTGCGCAAGCATGCTCCTGGGCTTAAATTATCTGATGCGCAGTAGACAACAGTGATGTTTATTGTTTATTTTACTCGAGTAGTGTCTCAGAGAACTAAGAGTAGTGTACATGCAAATACGCGTGGGATGGAAATGGTGGATGCGCAGTGGAATAAAAAAATAAAATCGAGTATAACAAACATCAAAGGGACCGCTGAGGAGTGAAACTACTGGTATATTATCTACTATGGTAATGTCCCGGCTACTGCTAGACATGCGCATTCGGGACTCGCCTGCTATTTTCGTATTGTATTGTTGACAATCTAATTTCAAGGAGGAAAATATCTTGGCTGCGATGAGCATGCGCAATTGTTCAGTTGACGTCCGTCTAATTTTTACTTTCATAGATAAAATTTATATATAAGAAATTTACTTTTTTATGGTTGTATACCACAGAGCACGTGTGTACACCACGCTTTCCTCTCTGTTATCATATTCAAAGAAATTTTGTTTCTTTATCTGTATTTCTTTGGTTGGATACTTATTAAATAAAATAATACTTTATAGTGGCTTTATTTTTAATATGATTATATTTGATTAGTGATTTAAAAAATGAAAAATTAACTTTTTATTTATATTTTCTCTATTTATAGGAATTTCTGTAAATCCTGGGAGCACAACCATCTCCTGATGAAAAATATTGATTTTCCATCAGTGTGACATATCATTTACATACAGCAAAAAATCTAAGCATTGAATAGAACCACAATATTATATTTGTGGGGAAGTTTGTATTCACTAACCAAATTTAAATAGTCATTGAAAAATCTGTTATACTTAATCAGGTTAAGATAAAAACCATTGAGAACCAACTCATCAGAATTATACTTTTGCCTCCACAAAAATTCTACAATAACCATTTACTTTTTTGTTAAAATATTTATAGACAACTAATTCTTATGCAATTAATTAGTAACTGATTTATTTTATTGCTACCTATAAATACTTCCAATATTTCTTATGTATTCTGTCCATGTAGAATGCCCTCTAGTTTTGAAAGTTAATTCCTTGCGCCTCGAAATTAAACAACCAACAATTCAATACGAATAAGTTGATGTCGGCATTTTCTTTCTAGTCTGAGCTGTACGGAAGCGCTGAGGGGCCAAGATAAACTTCTTTTTTTTAAGTCGCTTGTTAGACGCGTTTAAGTCGACTAACAGAAACGTTACTGTTAGGCGAGTTTAATAACGACTAACAGATGCGCGATTCTTAGGCACGTTTATCTCGACTGTTAGACGTGTTTAATTCGACTAACAGGTGCGTTACTGTTAGGCGAGTTTAATATCGACTAACAGACGCGCGACTCTTAGGCACGTTTATCTCGACTGTTAGACGTGTTTAATTCGACTAACAGGTGCGTTACTGTTAGGCGAGTTTAAATTCGACTATTAAGCACCACTCCATAGTTGAATCTATTTTCACCATAATATGTCTAGCGCCTGCGCAGTAAACACGGACGTGTTAGTTTGATGGGTACTTGGATGGTTTCCCCGTTTCAAGGATATACAGTGTAATCGCTCCACCCTTTAGCGGCTTATATATAAATGTATGCGCAGAAGCTATAAAATCTTAAGCGAGGATTGCGTAGCGAATATACCATTTTTCGGAAGGGATGTAAATAAGCTGTTGGTCCTTTATCTACTAAATGTTATACAAGTAAAAGAACCCTATACTCTTCGAAAGAGAAGAATTTGGCACAATTTCTGGTTGGGGGTAACTCGGCTACAGGCGTCGGTGATAGGCCTTAGTAGTGGAAATAGGCCGTCGTTAAATATTTTCTTAAAAAAATGTTTTCTTAAAATGTTTTCTTAACCGCCTCTCAAGTTACCGAAGTAACCCCCTGGAAGATCTCAAGGATCTTGTGCTAGGCAAAGAGAGACGAGGCCCTACAGTTTAATGTGGACTCCGAACCACTCTTGGGGCAATTTTTTTTTAATGAAAAATTGTTTTGCCTTGCGGGAATCGAACCTACAGAACAATGAACACGCCTAATAGTCGCGATAAACATGCCTAAGAGTCGCGCGTCTGTTAGTCGATATTAAACTCGCCTAACAGTAACGCACCTGTTAGTCGAATTAAACACGTCTAACAGTCGAGATAAACGTGCCTAAGAATCGCGCATCTGTTAGTCGTTATTAAACTCGCCTAACAGTAACGTTTCTGTTAGTCGACTTAAACGCGTCTAACAAGCGACTTAAAAAAAAGAAGTTTATCTTGGCCCCTCAGCGCTTCCGTAGAGAGCTGAGATGCCGGCTCGCGAGATTCGAGATTTCTAAACCTACTAGACTTGTGAGTTATCGGTTTTCGGTTTCCTATTGGTTGAGTTGAAAGAACATCGTCAGCTGATTGTGCGCGTGTGAGACTGGTATGTTTAACGGAAACCTCGAATTTTTGCGTGATTTTTTTCAGGATACCCTATTTTGGAGTCGTAGAACACGGAATCTGAAATTAGTTTTGCGTGCATACCAACCGTTTGTCCAAAATAAATTTTTGAAAGTTTTTCTTATGACACGCACTTTTTCATGCACCTATTTATACACCATCAGAACTTGTATATGCCTTTTTCCTTATTAAGATCACACTATGGCCTTTATAGAACAATAAACCTTTCACTTATGGCAGAAAACTTATTTTCCTTTAATAAAAAAAAAAAAAAATGTAAAAAATCATAAAACAGCTACTGAAAACTGTCAACCCAATGCGCATGCATTTACAAATATGTGTCTAAAGTACCGACACTGACCAATATCATGAGGCGATTTTTCACGTTATCAATGTTAAATTAATATTCCTTTTGAAACCGGTATGGATCCAAGATCAGTTGAATTCATTGAATTGGTTGAATTATAAACATTTCTGCTCATGCTGTCTACCCCCCTCAACAGCCTAAGAACTTCACTCGCCAGGACCGGACTAAATACTATGTGCCCATATATACATACTTTTCAAAAATAAAGTGCAAGTACACAAAAATTCTTATTTAAAAAAAAAACAATAATGAATATGAAATTATAAAGAAAACACATTTATTACCAAGGAATTATATATTTAGAAACTATGCATGACCAAGATATTAAAGTTCTGTTTGGAATAATTCAGAGTACATTTTATTTCCTCTATATTTACATGATGGTATTAAAGAACAAAATAAAGATGGTAGACCGTTTAGAACGAAAAAAATGTTTTTCCATTCTTCATATATGGCACATTTAAATGCCTGTGATCAACATTCCACAAGACATCTACACTATTGATATATGTTTTGCAAAGTTTATTCCTCGTTTCTACTGAGCAACACTGATGAGCCCTAGAACTGCCGTTCTATTTTACTCACCTGGCATCGGAATATTTAAAGAACATCTAACATATTCGTACACTCTGTTTCCAAAATATCTGACAGTAAATGCCTGTACAAGTTCTTCGTTGGTCCATACCACGTTTCTTTATTTTCAGTAAAATATCAATCTGATTTTTTGTTAACAGTGGTGCTAAAATTTCTTTTATTTTTTCTATTTCAGAAGTAGATACTTGTTTTTTTGCCAAACCTTTTCTTTGTTCTTTAATTGTCTTATTTCTCTGAGAAATTTCAAGTTCTAATTTTCTGTTTCTTTCTCTTAATGCAATAACTTCAGATTTATATCGCTTTAACTTGGAATCTTCAGATGGTCTATTTTCACAAGGAGTTAAAGGGGTAGTAGCTATTATATCGTGATACAAATAAAATTTGCTAGCACATTTATTTCTTTCAGAAGAATTGCCACTAGTACTTGGTAATGATAAGTCTGTGTTAGAGCCTTCTTTAGTTGCCTTACCAAAGATCAATGGAACAACACCTTTTCTTAAAAAATATTTCGTTGTTCCATTTGTTAACTCTTTTTCTTCAATATCATTTAAAGAACGGTGTTCCGAAAAGACATATTTTAAATCGGGATTAAAGTTTTCATTATTACTTTGCCCACATAACTCTATCCACCGTTTTCTCATTTTGCTTTTGCAGTACGGGAAAGAGCACCTGAAAATCCCAAAGTACCACTTAATAAAAGAACCTAAGTACCTACTTATTGATATATAACATAAGCAAACCAAGTAAAAATCTATTAAGGAATTTTAAGAATAAGAGCTTCAAGTCATACCATTAATTAAAAATAAAAGTTCTTTGACACACTGAAACAGAAACACAAAAGTTGTGTACCTAACATGTACCTATTTATTTTCAATGAGCACTTACCCAAATTGGATATTTTCACTTTTTTATATAAAATATAAACAAAACTACATTTAAGCGGTAGATAAGGTAAGTCACAGAGCAATACGGTTCACATCTAAAATGTTCAATACTGTGGCACAGATCAGATATGTATATGTTCATACTATGTAATAATAACAAATAAACAATGTGACAATTACGTCTCTGATCGCCAAATGTCAGCGTTGCTATGGCAACTAATACGTGACCATTACTGAGTGAAGTCCTATCATCTCCTTCACCTGCAAAACTTGATATAGAGAATTTACATGCGATGATCAGACCTGTTATAATTCAACTGATCTTGATGGGTCATTTTATAGAACACCCCCCTCTTCTGCCAAAGAAACAGAAAAACTTAACGACGCGGATTTCGAAACGTCGACCGGCTGCGAAATAATACTTTAACGCCGTCTGCCCCAGATTTAATAAGGTGCTTATTATATATCCCTAACGTGTCTTGAAGCGCAAGGGATATATATGTTTATAAATAATACTTAACGCCGTCTGTCCCAGATTTAATAAGGTGCTAAGCTAAGTACTATTATATATCCCTTGCTCTTCAAGACACGTTCGCACCCGTCGACGCTACGAAATCCGCGCGCGCGAATTCTGGAACAGACGGCGTTAAAATATTATTTATAAACATATATATCCCTTGCAAAGCGCCGACCGGTCGCGAATGTGTTTGGAGGTAGGTTCCTACCATAAACGAGGTTACTTTTTAATAAATTATGTGATTATATGATACTAGTAAACATTCCTGCATTTGTAGCTGTCATTTTGTTAATGGTGATCGAAGTAAGGGGCCAACCATTTTTGATTTCAATGTAGGGAAACAATTCGAGAGTTCTGAACAGAAAAGCAAAATTAGGTAAGTATATAAATATACTTATTATATATAAAGTAAAATTGGGATATTACAGGAAGAAGACTACCGAATCAGCTGACAGTGGAGCTGGGCCATCTGGTTTACAGAGACACGTACTAGAGGGGAAGAACTATCAGATGGCGAAGGAAGTATGATTCCAATTGAAATGGATATTACAGAACCACCTGCCGAGCCAGACGCTCCTCAATTATAGTTTGTAGCCATGTTGGAGGGAGAAAACAAACTGTTTTCTTAAGCAGGAACTGGAAAAGTTGCAAAGTGATATTGGAAATTTAAGCATAAGTTTCTCGTTTCGCCACATCGAAAACAAAAGCCATTTGATAACTGTTCTTACGGGGCTTCCAACTAAAGAAATCTTTTTAGCCTTATTTGAACACAGAAAATTAGATTATTTTGCAGGCTGGCAAGTCGTGAGGATGCCGAAATTGATCAGTTATTGCTTACCTACCTTTTTTACCTAGAAGCCTTTTTTTATCGTTTTAGACAAGTTTTCAAGTGGAAATTTCCCAACCCTAAAAAATGGAAGAAATACCAATGATTTAAAACTTATTATTTTTTTACCCTGGATACTTTAGAGCATAAAAATTAATCTTAGACTGAAGTTTAAGGTATAAACAAGCTATATCTACAAGGACTTTTTTTCATTAGTATTTTATTTAATATTTCTGTTCTAATATAGAGTGGAAAAAATGATAAAGCTTAACTTTCACGTGTAATTTATAATAAATAAAAATTAAAAGTAAGTATATCATTCTTCTTCTTTAAAATGGCACATTTGTTTTTTTTTTACTTTTATACTATTTTTATGTAAAATTTCCCGCTCTTTCACATTTCTCTTTCTTTTTTTTGTTGTTGTTTTGACGATATTTCATCTTACTGTTATTATTATAACTTTTACTTTGAAATAAATACTATTATTATTATTATTATTATTATGGTGCTATCCATTTTTTTATTATTATTTTCGAGATATTAGCAAAAAACTGAATTTTTCCGTTTCAGCGGGTTGTTTATAAGGTTTTGTGGGGGTAGATTTTGGTAAACTTTTTTGAGGCACTTTCTACTAGCAAAAACTAGCCTTTCATGAAAAAATTAGCGAGGTAACAATTAATTCCGACTTAAAACCCCCGGCAACTGGGCTATATTACCATTTTCAGGATTATCCATTATTTACAGGACACCCTGTATATATAGGTATATATTTTTAAAGATAAATCAAATCGTTTTATATGTTGTTACCATGTAATTAATACCAAAGATTTTCTGTATATTAATTTTGTACTTATATTACTGTTTAACATGCCCATTATCGAACTAGTATCTTTAGTATATAAGATTAATTAAATATGGTAACATTATTGCCACCACCTGTCTGTATTTTACCACAAGGAAAATTAATTTTGGTACACGTGCTTTGAGGACGTTAGTCTGCAGCCCTAATCTCTGCAAGAGGATTTTTGGTATATAATTCTCAAGAGAATTAGTAAGACAATGTTTTAAAACAAAATAAGATTGAATAGGTTAATTAAGTTAGATAACAATTGACAAACACCTTTAAAGTACAGAACATAACGGGGAGATCCCCTATTCAATAGTAAACAAAATTATCTACTTAAATTCGAAAAGTAGTAGAGAGCAGAGCATTTGACAATGGATATGCTGCCAAATAAATTAAAGCACATAATATCAAATGATATAAATTATGAATAAATTAGATAGTTGTCACCATCATCCTGCATATGCACTCACTTATTTGTTTACAAAGTGACCCCGTTAAGGACAAAACACATCGTTAAAGTTTCAATGAATAATTACGTTTAGCAATTTTTCTCAGGTGTAAAATTCGTAGCACGCAAGCCTAGAAATATGACTTCCGTCAGAGTGTGTTACTCCGTTTCTGGCCTAATCCTCCACTGGTCCCCTTACCCTTCTCCGATCTGTATACATATATGTATATATAGAGTGGTACAATAATTTTAAATTAAAACAAGATCTAGTTGCATATACAGGGTCATTTATGTAATATAAATAAACCTTTATTTTAGCACTTTGCCATTTCTTACAAAAATCCAGCACAATCCTAATATTAGCATATAAAACTAAGTAAAACAAAAAAAAGAGTATATATACAACAATTTCATATCATATACATACATATATATACACATATACGTAACATAACAACTATTAATCATATTATATAACTGTCTTTCAGAAGTCTTTTAAAGGAAATAATGCTATGAGCATCTTTTTCTACTCGATTCAGACTATTATATTTCCTGATACCCATAAAAAAAACTGAATTCTGCCCAGCAGTTGTTCGCACCCTTTGCAAAACAAAGTTTTGTCTACCTCTTGTGTCGTGATCATGTACGTTTTCAAATGTTTTTAATACATCTTGTAAATATTCAGGTTCTTCTCCCAACCTAATTTTATGGATGAAAACCAGCATATTATATTCTAAAAATTGTTTTATATTTAACCAACCCAATGTCTCCAACATGTCTTCAACCCTTGTATATCTGTTGCAATCTAATATTGTCCGCATAGCTCTAAACATGCGGAAAATAAAATGGTATATAAGTCTGTTATGTGGGAAAGCCTCTGTAAAATTTTAAAGCGATCCGAGGCAATTTATTATATTTTTTTGCATTAAAACCTGCAAAGATATGCTTCTGAACGGGTGAGTTATGCTATCTCTACGCGTTCACACAAGTGTCACTTGTTTGTTTAGCAGATAATATTGTCTAAGGTCAGTGCGCTACGCGTTCACTGTTCAGTTCAGTGACTCTTCGACTTCCGTTTAGAGCATTTCCCATTTTTGTTAAATTTTAAACTCTATTCGCAAACATCGATTATGCCAGAGTTCACGTCGCAAGAGAGTACTGCGACATGATATTAACCTAATGTGCAATGAATGAAAATCTTGCAGGGGCTGTACGAAAATAAATAAATAAACACCACAGAAATTAGACAACTCCCAATTCCAGAAGCCAGGGTTTGTGCGGAAGGAGGTTACACATTGAAAAAAACGCGGACATACAACCATTTCCTCCGACAGTGCCGGAGCCAGGATTTGAACCCGGTGGTGCGATGTCCGTGTGATTAATCGCGATTGCCACCTCTTGCCTTAACCCACTTGGTTATCGACCAGACGGGAGAAAATTTCCCCAAAGGCGCAAACCTAATGAGAGAAAAAATTCAAGTGCAGTGCAACGAGTTCATGACACCGGGTTTGTTTACCAGGCGACAGAGAACGTGGAGTATATCGCCCTGTTGAAGTAGACGAAGAAGTTCTAGAATTACTAGAACAAGACCCTTCAATAAGTACTCTATACGCGAGAATCGTTTTTACCCATACCACATAGGAAAGGAAGTGATTTCATATTACGTCAGATTGGTTAGTTATAGGCGGCGCATTTCTACAAAAAAAAAATAAGGTAATTTTTTTACGAACTTTTTTATTTCTGAATTTTTTTAACTCTTTTTGGTGGGGACAACCCACTGAATAATTTTCCGCGATTAGGTAAATCACCCTGTATAAGTCCGGTTCTGCAGTCGTCACTAAGCTTGGTGTTGTGGTGCAGAATCGTCCCCGAGTGGGTTCTGGGGAGGAGTTCCTGTATTTAGTTGGTTCTCTCTCACCACGCTGGCAAATTCGTTTTGGTGTGACTCTGCTGCGTTCTGGGTTCGATCCTTGGCTAATGGATGTCGTCTGAGTTTTTCAAATATGTGCCAACAATATGTAGTCTATGTGGTGTGTTTTATGTTTATTTATATCATGCCATTTAATGATCAAAGTTTTTTATAAAATCTTTTAAAAATGCTATTTGATCGTAATGAGACATTGTAGCATGCCAAAATGGCTACGGGATTATTTCTATAACTCTTGAACTCCTTAATTTCTACTTGATCGTAATAAGATGCTTCTTTTGTAATCTGAAAAAAATAATTTATATTACAAGTTGTAAAATTAAACGGGCTGAAGGACCTCAGTCAATTACCCTTCGAAATGTTTATCTCATTTCGATAAAGTTCATTACTTTTTATTTTATTTTATGAATACAGCTACCCAGAGATATATGCATCCAATTACAGAGGATAATTACTGTTAAGCTAAGAAGAGAAAAACAAAATATATGAGAAGATAGTTTAAGCAATGATATAGAATGTTAACTTAAGAGCAATTTAAAATACATTGCTTGATATTATTAGCACTATAATTAAAAATTATAGTTTAAAAAAACTTAAAAAAAACACGCTTTTATAGCAAACCGAACTAAAAAATAATGTTTAAATATTAACATTCTTATTTTATCGTAAAAAGCATCTTCATATTTAAACATTATTTTTTACTTTTTAGTTTGGTTTGCTATTAAAGCGTGTTTTTTTAGTTTTTTAAACCATAATTTTTTTTTAGTCACCCTCTTGCCAATCATCCCTCGGCACGTTTCTCACCAATAATAAAATATATATTAATGCCATCGGCACCTCCGCCAAAATCTCGACAATCTATTAGTCATTTTTTAAATTTTCTTTTATCCTGATGATCCTGGTGAGAACATTACGACAAAGTTGTTAAATTATTGTATTGTCATCGGTCCTTGATAAGTATGCAAAGTTTCAGTTTAATCTGACGTTTTGAAGTAGGTGAGAATCACGTTCAAAGATTCCTTTACAAACAAACAAACATACAGGTGAAGCTAATAAAAGTGTATTAAAAATATCAAGGTTTGACTGGTAGCTTAAGTAATTTGAGCACATATTCTGAATAGGAGAAGATTTTAGTACATTTGTTCTTGGCGTAGCTAAGTAAAATAGGGCATATGAGCGAGTTTGAAAAGACGGAACACTGAAATCTATGGAACTAAGAATATCAGAACAGTCTATCTGAGTTGTTTAATAGCTTGTATAGGAGCAGCACAGAAAAGTAAACCGTGTTGCTAAGTCATTTAGATTAAATGTGGTTAATAAGTCAGATTGTGACACATTCCTGGGAGGATAAATTCTGTCAGGTCTAAATGAAAAATATTTAACGTGCCTTCTCTAAACCCGTTCCAAATTAAAAATATGAATATTGTATTGTAAATTCCAGACAATACCACTGAATTCCAGTTTTGGTAGTACAAAAGCATTAAACATGAGAGAAAATGTAAAAATATGTAGTAAATGTTAATTTTAAGTCAAAAATAACTCCAATAAGATCCTTGAATTGAGTGCATTTAGTAACCATTTCATTGCCTTTTATAGTAAAAGTTTCTCGAGTTATTTCTCTTCACAAACGTCTTTTACATTATACATTTTGATATAGAAGGACATTACTTTGTATATCTCGGCTAATATCATTGATAAAAATTATAATTAACAATGGGCCCGGAACAGGGCCGTGCGGAGCTCCTGACATCGCTAATATTTCAATACAATAGAATAGAATAATTTATTAATGCCAGGTACACATAGTGTTCACATAAGTCATAATAGTAGAATACAAAAACACATACAAAACATAAAACATATAAGTAATTGTTTAAATACATACATAGAATGCTTAAAATGACAACTAAAATATAGGGGATCACATAATTATATAAAAAACAAAATGTGAACAAACAGTATATCTAATTTCAAAAATATAAAATACATTACAATACTAATTACAACTACACAATTAAATATATGAACTAGAGACAATTAAAAAAGACCACTTAATAACATCTTGTTTTCTTGCTCTTAAATTTCAGATAAATCACTCGATAAAAATTGCTCAAGACTGTAAAAGGCATTTGTACTAAGATACAGTTTAAATCTGTATTTAAACTTTGTTTTGTTTTTTAAAACTATATAGTTGGATCCCATGATATCCAATATCAGTTTATATAAATTTTTTTCCTAACATTATATGAATGTATTTCATCTCGAATTGTGTATTTGCTTAAGTGACTCTTGTGACCATAATTTCCACCAAATCACGGAATCTGTTAATTCATTAAAATAATTAATAACAATTAATAATAATCAACATCATAACCCTAATAAAAAAGGTGAAGGAAAAAATGACTCAAAACAAAAAGGTACACCTAAGATAAAGACCCAACAAAACAACAAAATGATACATTAAGAGGATCCGGTTCCATGAATTCAATAGTTTTAAGGGCAAATGACATAAACGATAATCAGAATAAACATGATTCTCTCAATCTTAGTATTGAACGGATGACAGAGAATGAAAATATGTTGGAAGAAAATGCTAAGAGACCCAAGGAAGAATGGAAAGACGTCAGAAGAAAACAGAAACAAAATATACAACGTAAAGGAGAAAGTGAAGATGACTCAATATAATTTTAAAGGTGAAAACCCCAGAATATGGATGTTCATACATAAGGTAAAACAAGATGTCACTGAACAAGATATTAAGAGTTATTTAACTGGAAAAACCGAAATTGAACAAGACAAATTAATTGTAAAGGAATTAAAAACACTGCAAGGTGCCAAGTTTAAGAATTTATGGTCGCCGCAGATATCAAACATAAAAAGGAGTTTTATGATCCCAAGCTTTGGCCTAGAGGGGTCGGCTTCAAATGATATTACGACAAATTCCAAATTCGTGATGTGCTTAATGGAGAAACCGAAGACAGACCAAATTCTTTTTTAGAGACTACAGGACAGAAGAATTAAACAGGAAAAACGAAGACCTAAACCCCGTTACAACGATAGAGTCAAGAAATCCAAAGAATAATAAGCAATCCCGTGAACAAATATTATGTAATGTTAGGATATTGCACATGAATATACAAAGTTTACGAAATAAATCAAATTAATTGGGAATCTTCTTAAATGATACTAAGTATAATTTTCTATTAATAAATGAACACTGGTGCACATACGATGAACTGAATTATGTATCAACAGTTCCAGTCTTGCTTCTAAATTTTGTAGATCTAAGTCTGCCGTCTGCCCATGGTGGTGTGGCGGTATTTGCACATAATAACTATACGAACTGTACAAGTTTGGAGCAGATAAACAATTTATCAGTTGAACTGTATTGCGAAATAGCGGCCATCGAATGTGATAGCATTAGACTAATGACAATATACAGACCACCTAGTGGCGATTATGATCTTTTTCTAGAAAGACTTACGATTCCAATTGAAGCTTTCTCTAAAAAGGATAAGATAATGGTGGTATCTGGTGACTTCAATGTATATTTACATAATGAAAAAGAGCAGCGTACTGCATTGCTTATAAATACTTTAAAATCTTTTGGATTAACTTCAAGTTGCGTTGGATTTACCAGAAACAATCATTGTCTAGATAACATCTTCACAAACTTCAGCGTTAATTATCTGAGTACTCAATCAGTAGACACCGAACTATCAGACCATCTAGCCATACACCTAGAGACAAGTGTTGATTCCAAAATACCACCAAAGACTATTATTATCTATAGACCTATGCACAATCGCAGTTTTGTAGATTTAAGTAACTACCTAGATGCAGTAAATTGGGAATTTATCAATGACAACCACGTAGATAGAAACGATCGCTTTATAAGATTCATCAATATCATAACTGATGCAATAGATACTGTATTTCCACTAAAGTCTCGTGTAGTACGAAATTTTAACCAAACCAAACTAATATGGTTTAATGATGATCTTCGGCGCATGCGCGAACAACTACATTTTCTGTACGAATTTCATAAAAAAAATCCCACAGAAAATAATAAGATCATACTGAATCAGTTCAGATCTAACTATAGCCATCAAATAAACATAGCCAAAAAAGCTTCTCACAACAACTTTGTGAATAACCATAGTAACCCACATCAGGCAATGTGGAAAATTGTTAATAATTACAGAGTTGCTTCAAGTAACATATCTAAGGATATTTCCTGTGAGGAATTCAACAAGTATTTTGTAAATATAGCAGATAAGGTTATAGATGAACTACCTCCATGTAACGTAGAGTATACTAACTATTTAACCGATTTTAGCCAGCCTAGCCAATTTTATTTCACTCTAGTTACATTTCAGGAAGTATCTGATATAATTACTGGATTAAAAAATAAAAAATGTAAAGATACTTATGACATCTCAATGGATGTTATAATATCCATAAAGCATTCAATAGTAATTCCTCTTACCAATTTAATTAACAGCAGTATTACTAAGAGCATATTTTTGGACCCTTTAAAAATATCAAAGGTGGTTCCAATTTATAAAAAATATAATATCGATGATCCTTCTAATCATTGACCAATATCAGTCATACCATGTATAGCTAAAATCTATGAAGTCATTCTGAAAAATCAGCTGACAACTCACCTAGAACACAATAAGCTTCTTAACACCAACCAGTATGGTTTCTGAAATAAATTATCTACAACACTTGCAATTGATAAACTAACAACTGCAATTAATGTTGGATTTGAAGAAGGGAAATATGTGTGTTCCCAGTTTTTAGATCTCACAAAGGCCTTCGACTGCATGTCCCACGACGTACTTATTAACAAGTTAAACTATTATGGCTTTTCAAAACACAGTATAACACTCATCAGTTCGTACCTTACTAATAGACAGCAATTTGTCATCTATAACGGAAATAAGTCCACTGTAAAAAAAAATTAAATCATGGTGTTCCCCAGGGCTCTGTTCTGAGACCCATACTTTTTCTTATCTTTATTAATGACTTACCACGTTCAGTTCGGGACAATGTACTTACCATATTATTTGCCGACGACACCAATTTAACCTTATCCAATTGTAATATAGAAGATCTAACAAATGAGGTTCCACAAATTCAGTCAACTATACAGAACTAGTTTACATCTAATAAGTTGTGCTTGAACACATCAAAAACAGAGACTATGGTATTCAGCTTACGTAACATGGAGGAAGTGAACAACCCTGAATCAATTAAATTCCTGGGGGTGAATTTTGACCCAAAGTTGTTGTGGGAAAATCACACAGCTTTCGTTTGTGCCAAAATTTCGAAATATACTTACCTGCTCCGAAATCTTGTGGGGAAAGTATCCGAAAGCATCTTAACAACTGCATATCACAGCTTCATCCACTCTACAATTTCATACGCGATTAGTTTGGGGGCATGCAACAACCTATGCAAATGTATTTTCCGCCCAAAGAAGGGCCATATGAATAATTTCGGGGTTGAAATATAGGGACGACTCTAAACCACAGTTCAAAAAGTTAGGAATCATGACTGTGACTTGTACTTACATATCTCAGTGTCTTCTATATATAAAATTAAATCAAGATTCATTCAGCACCAGAAGCCAAGTCCATTGTTACAACACCAGAGCTAAGAACAATCTAAACAATAATTTCCTACGGCTAAGTAGAACCAGAGACGGCACTGGTTACTTGGGAATCCAGTCTTATAATGCCTTACCACCTCAGGTAAGGGCTCTAAGTGAAACACAATTCAAGAGGAAAATAAAAAAGTATTTACTTGATGGCGCTTTCTACACCACACATGAATATTTAAATAGCGACTTTAGTCTTATCTAACATGTTTAGTGTATTCGGGTGCAACTATCTAAATATACTCATGTTACCCTGCAAGACATATAATTATTTATTTCCATATTTCTTTTTTTATTGATTGATGTTTTTTTAATTGATGTTTTGTTAACTATAACCTGTTCTTGTCATATACATTTTAATGTTTTATTATTGCCTAGCTTGTATTATTAAGTGACACCATTATTGGATGTGTGTAAACACTATGTGTACTTTGTTAACACAAATAAACTATTCTATTCTATTGTTTTTTATGTACAAAAGAAATTGTAGTATGTAAGTACAGGGCACAGTTAGTATATTTAACTTTTTAAATTGTTCTTTGCAATTGTCTATAAACTTGAGTCCAGATATAATTCGTACAGCTTTTAACAACAAAAAACAAACATACAGGTGAAGCTAATAAAAGCATGTTAAAAATGGAGAGAGTGGGATAGAGAAAGATTAGGGTAGAAAGAAGTTTGGCTAAAGAGGTTGCCGGAAAATAGGCAACGCCTGGTATGGTAATTTGGGTTTGATTCGAAATGGGGCATTATGCTATCTGATTCATGTTATGTCTCTTGTTAGCGAACTATCACCCAGCTTAAATTCGTAGAATTTTTGCGAAATCTGTTTGATGTAGTCCGCTAGCGGGGTTATGGCGTTACAATATGCGTAGAGATCTCTGAGGGAGGTGTACCTGCCAGAGTTCGACACGAGGCACATAAATTTGTGTTCAAGCACTTGAAGTTTTCTCATTGTCGTGCACGGTATGCTGCACCACACCGGCGCCGCGTATGTGATGGCCGGCCTGATCACCATCGTGTACAACAGCTTATTGTTATTTCTGTTCAGTTTGCTAGCCCTAACCAAGAGTGGATACAGACTCCTGGAGACGGGTCTGTATAAATTATTCTCTTTGACCACCCTGATCCAACATATTTGCGATGAAATGTGTAACGCTTACCAAGTTGGTAATTGTAGATCTACCTGCGAGAAACCCATCTCGGAGAGTTGAGATTTAACATAAAAAGAAATTATGTCATATAAGACAGTTTCAAAAATCATTAATATTATTATTAGTTTGGGAAATATTTTGTTACATATAACATATTTTATATTTAAAAAACTCAATATCGTCTATCATTTATAAAGTTACTTTGAAAAATGGTATGCAATTTGGGTTTTGCAACTACACTGCAAAATCAATACAAATACTAGTTGTATGTAAGAATTTCATAAAAGCACTTTATTCTCAACCTACAAAAGAATCCCCACTTTGTAAACTATTCTATCATGCTTACAATAAAAACTTGTTGACAAGCACTGCAGTTCTCGCTCCACTCCCTCTGCGCATAAGCACGGAAATAAATTTACTGCATCGCTTGACTCAATTTGGCAATGTCTCGTTTTTATATTCATTAGAACGTGAGTTGTTGCTTTGGTTTACAGTGCATTATCGTATTTTGTGAGGTTAAGAATATATTTGTGATTTTTAACAAAGTATAAAAAAATGTGTTCGAGAACAAAAAATGGTAGATTTGGTAGAAAACGAATACCGCTTGCAGCAATTTTTTTAGAGAAAAATATTCTTCTTTCCTTTTTCTAATAGCTTTCAGATTTTGAGGAAAATAAGAAAATTATCATTGTAATTAAATAAAACGTAAGTGAATATGGGATTTATAAAACATTAGTATGTTAAAATGGCAAATTTAGGTGCCAATAATTACAAATTTAGTACCGCAACAGCTATTCAAATTTTTCCCACATATCCAGAACATTAATAAAAATATATGTATACATTTTCAAGATAGTCGTAAGAAAACTTTTTTTGTTGGGAACATCCTTGAGGAATCAATTTTTTAAAAATAATATATTACATCACAACTTTGTGCTTACAGATTTTTTTACACAGATTGTGATTTCAAAGTAAAAAAATCGGCAGCTACTGGAAGCGACTGGAACCCACTCGGTGGATCTTTGAAGCCGAAAAGAGCATTAAATTATGTGATAAAACGGCACCAAACGTAATCCGATCTCACCCAAAACCTTTACAGATCTTCTGGGGTACTAAAAAAACCCTCAAGTTAATGAATTTACAATCATCTATGCGAGTTATTACCTACATTATCGCTCGTTGAATAATATACTATTAGGATATTAACAACTTAAACATCACTTGAACGACTAAGAAAGTCTAGTTATCCTAAATACTACAGATTTGTAAAGCAACAAACTGAAAATTGGTAAAGTGATAATCTATAATAAATTCACCAACGAAGGTACAGAAAGCATATGATATTGATATTGTTACATCTACCTTTCTAAGTTTGTGACAATCCACTAAAAGTTACAAATATGCCGAAATCTTATTAACATGACATGACACCAACATTATCGGATGACAAACGATGACAATGACAAACGTCAAAATTTGTTCATTGCAATCCGATCGCTCGCGGCTGTCTTTGTTATATGAAACATTAGCATTTCAGTAATTTTACTAGATTTTAGAGGAATATTTGTAGTTTAATTCTTCGATTCGTCTGTGTATATATTTAAAACGGCACTAAACGTAATCCGCTCTACTTCTAGAGCAGTGAAGAAACCCTCACATGTGAATTGACACGTGATGTGACGAGTTTCACGATGTAACCGCTACGCGCATCGATCATGTCATGCAAAATGCGATCTATGCTTCATATTTGCTTTGTTTTTAATTTTTTTCACGGAAACCAAATCGAAAGGGTGGAAATGTGATATATCATTGAAATCAGAATTTTAACTGCTTTTCAATGGTTCCATTGCAAATTGAAAGTAATTATAAAATAAACAACTTGTTGCGTCAAAATGGCACTAAACGTAATCCAATCTCAACCAAAATCTTTTCAGATCTTCTGGGGCACTAAAGAAACACACATGCAAAGTTTCATTCAAATCCGTTCAGTAATTTCGGCGCTATCGTGCTAACACACATACACACACACACAGGCATT
Organism: Leptura quadrifasciata; assembly: GCA_963675555.1. Taxonomy (NCBI): domain Eukaryota; kingdom Metazoa; phylum Arthropoda; class Insecta; order Coleoptera; family Cerambycidae; genus Leptura; species Leptura quadrifasciata. Next base: position 200,701,047 of record OY776673.1, on the reverse strand, counting down.
TTTCAAAAACCACTTTTTTGGGTTCCTATAGTACCTCAAAACGTAAAGATTTGATGTTATCTCAATTTTCGTTTTTGAACCAATTTTAGTAACCTCTCACAATTTTATTATGGAGAGGTTAATATTGAAAATTTAGCATGCATATTAGTTAAGAATTGACTTAATTCATGACGTATAAGTGCATGTTGAATTGATATCACAACAAAAAGAAATTTATTGAACCAAAATTGATTCAGCAGGCTACTAACCGATGTCCTTCTGCCTACACGAATTGATATATTTCATGAAAGAACATATTTTTGCCTGATTTAATGTGAGAAATATGTATGACTCAATTCAAAAATTTAAAATAATTCAATTTCTTCAGGAACCAAAGTATACTAATTGACCATCAAGTTACTTTTTCTGAGCATACCAAAATAAGTGACTTTTTTCTTAAAACCATGCCCGAAAAAATGTATATGTCTAATGTTGGATATGGTATTCTCTTTCTGCGTTATTCTATTTACTGGGCAAACAATATTTCTTATACCAGTATTTTCTCGCTGACTTTCTTAAAATAGAAATGAAAAAGAGGATGCATATAAACTATCCGAATTCCCGAATATTCTATTTCTTTGTAAAATTTGTGTATTAAAAAGAGACACCAGGATAAAATAATTTTAGTAGCTAAAATCAATCTCCTACTAATAAAAAAAAAAACTTTTAACTTACGTCCTGAGGGTCCGAGTTTTTTGGTAGATATGCAGCTATACATTTTGAAATTTTTCTCGAAGCGGTTAGTAATTCTGAGAAAGGAACTGGTTGCAGCATAGTTTCAAGATCATAGACTGTTTCCTGTGTATAAGTAGGCCCACCCCAGGGAGGACTTAAAAACACCACATCAGCTATCAGTCTATCAGCTAATTGTAAGAAGTCACCAACAATAAACTGAATCTTATGGGCTACTCCATATACTTCTGCGTTATTTCTCGCCAATTTGATCTTCCTTGGGTCAATATCAATTGCTATAACTGAAAAAGAATTGATATCATACAATGGTTATTTTCAGGTCTGATGTTGATTTTTCACAGCGGCAATTACAAAGGGTGTTTTAATGAAAAACTGTAGAATACTTTCATTGACATCCCATTATATAGTTTGTAAATCACAATCAATCTACTTCAAACGCTTCTTCATTTTAAATTTGAGCAAGAAATAGGATTATTCTAAAGAAAATAGGTATAATGAAAGATCACAAAATCTGATAAGACCAAGAATGCTGAATTTTTCAACAAATGTCTGCGAACCCCCTTTTATGGTGCACAGTCCGGTATAAGGAGACAACTCTACCCTGGGTCTGGGTCCTAACAGTGGGTGTTCTTGTATAAGGGATATTTCTCACAAATCAATGTCTAAAAACCATTTTTACAAACGTCGAGTAGTGTTAAAATGTTTTGGCGTTTTATAAAAGTGGTTTTTGGGCACCAAAGATATTGGTTTGTGAAAAATAGCCATCATACAAAAACGCCCCCCAAAACCAGGACCCTGTGTAGTGCTGTTTCTTCAAACAAGAATGCACACCATAAATGTTGAAGGAGGTTCTCCGATGCTAATTGAAATATTCAGCAACTCTTGGTCTGTAAGTGAAAGCATTGTTTTACCCTGAAATCAATGTTGCTGCATATAAAAATAATCTGATCTTTAGATCAATTCACAAACCTTTTGACAAGAGTGTGTTTGTATACAATTGGGCTTTTTAACTAGGCCTGACGTCATCACTAATGGAGTCCATTTTTACTAAAAAGACAATGGATGATGGTTCTCTCATAAAACAACATACTTTGCAAAATTTTATATATTTAGCCAAAGTAAATAATGTAACAGATTTACCTTCCTTTTCATTTCTCAGGTGATTAATGACAACAAATACGAGGACTAAACATCACCCATTGATATACAAAAGAAAATAAAAATGGTACCCACCTTTACTACATGTCATAGCAAATTGAATGGTATTGCCACCAGCCCCACAAAACCCATCCACAATTACTTGGCACTTACATCTTTGAGCTATCTCTTTAGCAATATTCTCCGGGGTTACTGAATACCAACTTTCTAAAAATATATAGAAACATTAGTTATATTAATATTTCAAAAAATTTGACTTAATGTGGTTTTAGTGGATTAGAATAATAGCAGCGATGTCACAAAATGGCCGCCTGAACAATCAATGTAAACAGTAGTGGAGTTTTAATATCAGAACTTGTAAAATAGTAAAACCAAACAGAAATAACACTACATATTTAGTTTTTCATTTTTTTTTGTTCGTAGGTATATAGTGACATACTTTGTTAAATATTTGGATGGATGTACTATAGATAAACATTAATATACGATATAATAGGTGAGAATTTAGTTTATTAAATTAAGCTACATTTTTCAAGCAAAAATTGGTCAAAGCAATCTATGATCTTTTCTTTATGCTACATCATGATTAGAAATAAAGTATACTAATTTATTTAATGATATTGTCTGAAAGTTATTTGTGGCATTCTACGAATATTCTTTCCTATTATTTGGGTTTTCTACCACATGTACTATTATCCTCTTCAAAACAAATCACCGAATCTACAAAATAATAGAATTATTGGAAAAAAGGCCTCTGCGCCCGTGACGTTTACGCCAAAGGAAAAGTCAGAGGTTATGTTTTGCAAATAATATAAATCGGAATAAACACAAAAATAATATATTTTGCTGACGTTTCGGAAAGTAATCTCTTTCCGTTTTCAAAGCTATTTTTTGAAGAACTCTTATTTTGCTGTGTATGTCAAATACACAGCTTTAAGATTCTGTTTATGTTATTTCCATAGATACTTACTACTTACACAGAACATAGAACTAATGATATTTTTTTAGATAATGTTGAGTTTGTTAAGTTCTTCTTTTAACATTGGTAGCCAGGTTGTACAAATATCTACAGAACAATTCGATACGCACTTATCTTCATTTAATAAGATTATTGCTGATTCTTTAATTTTTCTTTTTTTGGTATCTGTTTCTTTTGTTAAAATTTTTGCCGAGTCCCAGTTTATTCTATGTCCGTTTTCCCAAGCATGTTCACAAATCTTTGATTTCTGAATTTCATTCTTTCTAATGTAATTCTTGTGCTCATCCAACCTCACACTGAAAGGTCTGGATGACTCACCCACATAACATTTATCACATTCGCACGGGATATTGTAAATACAGTTTTTTGAATTCTGCTCCCTGTTTATCGGTTTTGTTTTTGTTAAAATAGATCTTAAAGTGTTCCCCGTTTGAAATATCGTCCTAACATCAAATTTGTCACCTATACGGCGTAGCTTTTCTGATAGTCCGTATACATAAGGAATTATTGCTGTATAATGACGTTCAGGTTTTTGTCGTACCTGATTGTCCCTATTTTCAACATTTATGAAAACTCTATCAACAAAGGCTTCAGGATATTGATTTTGTACTAGAACCTCTTTGATAAATTTTTTCTCGTTATTTAATATTTCATCATTAGATGAAATTATTTTGGCCCTATCGTATAAACATTTTACAACACCCCTTTTAACATTTATTGACTGATTTGAGTTAAAATTTAGATATCTATTAGTATGTGTTGGTTTTCTATAAACGCTTGTTTCAATTGTATTATTTATCCTTCTAATTAAAACATCTAAAAACGGTAGTTCATTCCTACTTTCTACTTCTAATGTGAATTTAATAGACTGTTCCTTACTATTTATATTTTCTAAAAAACTATCTAGTAAATCAACACCATGAGGCCAAATTGCAAAGATGTCGTCAACATATCTCCACCAGACAACCGGTTTGTTTATACAATTTTGAACATGTGTGTTCTCAAAGTTCTCCATAAATATGTTGCAATCAGGTACGACAAAAACCTGAACGTCATTATACAGCAATAATTCCTTATGTATACGGACTATCGGAAAAGCTACGCCGTATAGGTGACAAATTTGATGTTAGGACGATATTTCAAACGGGGAACACTTTAAGATCTATTTTAACAAAAACAAAACCGATAAACAGGGAGCAGAATTCAAAAAACTGTATTTACAATATCCCGTGCGAATGTGATAAATGTTATGTGGGTGAGTCATCCAGACCTTTCAGTGTGAGGTTGGATGAGCACAAGAATTACATTAGAAAGAATGAAATTCAGAACTCAAAGATTTGTGAACATGCTTGGGAAAACGGACATAGAATAAACTGGGACTCGGCAAAAATTTTAACAAAAGAAACAGATACCAAAAAAAGAAAAATTAAAGAATCAGCAATAATCTTATTAAATGAAGATAAGTGCGTATCGAATTGTTCTGTAGATATTTGTACAACCTGGCTACCAATGTTAAAAGAAGAACTTAACAAACTCAACATTATCTAAAAAAATATCATTAGTTCTATGTTCTGTGTAAGTAGTAAGTATCTATGGAAATAACATAAACAGAATCTTAAAGCTGTGTATTTGACATACACAGCAAAATAAGAGTTCTTAAAAAAATAGCTTTGAAAACGGAAAGAGATTACTTTCCGAAACGTCAGCAAAATATATTATTTTTGTGTTTATTCCGATTTATATTATTTGCAAAACATAACCTCTGACTTTTCCTTTGGCGTAAACGTCACGGGCGCAGAGGCCTTTTTTCCAATAATTCTATTATTTTGTAGATTCGGTGATTTGTTTTGAAGAGGATAATAGTACATGTGGTAGAAAACCCAAATAATAGGAAAGATTATTTAATGATAGACTTGTAATATATATTTCTCTAGAAAGAAGGAAATGTATGTCTTGATAAAGGCCACTTTATTCTGTAGCATGAATTACACAACCAAGTTTACAGTGTCATTGCAAAATTGGAAGAAACAAATGATTCTATTTTAAAATGTCAATGCGGGAATTGTACCGATGTGCATAATTTTGAAAATTGATTTTAGTGATGCAATATTTATTAAAGAAATTATTACGCTAGCATTGGAATGTTGAAAAAATGTCATATTTCGCATATTAGTAAAACGATTATGAAAGGGTTATTTATTTTTTATTCGATATAAAAATTAACCACTTATTTTTCACAATGGATATTTTTTTTTAGTTTGTCACTATTAGAAATGTCACACGAGATTTTTTTTTTTAGAATTCCACTGCAGTGTTTTTGCAGGTCGGCACAAAATATTTCTTGTACCTGGTTCATTTCTAAGGTAAATGTGAAATAAGTACTAGCCGAAATTTTCTTTTAAACTAAACTTGCGAGAATTGTAGTAAATATCAGCTTAAATAATAAAATTTATTTGTGTACAGTTCACAGTAAATAAATTAAAAACAAGTAAAACTTCGTATCTGCCTCCCCCACATATCTTTTGATTTGTTAATTTTTGTTTACCCCAATCACCCCTAACTCGATTCGAGTTTCTAAGTGCTCGAAAACAAGCGACCTAATAACATGTACTTTTAACGGCCAGAGTGGACAACAGAGATATTGAGAATGAGATGACTTAGTTGCGTATTCACTACAGAATTGGGGGTGTGACTATCGAATGTTATGTGACATATTTCATATTTCTATCATATACTTATTAGAACCAATACTGCTAGCATCCTACATCTCCTTTGCAGTAAAATTAGGCCAAGACTTAGCTTACCGCGAACTTTCTACTCAGGCGCCTTTGGCAGTCTGTTTTCATGGTTGGTGTATGAGTATTATCAAATTACAGGTGTACTCCCCTGTGACAAAAATACTCTGACATATATCACTAAAAGTTCATTAGCACTAATTGCAAGTTTCATAGGCTTGAATGCGCCTCTGAAGATGTGGACTTTCCAATACAGTATTCATGTATAGTTACAAATGATTTATGATATAATGAACATTCTAAAATCGTTTTTATTAATTTTATACTCGACGAAAATGATAATACGCATTCAGATTTAATCATCTGTCAGGGATCAGTATATGTGCAGAATTTATATTTAACATATTTGTTATAGACTTGGCTAATGTTGTGAAGCATTGTAATATTCATTATTACACCAATGGTATATAGATTATGTTGAGTTACAAACCTGGAGACACTGCACTCGCTTTTCAAAAAGTTAACAAAAATCTGAATAACATACAGTGCCGGACAAATAAAAATGAGCTGAAAATCAACACAAATAAAATTCATGCTATAATCTTTGGAAACAGAAAGCTGTGAAAATACAGTAGTGGAGGATTTGTATATCAATAACATACCGATAACATTTAGTGAAGTGGTATGTAATCTAGATAGAACTACAGATGGGTAATAACCTGAATTATGCTGTACATACCTCCACTTTTAGTAGAACGGCCTTCCTTAAGCTTAAAGAAATATCTATCCAAATGCCAAACTTAAATATTACAATAATAAGATGATAAATGCTGAACTTGGATTCTGGTAAATAATAAATTGTGTAAATCGAAGGCTGCCCCAGAGCACATAACCCTCAATGTACAAAATAGTTTAATATCTGAAGGAAACCAAGTAGCAAACTGCTTTTCATCACACTTCTCTACTATAGCACTCAATCAAATCAATGAACATTTTGGATACAACTTATTACTGCCATGTATACTATCAAGATATAGAACAAATGCAATATATTTTTATCCTGTGACCGAAAGTGAACTTGTTAATGTTATAAGAAATCTCAGAAATAAAAAATCATCTGGCCTGGATGGTTTGGCTGCTCAGAAAATAAAACGTATTTCTGTCAATATCATTTCCCCTTTTTTATATCTCATAAATTTTACATTTTCAAATGGTAAATTTCCGAATATATTTAAAATAGCTTCAGTAATACCTATTTACAAAAAATGTTGCAAAAACGATGTAGATAATTACCGCCAGATATCTGTATTGAGCTCTTTATCTAAAATAATAGAAAAAATTATCTATGACCGTGTCATGTCATTTGCACTAAAATACAAACTATTGTCAGAGTGTCAACATGGTTTTACACCAACTAAATCAACGGGAACAGCAACTGCATATTTTTGAAAGCATATCCATAAAGAGCTAGACGAAGGTAGATAGATATATTGCATCTCTTTTTTTCGATTTATCCAAAGCCTTCGATAGTGTGGATAAGAATATCCTTTCACAAAAATTTGAAAATATCGGTATAATGGGATGCCTCCTAGACTGTATTAACTCCTACATGAAAAATCGAAAGCTAGTGGTAAACTGTAATGATTATCGATCAGATATACATGACGTGACTCTGGGTGTTCTACAAGGCTCGATTTTGGGGCCCCTGTTGTTTCTATTATACATAAATGATTTACCAGATCGCATCGAATATGGGATTACTACAATGTATGCAGACAATACCACTGTTTCGGTGTCAGCTGCTACACACGAGGAACTAAGTCTGAAAATTTATACGACACTTGAAGATATGCATGTTTGGTGCCAGAGAAACAAGATCAGCTTAAATGGTGATAAAACGGTTTTTGTAAACTTTAACTATAGGAGAGCCTTAACTTTGGATAGCCTAAAATTTTCCAAATCAACCAAGTTTCTAGGTGCATTCATTGACAGTATTTTAACATGGGAACTACACACTGATTATGTATGTAAACTGCTTAATTAAGCCTATTTTGCAATTTTACAGTTAAAAGACACAATTTCTGAGACTGGTCTGCTAAGCGTTTATTATGCTTTAGCTTACTCGCATCTTTCCTTGAATATACTAGCCTGGGGGACATCAACTTATTTGCAGCAAGTCTTTGTTTCCCAGAAAAGGTTACTCAGATTAATTTATAATTTAAAGAAAAGAGAAAGTTGTAAAGGCATTTATATAAGTAAAAATATTTTTACTGTTCCTAGTGTTTACATATACATGTGTCTAATTTTTGCAAAAAATAATTTACATACCTTCCCTACCTCAGCCGATAATCATATGTATAATACAAGAAATAAAGAATTATTGTCTATTCCGGTTCATAAAACAGTAAATTTCAAAAACTCTTTACGCTATAATTGTATTGTCTTATTTAATGCTTTGTCTCAATCAATTAAAGATATGAATCTACCATCGTATAAAAAAGAAGTAAAGAATTTACTACTACGAAATGCCTTTTATAGTGTTGAAGAGTTTTTGAATAGGAAGATGTAGTTTTCTCATGATGCTATCCGTTTATAAAATGGAAAACTTTGGGTTGATTAGTGAATGCATATGTATGAAATATTCATATGGTATGTATGTTAGATAGTGGATTGTTTGAATAACTTTTTAAAAACTTTATTTACTTCACAATGGAGTCAACGTTGACTCTGATAATAAATAACAATAATAATTTAGACTGGTTTATTCGAAAGTGAGTATAAGACTGAAGGTACAAATGTCTGTTGGTTATATTTATAACATCAGAGAACAAAGAACATTAAATTAGCAATTCAGCATGATACGAGATTACCAAGAAAGAAACATTAAGCTCAGACAGCGTGAGCGGTTATTAGAGAAGAGCTGTTACGCAATCTGTACCATGATATGTTTGAGAAGGTTAAACCTGTCTCAGTGATATTATATATCATGGTATATTTCTAATATAACATGTATAGGTATATGTTTATGCATGTTATAATATATGTTGTTTATGTTAAGTGTTTTATTTACAATTATTATTTAATATGTTTGTTTACACTTTGTTTTATTTTGTATAAAATATCTCGTATTATGTTATCTACACCTGTTAAATATGCCTACTAATTAATGTTGTAATGCTATATTTGTAAAATATCTATCCTGACGTACTAAATGTATATAGTATCAGAAAAAATGGTAAAATAAATTCTATTCCATTCTATCGAAAGATGCTAAAATAAAACTCTGTGACTCACTAATATCGTCAAGATTAAATTACTGTGATGTGGTATATGGCCCATGCCTACGTATTCAAGATACACAAAGTACAGAATTGTTGCATACAGTATTCCTGCCAGGTAGCCCATCATGAACTTATTAGCCCGTTTCTCAGACAAATCGGCTGGTTAAATATGAAAGAAAGAAGACTACATCATTTGTGCTGTCTAGTTCATAAAGTGATATCCAATGAAAAACCATCATACCTATATGATAAGATTGAGAAACTTTCAGAAGCTCATGACGTGGTACTTAGGCAGAGTGATTTGAGACCAAGTGTTCGGTGATCGCACTGAATATTTTAAGAAATGCAATGCTTTAGTTGCCATACCAAAAAGCTCGGCCTAAGTGTTTTTAAAGACAAGCTCTATCATTCATTAATACTGGTCATTTATCCCTACAATAGTGATATTAACTGTTTATGGTGTTTTCGCTGTTTGGTTATTATATTAATACTAACCGTTCTCTTATTTTTTTGACATCATAGTATGTATGCATGTATGTGATATGTTTGGTTAATTAATAATTGTATTTTAATTACTTGATATGTTGTTCACAGGCAAATCAATTATTTAAAACTAATTGTAACATGCCTGATTTTGTAAATTACTGAATTTGCAAAATAAAGAGATTTATTATTATTATTATTATCAAAATATTATAAACTAGCAGTATTAGTCTAACAAGTATATCATTTCTATACATGTTAGGGTATTCATTAAGAACCAATGAAGATTATATATCTGTATCAAAAACTTATTTAAGTTTCCAAAAGTAAAACAAATAAATATGTTTATAATTTAAAAAAATAACTAACCATTTAAGAAAACATAAAGTGATTTTCCTTACCTTCATCTAACTTGATACCCTCATTGAACTTACTAAATAACCAAGTTCTCTTCTTCCAGTACTTCTTCAGCAACTCATTGTTTTCAATTTCTGGTGGCAAAGCAGTCTCATACTCTCTTTTTTCTGGGACAGGTGAGCTATAATTTCGATTCATCAATTTAAAAGGGACACCTTCACTAATTGTATCAGCTCTTCTTCTCCAAGAGTATCTAAAAACACCAATAAGCGTTCACTGCATGTGATCTTTATTTTGGATGTAGAACATCAATTTAAATATAATTTTCCGGAATTAAAAATCTCCTTAAAATTTAATTTTAAGAGCTCTCACTTTTGCCCCAGCGGCATTCCCAACAAATAATGTGATTTTAAGGGAACAAAATGGGGATTTAATAAAATCTTATATTATCAAATAAATTTCTATTTACAAAAATTTATTGCTTGGCTATACCACGACGCACATTTCAAACAAACAGGTATTATTAAAAAATCATAAGCAGATTAAACCTGTGGTCTGTTAAGGGTGTCTGAGTCTGCCAGCTAATTTTCGATATATATGCATGATAATGGTTTTTAAATATGATTGATGAAGAGATTTAGAAAAATAATAGATATGTTATATCTGGACGTGTAGATTTTATTACCATTTAAGGTGCTCTCCCGATGCAAGCAACAGCGACCGGAGACCGAGACATGTACCACGTGATAAGCAGAGACCAGCGATAGGAAGGGCTATTAAAGGTGCTCTAGAGTAGCCCTCCCTGTCGTTGGTCTCTGCTTGTCACGTGGTACATGTCTTGGTCCCCGGTCCCTGTCGCTTGCATCGGGAGAGCATCTTTATCAAGAAGAATATTATCCCATAATGCAATGAAAAACTTGTACGTCTTAACATTCTAGGTAGAATGAATTCAATACTGGAAACATTTAAAATTCTGCATATTTTTAACAGGTTGGTGTTTTTGTTTTAGGTTGCTCAAAGATGGATAGTGTGTTCATAAAAGTGGATATTATATGTATATTAGTTTAAAACGATTACCTTTCAGGTTTCCTTTGACTGACATCAAGATAATCAGTAGTGTAAGGGCCTCTCTGGATACTTGTGGAACTCATCACTCGGTTTTGCAGCATTTGACGGAAATACTTTGATTTCGGTGTAATATGATTCTCCATTACTGCAGAATCACCTGTCGCATCACAAATATATAATTGAATCACAATACATAATTATCTGAATAGTTATGGCATATGACATGTTGCTTAAGAAAAAAAATATATAAGGAAAAGCTTTTTTTGTATGATGGGTTGTAAAGTAACACCACTTGCCCTGAATAACAAGCATGCAATCTTTTTTCTGAATTTTTCATACACGGATGAGATTAGAAAAATGTGTCTTAGTAGGTCTACACATAGAGTAGTGTTCAACTCAGTTGAATAAAATGTTAATTTTTGTTTAAAAGAGGTATTTCCTTATTTTCTAACTAAACTCCGTATTTAAGCTTTTCTTCAGAATTCAAAAAAATTTGTTAAATAAAATTTTCATTGAAAATGTAAAAAAAAGGTTTGCTTAAGATCGATTTCATATTTTCTAATTCTTAGAACACCTTGTATACCTTTTTTTTTAATATGGCATTCAGCCATTAGCCATACAGCCAACTTAATATACTTCAAATGAAATTAAACTTCAAAAATACTTAATAAAAATTGCCCTAAAAATTCATTACAAACTAACCTATAACAACAGAGAAGAGAAAATATTTGAATATCACAAAAAGGAGAAAGAAAAAAAAAGAACAAGGACACATGCTTCTCGACCTGGGGTCTGTCAGGACATTTTCAATAACAAACAATTTTAGAGGTTCATAAATTAGAGGATGCTGCAAAGAAAAAACAACAGCGGATATGAAGCTAACAACCTATTGAGATATTCACAGAAAATTTACAATAAAATTTTCGTTTCTTCCAAAAAGCAGACGATAGTAAAAAATTGGTTTATTAAATTGACCGGTCTAATTACAAAAAATAACCTTTATACGTTCTTCATTGAACCTGCAATTGAATCTGAAGTCTTTGATATTTTACTTAACTTGAAAAATTCCAATTCTGCAGGAATAGATGAAATCAGCTCAAATCTCTTAAAGAAACCAAGGTTAGGTTAGGTTAGGTTACTTGATAAATGTTTCACTTAGTGCTGGGGTGTTCCCTGATAAATTAAAAATTGCAAAAATAGTACACATTTTCAAATCTGGAAAGACTGATGACATCAATAATTACAGGCCAATAGCAATATTAAACACTTTTGCAAAAGTTTTTGAAAAATATGCAGCAATTAAAATTATAGCTTTTTTGCAAAAAAGTTATTCAAGACGATAAAATGGAAGGGGTAATTGATGGTATTTCCAGAATTTGTATTCTGATACAAAATGGCATTCTAATCATTTCTCTTCCTTTTATGTATGGCTTAAAACTCAATAATAACGGAGATATTCGCGTTCTGAAAATGTAATTTTTTGACTACCATGATTACCTACGATGACAGAACGAGATGGTTAAGGACTAATATTTTTAAAATTATGTATCCTTATGCAAACATGTATTCTAAACATTTTTTTAATTTTTATATATTTTTCTTTAAAATTAAAAGAAACAGGGTAAATATCTTTTGTTTTAAAAAGAAACGTGTATGGGGACACATTTAACCCTTCCGCAAATTTACCAAAAATGAAATAAAATGTTGAAAATTCTGACATGTTTAACAATACATATTAAATTACATACAAACTTTACGGACCTAAAAAATTATTTTCACCCCTCTTTGGTAGCCAAAAATTTTTATTTTTTTTTAAAACGAAATTGTGCGTTTTTCCACCCTTTAAACGCGATTTAAACTATTTTTTTAAGGGTGTATATCCATCATTACTGATAATTTGCTGAAAATAGATAACTTTATGAGTTATTGAATTTGTAAAATAGAGGCTGCCCCCCCCCGGGGGGGGGGGGGTGAATGCACCAATTTTCAAAGGTATACATTTGATATGTTGCCGAAACTTAACATAATGCAAAAGGTTTCAAGTCTTTACGTTGAAATAGTAACAATTAAGAAGTAAATGCATTCTACTAAAATGGTATTACTGAAAATGATAATTCTGATAAAGTTATGTTTACCTCTTTTAGACATGTCAACAACCATAACATAAGCACAAGCATATTCATTGCAGAGATGTAAGAGGTACAAAAACTCCTAAAAGGTACTGGCGCAAGAAGGGAAGAGTGGCACTGTATGATTCCCTTTATATTAAATAATAATTTGCATAATTTAAAAGAGTTAGTCATTTTAAGAGAAAGTCAATTGAAGAAGAACCACATTATCCAAAACTTGCGTATTTTCTGATGTGATAATTATTTATAATCGAGGCAAGAATTCAAGCGATGCACGTCACACATCGATTCTATAAATAAGACAATACTGCTAAGAATCATGAAGCCCCATTAAACTGTACCTATTTCTGAAAAATGCTTAATAACTGGGCGTCAAGAGTTACTCTTTTTAACGTAATTAATGATTAAAAATTATGTTAGTATTAAAATTTCTTTAATGAGATCACTCGTGACGTGCGTCGCTTGAATTCTTGCCTCGACTTTATATCAATCATTCCTAATACAAAGCAAACTCTTCTATGTTGTACAACTGTATCTCATACATCTAGAGTTTCTGATGTACCGACTTTTTTCATTCCCGGGAATCGGGAAATAAAAATTGCCGTTCCCGGGAATACCGGGGTTCCCAGGAAATAATAAAGTTTTCATATATTTCTTAAAAAACACAAATGTTTTGTTTCAAAATGTGACGCCATTCAAATATAAATTTTTAAATATTTGTTTGCTTTTTCTTCTTTTGCTCAAAAAAATATAAATCCGTCAATTTTGTTTTGTTTTATTTATAATTAAAAAGACACAACAACACTAACTACAGGAAATAACACAATAAAGAAATAACATAAAATAAAAATTCTTAGGAACCAAAGATACTCTTAATCATAAAAATTACATAAAAAAATATTTTTAAAAAAGTTTTTATTGAAATGCTCTAAAATAATAGAAAATAAAGTTTGAAGTAAATCCAACCCATCATTTTGTTACATTATGTATATTTTTTTAAGATATAAAAGCTTGTCGCGAAATTTTCCTGTGTAAGCGAGATTGCTCGCAACAAGTTTTTATATCATAAAAAAATATATATAATGTAACAAAATGATGGGTTTGATTTACTTCAAAGTTTATTTTCTACTCTTTAGAGCATTCAAATAAAAGCTTTTTTAAAAATATATTTTATATAATTTTATTTTTTGCTTTTTAGTCTTTTGATATGCTGTAATCCCCAGATATCGGTTTTGAGACAAGTCGCATCATAAACGGTAAAGTCGTCAGCAATCTTGAACTAAATTTTTTACTGGAAATTCGTAATCCGCGACCCCAAAAACCCCCAGATATCGATATTGATCGATTTGGACCTAAATGACAAAAGTCGTCAGCCATATTGGCGCCGCCATTTTGAATTTCTGAATTATGACTAAAAATTCATAATCCGCGACTTAGAAAACCCTCAGATATGGATTTTGAGTTGAATCGGATCTTAAACGATAAAGTCATCCGCCATCTTGAAGTCGCCATCCTGAACGAAATTTTTGACTAGAAATTCGTAATCGGGCAACCCGAAAACCTCTAGATATCGATTTTGATCGATTTGGACCATAAATGACAAAAGTCGTCCGCCATATTAGCGCCGCCATTTTGAATTTCTAATTGACCAATAATTCATAATTGGCCATCTCGAAAACCCCCATATATCGATTTGGACCATAAATAACAAAAGTCGTCCACCATATTGGCGACGCCATTTTGAATTTCTAAATTTTGACCCATTCATAATTGGCGATCTCTAAAATCCCCAGATATCGATTTTGAGTCGAATCGAATCATAAATGACAAAGTCTGCGCCATCTTGTTTTTTCTTGTACGAAAATGTTAAAGTCACCGGACTTACACATGTGCAAAATTTCAAAGCTCTAGCTTGATTAGAACTAATCGAAATTTTGGTTGCAAAATTTGACAAACTAACAAACAAGTTAAATAAAAACTTTTAAAAACACTTTTAAACTTTTACAAAAAATATAATAGCAAAATACGAAAGAAAATAAAAATAAAAGCTTTTCTTAAAAAAAAAAAATAAAAATCATACTTCTGTTCTTGTTTTTGCGGCAACGTAAAATAATGCGAATGAGTGAGAGCACATCCGGCGCGTACGATCGGTAAAACTTCGAGAGCGCGCGCACTCTTCAATGTCTCCGGTGAATCGGTGATTCACTCGTTGCAGAGTCGATTTACGTGGAGAGCACGAAATTTAACATTTTTAAAACTTATTTTTATTCCTGCGGATTCAGGAAATCCCGACTGTTATTTCCCGGGAACGGGAACGATAAAAGTGACATAATTACCGGGAAATCCCGTCCCGGGACAGAAACCCTACATACATCTCTGCAATGAATATAAAACTAAAATAAAAAGGGAAAACTAACATCAGCGTATGTGTAAACTAGGAGAAAATCATTTACTTACCCGAAATTGGAGTTTTGCTCTTAATTTTGTTGAAATGTTTATATAGGTGCTCATCCTCGTACCGCATTCCCAAATGAAAATCCCTGTGACTTTGATAACTCATTTTCGATTTGTCTGTATTGCACTGTTAAAGAGAGCTCACGGAGGAAACACTGGCACTATTTGAGCTATCCAAAAAAGTAACAATATTTGTCGCAGAATTAACAGATCTCACTGAACTCCTCATACAAATGCCACATATACAGCTCACCGAAGAAACACTGGCACTATTTGAAGTATCCAAAGAAGTAACAATATTTGTTTCAGAACAATTAACAGATCTCACTGCTCCTTACACAAATGACTTTGTATACAACTCAACAGATCTTCTCTGTTAGATGTCTAACACCACAATGCACTAACAACCCTATATCATCAGCTTTTATTACCATCATACCTTCCCACTATAATAGTCATGGATTAAATTTTAGGAAAACGTAATTAAGGCAATTTATGCAAATATAGGATTAGTGCCCACCTTTTATATACAAGGTGTCCCAAAAGTCAACATCATGCCTTAGAGGGCTGATAGGCCAGGTCATGACTGATCAGAATACCAAAATATGATCTTAATAAAAAGTTAATTTTTGGGATATTGGCACTTTTATGAATTTCGTAAAAATCAACACTTTAGATCAGTTTCTCGAGTGCCACAGCTACAAAATTGCATATTTTAAGATTCTAATTTTTGTTACACAGCCCCTGAATAGCCCTGCTATTGACTACAGTTCAAAATAAAATTAATAGTGCTGTATCTTTGGAAAAAAAAAACATTTTTACCCAATTCATGACTTAATTTTTAACAAACTTAGACTTCTCATACTTTAAAAAATTACCATGCTCCACCTGGCCAAGCTATTTAAAAAAATTGCTCATTTAGTGTACTTGTTAAAATAATATCACATTTTCTATGTTTTACTTTAGAAAAAAAGATATTGCTATTTTGCAGCAAAAGGTACTCTTGTCGACTTTTGACTTTTGGGACACCCTCTATAGTCAGTCTATAGTATACAAATTTACCAGAAATGGACACTTTCAATTGTTTATTACCCATAATAAATAAATTATTGCATTTCCGTTATTTATTATACAACACAGATTGGTTACTTTAGTTATAAATGTGACTCTGAACTCATTATTAAAATTTTAAAGGATGTAGAACAAATCTGTGTAAATATATAAGTGCAAGGAAAAACGAGAAAAAAACATTTAGAACCATTTAAAAACGAAATATTTCTAAAAATATGGGCCCAGTATGAAATGACTCGGAAATGCCCACAGAACAACTTCTGATACTTCAAAAGGTAAGAAAATATTATTAAATGTACCTTTTTGTACTTCAAACGTGACGAAAATTGCCTGCTTGCTAAAAATTAAAAATCAACCGCATTTTCAATCATCAGTTCCTTGTCGCTACTTATTGAAAATCATACATGAAAAAGTGTTTTTTGTAGGAAATTTTGTAAGCTTTCATTTAGGTCTTATGAAATTTTGTCGTAAAGTCAAAAGAAACGATGATATATACAAAAAAAGGCATTAAAAAATAATATTGGTTCAATTTTTCTGAACAAAAGCAGTTTTGAAGAATCTTTTTTTTAAAGAAAATATAATGAATATAATGACTTATGTTATTGCATTACTTTCATATGTATATAAACTAATAAAAGTAGGTCAAAACCAATTTAAAAAAAATTGTTATGCACAGTTCATTCAGGAAAATCTTAATTTATAATAAAATAGAAATTTTTGCTAATAGCTTTTACAGCTGTAACTCATGAACTATTCATTGCATGGTCACTTGGAGCTCATTTTATATATAGTTTAATTCTCTTCAAAAAACCTTTAGTGTCATTACTGTCTAAAGCAAAAAATGACAATTTTTCATGTTTTTCCCTTTTATCTCCAAGCACTCGTTATCAAAACAATAAGGAACGCGCATAAATTTTAATATTAATAAAATTAGATTCTATTTTTATTAAAACACCAATTTTGATTGTTAATTTCATTGAAATATGTTGAATTCGGCATAAAATTGAATTTGAAAGAGTCCACGCGGTAAAAGGGGTTTGACGTCACTATTGAATTTTGACGGTTGACAATATCGCGGTGACGTCATACCATTTGTTTACTTTTGACGGAGCCGTGAATATCGTGATAAGTAAAGCGTTTTCAGTGTTTATTCGATCGTAAATTTGTGTAACTTGATTTTTAAGATGGATAAATCTGTATATATTCGTTGAAACACCTCATAAAAATCACAAAAAATCACAGTTGCTTAAAACAACTAGTAAATATGGACATCCAAAATGAAATAAACAAGGGATTATACGTCACATGCGGGTCGGGTGAGCTCGTCAAAACTCAGCAGTTACTTGTAAAGATTCAAATAGTTTTAATTTCAATTATTATTGATTAATTATCGGATGTCTAAACAATTTATATTATGATATACTTAGACATTTTCAAACATAAACTATCTGATAAAAACACTTTTGGCTCTAAAACTGATATTCGCGTGTACATACACCAACATATTCAAAATTTGATTTTCTTTAACTTTCATTAGGTACACTATATGCGTACGATCTATCGTTTTCGAGTTTTTATCGATTTTATGATAAAATAAGTGTTCTAAGCGTGCTATAATGATGTTTAAAAATTCATAACCCTGTCATTCCTGTCAATATTGATCGAATAGAAATGAAAAATAAAAGGAAATTGTTCATAATCGAATTCTTTAGAACTTTCATTTGAAACATTTTGCAATCCGAATGACCATTTTCGAGATTTTAGCGAAACGCGCGCGTGTCCGTTGCGTCGCAAAACTGTCAAAATTTCGAAAAACCTATCTCGGCTCCAATAGGTCGTAGGAAGTTAAAAAAGAAAACCGAAATTGTGCGGATTTTTATTACCTATAATATATTATAGTAAAATTGATACTTTCCGCGTTTTTTGCGCACAACTTATATTTTTCCTATTTTCTCCCCCCCTCCAGCCGCCGGCGTCTACGGGTGTGGACTTTTTGTATGTTAAAAAGTACCACAAAATAAGCCTGTTCCCAAAAATTCAGCCCGCTCTGAATTATTTCATCCAAATCGACAAATTTCGTCTCATTTTATTGGGCTATTAGCCTCATAATTCACACTATTGTGGGGCTTAACATGATGAATACAGGTTTCTATTCTATTCATCTCCAAAACTAAAACTGTATTTATTAATTTCACACCTCGATTCTCCCCTTTCAATAATAGTTAACTGATAAAAGTGGGTACCTAGCAAGTAAATTGAACAATTCACAAGGACAAAGTTTCTAGGAAGTATATTCCAGAAATGGAACCTGTTTATCTCACCAGATTACTTAACATAGTATGAGGCAGTACCTCAAATACATGTGAATAAATTTATATGCAAATATGCACAAACTGTAAAAAAGGCATATAGCTAGAAAGCAAAGTGAGGGTGAAATAATTATTTCTAGATAAAATTAACAAATTTAATTTTAAAAAACCAATATGCATACAATGAATGGAGTAAAAACTTATATTATTGACACTTTGATACGGAAACAAGAATGTACCTTTGAACACAATTTTTGATTATATACCTAAACATAACTTAATTTAAAATGTTAAAAAAATTTTAAAATATTATTTTTTCTTAATGAGATCATTATAATACGCAGTGATTCCTATTAACTTTTTATTAATAAAATCCTGTTCAATTTCCACTTCGCCGCCAGGACCTGCTTCTTTCGCCAACTGAAAAAATAATATGTCTTGTCTATACAGTCGGGTACAGTTTTGCTGAGCAGTCAAAAAACGCAACAAAAACTTTACGAGCTAATTATTAACGCCGGTGAACCATTCAGCATTGTCTCATCAAACAAGCCAATCTGCATTAAAAATCTGTAAGTGATTCAATTTGCAGGCGAGATAGTACATGGAGTAGCGGTGTTTTAATGAGGTTGTCAAGTTTAGCTGCGTTTTTTGACTGCCCAGCAAAACTGTACTCGACTATAAACATATAATGAAGTTTATATCTAAAAAAACTCAACACTTTTTGATAACAGACAAAAATTTACAATTACAGATTGTTTAGTAAGAATGTAGGATTAATTGAAATAAAGATTGTTATTGATTGAGAGGCCAGATAGTGTTCTAATCCATTCCCCATCCATTTTCCTCCCCCACAGTTTTTTATAGATCTGATTTTTTTGTATAAAATCCGAAAATATTGTTTTAGTCAATAGAGTTATTCATGTCGATCTATTCTCTTGATTTTGATTATGCATTGTAACTAGTAGAATATAAGTAGAGTTATATTCAAAAGTAATAACAATTTACAATAAGCATTTCAGTGGAGTAAAGTCAATCTATACGAATTTTCGCCTTATATGGAATTGTCTGAAAAGTGAATTTCGTTAATGAAATGGATAATTCGGGTAGGTAGAAGTTGTAAAAAAATATTTTATCTATAGCTGACCCCATGGATTACCTCATTTTATGCAATTTATATTTCAAAGCACGCTTTTTCTCTTTTACTTTAAACAAATATTAAAAAAAAAACTTTTATTTAAATGTTCTAAAAAGTAGAAAATAAACTTTGAAGTAAATTAAACCCATCATTTTGTCACATTATATAATTTTTTTTATGATATAAAAGTTTGTCGCGAGATTTTCCTGTATAAAGGAGATTGCTGGCGACAAACTTTTATATCATAAAAAAAAAATTATATAATATAAGAAAATGATGGGTTTGATTTACTTCAAAGTTTATTTTCTACTTTTTAGAACATTTAAATAAAAGTTTTTTTTAAATATCTTTTTATATAATTTTATTTTTTACTTTTTAGTCTTTTGATATGCTGTAATCCCCAGATATCGATTTTGAGACGAATCAGATCATAAACGGTAAAGTCGTCCGCCATCTTGAACTAAGTTTTGACCAGAAATTCGTAATCCGCGACCCAGAAAACCCTCAGATATCGATATTGATCTAAATGACAAAAGTCGTCAGCCATATTGGCGCCGCCATTTCGAATGTCTGAATTTTGACTAAAAATTCATAATCCGCGACGTAGAAAACCCCCAGATATCGATTTTGAGTCGAATCGGATCATAAACGGTAAAGTCGTCCGCCATCTTGAGGTCGCTATCTTGAACTAAATTTTTGACTACAGATTCGTAATTGGCGAACCCGAAAACCCTCAGATATCGATTTTGAGCATAAATGACACAAATCGTCCGCCATATTGGCGCCGCCATTTTGAATTTCTAAATTTTGACCAAGAATTCATAATTGGCGATCTCGAAAACACCGAGATATCAATTTTGAGTCGAATCGGATCATAAACGGTAAAGTCGTCCGCCATCTTGTTTTTTCTTTTATGAAAATGTTAAAGTGTATTGTCAGCGGACTTATACACGTGCAAAATTTCAAAGCTCTGGCTTAATTAGAACTAATCGAAATTTTGATTGCAAGATTTGACCTAAACAAACTAACTAAATAATATTAAGCTATTGTTCATATTTATAAATATTTACTACTATATAAAAGGTCAAATATTTTAATTATTTATTAATTTATCTTGACTTTCTGGAGACCATTTGAAACAGAGGATAATATAATAACGCCCGAAAATTTTATCATTTTCTTATGACAAGCATTTATATTTACCTACCTCTCACCATGTACAATACAGAGATGCCGACTGTTTTTGCCGGCTTTTAGTTTTTATACGATTTCAATTAAGTTCGTATACACTTTACCTGAATTTGGGGTAGGTAATAAACGGACTTGCCTTTTAATTACGGCCGCCTATTGAACTTGTTTCCTAAAGTATTTCCTGTCTGTCTGCTCTAAGGTTTAATATTTTAGTTTTATAAATTACGTTTATTTGTTTACATTCTTAATTGCGGGAAAGTACGCTACATCACCCCCTTGCGAAATAGGCCTTGAAATTTTAGAGTTATTGAATATCTATCATTAAAAAAAAACGTTTAAATCGTTTATTAACTACTACAATTATGAATTAAAATATCAATGTGTTTATTTGAAAACAATTTAAATTTAAAAAGTTCCATAATTTCGTTATACTTAATGAATATTACCTTATAACAAAGTAGATAGAGTGATTCCACTGTAAAGGGAGGATGCTTGTATAAACTGCCTAGAATTTTATGTTTTTAAAATATATTTACTGAATGCATGTACCATTTTATATAGGTAAAATATATTTTTTGGTACTTTGGAATAAAAAGATATGGTGCTGGCATTTTTTAAAAATTAATATTTCAGCAATAATGTGCTGGAATTTTTTTAAAATTAATATTTCAGCAATAATGTACGACCATATTGAACAATTATAATTTCATTGTAATTTACAATAATACAGAGTGACTGATTTAAAAGCGGGCTCCTCTATAAAATTTTTATTTGTTGGCCGATTTAAACGTTTTTTTTTTAATAATAAAGCTATGCTATATTTCTGTTAAAAACCAATGTTATTTTGTTAAATTTCGGTGACATCCATTTGAAGATATCCTAAACCTAGTGGCATAGTCAAATTTGAGATGAAAAAATTACTAACACTTTTTTTTGCCTTGAAAGAAAATGGAAATAGGCCTTGAAATTTTGCATCACGGTAAAGTTATTGAAGCTCTATCATTAAAAAAAATCATTTAAATCGGCCAACAAATAAAAATTTTAAAGAGGTGCCCCGCTTTTAAAGGGGTCACACTCTGCACAATAATAATAATTATTTTATTAATTTCAGAAAAAAAAAAAATATATATATAGACAATAAAATTTTACTAAAGGTTTGAACTTGTAGATTATTAATTATTAAATACTTAATTGTTCCCATTTTGCAGGGATCAAAAGTAATAAATACTCATGAGTAATGCAAAACGTATTTGCAGTATTAGGAAAATTTCAAGAAATCGAAAAATACACTGAATGTGAACTTAGATTAATGGAGTCAAGATAGTGTATTGTTACATGCTAGTACCTTTATTTCTTTGTGAAAGTGAAAAATGCTAAATTAATAATGCAAAATGCAGTTGTAAAAACAGGTAATAAAGAATATACAGGAGAGTGAAATAACTAGAAAATTTACATTTTAGAAGACAATTTCGAAGTTTAGGGAAATGTATTGAATGTAAGTAAGCTTTTCCATTACATTACATTACATTACCATAGGATTCTTTACAACAAAATTGTTGGAAAAAACGAAATAGAGATGACAAAAAAGTTTTAAACAATTGCACACAAAAATATGTGATGCTTAGTATGAGAATTAAATACTCAGTCAGTGTTTTTGATGCACAGAGTAGACAAACTGTCAGAAGACACATACAATAACTAAATTTTGTTTATTTTTGTTGACAATTTACACTCTATTCACTTTTTTTTGAAAATACTGGATGGCTTTGATTTTTTTGTAATATTTCACTACATAATCAAATATTGTAAGGTTGGGTATATGCTAGCTAGACATTTTTTTCAATATTTTTCCTTTTAGACAAAGTTATCACTTGTAGACTTCCTGCCTTATTCATTATATTTTATATAATGGATATTCCTGCCTTTAAATTGAAATTACATCCTTAATAAGAAATTTTAACTGATTTGTTGACCTTTCAAAATCTTTATTGCTTATTTTGTCCTCAGATATTACTTTTGACAATACTTAACCAAATAAATTTCAATATTTAACTTTTGAAAATATCTGTAATTAAAATCACATTAGAAATATTCTTTTATTATGACAGTAGTCAATCTTAATTCTTTCCGTATATGTAATAGTCTGGAAAGGTGAATTTTATTAATGAAATGTATTGTTCAGGTAGGTAGAAGTTGCGGCAAAATATTTTGTCCGTTGTCCACCTTAGGGAACATCTTTTTTTATAAAATAGTTTATTTTTTGATTCGCGTTTGTTCCCACTTTTCGTTGTGTTTATTATATTGTGAAAATAGAAATACCGGCTTCTGTGTTAATGAAGTTTTAATTTGTCAGTGTTAAATCGATTAAAATTTTTTATTCCCTTGGTATATTTTTTGTAAAATAGAAGATAATCTTGATGTATTTGCTGAACAAACTGTATTATTACTGAAGTTTCAATTATGGATTTGTTTGTTTTAAACCAGGCAAAACTTTTTATTCCTTTGACATTTTCTACTAAAATTTAAAAAAAAAATGTCCTATTTTCCAATTTTAAGAACATACTGCATTAATATATAAGTTGCATAATGCATAAGTTTTAATTACGGATTTATGCGTTATAAATCAACTAAATTATTTATTCCTTTGGCATTTTTTTGTAAAATAAAATATATATTTTTTACAATGTAATAAGCCAAATTCTAAACTTTTTAGTGACTAATTAAATACAGTGTATCCCAAATTTGATCCCCACAATTGGGATATTGGAAACTATCAGAGATAGAGAAGCGGTTGAACTAGAAAAGCTGTGTAATGTTGATTTTCAATACGTCGAGAAATCAGGACTAACTGCGATCGTCTTCGAGTTATTTTCAAAAAACTGAAGTTTTTTATTTTAGTTTTTGTCAAAAATCTGAAAAACGAGCAATTGTATGAAGATAAAGTTTAACCTTCTAAAGGCACTTTTTTATGAATGTTCTAGTAATGTCGATAGTGTTTTTGTAAGGCGTTTAGTTTCTAAGATACGACCTACAATTTTCTTATGTGCGCCATATTGGATTTTTACAGATTTAAAATCTACATTAAATTCTCGTTCTCCTAATATGTAACACTAATGGTTTATGTTGTTAGTTAGAACACCAAACGACGATCTTTGATACATACACTATCAGTCTACTATTGACTGCTTTTTCCATGATTTTAGATAATGTTGGCAATATTGAGACCGGCCTACAATTACTTGCAAGTTTATTTTCTCCATCTTTTAGTCCAGTGGAATTAGCTCCAAAAGTACCCAAACCAGCACCTAATTCTGAGTGGATAATTGTGAAGTGATTCATGAACAGGGAGTATCAAAGGTGATATGTACATACTTTCTGAATGAAAATTCGGTGACATTTTTTGTTTATAACAGCACCTAAAATGTTGTAATAAACAGTTTTTTATTAATAACTTTGATCGTAGCGTTCGGCGAGAAAAAGTTTAATATAAAAGATGTATATTGACAATACGAACATTTTAACCCATAGTAGTGGTGAGAGGTAAGTGAAACCTACCTCTCAAATGGTCAATTGCTACTATACACCATAGATGTCTCCATGAGCGTATAGCGACTTGCGATTCTGCAAGTACCTGAGAGCGGCGACCTTTCAGTCCTAGGTGGATTTAACTACTGTTATAATATATGATTTGCAGGAAACAACTACTCAGCGGGCAAATACCCCGACCTGCATTGAATTACACCTTACAAATCATGAAAGAATGGTAGCCAATATCATTTCCTGACCAGACATAGACCAGTTTCGAACTTATTAGTTCTCATCATTATGCCATAGGTCATGGAACAGACAAATGATAGTGGCCAACCTGCTAGTTTTATACAAACTATAGTAAATTGAGTAGTGGTTAGAGGTAAGTGAATCCTCTCATATGGTCAACTGCTACTATACACTATAAATGTCTCCATGAGCGTATAGCGACTTGCGATTCTGCAAGTACCTGAGAGCGGCGACCTTTCAGTTCTAGGTGGACTTAACCTACTGTTATAATATATGATTTGCAGGAAACAACTACTTCGCGGGCAAATACCCCGACCTGCATTGAATTACACCTTACAAATCATGAAAGAAGTAGCCAATATCATTTGTCAATTCCCTGACCAGGCATAAACCGGTTTCAAACTTATTAGTTCTCATCAGTATGCCATAGGTCATGGAACAGACAAATGATAGTGGTCAACCTGCTAGTTTTATACAAACTATAGTAAATTGAGTAGTGGTGAGAGTTTTCTTTGAATTCCCACTCACTCTACTAAACTCAGCTTCATAGTGCACTCTTCTAGCATCCTTTATTGCTGCTTTCGCTGTATATTTTGCTTCTATCAGCTATGCTTTTAAATGGATAATATCAGGGTGCTGGTCACTCTTCCTATGATAATAATCTCGATATTTCTATCGCTTCCAGCATTATTTTTCTGAACTATGGTTTGGATTTAACTCACGTTTTTACAAATTTTCTTTGTAATATGTATTTTTTATAAAGCATTCTACCATGCCATCATAATTTTCATCTACACTTCTGGCCCAGATGTAAGTAATAGACAATTTCATATGTATTTTTAAAAAGTTCATTGGCAAAAGATTCTTTAATGTATTTGATAATTTATAAATATTACGACTTTTTTTATCACATAATTAAATTTTCAGGAAAAATATATTGTAATTTAATAAATAAGTTTGACGTTTTTTACTTTTCCAAATACTTTTCTAGAACTAGGGAAGAAATTTGAACTTGGCAATACTATAGTCTGTTTTGTATATAACCATATTCCACCATCAAAGCAATATGGACTACTTACGTCAATGGCAGATTACCTACATCACCAATCTAAAAGCACCAAATATTTTATCTTTTTTTGATCCAAAAATTAATGATTATTTCTCCGGAAACTTGTATTAAGCGATTTATTTATATATTTTTTTAAAATACCAATCAATAAAAAAATAGGAAAATGTCCCTTTGACTGATGTGGATCACCAATATTTATTTTATATAGTTTTGATTAATGAAATTTAGAAAAAACATAAATGAAAAATTAAACATTTAAGATAAAACTAAATGCGACTAAAACCATTGCAGTGTGTATAAAACATTAACCAGTAGAGCAAAAAATTACCAAACAACTGATATCGTTTTAAATAATAGTGTAACAAATCTAAGCAGTGAAGTAAACAACTTGCGTGTTATATTTGATCAGAATCTCTTTCGAAAATCATGTTACAAAAAAGTTAAGTGTGTACTACTTCAAGTTCAAATCATTATGGAAGAATAAGTATGTTATAACTGAGGAAACTAAATGGACTCTTGCGAATGCTGTAATATTAAGTTATATGGATTATGAGAGCTCTGTGTACTACAATTATTTAAACGAAGCATATAAAAACAAAATTCAAAACTCTTGTTTAAGGTACTTATATACGTGCATTAGTAAAAGAGAGCATATAACTCCTCTCTATAATGATATGAGTCTGCTCAAAATAAAAAATAGATTTAAACTATACTATGCGTGGTTACTATATAAAATTATAGACCCTAAATCTCCTATTTACTTATACTCGTTACTAGTTGCAAAGACTAAGTTAAACTTATATTGGAACACATGTTAGTCAGTATTTTAAAGTGTTGTAGATTTAGTTTTAATTGTGTATACTCCGTGGTAAGTTAATTATGACTTGTTATTTTGAAAATGTTTTGTTTTTTAAGAAGAGTGGAAGAATGGCATTGCCAAATTCTTACCCTTTGCGTAAATACCATTGTACATTTTACGCAATAAATTTTATTATATTTTATTCTATTCCAAAATATACCATCCCTCCATTTTGAAAAGAAAAAAATGTTTGTCAGATATTTTACAATGGTTCAATTTCAACATTCTTATGAATGTGAAGTCACAGATAGATCTCAGACCTTAGGAAAAACAAATATTAGTGTTTTTGTCCATAAACGAAATACCAACTTCTTGCTATGCTATTAATTAATTGTGGAAGTGTGGAAATCCGAAACAGTACCAGTTTTTATAAAATACCTTCGATTTGTAACTGGATTAAGTGTTAAAGTTGAAGGGTTGTAAAGTCGTCAGCAGATTGCAAGCAAGGAAAATATGATTTTTACAGGGGATTCCAAGCATTAGTAGTAAGTTGTTATATTATGTTAATATAAGGATTTTGTTTTAATATGGTTTATTTTGTAGGAAAAAGTGTCAGCAGTTGGATAGCCTATGAATTCGTAAGGGCAGAAGGCCCATACATATTTTTATTTTCTGTTATGCCGTGGTTACAACTTATATCTCGTAATTACGATTTAAAACTCATAATTACGACTTACATCTCGTAACTACGAGATGTAAGTCATAATTTGAAATATAAGTGTAATTATGAGTTTATAAGTTTTAATTGAGAGATATAAGTTGTAACTATAAGTTACAGGTCGTTATTATGAGATATGTCGTAATCATGGAATAACAAAAAATAAAAATATGTGTGGCCCTTCTGCCCTTTCAATATGCGATACACAAATTAATAGCATGATATGATGCTGAAAGTGCTGTGGCCAAATAATTGCTGACAGAATAAGCAATTGTTACATGTTTACAGTCTTCAGTAAAACTTTGTAGGTTCAAATAACTTGCAACAAGAATCTCCACTAACCACTATTTTATTAATCACTTAATTTACAGTAGTTAATCCTTAAAACTCACACAACTAATAATAACTTTAATCTAATATAAATTCACTACTTTTAAATCACAACTGTACTTTACTTTTAAATCACTTGTCAACTCTTATATAACCTAAAACTCTGTCTTGCCTGCTCAACTTCACTTCTTTATATACTCCCTTAGAATGTACCAGAATCCCCTTCCATAACATTCTAGAATAGGTTGGCATCATCCAGAGTTTTCTAACTACGTGCTAGATGCCCGTTCGTTAATCGGTCCAGAGATGGCGCCACCCCACCTACCAGCCTTCAACAGAATAACAAGTTTATCTTCTTTTGACCAGGGACTTAATCACATCTCCCTCCGTTAGAGGGCAGCACATAACACAATAAACAATTCATAGTAAAGAAAGTTAATCTTTATAAGGGCACTTTTAATAAATATTCGTTGTGTTTAAATTTTAGTTGAGCAAAGATAAAGCTGGTGCGAAAAAAAAAAAAATATAACAAATGGTTTAAAATCTAATATAAAAAAACTCTCTTAAAATGTTTTCTTAACCGCCTCTCAAGTTACCGAAGTAACCCGCTTGGAAGGTCTCAAGGATCTTGTGCTAGATAAAGAGAGACGAGGCCCTACAGTTTATTGTGGATTCCGAGCCACTCTTGGAGCAATTCTTTTTATTGAAAAATTGTTTCGGCTTGTGGGAAGTCACTTCGCTAGGTAAGTCAGTTTACTAGCCAGACGCTTTAGCACACTGAGCTACCGTCTCCCGTCTCTGCATATACTGTTGATAATTCTGATCAGCTAGTACATTAGTAAAGCTAAATCAATGAAAAAATTGTGTAATAACTTCCACCTTATGAGAAGTTAATGACAATCTCAAAAAATATAGTGTTATGTGTCGTCCTCGTCCGACACCTGGTCCCTGGTAGCAGAGTAAAAGGAAGCCTGCCTAAGTAGCTAATAGTAAAACAGTAGTTCATCAGTTGTCCGAGAGATGGCGCCAATAACAAAAAATTTCGAGACATGGCTTTTTTGCAGAATCATTGAATCAGTATATTGTTATGTGCTGTCCTCTAACGAGGAAAGATGTGATTAAGTCCCTGTTCAAGATGAAAGGAAACCTGTATGGTGGCGCCATCTATGAGCCAATTGACGAACAATCATCTAGTACATAGTAGAAAGCTATGGAGAATTCCAGAAAATTGTGGAAAATACTGTTCTGGTACATTTCTATGGGTGTATATAAGGAGGTGAATCCAGCAGATGGGAGAACAGAACAGCAGTGGCGGTTTCTCTGAGGAGGCAGAGGAGGCCGGGCCTCCCTACTTCTGATTTGCCTTTACAGTTACTTTACATATTTACATTATTATAAACATAAATATACTTTATGAAACGACAAATTTAAATTAACAGAAATATTCCCTAAATCTGCGAATTTAAACTATTATTATTATAACCGGCAACGCTGCACAACTGTAACATTCTATCCATGGTGACTGGTGAGGCAGGCCTCCAAACGCTTCTAACATAGCTTTCGCGTTTAGAATGGTTCAATTTGAAACGTTTGAAGCTACCCATTAAAATCTACTCTCAAAACCACGTGCCGGAGGCCAAGCTCCGGACCAATAGGAACAAAGATTAATAAACATCTGACTTTTATTTTCCCGCTTCCTGAGTCCAGACAGTCGTACCGTTTAGGTTAAGTGAAAGTAAAAGTGTCTGTGTGGTGGTTGTATTTTATTAAGTGCAATAAATTCATTTAAAATTTTTGTTTAAATATTGATAAAACGTCAAAAAATTAAACGTAAGTACAAGCAATAACAATGGTAATGTCAGTATCGGTGAAGTGTATAAATCTGTAGATGATATTGTAAATTTCCTTTTGAAGAATGTTCATTTTAGTCAATTAACATATGATGACAAGATATTTATAATAAAAACTTTAAAAAGGCCCCAACCTACCATGCAAAATCTCATAGTAACTTCAAAACATAATCGTTCTTTTTGTGTATAATGGTATGATAAATGTGAGTGGTTAACTGGATGTCCAGTACAAAATAAATTATATTGCTGGTATTGTTTACTTTTTTCTAATGACCCAGAGAACACTGTTTGGTCAAAATTAGGATATAATGATTTAAAAAACTTACCCAGATCAATTGAAAGGCATGCTAGGTCAAAAGGACATTTAACTGCTTCAATAAAATTCAAGTTATTTGGCAAACAGAATATTTTAAATTCTATTGATCAAGGGCACAAACAGTCAATTGTAGATCATAATGTAAAGGTTAAAGAAAATAGAGATATCTTAAATAGACTAATTGATACGGTAATTTTTTTATGTTGTCAAGAATTGGCTTTTAGGGGACATGATGAGAATGTGCATTCAGATAATAGAGGAAATTTTCAAGAGCTTATTTCTTTTCTGATCAGACACGATGGCAAAATGGAACAATTTTTAAACGAAGCTACAGTTTTTTCGGGAACTTCTAAAGCTATTTAAAACGATTTAATTGAATCAATTAGTTGTGTTGTAGTACAAAAAATTGAAAGCGAATTAAATGAAGTACCTTTCTTTTCTTGGCAAGCTGATGAAACCACAGACATCAGCTGCTGTTCACAGTTATCGGTTGTTTTCAGATATGTTATTAAAGGGCAAGTGGTTGAACGATTTGCAGGTTTTTACAATGTTAGTTCAGGTCGAACCGCAAATGATTTATTTAATTTTTTAACAGAAAAATTTGGAAAATATGACTTAAAAAATAAACTTGTTGCTCAGACATATGATGGGGCATCAGTTATGGCCGGTCACTTAAATGGCTTACAGGCAAAAATTAAAACAATGGCCCCTCAGGCACTTTTTACACATTGCTATGCGCATACGTTGAATTTAGTATTGAGTAAAGCCTGCACAGATAGCATCAAAGAATGTAAAATTTTTTTTGCCAACTTGTCTGGATTTTCATCATATTTTTCAAAATCAACTAAAAGAACAGAGGTACTTAATACCATAGGATCTGACCGTTTACCGTCAAATGTAGCAACAAGGTGGAATTTTACATCTAGAGCAGTTTTTACAGTATTCAAAAACAGGGATAAGTTAATAGAAGTTTTTGATTATATTTTGACACATGATGATTTCAAACAAGATCAGCCAACTTTAAGAGAAGCTGTTGGCTTAAAAAGACATCTTAAAGATCCTCATTTTCTCTTTCTTTTACATACTTTTAAATTTATCTTTAAACACACCGATGTTGTATTTTCAATTTTACAAAATAAAAGCACAGACATTTCATACGCCAGGAAACGTTTGAATGCATTAACTATTATATTGCAAAATTTTAGAAATAATGAAATTCATTTTAATGATCTTTACAGCCAACTGTTTGAAGATTTCCAAAGTGGTGAACCGGCGCCAAAGAAATGAAAGACAACATTAAATCTTCAAGATTTGAGACTGAATTATAAACAGATTTTCAATTAAATTTTGGATACAATAATTAATCAACTACAGATAAGATTTTCCGATTTAGATAAATTAGAATTTTTCGATTTAATAAGAAAAGATAATTTTCTCTCATATTCAAAAGAATTTCCAAATGATAAATTTGAATCATTATTAAAACAATATAACCTTTTTGATTCAATAGCACTAAAAAATGAATTAACAACTGTATACGCTGACAAAGAATTGTTTCAAAATTGTCAAACCCCTACCGAAATGATTTCATTTATTTATAATAATGACTTAATTTCTTGTCTAACAGAATTTTATAGATTACTTACTTTAGCTGTCACAATTCCTGTTACGTCTGCTTCAGTAGAAAGGAGTTTTTCCGCCCTCAAACGAATCAAATCATTTACTAGAAATACTATTGAGCAAGAAAGATTAAAAAATATTTCTATCATTTGTTGTGTTAGAGTAGCCAATGGCTAAACTTCGCCTATGTAAATTAAAATGTATGATTATGCATTTTCCTGAATAAAGACGATTTATTATTATTATTATTATTATTATTTCTATCGAAAAACGGCTTGTTAAGGAACTAACACAGAATAATACATTTTATGACGAAGTAATAGATATTTTTGCCAAACAAAAAGATAGACGGATTTCATTAATTTACAAGAACATTTAGACATGTAGTTTTTTTGTTCAATTTTTTGTTTAAAATTTAAAAAACCACCACAGCAATTATTCTACTTCTGTAGATTGTAAGTATACTACCAAGTATATTTTTATTTGTGTTGTTTTTCAGTTTGTTATTATTTAACTATTTTTAATTTGAGAATATTTTTATTTATGTTATCGTTTCAGAGTTTATTATTTATTTCATATTACTATATAATTGTTTTGATTGTGGTAGCATTTGTGCCATA
Organism: Leptura quadrifasciata; assembly: GCA_963675555.1. Classification (NCBI taxonomy): domain Eukaryota; kingdom Metazoa; phylum Arthropoda; class Insecta; order Coleoptera; family Cerambycidae; genus Leptura; species Leptura quadrifasciata. Next base: position 200,668,866 of record OY776673.1, on the reverse strand, counting down.
TTATTATTACTATTATTATATTAATAATTAACTCCCTCACCCCTACAATCCCTTCCTGGTAAGATATAATTCAGACCTCCACGTTGGTTCTTGCTGGAAGGTAGAATTTGTTTTTTACTTTATACTTTGATACTTTTATCATAAAACAAATTATACTGACTAACATGAAGAGAAAATTACTAATATTTGTGTAATGGTAAAGTTTAAAAGTTGACCTTGATATTCGCAAAATTTTCATCGCGGCGCACATGTGTATACCTCCCGCCCCTCGGAACCACCCAGGCCTATCTATCCCCTGCCTCCCCAGTTTAAAAACTGAGGAACCGCCACTGCAGAACAGTACAGTTTAGTGAAGTATAAGGAACAGTTCAGTTTAGTATCCAGTACAGTTCTGGTTACAGAGACAGTTTGTAGAAGAGTTCAGTTGAGTGAAGTAGGCAATACAGAGTTTTTAGGTTAGATAAAGTTGTCAAGTTTAGGAAGAAAAGTACATCGTGTTTTAAAAGTAGTGAATTCATATTAGATTAAGTTATTAGTTGTGTGATTTTTAAGTATTTACTAGTGTAATTTCAGTGATTAAATAAATCAGTGGTTTGTGAAAATTCTTGTTGCAAGTTATTCGAATCCATGGAGTGTTTACTGAAAATTGTAAGCACGTAACAATATTGAAAAAATATTTTTCCAATATGCTGATTAACTTATTTTTCGTCAAAATTAACGATAAAACCAATGAACAGTAGTTGACGATATTAAATAGTTCAACACTATGTTTTTAGCATCACAAAAACCACTTTAGAACAACCCATTTAGTTGACGGATCCCACAATAACAGAAGTTTGTTTTTCCTAAGGTCTCAAAAGCTGTGATGTCAACTTACGCGACCTATTAGACTATAACACCACTATCTAACTAACTACTGATCAAAACAAGCTTCAAATTAATTATAACTTACGGCATGAGTGTTGGAGTTTCTCGGTAAAAACGCAGCAACATTTGGAGATATTTTTCTCGCTGCAACTAGTAATTGTGACAGTGGAACTGGCTGCAACATTTCTTCAAGGTCATACACTGGCTCATGTGCATAAGTAGGCCCGCCCCAAGGAGGACTTAAAAACACCACATCTGCTTTCAAACTGTCAGCTAATTGTAAAAAATCACCAACAATAAAATCAATCTTATTAGCTACCCCATATACTTGAGCATTATTCTGTGCTATTTCGATTTTCTTAGGGTCTATATCAATGGCTATAACTGAAAAATAATTCATACTTATGTTTCAATTTTTCACACATGCTATTTTACAATCATTTCCATGAGGATATAACAGGTGATGTTCTTGCTGCATAACACATAAGTATACACTGTTCCTTATTATACAGTATAGGGAAGGCTACTAGCCATATAGGGGAATCCTATACAATAGGGTCGTTTCCTTCAACAAAATTTATAAAATATTGTTAAATGATCAAAAAGTATATTAATATACACTTTATATATCATATTAAAAAAGTCCTAATCATCACATGCAAAAACAGATTCGCTTCAAAAATAAAAAGACAGTAAATAATGACGTATATAATGAGATTTTAATTTCAGAGAATTTTCATGTTTTCATTTATCATGTTGGCGGTAGCGATCTGTTGATTTATTAAACATAATATTTTAGTCGCAAACTCCTCTATAAAATCCTTATTTTACTATAAGGAATGTAACCAGACTGCAACCAACAGCTACTCTCCGGGCTATGTGCCCTGCCGAGCGCTGAATTACAAGTTACAAGTCTGGCGCGTTAAGTGTAATAATTGCATATTACCATCAAAACGCTAATGCTTTTTGATGGTAATATGCAATTATTTTCTGCGTCTAGGTGCCTGTTGGTTTCTTGTTTTGCATAAGAGTCGTATCTTTTCCTTGTTGTCTTCATTTTTGGCAAATTTGGCTGACAATTTTAGTAGTCTCCTTGAGATCGGTTTTATATTAGTAACGTGGTATAAGAGATCATTTGGTGGGTTATGAAGTGGATTGTCTGGGTGTTGGAATTTGGTGATTGTTCTGAGCGTTGATGTTTCGGCTACGCTGATATATTTCAGTGCTGGTTTTCTTGCATTAAGATACATGGGATGGTTATATTCTAGTATAGGCCTGCATATCGATTTGTAAATATGTGCTGCCGTTTTCATACTGATGCCTTTATTATTATAAGTTAGACTACGGAAGTGTTTGCCTCTGGGAATGCATCTCTTTTATGGTTGGTATGGTTATTGAAATTCAGCTTATGGTCAAGACTGATGTCCAAGTATTTGACTGTTGTTTGAGGTGGTAGATAGTGGTTGTTGATAGTTACTTTTGGAGAGTTGTTGTTAGGAACATGGTTGAAAATTATATACTGCGATTTTGTTGGGTTGAGTTTCAATCTTCACTTTAAACCATGTCATCGTCGTGTTCATTAGTCTTTGCAATTCTTCCACACTCTTTTTTATCGTATAATTATGACTAATTAATACAATGTCATCAGCATACTGTAGTATATATGAATTAGAGTTAAAGTATGCTAGGTCATTTCCGTGGTTGTAGATATCATAACAGTAGATGTTGTACAGTAGTGGCGATAGGGGCGAGCCTTGTGGTAGTCCTTGTTGCATTTTAAATGTTTTAGAGTAAGTTATGTCTATTCTAATTTGAAGTTTCTTTTAAATATACTTTTATCATGTACACCAAGTATCTTGGACAGTTCAGGTATGCAAGTTTGTACAATAGGCCCCAGTGCCAAACGCTGACAAATGCTTTATTTATATCCATAAATATTGCCGAACTGTATTGTCTTTATTATTAAATACAGTATTTTTGAAATTTAAACGTAAAATATATTTTAAATACTAGCAATTTTTATAAGTCTTTTTCATTTTGGTTTAAAAATATGTGAGAAATACCCTACTTCATATTTCAACACCGAGCTGTAACCGAGGGTGTAATGCAAATATATTTTAAATAATTATTAAATTTTGATTGTAGGGAAAAATTGCAAATTTCATGTGGTCGTTTTTTACAGTGTTATTAAAACATATCCCTTAAGTTAATAATGCCCCTTTTATTCAAGTTTTTATAAAATTCTTTAAGGCTAGCAATGAGAAAAATCTAAAATACTAGCTCGAAAAAGACATGGAACACTACATGTATTATGAATGAATGGACAATGCTCATATAAAAATGAGACCTGATGTTGTGCCACACATTTTTGATTGTTAAAAAAAATCCATTATCATTAATAAATCCACTTCTGGAAGATTCGAAGAGTCCGTTTTATTAAAGTTCGCTTTGCACATTTTTTCATCACCACAAACAACAATAAAAGATATATTATCCAATTATCCAAGACTCGACGTTCTCAAGCGGAACGTATGACCGTTGATATGTTACGCGGCCGTTTCATTTACTATTGTCTGACGTCATGATGTTAGTTGCACCGCGCTTCAAATACGCCCTTTGAAAGTCCTATATTTCGAGAACCACTTATCATATTCATCTGAAATTTTCAATATCGCCTAATTTTAAGTAATACTTTATCCACAAGAAGTAACAACTACTAAAATAAAATTCATTACATGAGCCCATTTCCCTATACGGCTAGTAGCTGTCCCTGTGCTGTATTATTTCTCTTTGTTATATTCATAGATTCCTCTGTATAGTTTGTAATGTAATTCGAGAATATAGACCTGTTTCACATTCTCTAGGTGATTAATGATATTAAAAACGAGAGATAAACATCACCCATTGAATACACATAAAAAAAGAAAAATAGTGCTTACCTCTACTACACATCAAAGCAAACTGAATCGTATTTCCACCAGCTCCACAAAAAGCATCCACAATTATGTTACACTTACATCTTTCTGCTGCATGTTTTGCAACCTGCTCTGGAGTTACTGAATACCAACTTTCTAAAAAGATAATGAAATGACAATTAAAACGTAATGTAACTAAAACTAAAGCAATAATTTTTACAACAAAATATAAATATAACAGAATAATTATAAATATTCAAAAGAATAGTTACAATACGCACTTAGTTTATTGTTTCATTAGTTTTGTTCAGATTTCTCTGACATATGTTTCGGCCTTGCAACCATTATAAAAGTCTTAAAAACTGACCTGAAAGTGGTGGTTCACAGTATATATCTCAGAAATATTCTACTTAGAGGGGGATAATAACTTGATTTGCTATTTTTTTAAATTTAACAATACAGGCCGGAACTACGAAATTAATTTTAATTTTATTACTGTGTCTAGCAGAGTGGGTAGGATTCGAATCATTCAGAATTCGAATCCAGGATTTGAATCCTTTTTGAGTATTCAAAAGCGGTATTCGAATACTTTCATGTAAAAGGATTCCTGATCCGGATTCGTAAGACAAATGTAAAAGGATTCGAATCCCTTTTTCACGAATCCTTTTTTGTAGTTCTAATATTTTTTACGCAAGCGTTGTGCATTATGTTATTAAGTGTAGGGAGCATGAAGCCGTACGGAGTCAAGATCTTGCCTATTGTAACATATTGACAGGCAAATAGCATGTATTTTGGTAGGTACTTGTCAGTGCCTTTTAAAAAGTCGACGTTTCGTTGTTATTTTAAGATATCCTCAAGACTATTTAATTTAGGTCTTCCTTGTATAAAATTTAGTTTAAAAAATTGTAAGAAATATAAAATGGAACGCATAAAAGACATTTAAGCATTGAACTTCCAACATTGACTAGAATCTAATACCTATTGATTAAATTCTAGCCGACATTGAAAATTTAAGGCCTAAAATACTACTAACTTCTATGTGTTTTATTTATGATATAAATTTTAAAATTAAGTGTTACAAAAAAAACATGAATTAGATAGTCCTGAGGATGTCTTAAAATAAAAATGCAACATCGACTTTATAAAAATGATTTTATCGATCTTTTTACCACACACTAACCAATTCAATAGCATAAGCTTAATGTTAAAATAAAGTGCAATTTATTAATATCTTTTTATTTAATCAATCAATCACTTACATATATTATATAATCAAGCAAAGTACTAATCTATTCACCATAATATTAAAATAGAAAATAACAAGTGTTATTGTAACAATAAATCTGAAGTTAACTTGAGGATTCGGATCCATGATCCGAAAAGAGGATTCGAATCCTGTGATTTGAATCATTTTTTAATACATAAAGGATCTGAACCTAGTATCCGTGATTCGAATCCTTTTCGATGATTCGGATTCGTGATTCGAATCAATTTTTAGAGGATTCGACCCAGTTCTGGTGTCTAGTACAGGGTTGTTCATAAATTCTGTTTGTGTATTTGTAACGTTTTTATGGTTTTTTATGGCCTTCTTAATTTCTAAAATTTCAAGAATGTCTAGGATTTTTCCTTTGTTTGCATTATGCAAAAGTTTAACACTATTACTGTTAAAAACGTGATTTTGCTCAATGCGTTCATTTTTTATTATATAAAATAGACTTTTTGTGTTCTCTTAACCTCACATCTATGCTATGGCCACTCTGACTTATATATACGGCACTACAGTCGTCACACTTTATTTCATATACCCCCGATTTTTTTATATCTTCTGTCTTTTCTTTATTATTAATGAATAAGCGACCTAAATTATTTATATTCGTTGATATTGTATTAATACCTAATTTATTTAATCTATTACATACTGAGTTGATAACCTTATTTACATAATTTATACTATGCTGCTTTTTGTTTTCTATATTTGGCACGTTATAAAAATGTTTTTGTAATAATTTTCTCTGTTTATTTTTTATTAATTTGTCAATAAGTGACTCATCATAGCCATTGTTTTTGCTAGTGTTTAAGAATTCTAACTTTGTTGTCAAAGTTAACGGTGAGTTTGGCCATAAAAATATTGATTGTAAGAAAGATAAAGTATGTTTTGCTTGCTTCAAAAAACATAGCGGACATTGTACATCAAGCAGACCAATATGTATAAGCTGTAAGAAGATGAATGAGAAAGTTAATTTAAAATTAGACACAAATGACTCAATCTATGATCGCAACTGTCCTTGCTATAAAAGAATAATTGAATCTATAAGTAAAAAAACAAAAAATTATAGTTCATAGCAACTACAGTCTAACAGTGAAGTCTTATATGCAAATATACAGGGTTTAATAACAAATAAAGACGAACTTGAAAGACTTAGTATAATGACTAATCCGGTGGTAATCTGCTTATCAGAAACGCACATCACAAATACAATCCATAAAAATGAGTTAAGGATAGAAAACTATAGACTTGAAAATTGTCTCTCCATAAGCAAACATACGGGAGGGGTTTCGATGTACATTAGAGAAGATCTCAAATACTCACGAATCGTGGATGGAGTATTAGATTATAATTACTGGATAATGGGAATAAAAACAGTAGTCAACAGAAAACCATACATGCTAATAACAGTGTATCATTCCCCAAGTTCTAGCCATAGTAAGTTTATAGAAGCATTTGAAGAGTGGATTAATAGATTAGATGTTGGAAACAGCACACTAATAATCATAGGAGACTTCAATGTAAACATAGCTCTAAATAACTTCTATAAAAATAAATTATTAGAGTGTATCAATAGGCTGGGTCTGTATCAGATTATGGATCAATTTACGAGAGTAACAAAAGATAGCAGTATTATAATTGACCTTATTGTGACGAATAAAAAAAATATAGAATATGGAGTTTTCCTTACACCTAAAATTACCGAACATTCTATAATAGCTATATATCTTCAAGATTCACAGGAGAAGAAAGGTTATTTTAAATCGGTTAGACAATTTAAAGAATTTATAGACTTAGACTTTCAGCTGGATTTAATGAGTGTGGAATGGGATTCAAATATAACAGATGTTAATGTAATGGCAAACAATTTAATTGAAAGCATACTGAAAACTCTAGATCAACATGCCCCTGTAGTTAATATATGGATGAAACCAAATGTCGAGCCAAAAGGTTGGTGGTGAGGCATTAAAAAGCACATTATTGGAAAGAGATAGATTGTACAGAAGAGCAACTATTACAAAAGAGAGGGAAGATTGGGAAATTTTTAAAATAAAAAGAAATGAAGGAGTAAGTTTATTAAGAAAATGTAAAATGGAATATTACAAGAGCAAAATAGATAACTGCAAAGGAGATTCCTGCGAAATGTGGAAAACACTAAAAGAATTAGTAAGAGGAAAGCCAGAAACATTGAAAGAAGAAATAAAGTTTAACAATAAGATAATTACAGAAACAGATGAAATATGCGACGAGTTTAATAAATTTTTCATTAAATCAATAGAAGATATTAGAGGAAATGTACCTAGAAATGGCACAAATAACAATCAGTTAGGTAGCGTACAAATGGTAGATAGTACTTGGGAATCATTTGAATTGTGTAACCTGCCCAAACTTAGAGATGCGATAAATAACATGCCCAATAAAAAAAGTAGCACTGATGGTATTACTGTAAAAATATTAAGGCTAGCGTTTGAAATAATAGGAAACAGATTCCTTGATGTAATAAATATGTCACTTCAAAAAGGTATAGTACCAGAAAAATGGAAAAATTCTACTGTGGTTCCTATCGAAAAAAGGGAAAACACTATCTTGTGCAACGAATTCCGCCCAATAAATATGCTGCCTCCATACGAAAAACTTTTGGAAATTATTGTAAAAGATCAATTAATCAATTTCATAGAGAACAACAATATTTTGATGAAACATCAAGCCAGATTTAGGAAGAGTAACTCTTGTGAAACGGCATTACAGTCGGTACTTGTGAACTGGAAAAGTGCAATCAGCGAGAAGAAATATATTGGGGTGGTATTTCTGGATTTCAGACGTGCATTCGAGACAATAGACAGAGAAGTGTTGCTAAAGAAGATAGAAAAGCTAAGTTTAAAAGGAACAGTGTTACGGTGGTTTCAATCCTATTTGTCCAATAGGAGGCAATCAGTTAAATTTGGTAATAGTACATCAAGCATAAGAGAAATTCAAGATGGTGTACCTCAAGGATCTGCACTGGGGCCCATATTGTTTATTTTATATATTAACGATATAGTTAGCATAGTACAAAAATGCCAAATTCAACTATTTGCTGATGATACGCTCCTTTATTGTGTAGGCGATGATATTAATATTATACAACATACCTTAAATAAGGAATTAGTAGGTATTTATAAGTGGTTAAGTGAAAATAGTTTAAGTTTGAATTTAGAGAAAACCAAATGTATGTTGTTAAAGTCCAAATATCGTGATAATCAAACACTAAATATTACAATTGATGGTCATAAAATTGAAAATGTTACACAATTTAAATATCTGGGTATTATCATCGACAATAATCTAAGTTTTTCTAATCATTGTGAATATATATAATAATAATAATAATAATAAATCGTCTTTATTTCTATCAAATAGCACATTTACATAAATAAACGATGGTTCTTTTATATTATGGGCTGTCAGAAGGCGAAGTTTAGCCATGGCTACTCTTACACTTAACACTCTGATCTACCCTGGGATAATGTTTTTACAAAATAAAAAATGTAACTATAAAAACAGAATAAATGGCGTAAAAATATATACAATATTGATTTTATTTTTTATTTTTTTTTTTCAATATAATGTACATTCACTGCTGATGCAGAAGACATGTTTTTAATTTATTTTTTAAAGACAGGATACTTAATGATTTTAAATCTACAGGAACTTTGTTATAATAGAAAACAGCATTGTAGGTAAAACCTCTTTGAAACAAGGCTGTCGAATGATGAGGCATAGTGAGATTATTTTTTTGTCTAATATTAACAGAATGTATATGAGATCTCTGCGTAAGTTTATCAACTATATTACCACTCTTGTGAATTAACATTTTATGCACAAAAATATTAAGGTGCAGTATTCTTCTATTTGCCATATTTAACCATTTGAGCACATTAATTTTCTGCGAAATATGATCAGACCTTTTCAAACCAAAAATAAACCTAACACAGGAATTTTGCACTTTTTGAATTCTATTTTTATAAATATTATCAAGACAGGGTCCATATATAAAATCACAATAATTAAATAATGAGAGAACAAGCGATTCTGATAAATATTTCCTTAAATTAAAACTTAAAACAAATCTGTTTGAATATAAGATTTTTAAAGCAGAATAGGACCTCTGTAATAACTTATTTACGTGAGACTTAAATCTGAGGTCATCATCTATTATTAAACCCAAATTTTTAGCTGAGCTAACAACTGGCAACATGTTTCCATCTATGTTAATATTGATATTGTTTTTTATTTGGTTATAGTAATTCTTGGAAGTAAATATCATGACTTTAGATTTAGTAGAGTTTAATTTCAAGTTGTGTTGTTGACTCTTGTTGAAAATAATATTTAATTCGTCATTAATGACACTCTGTGCTCGATTACATTCATTTAATGGAAAACTATAATATAATTGCGTATCGTCAGCATAAGATTGTATGTTACAATTGGTGACTGAATTTAAAATATGAGCAGTGTATATTATGAAAAATAATGGTCCAAGGGTGGACCCTTGAGCTACACCAGATGAAATATCCACAAAATCAGAATATGAATTATTAATTTTAATTTTCTGTTTTCTATTGGAAAGATATGATTCTACAAAATATAGAGCATTAGTAGAGAAACCATAATATTTTAATTTTGAGACTAGCAATTGGTGGTCGATAGTGTCAAAAGCCTTAGAAAAATCGAGCAATACCAGCACACTAATCAATTTTTTATCAAATAGTGTAATGATGTCATATGTAAAAGGGTATCAAAAAAAGTTTCGTTCCTTTCTAGAATTGGAAAATTTTTAAGTACATGGACAAAATTATTGATCTATAAAACTATAATTGCTCCACATTTTGTTTATTGTCCGACAATTATGTTTATGTTCAGTAAGAAGGAGTATTACAGCCTTCAAGTGATTCAAAATCGAGCTTTAAGATGTATATTAAATTGTAATAGGTATACTCGTGTTAGTTATATGTTGGATAATTTAAAAGTCTTATCTGTGCAACAAACTGTAATGTTAAATGTTTTTATTTTTATTTACAAACTTTTGAATAATATGCTTCCCAAACATATGTTGGAATTCTGTTCATTTGTGTCAGATATTCATGACTACAACACTAGGTCTCAGGGCAACTTCTATATCCAAAGAACAAACACTCTCTATGAAGAAAATCAGTTATTCATAAAGGGACTAAAGATGTATAATGAAATACCCAACGATATAAAAAATAGTGTAAATGTTAATATTTTTAAATATAAAAGTATAGTGTATGTTAAAGAAAAATGGTCTCTGTGATAATTTAATAGTCTATGTTTTTACTTATATATGTACCTCGTGTATACATTTAATATCTAATAATTTAAATTATTGTTTATAATTTTTTCTATATAGTCTTAAATCAGCAACTGATGTATTTGTTTTAGCTAAGCTAATAAATTATATTGAATATTGAATATTTAAATTTAGAGATAATAGTCTGTGTACATAGCTATGAAACGGTGACATTTTTATCTTCCAAGATTGATTACAATTTGCATGTGTAAGAGTGTTAGTAAAAGTTGGCTTTCTGTAAATATGAAGTTCTAGCCCATGTTCTTTACGTGTCAGTGTAATATCTAAAAAATTTATTGACCGTTCTAAACATATGTCAGAGAAATCTGAACAAAACTAATGAAACAATAAACCAAGTGCGTATTGTAACTATTCTTTTGAATATTTATAATTATTCTATTGAATATGTTTCATCAAGAACCTACCGCAGATTTAATCCAATTAATTAATATTAATATAACAACATAGATTTTAACTCACTTATTCTTTCAATTAATAATACACGTATTGGCTTTATAACAGAAATTAAGTATTTAGGATTTATTCTTGATAGCGATTTAAATTTCAATAGCCATTGTGATCATATTTGTAAAAAAATTATTAAAAGAAAATTTATTTCTTTTCCACAATTGCTAATGAACTATCAACATATAGTAAAATTACTGTGTATAATACGATAAATTAGACCGCATTCTGAGTATTGCGCCACCGTACTGTATCTCTTTGATATGAATAAACTATCCAAATTGCAAAAATTGCAAAATAGGAGAATAAGAATCATATTAGGATGTAATAGATATACTCCAATTGTATTAATGTTGTCTACTTTACAATGGCTATTGGTTTCAAATCGTGTATTTTTTGTAGCATGGTGTTTATTTTTAAAATAGTAAACAACTTACTACCTTCACATTTTGATGAGTTTGTTTATAGTGTATAATAATCAGGTTCATCGTTATCTCAGTCATAATAGACATAACATATTTTTAAATAAAACCAATACTAGAATAGGCATGAATACCTTGTTTTTTAAAGGCATTGATCAGTTTAATAAGCTTCCATTGAATATAAAGTCTAGTCAATCAATTTACTTATTTTAAAAAACCCTTTGGATCACATAAAAATGCATGATCCGTTATGTATAATCTTTTGTTAGTATTAGTTGTTACTTATTGTCAATACTAAATTTGTCTTTACATTGTAATACTTTTAAATATTATTTTTTTCCTATATTTGTATCCTTTTGTATTTCTATTATTATATATTAGGATATTCTTACTTTGAATAAATTTGATTTATATTAATTGTAATTATGTGAAATTAGACCATCTCATAATTAACAAACAAATAAATTAATTAATCAATGAAAATGTGGGAGTTGTTGCCCATGGGTTAATACAATCAAAAATATACTATACTTGCTGGCTCTACTTTGAGAGTGTATATAACCAGTTACATGTTGAGATTGTCTACATAATAATTATGATTTAGGCTACAAATAGCATGAGACTACTACTGATCACAATCCAACAATCTATTTTTATTAAGGTGGGCATATCCAAGAGACAGATAGAGATCCGATAAGCAAATATTTGTTATTCTTATAACATGATCTATATATACGGCATCACAGTCGTCACACTTTATTTCATATCCCCGATTTTTTAAAATCTTCTGTTTTTCTTTGTTATTAACCAACAAGTGACCTAAATTATTTCTATTCGATGAGACGTTCATCAAATAGAAATAATTTAGGTATGAAATGAAGTGTGACGACTGTGATATGTGAGGTTAAGAGAACACAAAAAGTCTAGTTTAGACAATAAAAAATCAACTGACTTCGTCGAACACTGAATTAAGCAAAATCACTTTTTTAATGGTAGCAGTGTTGAACTTTTGCGTAACGTAAACAAAGAAAAAATCCTAGACATACTAGAAATTTTAGAAATTAAGAAGGCTCTAAGAAACCATAAAAATGTTACAAATAGAATTTGTGAATATCCCTTTAATAGACACTATATTAAAATTAAAATTAAGTTCCTAATACCGGGTTGTATTGTTAAATTTAAAGAAATAGTAAATCAAGTTATTCCTCCGTTTCTAAGTAGGTAGAGGATTTCAAAGAATATTGTAAACGGTTACTCTTAAGACTCTTTGATAATGGTCGCAAGACCAAAACATATGTCAGGCACAACTGAACAAAATTCATGAAACAGTAAATCAAGTGTGTATTATAATTATTCTAAAATATAGGATGCTTCGAAAGTTGAAGGTTTGGCTATAGATAACGCAGAAAGACAGCAAATATAAAATCCCTATCAGTTGTGATAATGTGATATTTATAAATACAACAAAGATTGTTTGAATTCTCTTATAAAATATTTTTTGTGGAAATAAAGGAAAAATACAAATTCCAGATTTGACGAGGTTATAAAAAGCTTCCAGACTAGTGTTTTAGTGTCATGGCGAGCATATATGGCTGTACATACAATCTGTTTTCAACATTGTAGTTATGAGCATCTATTAGAATGTGGCACACACTATTCTACAGAGATAGACAGATGCCAAAAGCGTTTTACGCTTTCAGATGAATACCTAGAGATGATTCTTTCTAATTTTTCACAAAAAAACACTTAAAAAACACGTATTGTTTGGAAACTGTTTTTGAATGTTTTATGATGTTCAAACAGAATTTAATTATTTTTATGAAACTTTACGATCCCTATTGGTAGTAAATATAAAGAAACCAAAAATTTTGAGGAAAAAAAGTTAAGTTACTTTACCTTCATCTAATTTGATACCTTGATCAAATTTACTAAATAATGAAAATCTCTTTCTCCAATACTTTTTTAACTTCATATTTTCCTTAATTTCTGGGGGAAAAGAGGGCTGCTTCTTCTTCCTCTTTTTCCGTTTTGGCACAGGTGTATCCTCATTTTTATCCTCTAGTTTGGAAGGAGTGACAAACTCACTAGCTCCTATCTCTTCATCGCAGGAACTTAATTTATTATCCGAGCTATCAGATAATATGCTTTGAAAATTTACCTAAAAATAAAATAACTACTAATTCCAATTTAAAAGAACATTTCAATAAACTAACTTCCTCAAAATTTTCAGTATTGGGTTGTTTGACATCGGGTAAAGCATTACCATCATCATCGAAATAAGTATGCTTTGGTTTTTTTGGTTCTGGTCGTATCTTCAAATGCCGGTTTTGCAGTCGAATATGTTTCATTTTATAATCTACTTGGCCACTCATGGGCTCATTGGAACCTTCGTGAAATTCAATTCCCAATAAATTAAAGGCTGCTTTTATCCTACCTCTACCAGACTCAAAACTATCAGATTTGTTTGGTGCACTAAAAATAATATCACCATAAAATCCAGGCTAGAAGCGTTATTGATCTCTTTCTTGGGTCAGTCACAGAGTCAATTATTCTGTGTAGTTATTGTGATAAGAAAGTTGTAGAAAAAAAGTTAAACGTGTAAATTGAGAAACAGTGTTTCACAAAAATTGCTGTTGCAGAAAAGTATGCTTTAATAAACAAGAATTTATTAGTACTCTAGAAAACATAATGAATAACAACAGGGGAAGAATTCAGAAATGGTGGTCTTTCATAAATTATAAAGAGAAAATAATAACATTAAAAGAAAAGCAGCTTCATAATAAAATTGGCATGAACACCAGGCCAGCTAAGATTCGAACCAGGTGGTGCGACGCCTTAACCAATGCGGCTCTGTCCCAGAATGGACAGAGATATTACAGAAATTGTATGTGAAACATCTAACAAGAAAAACCATTTAATTTAATTAATGAGAACCAACCAAGAAAGAGAAGAAAAAACGTTTACTACTTCAAAATGGTCACCTTGTTTGTTTTTCTTCTTTTCTTCCAGAGCTATTTTTACAATGGGCACCAAAACGAACAGGCAACCCCATAGCAATCATGTTCTCCATTTCAGTTTGTATCCTTTTACTTTCCTCATTTTCTTCTTCGCTAGAGTCATTTTGAATAGTTTCTGATCTATCGTCACTAGACATACTTAAATTATTTATTAAATGACACAAAGAACTGGTCACATTGAAATTCACTGAAGTGTTTGGCTTAATGTTTAACGAATCCACTTGGTTTTGGTTATTTTTCTTTGATTTTGTTTTAATAGTGTGACCCTTTAACTCTGTATTACTCGTCTTATCATTTGGTTCTGAAAAAAATAGTTGCATAACAATACATTATTCACTATTCACCACTACACCCAAATATCTCGGCGATTGATCAATTTAGATCAAATTTGGTATAATTCTTGTGTTATTTAATTTTTTTTTCTAAATTAAATACTCCTACTATGATTTAAAAAAATTGGCAAAAATTAGGAATTTATATTAGCGATTGCAATAGGGTTTTTGTTTTTATAGAATCTTGTTCGGCATGACCTAAAACCCCTTATATCAAATTTAGTTAAAAAATATTCATTCTTTTATAAAAAAAAAAAAACATATCTAAGATTTCAATAGTAATCAGCCTACCATTCGAGCTATTTATTGTCGGATATATTTACATAACTTGGTAGTTGTGTGATAATGACGCTAATTAAGCATTAGCACACATTTTTTCTCTAAAGAAAATATCAAATAACTAAACTTTTATTTTTGTAAAGTCATTGTAACTTAACCTTTTAACTGCTCCAAAGGTATATATACACATCGGTCGAAATTGCTCTGGGCATATATAAACGTTTCTCCTAGAGAAACTATTAAAAAAATTTTTTTACTTCCTGTTTTCTCAAACAAATATATTTTGTTTTTGTGCAAAATATTGTGTTTTAATGTAATTGTAGATTATTAAAGTGTTTCTAGATTATAAGCCTATAGAAAAATTTAAATGTTTTTTTTTTCATATAAATATTACCATGCACTGCTATAGGCGTATAAATATAGGTGATGGTGCAAAAAGTGCCGCACGGCGGTCACGGTTTGAAAAATAATTGCGCAGTGAACAGATTAAACGACACTTAAAATTATTATTTAAACGAAAATATAATTTTAAAATGTAAATATTAAATATAATCTTTCTCCACTAGTTCTCCATCAATTCTGATACATTTTTCAATTCTCTTCTTATTATTTTTAACAACTTTTCTTAATTCTTCAACTGTTACTTCATTACATGCTTCTCTAGTCACATAGTTCCACTCTATTTCGTGGCCTATTTTTATAGACTTTATTTTTTATGGTACCCCAAAAATAAAAATCCATAGGGGTGACGTCTGGTGATCTAGGTGGCCACGCAATTAAAGGAATATTTCTTCCAATCCATCACATATGGCAGTTGTTATTCAGCCAATTTCTAACTATTACTGCATTATGAATGGAAGCCCCATCTAGTTGGACACAGAGGTTTTGTTGCACAGCTAAAGATAAATTTTGAATGGCATCTCGAAATTCATGTGTTAAAGAATGTAGGAATCTCACACTATTTAAAGTGTCATCAAAGATAAATGGTCCAATCAAAGTATCATTTCTAGGAGCGAGCATAAGAGCGTCTTTACTATGTACATACGATGTAAAGCAACGTCAGTTGCTGTTAGTAGTTGGATGGGTGACCGTTCGAACAAAGACTGTGTCCTCGCCTCACACATCTTCCAGCGGCTTGTATATCAGTGTATGCCCGGAAGCTATAAACCTTAGGTCAGGGTTGTATAGGGGATGTAAACCCGTCAGTACCTTGTCTACAGGTGTCGGTGTTAGGCTTCAGTAGCAGAAATAGGCCGATATTAAATAAATGTATTAAAAAAAAAGGTATCATTTAAAATTCCACACCAGACATTTACTTTTTCGGAGTATTGCCGTTTACAATTTATAACCCAGTATGAGTTTACCGTTGACCAATACCTTGAGTTTTGCGATGAGACTATGCCATTTGTTGTAAAAGTAGTCTCATCATTGAAAATTTTTTTCAAAAAATTTGTGTCATTTAAAACAAACCCTGTGTCGAGAAGTAATGTTCAAATCTCCTCTCTGCGTCTCCTTCTTTCATATTGTGTAAAAACTGGTTCTTGTATGGTTTTAAATTATGACGTTTAAGACACCTCCACATTTTGTTTCTGTCTATATTCAAATTTAGAGATAAATCTCTGATACCAACACGTGGTTCAGCATTAACAGCAACTAATATTACTTGATCCAATGGCCGATCGGCAATGTTGTATTTTTTGGCTCTAAGTTTGGATACACCTTCAGTTCTATTAAACATTCTATTAATTGAACCAGCCATGGTGTAGTGAATTTGTGGGCGTTTTGGATGTCTCAAATTGAAGATACTGGCTGTATCTCGATAAGAGTGCACACTGTCACCAACAATTCTTATTATTTCAATGTTATCAGCAATACTTAATAATTGTTGTGCAATCATATTTAAGTTTAATTTGATATTCGATACAATCGTCAAATTCATTCCAAAGCAGCCCATGTTAACAAAGAAGAACGGTGTATGCCGAGTTCTAAATATTTTAAAATATAGCTACCAATTTTCAAATATTCATTTCATAGTAGTGTTTTGGATAAAAAATATGTCCTAATGCTTAATTAGCGTCATTATTACACAATTACCAAGTTATCTAAATATCCGACAATAAATAACTTCGAAAAGTAGAGTGATTATTATCGAAACCTTAGATATGACTTTTTCCATAAAGGAATGAATATTTTTAAACTAAATTTGGTACACAGGGGTTTTAGGTAATGCCGAACAAGATTCTGTAAAAACAAAGGCCCTAGCTCAATTGCTAATATAAATTCCTAATTTTTGCAAATTTGTTTGGATCATAGTAGGCGTATTTAATATCGAAAAAAAAAAAAAAATAACATTTTAATCACAATCTGACACACAAGAAGTATACGAAATTTGATCTAAATTGATCAACAAATGACCGACATATCGGGGTGTAGTGGTAAAAAGTGAGACACACTGTATGGGGTAAAATATAAGCTATTAAAAAAAGAAATAGTATATTATATTGTTGAAATATTAGAAATATTTAAGTAAAAGTAGAATATGAGTAGAATTATAAATTTTCATTCGACAATATTTGCAAAATTACGAGACAGAAAACCTTAAACTACAAAACTGAAAATTATATCAAATAAAATCTTGATTGAAAATATGGCTATAATGATAATAATCACAATTCAGCCAAATACAAAATGAACTGGTGAAAATTAATAATCTAGAGAAAAATAATTACCTGAATTTGTGGTTTCAATCATACATCCAATAAATTTGTTATATTGGTGTAGGTACTCTTCCTCGTAATGTTTCTTCCAAAGAAGGTTCCACTGGTTTTGATGGTCCTCTTCCGAGTCCTCTGAACTTATTGAACTATTAACTGAACTTACCGAGGAAAAACTGTCAGAGCTTGAGGTACTATTACTTAAATCCAAAGAGGAAACAGTCATACGAGTAACATTTGTCATGGAATCAACAGTTCTCAGTGAACTACTTGCTTGTGAGCCACATCTGGAACTCAGTAGTCTTTCTGCCTCTGTCTCACAATCTATACTTAGTGGCGATAAAGGATTCCAACCTTCAGACACTTCAGTAAAGAGTTTTTCGTCGCTGCCCGATAGAGTACGCAATAAAATACGATTTCTTAAGTCACTGTCTCTTCTTTGGCTGCATTCAGGTTTATAATCCTGCCTGAGTTCCTTATTCAGTAATTCAACATTATAATTTTGAACTTCTTTGTCATCAAACGAAAACTTCTCAAGCTTTGAGTGAGTATTACAATTTTCAACTGTGCCTAAAACCAGACTAAAACTAATATTTTTAAGTACTATTATCTATAAGGTTATTTATACCCCATTCTACCTGCCTACATAATTGAATGGTAATAGTATGGTAAGGCAAAATTTATTGCAATTTTAGAGATAAGCCTCTATAGGGTATATCACCTAGCTACTTAATAGGTTTATTACTGTTACTAGATTTATTAAAATTGTATAAATATAGGTATCAAATTCGTTTTGATGTACTTCCCCAAATACATGTCATTCAGCTAAAATTTACCATTAAAATTAAATTAAAAGCAACACTCAATTCTTATAGACACCATTGAAAAGTTCTTTATTGAGTATATAGACCCAAACAACCAATATCTTTTAGCCCGTTTATAAATATATGTAAATATGTCCATATACTTACATTATGTATCGTATGTATACAAAAAAAACCAAGTATATACTGGGTGATTTTTTTAGTTGATACAGCACCTTTTCTTCTTCTTTTTCTTTTGGATTTCAAAACTAAATTTTGTAAATGTGTAAAAAAAGTTTTAGGATAGACAGGAAAGTTTTTGAGATAATGCGGCTTTAAGGTTTCAGGTGTTGAGGTGAGATATACGAAGCACTAAAAATCGAGTTACCTATGGAATGATTTTGTGGCAGATTAAAATTGCTGTGAAAATGTGTAATAAGCGCATGTCAAGTCAATACAAGTTTGCGTTGCCATGTTTGAAATAAGCATTTCAAAGTTATTTGGCGTCAGTTCACAAAAAAATAGTGAATGGAAAATGAATATACAAACGAAGATTTCTTTAACATCCTTATGATTTTTGACCAAAATGGTCAAAGATATTTACCAACTTGTCGCAGTTTCAATGCAGAATACCCCGAGAAAAGAAGACTTGATCGTCGATTTAAAGAAAAAAATAATTACAAATTTAAGAACTCCAGGACAATTTAAAGTGAAACGAAATAGAACTTGCTATGTCACGAAGCAAGAGGATAATGAATTTAAAAAAATATTCTATTGGCCATTACGGAAAATCCAGGTATTTCAATTCGTCAACTAGAAGTACAATTTGACATATCATATTCCTCCATCCAGAAAATATTGAAATGATATGGACAGCATCCTTGCAAATACTCGATACATCAAAAGTTACTTCCTGGAAACTTTCCCAGACAAACTGTGTTCATGATAAAAAATCAAGATCCGAAGTTTTGGCGCAAAATAATTTGGAGTGACGAGGTCAGTTTTACCAATAACGGCATTTTCAATCAACATAATGCACACTACTGGTCCACGGTTAACTTACATTTAACTAAACCCAGCAACTTTCAGATTGGTTGTTTATGATCAATATCTCAATGCGACTTTTTATTCCCATAATATACTGCATTTCTTGGAAGAAAATTATCTAGATAATTTACCTTTGGCAACACTTAGAAAAATTTATTTTATGCAAGACGGAGCCCCACCTCATAATGCAAGAGTGGTGAACGGTCTTCTAACAGTTATTTTTGAGGACAGGTGGATTGGAACCTCCGGGTCGATTAAATGGCCAGCCAGGTCCCCGGATCTCAATCCACTGGATTTATTTTATGGGGTCATATTAAAGATAATGTTTATGAATTCGAATGCAAAACAAGAGCAGCTTTGGAAGCACGTGTTATGAAATCTGCCATGAGATGAACCCCCAGTTTAATGAAAACACAACAGAAAGTGTCACAAGGAGAGTTGAAAAGCATTTAGGGTAAAATGGTGGCTTATTTGAAAATTATTTGTGATAATTTCCTTGTTATTGCATCTTCATGTTTAAATTTTTGTCACTGTTTGAAATATTTTTTTTTTTTTACATTTATTTAACGTCAGTCTATTTCCGCTACTGAGGCCTATCACCGACGCCTGTAGATGAGCTACCTCCAACCAGGAATTTTGCTGAACCTCTTCCCTTAAGAAGAGTAGGAACCTTTTACTTGCCTAACAGTTAATAGACAAGGGGCCGACGGCTTTTACTTCCCCTCCGAAGGATGGTATATCACCTATACCCTCGCCTAAGGTTGCATAGCTTCCACGCATACACTGATATACAAGTCGCTGGAAGATATGTGAGGCGAGGACACGGTGTTCTTTGAAACGGTCACCCATCCAAGTACTAACCGCGCCTAACGTTGCTTTACATCACATATCGAAGTATGTACATAGTAAAGACGCATCTACGCTCGCCCCTATAAAAAAATTTTTTATTTGTGATAATTTCCTTGTTATTGCGCTTCATGTTTAAATTCTTGTCACTGTTTAAAATAAAAATGACGCCAGAAAACTTTGAAATGCTAAATTCAAAGATGACAACGCAAACTTATATTGACTTGGCATGCGCCTACTATGCGTCTTGACCGCACTTTTAATCTGCTAAAAAACCGTTCCATGAGTAACTCGATTTTTAGTGCTCTAGTGCCAATGTCCTGAAAATTTCAACAATACCATTGGCTTTTATGAAGCTTATGAAGATGCTACTGACAACAATTTTTTGTGTCGCCGAAAGAATTAATATGCAAAAATGTGTTTTGCAAAGTCGTCAAAAGCAAGCTGGTCTTTGTAGAAGGTGTAATATCAGAACCAATGGTCTAAATAAGATTTTCTTACTATAAATTATTTGTATAGTTTTTAATTGAAACTTAAAATACTTGACAGCAATTTTTCATGTTGTGGCTTTACCCCATACATTCACCCCTATGTCAATCCTGTGTTGTAATAAAAAAATTTCAAAACAACCAAATTCATAATCATAATTAGCTTTAATTACATGTAAAATTGCTGTGAATATTTGTAACAGATATTTGCCAATATAATAAACACCGGCAAATATATGCCAATACCGATAATAGACAATCTCGCCAATAATGTATATCGGTTTAACTCAATCCCTAGTTTCTTACCTGGTAAAAGATTCAATTCTCCCTCGCCCCCTACATCTTGGCCATAATTCAAATAATTGGGATTTATATAGGCACTATATTTTTCGATCCAAGACTCCCAAATGAGTTTTTCACCATTCAACGACCAGAACTTACTCCAATCGGCTTCAATATCTTGTTTTAAATATTCTGTGAGATCAGCACCACTATCACTCTGCTGGATGCCTCCTCTAACTAAGGTTACTTCGATAGTGTCTCTCAAGCTGTCATGTTCATCTGTAGAGAAGTTATCTGTGTGGGATGCGCTGCAGTAGCAACTCACGGTTTCATGTTCATTCTTCAAAGCACAAGAATTAGAATTATGTGTATATTTAAACAATAATATAAATCGATGAGGACATCTACTAGACCACAAGTAAGTCAAAATTACAAAATTCTTAGATAATTGGCAGAAAAAGAATATCATCTAGCAGATGTCCACAGTCAGTATATTTATTTATATTGTGAGATTAAAAGCGATTATGAATTAGAAATATAATAATATTCTTTGATTATATTTACGTACTTCATTTTTAACCGATGTGCTTCTTTGTATACCTGGCAAAGCATTACTTGTATTGGAAACTTCTTCCTCATTTTGTACATCATCTTCTGAAGCACTTTGTTCGACAGATATGTTTTGTTTAAATATGTCTTTATTTCTATAACAGAAGTACCAACAAAATATATTTTATTAAATTGTATTTAAGGACTTTCTACAGAAGAATTTTACCATGCCTATTGGTAATTTAGTCAGCAATTTAGCTAAGGATTTTTGAAAAGTGCTAAAAGATAGATTAGTTACCTAAACACTTGATCAAAAAAATCGTCTGTGTATTTTACGAGGGCCGCATCAAATCTCTCGCTTAATATCTGTCGTAAAAGAATAAAATTTTAGAAACAGTTATCCCATTTTTTTTTAGCTATATTTCAGTAAAAAAAAATTTGAAATTCATAGCCTACTTTGTGAGATATATTACAAAAACCTGAAAAATAGGAAAACCATCAATGTGTAAAAGCTTCCTTATTTGAGGAGATACGAAAAAAGTTTAAGGGATGAAAGTTGACAGCAAAGATAATAAGAATAATAATGTGTATAAAAGAATTCGAAAAACGCAGCTGGCTTTGACATACGCTCTTGTGCAAAAATGAAAAGAACAAATCTCAAAGTAGGCCATGACACCCTGATAGTGTCAATATTTAATATTTTACGAAAGCCACAATTCCTATGATTGAATCGTAAAAATCAGCTTTGCCATAATAGTAAAAATTCACTTTATAATTATAATTCAGTAATTATTTATTACACATAAATATCTCAACAACAAATATCTCATAAATAAAAATACAAGTACAAAATGAACATCCAAAAAAACGAAAAATTATGTATAACAGTACTACCTACTACTATACTGAAAAAAAAAATGTGTGTGTTTATTTTTCTAACTA
This sequence comes from Leptura quadrifasciata, assembly GCA_963675555.1. Lineage (NCBI taxonomy): Eukaryota > Metazoa > Arthropoda > Insecta > Coleoptera > Cerambycidae > Leptura > Leptura quadrifasciata. The sequence goes on along the minus strand of OY776673.1, from coordinate 200,646,281 downwards.
CAAATGCTCAAATTGTGCACCATGCATTATCCGCAACATGCCCTCGCCTGACTACTTCTTTTGAAAATGAATCGTGTCTTTTTAGATTTTGAACTAACTTCTAAACCTATCTCCATAAACCGTGACTGCCATCTCAGCGTCAAAATTGCACTGACAATAATACATATTCATATCGAATTTGTTATTATTGGTTTACACCATAATTACTAATATAAAACTTGTCTTAAACTTCAACAACACAACAAACAACAGTGACAATCTGTTCAATTTGTTAATAACTAACTGTAAAAGAGTTGTTGAATTTTTATCCTCATGCAAGATATTAAGTAATCAGCAATTTGGTTTCCTAAAAAATAAAAATACTAACGATGCCATGTTTGCTCTTCTAAAGATGGTTTACACTGAAATCAATGATGGGGAATTTGCTGCGGCAGTATTTTGTGATTTATCAAAAGCCTTCGACTGCATCCGGCGTGTTGCAAAAGCTCGAATGCTATGGTTTCAGAGGCACTACCTTAAATTGGTTTTGGTCTTGTTTGTCAAACTGTAGCCAAGTAGTTTATCATACTCCAACAAATTAAATATAAGTCATGGCGTACCTCAAGGCTCCGTTCTAGAACCAATATTATTTTTGTTATATGTTAACGACTTGACTGAAATTGATATTAATGGAAAGTTTACCTTATTTGCTGATGACACTACTATATTGTGGCACAGTAAAAATGAGAATACTCTCAGGGAACAAATGTGTTCCCACATAAAAAAAGTCAAAGATTGGTGTGACTCTAACTTACTTTCTTTTAATGTCAACAAAACAAACCTAATGACCTCCCGTTGCAATATAACAGAGATCCCACTGAGTAGCCATGTACTTGAAAATATGTCTTGCTCAAAATTTCTTGGATTAAACATCGACTGCAACTTAAAGTTTAAAGAGCATGTTATTAACCTCAGTAATAAATTAGCATCTGGATGCTATGCAGTGAGAGTCATCTCGAATGGATTGGGCTACATGACTGCGAAAAGTGCATACTTTGCATTAATTGAATCGCATTTGAGATACGGTATTTCTTTCTGGGATGTATATGCAGTAATTATTTAATATATAGGATTCTTATAATTCAAAAGCGTGCTGTTCGTTATTTGTGCAAAGCAAGAATTCGTGATTCATGCAAACCACTCTTTTTGGCACATGGAATTCTCACAGGTATTCCCATTTTCATTCTAGAAACGGTATGTTTAATTCATAAACATAGAAGTAATGTAAACGGTCATTCTCCCCATTATAGTACTCGTCAAAACAATAACCTTACTATGCCAATTCCAAGTTCCTCCCCTGTCAAAGACTCTATTATTTACAATGGTTATAAGATGTTCAACCATCTACCCAATGGTGTTAAAGATATTAATTCGAATACTCATTTCAGGAAAGCAGTAAAAAATCTTCTCGTTGTAAAGCCTTATTATAATTTAAACCAATTTTATGACAACTTTTACCTGTAAAGTATTACGTTCTGTAGTATTTTTTATTTTATTTATATATTGTATTTTTATCTATTTTACTTATGTGTTTATATATATGTGTATACATTTTATTTCTTTTCTTTTCTATTTACCTGTTTATACATCACTTTGTCAACAAGAAATATTCTTCTGGACAATAAAGTATATTTTGATTTGATTTGATATACATTGTTTTTCACTAATCATGGCATTTTTACGATTCAATGATATGAATTGTGGTTTTCGTAAAATATTAAATATTGACACTATCACTTAGAATTTTTGTGACATGTTTTATATTGTTGGAAAGAGAAAAAATAAACGGATGGCCTACTTTGAGATTTATTCTTTCCAATTTTGCACAAGAGCGTATGTCAAAGTCAACTGAGTTTTTCGAATGTTTTAATACACAATATTATTCTTATTGTCTTTGCCGTCAACTTTCATCCCTTTAACTTTTTTCGTATCTCCTTAAATAAGGAAGCTATAACCATTTGTGGTTTTCCTATTTTTCAGGTTTCTGTAATATATCTCACAAGGTAGGCTATGGATTTCAAATTTCTTTTTACTGAAATATAGCTCACAAGAAATGCGATAACTGTTTCTAAAACTTTATTCTTCTACAATAGATATTAAGCGAGATATTTGGTGTAAAATCCCTCGTAAAATAGACAGACGGTATATATCAACTTACACAAAAGAAACAACTGATAACCTTAACAAATGCGTCGTGATATTTTTGGGATCTATTGCCCTGTACCTAGTTCTACCAATTAGGCATTGCAATGTTTTTGCCACCTCTTTATGGCATCCTAAAATAAGAATGACCACTAGGTAAGTAGTAAGGTGTTATGTGTAGGATAATTCAAAGTAGTGTAGAATAATTTGGGGTGCATGAAGGATAATTTTAAGGATGTCTAGGATAATTTGATGTGTGCGTAGAAACAAAGTTAATGTTTAAAACTAAAATGCATAACATTTTTCATGTATAGGAAAAGAGCAACCACGCGTAGGATAATTTTTGTAGAGAATTTTATGTAGGTTATGACATGTGCAGGATAGTGCTTTCCCCAACAAAAAACAGACCAAAATTTAAATTGGGACAGACACATTTTTAAATTAACATTAAACAATATACGTAAACTTACGTATACATTTTATATAATGAGGGAATTCTTAGGAAAAAATAATGATTAAGCATAGCTTATAAAGTTTCTATCATTAATAAGATTATTTAAGATTTCTTCAGTACTTGGCTCGAAAATTTTATAACTTCTCTATTACCGCTGAAATCAAGCAATTAAATAATTTAAGGGAATGTAGACTCTTTATATGCCAGCCACTCCTTTAAACATTTTTTAAAGTGATTAAAATTGTAAAATATTAAAATTTTAATTTTTAACATGTTCTTGCTTATGTACTGATTATAAAAAATGACATCCTAATAATTCCATCAAATCTAGTATCCTAGGCACATTCATTTGGTTAGCTATTTTGATGATACATTTGGTACACACCATGTTTCCATTAAGATTATGCAATCAGAATTATTTATGAATTGCTCTAGTAATATTTCCATTTGAATAAAATTTCACTATGCACTACGGATGTTAAAGTGAATAAGTTTTTAATTTGTATATTTATTGTTTACCTCTAGTATCAAATTTGTATCACGTGCGGTTAATACAACTTCAGTATTTACCGAGCTAGCATTAAAATTGTATATACGGATCCATTTTTTAATTGTACAATACATTCATATGTTAATTTACCAAGATTATAATTGACAAAATATTGTAATCTTATTTGCAACTTTTTGAATTTGCACGTGTATATCTAATATCTGAGTTGTCCGTTTCTTTATATTCTTTCGCTTTGGGTTTCTATAGTTTTAGATCTTATTTGGTTTTCTTCCGTCTGTTCCAATTCATATTCTTGATTTATTTTCATACTTCGAGTAATGGGGCATGGTGTAGATGGCACACTATTTACCTTTTCTTGTTCTTGTTAAGGATTCTTGTATTCTTCATCTATTTCCTGGCTTTCAAGTTGTTCTATGGTGAATGGTTCATTTCTAACATATAGTTTTCCCCTTTTGATGTATGCCAGTTCCCCTTTAGCACGAGCTTGCTTTAGATGAGGTAATAGAATTTTGTTCTTTTTTCTGTCTTCAGCTGTTTGGTCGTTTGATATAAAGATATTTTTGCCTTTCAGTTTATGGATATTTTTTAAAACTAGTAATTTCTGATGAAAGGAGATGAATTCTACGACAACTGGTTTACTATTTGTTAGAGTTGCTATGCGGTACACATCGTTTAAGTCACGAGCCTCGATGGTTACATCAATTTCCTTAAATATTTTTAACACTCGTGGTTAAAACAGGTTCTTATTCGGATATGCCAAAAATAACCAAGTTATTCTTACGTACTCGTCTTTCTAAATAGATAACGTTTTGTTTTAATGCCTTGTTCTCTGTTTTTAACTCTTTAATCTTTTTTTCGAGATTATTAGTAGTAGATATTACATCAGCCTTTAGATCGCATATTTGCTTCTTTAATTCCTCCCTTATTTTACTATTTTTTTCATTTATATTGGTGTTTAACTTTGAGAATAGGTTTTCAATAAATTCTTTTTGTTCTTGACTGAAATCTTGCATAATTCGTATTTTATAATAAATGTTTTGCAATAGCTTCCTAGTTAATTTTTATGTATATAATGTTTGTGCTGTGTGGTCTCCTTTATTTATTAGAATTTCTTTATTTAGTCTACAGCATAAAAAACGAGGAGCCTTATCTCTTGATACTGCCTTATATTGATAAGCATAGACATGTATATACAATTATATATAGTAATTTAAAATTCAATAATTAATTTTATTGGTGCATCTAATTGTTTAGCTAGTTAAATACCTTGATATTTCACGTATGTTAGCTTTATCCTACTTTGACAAAGTATGAAAATTTTCTGATCACTCTAGCACATTTAAATAACCAATTTACTACAAAGCTCACATATATTCGATGTCAAGTACTATACTTTCTTAATATATAGAACGATTGATTCTCTATAATTTCATATATCGAAAAATATTTAATTTTATTTCTATTAAAATATATACTTCAACTTTTTTGCATATATATTTCTTTATTAATGAAATTTAAATTTTATTGGAAATTACTGTCTATTTTAAAATAATTTCCTCAATACCATATATTGGCAAAAATATGGTAAAAATGGGACCATAGCAAGATATCTTCCAATTCAAGACACCTTAATTTGTGCTAATGAAAGCAGGAATAATCCCTTTATTTTGTAGTGAAATCCAAAATAATAATTGGGAAACATATTTATGAAAAATCAAGGTGTAGTAAGTGGATATCAACCAAATTATTAAGCTTTTGTTTAAATAGCACATCACTGATAATTATAATAATAAACAATGTTCAATCGACATATTTTTGAAAAATTAAACCCTTTACTGCATTTTATTGGTTTTTTTTATTTTTTTTTATTTTTTTTTTTTTTTGCTTTGGGTCATGAACCATGCAGCCAGTTACTAATAGTTTAATAATTTCTAAAAATAAACCTAGCACAAATCAACGAGATTGAATATGAAAAAACGAGGGGAATTGACGGGGACACACACTTCTCATCCAGGGGTCGATCAGGACATTTTTATAGTTCAGACAGCACAAGGGAGACCTCGGAAAGTAGGGGAAACTAACATGAGGAAAGACACCAGGTATACGAGATTAACCTATAGCTTAATTTCAGTTTCATTTATGAAGTTTATAATACTGTTGTATATTTTCTTTGAACCAATTGACAGTAGACTTAGTAAATTATAAGGAGCGAGAATATTGCAATCTTGGACAATTCTTTGTATTAGCGTAGTAGTGGCAGATTTGTATTTTGCGCAACCAAAGAACACGTGATCAAGGTCTCCTATCATTTTATTGGTTGCTATTTACAGATATGGCTGCTATATAGGGCCGCCTAAATCACGTAAGGATGATTTGATGAACAAACAATAAATGATATTTTGTCCACTGTAACACGAACTTTATTTAAAATAAAAATATACATATATAAAAGTAAAAAAACCTACTTTACATTAACATTAAATATATCAGAGAAAATATGTAAAATAAGACAAACATTAGTTTATAAATCTCGCTTTTCTTTCTCTGTCTAATCTACACGCCTTCCTCCAACATTCTTCATCAAGAGTATCCTTTCCATGTGAAATGCAAACCAATCTAGCTAATACTAACAGATTATGTAAATCATCTGCAGAAGCAGCTTCTCTCTGCCGCATTATGACAAATTCATTCTGAATTAATTCTTCTACATTATCAGATATGTTGTACTCAATTAATCTGGATAAAGTTAAATATTTTCTAATGTCATCTAACAACTCTAGCTTTAAGAAATGTTTTGCCGCTGCAACGATTTCATTAAACGTTTCTAAACAAATCTTCTCCGATTTTAATACAACATGCACATCAGAATTTATCATAGATTTTCCCTCAGAAAGAATTAAAAATGGAATGTCACAATCAAATTCTAAAGGATAATAATTAAAATCGTAAGCGACTTTCTGATTCTTTACAGCACTAGATATAGCCCTTATACTATTTACCCCAGCAGCATCAAGTTTGCCCTCGCACAACTTAGTTTCATCCAGTACTAAATGTGTATTGCAACTCAATTGGAGTATCCCTGATGTTAAACGATTACACTCATAGTCTTTCTTAGGTATAAATTGGAGTTGATTCATATTTTCCAAAGTCATAGGCAAATAGTGGCTTTTTGTAACAAATTCTTGGATAAAATGATATAATTCCTTGGGATAGTCTACATTTACTAGTGCTGGGACATTAGAAATGTTTAATGAGAACTTTCCAAGAGGCATAAAGTCTCTTCGTAAATAAACTTCTGATATTAAATGGAGTATTAGATACTCAGCAGCTAATGCATCGCCTAGAAGTAGCTGTGTCAAAACTATCAATAACTCGCTACGAATACAGTTAATTTTGTCTAAATCCATTACTTCACAATCAATAGGATGTAGTAGAGGATTATTGTGGTTTAATTTTGTGAAATTTACACAATGAATTCGTGGAACTAATGAAGAAGGAGGGTGCAGTGTTTCCATTTCCATTTTGTTATCAATACATTCAGGTTCCTGATAACTAGCTTCGACTAAAGGATTCATGGCTAAGAAACCCATAAATTCGTACATATCATTTAGTTTTAATTCACCTGAACCATTATAAATCTTCACGTGGCACGCTTTTCCAGGTCTGTCGGACAAGGGAAAATTTAAAATACTTTCTTTAGACAATAATTTAGAATTACTTCCTTCTGCAGAGGCATGTCCAGTACAAGTTTTCTTTTGTCTTGCACTAGTAGTAGGTCCTTGATTCTCTAATTTAACAGTGCTGCCCATTGCTTCTTCGAAAGAACGTTTTGTTCGATTACACATAATTGGCATGTTATCCAAGTACCGCATATATTTATCTTCTTCTACAGTTTTAGCCCAATCATTAATACCGGGAACCGATATGACCACATAAGTATGTCTTTCACCAGTTACATTTTCTTTACTGTCAACATTCACTTGTTCATCTTCATTTGACATAGCAAAGTCACAGTATTTACCATTTCTATAGAATTTCTCATTCGTTTGCGAATTAATGACTTCGAATTTCTCAAAATAAAATTCTGGACTATGCATGTCTTGTATCATACCTCTAAAGCGAACCAACGACGAGTCTTTCAGAGTGCACAGGTCATTAACATTCAGCAAGGGAATTCGCTCATAAGTATTGTAATCCCCCAATATTTTCATAAAATATTTCTCGTTTTCGTTCCACTGTTCAGGTGTACAAGTGAGGAAATCCATTATTAAAATCAATTATTTTGCACAAAATCGTCTTCGAGCTCTCAGAAAATCTGAACAAACACATAAAACAGGTTAGGTCTTCTTTATTTCTGCCGCGAAAATGGTGAATGATGCGCGAACGAAAACCTCAGACGAAAACTGTTGGTTAGGTGCTGTCAAGTGTCAATATAAGAAAAAAAAACTACACCGTTGGGCGGGAAATACAAATACCGCTTTATCATTTAATGGTTTGGGAGCTGGTGGCAGAAATTTCTATATGATTTTATTGTGCTAGAGAAATTCAAAGTGTAAAGATATCATAATAAAAGGCCGGAAAAACAATTTCAGTCAGTATGGAGATGCTGAGTTTATAATTAACAGTTATTTAAAACTGCAAAAAACATGATGTGTCAGCCACTTGTTTTATATATTTTAATGTTCTTTTTCAATGTTTTTCTTTTACTTTATGTAATTCCTGTAGCAAATAAGTTTGAATTCAAAATATTGGAGTAAATATCAGACAGGTTTTTGACCTTTCAAATGCCACGTAATTATTGAGGCCGAAAATAGGGAATCGACCAATTTTCCCTTTGTACGGCGTGAGCAAAAAAAAATAGGACAAGTCTTATAGCGGTATTTTGCTAAAATCTAGTTGTGTACATCTAACTTTCATTTTTGTGACATTGTCAGTTAGTTGTCATAATTTATTGCAAGTGTGCAAAAAAACTAATATGCCTCATATAAGCGATTTAGTTAAATCTGGAGTTATTGCTAAAGCAGAAGAGGGATGGTCAATGAGTTAAATTGCACTGCGTTATAATATTGACAAAAATTCGGTGTGTAACATTTTAAGAAAGTGGAGAATAAACGGTACGATTAGTAGAATTCCTGGATCAGGGCGACGAAGGATATCAACTCAACAACAAGATTTGCAATTGGTAAATGCTTTAGTGGAAAATCCACTTTACTCAGTTATTCAGGCTGCTGAAGAAACGAATTTTCCTGGATCGAGTAGTACTGGTCGCCAGCGAGTAAGAGAATCGGAGCTACTCTGTCATGCAGCAGCACATAAATACTTACTTAAAGCCGAACATAAAGAAGCTCGAGTAGGATTGGCACTTGAATTTTTAGCGCATGATGTAAATTTTTGGAACAATGTAATCTTTACAAACGAAGAAACTTTCCAGTCAACACACAGCGTTCGTATTCGTGTTTGCCGCCCTCCGAATACTCGATTCGATGAGAAATAATAATAATAATAATAATAATAATAATAATAAAAGTTCTTTATTGAGTATAGACTCAAATGGCCATCGACCGAAGTCCTTCAGCCTGTTTACAGATATATATATATATATATATATATATATATATATATATATATATATATATATATATATATAATCATATACATACATTATGTGTATAGTGTGTGCTATCTATATACATATATATATAAAAAAAAAAAAAAAAAATTAAAGTATATAAACATAAATATAGAGAATATAGAGAGTGTGCTATGTATCATGGATTATTGCCGTTCATGTTGCGCTTATGTCATTAATATATTCCCACAGGGTTCGTTCTGGGTATTTTCTGCGTCTAGGTGCCTGTTGGTTTCTTGTTTTGCATAGGAGTCGTACTTTTTCCCTGTTGTCTTCATTTTTGGCAAATTTGGCTGACAATTTTGGTAGTCTCCTTGAGATCGGTTCTATATTAACAACATGGTATAAGAGATCATTTGGTGGGTTATGAAGTGGATTGTCTGGATGTCGGAATTTGGTGATTGTTCTGAGCGTTGATGTTTCGGCTATGCTGATATTTTTCAGTGCTGGTCTTCTTGCATTAAGGTACATGGGATGATTATATTCTAGTATAGGCCTGCATATCGATTTGTAAATATGTGCTGCCGTTTTCATACTGATGCCTTTATTTTTATAAGTCAGACTACGGAAGTGTTTGCCTCTGGAAATGCATCTCTTTTTTATGATTTTGGTATGGTTATTGAAATTCAGCTTATGGTCAAGATTTACACCTAAGTATTTGACTGTTGTTTGGAGTGGTAGATAGTGGTTGTTGATAGTTACTTTTGGAGAGTTGTTGTTAGGAACATGGTTGAAAATTATATACTGCGATTTTGTTGGGTTAGGTTTCAATCTCCACTTGTTAAACCATGTCATCGTCATGTTAATTAGTCTTTGCAATTCTTCCACACTCTTTTTTATCGTATAATTATGACTAATTAATACAGTGTCATCAGCATACTGTAGTATATATGAATTGTAGTTAAAGTATGCTAGGTTATTTCCGTAGTTGTAGATATCATAACAGTAGATGTTGTACAGTAATGGCGATAGTGGCGACCCTTGTGGTAGTCCTTGTTGCATTTTAAATGTTTTAGAGTAAGTTGTGTCTATTCTAATTTGTAAGTTTCTTTCTTTTAAATATATTTGATGAGAAATATATATCTAACAATGATAAAAGTGGTAGATTTTCCGTCAATATGTGGGCTTGGATATCGGCACGTGGTCCTGGTGTTTTGTGGCATACTGAGGAACGATTTAATAGTGAAATGTATATTAGAATTTTAGACAATATTATGCTCCCTTCTGTGTCACAATTATTTCCTAATAATGAGTTATTTCGGCCACTCATTACATATTCAAATAGAGACAGATTTACATTAGAAAAAAATAAGTTGTCCTATTTTTTTCTGCTCACGACAGTACTATCATGAGCAGAAAAAAATAGGACAACTTTTTTTTCCTAATGTAAATCTGTCTATTTGAATATGTAATGAGTAGCCAAAATAAAACAGATATTTATTTTTTATTTTAATGCTGTAGTTATTGCTATAGTAAATGATGATTGGTTAATGAGACAAATTGCACTGCGTTATAGCATTAACAAAAATTTGGTGTGTAACATTTTAAGAAAGTGGAGAATAAACGGTACGATTAGTAGAAATCATGGATCAAAGAACAAAGGATTCATATTTAACAAGAAACTCACTATTAATATTTCATTATTGCACCATTTCTATTTATAACTTCTATAAGTCTGTTTGGCATAGAATTAAATAACCTTATATAATAATCATTAGTAATAATATTTTCCCATGCATTATTTACTATTTTCAGTAATTCTTCGGCATTCCGTGGTCTCACATTTCGTTTTTGGATACTTCTTACGAGTAGTCTCCATACTTCTTATACAGGGTTAAGATCTGAACTATGACTGGGCCAGTTAAGAACATTGATGTTGTTATCTTGAAACCAGTTAGTTATGGTATGAGCAGTATGAACGGAACAACTGTCTTGTTGAAATATGAAGTCATTATTAGGAAATAATTGTGACACAGAAGGGAGCATAATGTTGTCTAAAATCCTAATATACATTTCACTATTAAATCGTTCCTCAATATGCCACAAAACACCAGAACCACGTGCCGATATCCAAGCCCACATATTGACGGAAAATCTACCACTTTTATCATTGTTAGATATATATTTCTCATCGAATCGAGTATTCGGAGGGCGGTAAACACGAATATGACCGCTGTGTGTTAACTGGAAAGTTTTTCATCTGTAAAGATTACATTGTTCCAAAAATTTACATCATGTGCTAAAAATTCAAGCGCAAATCCTACTTGAGCTTTTTTATGTTCCGCTTTAAGTAAATATTTCTGTGCTGCTGCATGACAGCGTAGCTCCGATTCTCTTACTCGCTGGCGACCAGTACTACTCGGTCCAGGAAAATTCGTTTCTTCCGCAGCCTGAATAACTGAGTAAAATGGATTTTCTATTTAAGCATTTACCAATTGCAAATCTTGTTGTTAAGTTGATATCCTTCGTCGCCCTGATCCAGGATTTCTACTAATCGTACCGTTTATTCTCAACTTTCTTAAAATGTTACATACCGAATCTTTGTTAATATTATAACGCAGTGCAATTTGTCTCATTGACCATCCATCTTCTGTTTTAGCAATAACTCCAGATTTAACTAAGTCGCTTATATGAGGCATATTAGTTTTTTGCACACTTGCAATAAATTATGACAACTAACTGACAATGTCACAAAAATTAAAGTTAGATGTACACAACTAGATTTTAGCAAAATACCGTTATAAGACTTGTCCTATTTTTTTTTTGCTCACGACCGTACATGGTTTTCACCAGTGACGCATCACTCATAATATATTTTATTATTTTTATTAGTGTCAATGTCATTGTGATATCCAACAATGATTTCTTGTCATAATAATTTAGTTGACATAACTGACATAAAAATCCTTATTTACTCCACTGTATTAGCAAAAAAAACCCAAACAGATGAATTTGCACATATTTCTGATGGACAGGTATCAAAAAGGTTAAGAACCATTTTTACATTTTTGGAATTCAATATTTCTTTATTACCTTTACCTATTAACTTCTTCCACAACAAAAAAAAACAAAGGTTATTCATAATATTTACTAAAAAAAAAAACATCGCTCAATATATATAAAAAACAGGATAAAATATTACAGAACACTAATTGACTTAGAAATTACAACAAATAAATATTCCGATAAGTACAGCGATTACAAATCAAAATTAGATATATTAAAATTAAGCAGTTCATTCCTAGCTTGGAAATAACCCGTATCCATCATGTCGTAAGGATCAGGCACAAACGGTGGTATCATAGATAGCAAATTATTCCAGTCAATATGCTTAAATGCTTCCATTTTCATGACCTCATCAGCACCTGGCCTTTTATCGGGATCTTCAGTTAGTAAAAGTTCTATCGCCCGCACAATTTCACATGAAAGTGACTCTTCATCTGTAGGCCATTCAATATTGTGTTCTAAAATGTTCTTGAAAACCTGTTGTGGTGTGGCATCATTGAAAGGTGGTATGCCTGTTACAAATTCATAAAAACAACAACCTAATGCCCACCAATCCACAGCATGGTTATGACCTTTTCGAAGCAATAATTCGGGCGCTAAATAGTCTGGAGTTCCTAGAATCCTTTGATCTGAACTCCATTGACCTCGACGAACAGACTTCGGGGTTCGATAAGGAGTCCTGGGTGTTTTCGGCGTTGTTACGTCATTCTGTATAGGACTCACCATATCTGCATTATCATTAGCAATTTTGCTGTCTTCAGTAATACTTATATTCTTGGGTAACTCAAATCTTGTAGCTTTTGTTTTGTTAGGTTTCTGTATTGATACAGGGGTAGAAAACGTTACCCCCTTTGGTGGGCTGGTTGAATCCACTCTTAATATTTCCATTTCACCTGTCAAACCTGTTTTAACATACGCCTTTCTAGAGCGATTTGGTGAAGGAGATCGATACTTCCGTTTCCTTTCCCGTTCGCCTCGTATCTTGTATAAACCACATCGGCTTGGAATTTTTCTGCTTACAGGAGAGGTTGTGCAAGAAGTACTATTATGGGACTCCTCAACTTGTGTACTTTGACATGTGTGATAAGAGCTATCAGATATTTGTGAAGGCGTGTTGAACTCTGTTGCTGATAAATAAGTTATGCCCGATAATGCGCTGCCATTTTGTAACTTTAAAATATTAGACACATTCAAGTCACACTTTCTTCTTGATAATGTAGAGGAGTTTTGTTCACATAATACAGAAAAATTGGAAGATTCCTCTTGTCTATTTGTGCTAAGCGAGTTTGAACCAGAAATAAAATCACTACTATTAGTATTAGAATTATTGACATATTTGGAGTTTCCAGAACCAAAACTTAAATGAGAAGTTAAACTTAACAATTGTCCAGGAGTTCTTGTCAACAAATTGGGAGTACAGTTTTCAAAATCGGATATTTCCAGGTCCCTATGAATGTGTACTTTTGACAAACCAAAATCGGTTAGTTTAACATGTCCTTCCTTAGAAAGTAGCATATTGTCAGGTTTAATATCCCTATGAATAATGCTATGTTGATGTAGGTAATCAAGTGCCAAACAGACTTCAGCAATATAAAAAGTAGCCATCGGTTCATCAAAAAAACCATATACACTTAAAAGAGATTTTAAGTCGCCTCCAACCATATAATCCATTACAAGGTAAACTGAAGATGCTGTCTGTAGAGAATAATATAGCTGTACACAAAAGGGGCTCTTTGTAAGAGCCAGAGCATTTCTTTCATTAACTACTTGAGATACCATATTCTTATTTATCATTTCAGTCTTCTTCATAACTTTAATGGCATACATTACATCCATGTTACTTTTTTTGCAACCAAGGAACACCTTGCCAAATGCACCACGGCTTATTGGTTTAATTATACAAAAATCGTGAATATCTGGAGCTCTGGTAGATGTATTTGTAACACTCTCGGTACTTCTTTCCATTTTTTCTGTGGCCATTATGTACAAAAAAAATACGTTGGAAATCACACTTCTAAACAACAGATGACTGAAATTGTTACTTCAGTATTAACATTTTCTACATTCTCTCTCTCTATTAATTCTTTAGAAAAGCACTTATTTTAGGGAAAACCGTTTTATTATTTGAATACAAACCGAAAACAAGAATATATAGGTAATTTGACAGTTGACAAGGTTCACTTACCGTATAAAAACTCTACTACACAAACAAGTGACTTCTTGAGTGTTCTCCTGATTTCTCAGATAAATCTCTGCTAAAGTATCCCACTGCAATTCACACATATTAACAAAACGACTGTCTCAATTCATGATTTCGTTGTTAAAACTAATAACAGCACAACACGTCAAAACATTTACCGATTTTTTTAGTTCAATACCTTTTCATTATATTGGCAACAACGGATGTAAAATGAACTAAAATGGATATTTCAGCGTAGAGTGTTCTGTGGCGTAGGCGCACAATTTGCACCTCATTTGCACAGATAAAGTCGGAGCTCGGAGCAAACGAAGAAGACCGAATGCCGAAAATACTGACTGAGGTTGGTGACTTATGCCCTTTAACCACTATTGAACTCTATTGTTCAGTGCCTTAGACAAACAATGTCTTTGTTTATTTGAACTTATGCCACTGAACCGTGACTTTGAATGCTTTGAACCGTGACTTCAGAGCACATGTCAGATACCCCGTGCTCTTTGATTCTTCGATGAGTCGTGCGCTTTCACCGAAAATTCATTCTATCTTTATTTATCCTTAAGAATAAAAAAAGATACAATGAACTTTAGATGAAAGCGCACGACTCATCGATAAATAAAAGAACACGGGGATAGTTATATCGCTATATACTCAGACTTGAGTCAGATTTTAGTTATTAAACAGGCTGTCTTGTTTTGTAACGGCACGTCCCCACTATACTTCAAACATCATCAGCCAATGATCAAAGTGTAAACACAACAGATTTAGAAAGCATCTGATCCTGAAAATGGGCGTGTCAACTGACTCTAGTCAATCAATCAATACAACTTTATTAAAAATTAAAATTTACAACTGACTCCAAGACACATTTGTTTCCCCCATTAATGAAATTGGCAAAAACATGAAACAACCGCATCGATAGCTTCCGGTAAGAAGTTCGGAAGTAGTATGAACATTATTGTGTATTTCTTTTTAATAATAATGGACTGCTTAAATTTACTTCGTAGTGGTTAGTTTTGTGTTTGTGCAAAATATTATTTTCAAAAATAATGTCCTACAGCGTTAAGCCCCGTTCAAATAGTTGCGGAATGCGTGTTCTAAAGCAGTCTAATTTTCTTGCAGGTGTAGCGAAATGTTCGTAAGAAAATTCGTTGGTCATTTTCCAGGATATCCACTTCTGACTTATACAAAAACTAGAAATACTGAAGGATTCTACGTTGTTCCAGGATTACAGTCCACATAATGTTATGTTGTGCAAACGAAGTTATAAATACCGCAAATTAATTATTTAGAATGCCCGTGTCAACAATGGGCCGCGTTCACGGTAATCGTCTTGTCACCCGTTAGTGGCACTGCTGCTCACAGGTTGACTAAAGTACATAACAAAATCACATTCACCAAAGATTTTCCTTGCCCTATAATTTCGAGACAAATTTAGCTGCATTGCAATTTTCCTTTCGCATGCGACTTTCTTTTATTTCAACGACGACTTTCTTCAAAGATTTGTGATCCCAATGATCCCATGCGACTTTTTGTCACATGACATTATTACAGTGCAACCACGCGAGTTAATACATTCGAGTCACGCATTTTCTATAACGCTTATTTTTTGCCTAATGCAACAATCACATTCACCAAAGATTTTCCTTCCCCTACATTTTCGGCACAAATTTAACTTCATTTTAATTTCCCTTTCGCATGCGACTTTCATCAAAGTTTCGTGGTCTCATACGATATGCGTGTTGCTTATTATTATTATTCATTTGCACAACATCTCGTTGTCACCAAATGATTCATAACACAGTTTACTACATGACTGCAAAAAAAATCGCCAAAAAACGAGAAGTGGATATCCTGGAAATTTACCAATTCGTTTACTTTTAACTAGAAGATTCTCCTGGAACGCATATGTCGAATTAAAGAAAAAATCCGCATGCGGAAATTCGCAATCCGCAGTTATGAGAACGAGGCGTTTTTCTTGACATACATCGTATTTGCGCGTATACGTGTTAATACGACCGGTGTATTTGCGAACACTTCCAAAAAGATGGTATTCTCGACTAACCAAAACAAATTTGGAATGTACCCATTTGAGAGGTTCTGAATCCAGTCGTACAGCTACATTTGCAATAATAAAATCGCTAATCAAATTTGTCTATTTTTGACATTGAAAAACAATCATATAGTATAGGCCTTAAAAATTGAAAGTAATCTCTAGGTTTTTGTCACAAAGTAAAAGGTTTTGTTAGGCTATATTTTAAAAAAGTTCCGTTAAAACCGGATAATAAACACAATTTTTACAGGGTCAAAATGGGTCACACTGTATAATATCAAATTAACTTTTCATTACTATTTTCAGGCGTAGGTTACATTACTATATGGCGATATTCGTTCTTCAGATTTTGATACCCCACGGAAGGCTAAGCATAGTTGAAAAATTATAAAGCCGACAGTTTCAAACAAAAGAAAAAAATTATAAACCTGCAGAGATACAAAAGTATCAATAACTAAGCATTATTGAAGTACCTCCGTCAAAATCATATGATTTCCGAAAATGCCGAAACAGCAATTCAGGTAAAGCTAATTTGACCAGTTTCAGTAAATTGTATTATTACATTATTAACTAAATGAAAATGATTCACATGAAACCTACTCATCAACAATAAATAATCAGTCAACAGAACTTCAGTATTTGGGAATTTCTAAACACTTCTGTTATGTCTGTATTTTCAAATAAAAAAGTAATACAATCAGAAAACTACAATATTCAATGCAACTTTTATAACTATAACCTTGGAATGTTTCAAATAATTACTATCAATGACTTCAGAAGTCATTGATTACTATTAATTCACCAATAATTCATTAATTAATAACTTTAATACTTTTTGGTTAACTACTTTATTAACCATGTTATTAATGAGCCGTATATACTAACCGTGCATGACCATAACAATATTGTAGGCTGACATTTGTGGTTATTAGTTTGTATTCACAAAGAATAGTTATTTGTTTAACTAGGCAGCAAAATAGTAGATTGACCGCCGCGGCTGATAATTCTGCCAAGACAGTCAATCTATTTTGCTGCTGAGTTGAACATATAATTTTTTCGTCGATTGTTTAAATATATTCTAAAATAATTAATTATTACAATTCTCAATCTCTAAATTTTTGTTGTAATAAACTCAATAAAAATTCATTAAAAATCGCAGTTGTTACTAGTTGATTACCATGAAAACTAAGTGTCACTTTCCCTGCCTAGGCAGGGAAAGTGACACTTTGCTGATTGACATTAGTCAGTAAAGTTAGTACTTTGCTGTCAATCGGCGAAAAAAATTTTTTTTTGTAATAATTTATTGTGTAATGGAGACTCCACGCAGAAATGTTAATGCTTCTACTGAACAAAAACGGTTAATACTGGAATTTATAAAGGAAAATCCAAAACTCGCGTCTGGTAAATTTTCTAATGAATTTACTCAAAAAGCATTTTGCATATTTTGCAATGTTCGCAATATATTGTAAATCGTCCATTATCAACAAATCACAACACAAGACACTTTTTGATTTATACTATGTGTATCACGAACGTAATAAATTTAGAGATTTTTAAATAAAAAATTAGATCTTGCGAAAGTTGCGAATGATCAAGAATATCTATTAGTATGAATTTTCATTCGCATTATAGTGTATGCCAGTAACTTTTAAGAATTCCACAGACTGTGAAAATGCAATTTGAGAGAGAGAATAACGGCAGTTGGCAACACTTCAATGAATTTCTTTGACAATAAATATTGAAATAAAATAAACATAAACAAATTGAAAGTTCGGCAGATCCACTGACAGAGATCATAGGTTGTAGTATAGGTCTTCTGTGGTTGAGTGATATAAATCCACTGAACCACAGGCTACGTGACTGAACCACAGAACACCTTCTTCTGTGACTGAACGGTTCTGTTCATCATCAGCAGACCACAAAATTACACACACTGCTTTGTGCAGCAGACCTTCAGGATAACATAACCTGTCTCCCCCAGTTTACTATTTTAGCCGCAGATTAAAGAGTTATATTTGTGGTTTTAGTGTTTCGGTACCAGATCGTACATCTTTATATTTCTTGTAACTTGTTGAAAGTGTGAATTCTTTCTTTGGTTTTTGCAAACTATATTATATTGCCATGATTGCTGCCAAAACCATGTTGGTTTTTTATTTTGCCTATAAAAGAATTAAACTGTAACGAGAAATATGTTAGTTTACAGTTCTATAATTATTATGAATAATTCACTAATAACAAAATCGTGAAACAATTGCCACCTCAAAGTCAGTAGAATGTCAAACTTTGAACCAAAAACTTATTCTAGGATATCTGATAGGAACAAAGCAAAAAGACGAAGAAGTAGTGTCGGCCCAAATGAATCTAATAAGGAGCAAAGAAAGGACCCTAACCTTCGAGCTGTTATAGTTGATAGTGGCGCATACACTATAAAAGCAGGTTTGTCTACCGATGAAATCCCTACCGTATTACCAAATTGTATCATGAAGGCAAAGTCTGAACGAAAAAGATTGTTTATTGGTGATCAGATAAATGAATGCAGGGATTGTTCAGGCCTTTATTTTCTTCTACCTTGTGAAAGGGGATATATAACAAAGTGGGATGTACAAAAACCAGTATGGGACTATGTATTTAGTAAAAATGTTTGTCCGGTAAATGATAATCCTGTAATTGTGACTCAACCTTTATTCAATTTCAAATCGATTCAAGATTGTATGGATGAAATATTTTTTGAAGAGTATGAGGTTTCCTCCATGTTCCGACTAAATCCTACAGATTTAGCTAGGCTGAAGTATGTTGAGGATCATAAACTTTCAGACAATGTACCTTGTGTAATTGTAGATACGGGTTTTAGTTTCACCCATATTATACCGTATATTAATGGGAACAAATATTTAAATGGGGTTAGGAGGTTAAATGTCGGAGGCAAACTATTAACAAATCATTTAAAAGATATTATTTCATATAGGCAGTATAATGTGATGGAAGAGACCTATGTCATAAATCAAGTAAAAGAAGATACATGCTATGTTGCAGAAGATGTTAAGGAAGAATTAAAAATAGCAGCTACATCTGGAAGTGAAAACCGTATAGTGCGTAATTATGTATTGCCCGATTTTAACAATATTCGTAGGGGCTATATCCAATATTCAAGTAATCCTGACCAAAAGGAAAAAGAAGAAAATTGTCAAATATTGAGGTTAAACAATGAGCGGTTTATTGTTCCTGAAATCTTATTCCATCCATCTGATATAGGAATGAAGTGCATGGGTATAGCAGAAGCTGTAGTAAAATCCATTTATTGTTGCCCTAGGGATCAACGAGAGAATTTGGCCAAAAATATAATCGTAATAGGAGGCAATTGCAAATTTCCTGGATTTAAGGAAAGAATGTATGCCGAATTACGTTCCCAACTTCCTCATCTTTGGGATGTTAATGTTTATCAACCAGCCGATCCTATATCTTACAGTTGGAAGGGTGGTAAGCCTTTATTAAAGACCCCAGATTTTAAAAGTTTTTTGGTAACAAAGGAAGAGTACGAAGAACTTGGTTCGACCATAATTCAACAAAGGTTTAACACTTGGATGACCGATAATTCTGTGTCAAAAGAGGAACAGAAGAAAAGTATAGAAGAATATAGGTACTTGGATAAAATTAGGGGTAGAGCAATATTTGGTAAGCAAGAAAATGGAAATTCAGCCGAGGTGAAAACTTGTACCGACTCTGGCAGTTCTACTATGACAGCACAGGAAAACAGTGGCAGTGGCACACCAGTAAGCCTTGCAGAAGAACCGGTGTCTACGAATGGATCTGAGGAGACCTCTCAAGACAGTTTTCAACAAATATCAGAATTGGATGCTGGAATTAATAAACCCGTCAAAAAGTTTGCAGTTAAAAATGACAATTGTGGAAAAAATCTTTCTGGAGAGTATTATAACTCTTCATTTAACGACGATCTAACAAACTCTGTAGAGCTGTTTCCATTCGGAACGGGTTCATATTTATGAAACATTCATCCTATCATGGTTATGGTTTATGTTGATATCATTTTACAAATTTTTTTTGTCCAACTTTATATTTTATAATTTTTTTTGTTGTATATTAAGGAGAGAAATTATTTTGTGTGAATTTTTGGAAATATCATGCCAAGGAAATAAACGTTATCAAGTTTAAAAATTGGTGTTATTTCTATCTCCAGTATGGGCTCGATAAAAATATGTTGTATAGTTACCTTTTTGTCATAATTATTTCATAGTTGTAATACAGCGTCATAAGTAGACTTGCTGGTACCCATGACAAAATACAAGTTCTACACCTATTGCAAATGTGCTTAACTTAAGAATCGTGTGCCTGTGGCGAATGCTGCCTTGGCCACACCCTAGCTATTGTCTTGTAGTGAGATAAAGCCAAACTAAAGACTCATGTTGAAATAAAACATGCAACCAAGTTAGGTATGCATATGGCATATGGAAAAAAGTTAATATATTTGTAGCTACAGTTGAAAAGCTAATCAATAGAACAAATTACCCTTATGTATATTTTATTTAGAAAGGAATATTTTGCCACATTTCTTTTCAAAACGAATTTAAAAGCATATTTTACTTTATTTTTGTACAAATAATTTATTACTCATTAGCTATTTAGTATCGTTTTTAAGTAAATAAATAAGGTATTTTATTGTTAGATATAAAGCAATAAGCCACTGGCCAAAGTCGTTCAGCCCATAATTGATTACAGTGTCCAATGTAGTCTTTCTGCTGCTCTGGGCAAAAAATTTTTGCCGCCATCTATATCGGGTGACCCAGAAAGAACCTATATACCCCCCACTTTTTTTACAGTTTTAAAAATAAAATTCTGAAATTTGGGAAATCAAATATAGGGTATCAATGGTCACCTTTTGACAATTCGGTGGTAAAAAATCACTTCCGGTATGGCCGGAAATTGCCACAAATTTCTTATTTTAAATAGTACCCTGTATATTTAAGTCACTTTCCAACGCTTTTTTCAGATTTAAAATCGGATGAAATGGCATTTATTTGCTATTTCTAGTTGATGGCTTTGGAATTCAGGAACAAATTTTAAAAAATTTCGAAGGAGACTAAGTGGATATTTCTCAACAAATTAAATGTAAAATTGGCCTATTTTGTTAATTTTCTTGGATTTAAAAATTTTGTTCCCCATTTTTCCATTTCGAAATTCAATTTATTGTCATAAGTAACTCCAGTTTTTCAAATAGTACCCTGTATGTTTTATTTTTTTATCGAATAGAGTGGTAAATTTGCCTGAGACTGTTTTTTCCCAATTAAATATTGAATATAAATTAAAATAAATATTAAGCATTTTGTAGAAGCGTTTATCCATATCTTGCAGTAGGCCATGAAAAACAGATGAAAAATTGCACACAGCATCTGTCAAAACGTTATTGTTGGGTGAAATAGAGGCGTATTTATTATTTGTAAATTTATAATTAGGTGCTTGCTTATTTATTCAAAATAATATACGATTTTCGATGCAATATACATATAATGGAAAGGTAGATTTACTTTTAATTTACGGCGAATGTCAGAAAAATGCCCATGCGGCCGCACGTCTTTATTATGAAAGAAATCCCGATCGTCGTGTAACACGGTTCACCTTTTAAGCAAACCCTGTATAAGTGCAAATTAGTTCATCACATTAAATTCTTAATTAATATAGTCTATATAACATGCATATTTAAGATATTTTGGGTTGCCTAGTATCTAAACATTAATATCCTATAAATTAAAACTGAAAAATAAGTGGTAATATAAAAAGTTGGCTTTCTTTCTCGGAATTATCTTAATGAGGTGGCAAAAGAAATATAGAAGGAACTGTGAGTGATAGATAGGCATTAACAACTACCTATTGTGTGAAGTATTACATATACAGTTTACTTAGCTATAAATGCAAAGTATATGGTAAAATTGCATATGTGATCATACAAGAAAGGTGCCAAGTTATTGAAAAAGTTGTACTGAAAAATTTTCACGAAGTGACAATTTGTAAATTTGAAATTATTGTGAAAAGGCCTCATACGATCTACGGTAACTTTCCAATTAATTAGAATGTATTTTATCTCATGTTTCATGAGCTTTAAAGTAAATTTATATGCTCTTTATACAACATTATTTATTGTTCTAGGCTTTTTTGATCATACCGTATTGTTACGTGATTTTACTGCACATGCTGTTTTTTTACGACCATTGAGCATTGAATCGAAAATTAAGATAGTCCTGGAGAAAAGGTTGAAGTTTAAACGTATCTAACAACAAAATGGCTTCCCAATAAAACAATTCTTTTTTATAATTTACTTCATCGAATTCACAAGGTATTATGTAATATTTTACAACTATTGGTATTTCAAAACCTCCTCTACTGGAAATTTTACCACCTACAAGAGGAACACTGTACTTTTTTGGCTGGCAAGTAAATTACTGAAATTTTGTGTTAAAGGGACAGTATACTTTTATGATATATTTATTACAATAGTATTATATAAAATAAAAACTTAATTAAATTCAAGATCAATTTGTGTCAAATTTTACTACTTATTTCTTATACCTACCATTCAGGTTAACAGATTCTTATTAATTTTGAGTGCAAATTAACTTAATTTGTAAACCATCAAACAGCTGTTAAAAGGTTTTTTTTGATATCTTTGGCCATATATGATATAAACTGTACCTACACTTATCTCTTCTATTTTGAGACGGACATTTCCATTGCTTTTTGTTAGTTACTAAGTATTGTTTATATCTTTAAAATTATTTATTGTCCGTGTTATATTACAAAGAACAACACAAAAGGGGGATATCAACTTTTACTATTTTTACCATCAATGTTATGTTATATAATTCTTTACACGTGTTGAAACTTGTGCAACATTTTTCCTATATTTTATACTATTAAATTTTTTATATCTAAATTTTATTTGTCTGTTTTATATCCCTTTCTGTCGATATAATCGGCTGGCGCCCACACTAGCTTATTTCAACTTTCCAGTCATACTTTGTTTGTTACAATTAGTGCTTATATACCTATATAAAATATATATTATATATATATATATATATATATATATTTATATTTGTGGAAAAGATATTCAAAAAGCCAACCCTGACTGAGCTACTGGTCTATGGGCATTTACTTTTTAAAAGCTGCAAGTATACGCCAAAGTCGTCAGCCATACCGGCAGTATTTTAAAATTCTAGAAGAGTCATTCCAAAATGCAGAAAATATTGAGGTGGCAGAGAACAGATTTATAGTAAGCGAAGAAATTAAGACAAATGTATTGGCTTACACACATGTGTACTCAAATGTTTCTACAAGAGAGCTGACAAAAGAGATATTTTGGCCTGCTAGGTCACCAGACCTAACTCCACTGGATTATTTTCTTTGGGGTTATCTGAAGGACAAAAGTATCAACGCCGTCTGCAACATTAGAATTCCAAAATAAAATTTTAAATACCTTTGAATCCATAACTCCAGTCATGTAACAAAGTGTTATGAGAGAAACTATTCTAGGATTGTGTAACTGTTCTGAAATGGGTGGGCGTCATTCTGGGCACCTGTTATAGGTTTGATATTTAGTTGTATTGTATTTGTTCTAATTATAATATTTATAAATTTAGTAAGTTGCTGTTTTTTTGCGAATGATTCATTAACATTTTTGTTATATTTATCAAAATAAATTTTCTGTAATTACTAATAATTCATAGCTTACTGCAAGATATAGACACATAATTCGAAACGCTTCTACAAAAAACTTAATATTTATTTTAATTTATATTCACTTTTTAATCGGGAAAACCAGTCTAAAGCAAATTTACCACTTTATCGGATAAGAAAATAAAATATACAGGGTACTATTTGAAAAATTGGAGTTATGAAAAATTGAATTTCCATGAAATAGAAAAATGGGAAAAACATTTCCAAATCCAAGCAAATTAACAAAATAGGCCAATTTTACATTTAATTTGTTTTGAGATATGCCCTTTTATTCAAATTCAAAGCCAGCTTCGAAATTTTTTAAATTTGTTCCTGAATTCCAAAGCTATCTTTCATCCCATTCTAAATCTGAAAAATATGTTGAACAGAGAAATTACAGCTGTATGAGAAAAATGACTTAAATATACAGGGTGCAATTTAAAATAAGAAAGTTATGGTAATTTCCGGCCATACCGGAAGTGATTCTTTTACTACCGAATATTCAAAATGTGGCAATTGATATCTATATTTGATTTCCCAAATTTCAGAATTTTATTTTTAAAACTGTAGAAAAAAGTGGGGGGTTAGGTAAGGTATTCGAGGTCACCAGGTATTTCATCATAAAATAGATATTTTAAAATACAATTTTTGTCAGTGAGAGAAATTTTGTGCTGGTATTTGTTGCGTAACAGCAGCTTTATAAATAAAATGTATAAAAAGGTACATATTTTTTTAAAACTAAAAAAAAAATAACAACTATCATAATATATTTTAAGACATTAGTAAAAAAGACAACGTAAATAGTATAGTTCAAGTAGGAAAATCCTGAGACATAAGAAACCCAACAAAAACTTTACAACCTCATTAAAACACCGGTAGGTACTCTTTTTTAATGCTGTTCGCAAATTGACTCGCTTACCTTTATAGGTTTTTAATGTGCGTCGGGTCTCGGGTCGTTATTTGATGTCAGGCTTGGCGCCATGGCCCGCAGTGATATAATTATGTTGTAAAGTTTTTGTTGTGTTTTTTATTTACTGGGATCTATTTACTTCAACTTAGCTCCATGGCCCGCGGCAATAATAATTGTCGTAAAGTTTTTGTTTCGTTTTTTTGTCTCAGTTTATTCCTACTTGAACTATACCTATATTTTATATGGAGTAAACGTGAGTCAGCTATCTGCTGCTGCCCAGAGACTATGAATGGCAGTAAAAGACTTATACTGCCACTCAGTTGAAGTGTAAGAAAAATTACATTTAAAAAGTTTTAAACAAGTTTTCAACATTACAAATATAATCTTCTGTTTCTCGCAAACTTTTTTATAATTTCTTCATTTCTTTTTTTTCACATAACTCGCGTTCTATATTTATGCCAGTCATGGTGATTCCGTTTTGTGCCATGGTGAACATTAACCAATCTTTAATTAAACATAGAGAAACTATAAGTTCTACATTGTGCAACAAAATCCAGGAAATTAAATATAAATAGGATTTATTGAAATTTATAAACATAGATATAATCTAAGCATTATACCCTGCTTATTACGCCCGTATTCACCAACATTTGCTTAACTCACCGATATTAAACTGACTGTTAAAATTTATCAGGTAGTTAAAGCAATATCGTATTCACCTTCGACCATATATATGGTCGAAGTTCAAAACACGTCGGAATCAACTATAAAATAAATAAAAAACTTCGGTCGTCCGACACGATTTCTATTCATCGTCGGTAATGATTCTGGTATAGTTTGTCACAAACTTCAATCCAATTAATCAAATGGTTGAAAATTGGACTAAAGTTAACTACAAAATATAACACCAGGATTGATAACAAAATAAATTTTGACGATTATTTGACACCATTCCATAATATAACCAATACCCATATCCTCACGCTGCGGGAAACGTATAGCCGCACTGGTGGAGTACTCCAGTTTATGGATAGCCGCCATCAAAAGGTTAATGTCCTGGCATTTTTTGACATAAGAGAATGACCGATATTACTGATCAAATGTGCTTTTAGAGGGCGGAATATTAAACATAATATTTTTAGTCGCAAACTCCTCTATAAATCCTTATTTTACTATAAGGAAAATAACCAGACTGCAACCAAAGTTACAAGTCTGGTGCGTTAAGTGTAATAATTTCATATTACCATCAAAACGCAAATGCTTCGATTGCAACAAACACCAGCCGAAAGACTGATCCTACTTAAAGGAGCTCTCTTGCCAGTCGTCACACACCACTTGCAGACTGCAGTTTCGAGTTTTGATGGTAATATGCAATTATTACACTTAACGCGCCAGACTTGTAACTTTGGTTGCAGTCTGGTTATTTTCCTTATAGTAAAATAAGGATTTATAGAGGAGTTTGTGACTAAAAATATTATGTTTGATATTACTGATCGTTTCTAATCATGGCTAAATTGATAAAATTTTTACTAACAATTCTTGAATTTCTAAGAAAATCGCAAATATTTCAAAAAGTTGTAACTTAAACCTCTACAATGCTGATATCAGAAAAAAAGGAATTTTATTTTACATAACTTGATGTAAAAAAATATAGGGTGTTCCATTGGACCTAAACAAGTTTTCGCGGTTTGAAGTTTACAAAATGTAACGTCCAAAATGGAACACTTGGTATACTATTATTGAATGTAATTCAACTGGTGAGTGCAGCTCTCCTTGTGTTCTTTCTACATGCCAAAAAGCAAATAAGTATCTTTTACATGAAGAAAGTTATAAGGCTATTGTAACCATTACGCCCGTCATTTTTTTTTTTAAATGTCAAACATCTCTGAAATGGCTCGGTTTAGGCATAGGGTATCCTGGTATCATATGTTTTTGACTCAGAATTTTATGCTCTTTTTGAAAATCCTAAAATATATAGTGTTCCATTTAAAATAAGCAAGTTGGTATCGACTTCTGGTATAACCGGAAGTGCCAGATGCAGGTAATTATTTTAGTTGGATTGGCCACACTACCATTAGTAGCTCCTTAAATTTTCAAAATTTTCTGGTGCGTACTTTTCCCTATATCGATAGATGCAGTTCCTGATGAAACACCCTGTATATTTGTCTTTATATGTATCTATCTAACAGTTTAAAGATCACTTTCTTTGAAAATTTAGCATTTTATTGATGATAAGCAAAATTAAAACAGTTAAGGGGAAGTAGACAATAACCATTTTATTGTTCATTTCAATTAACATTAAATTTATAAAAAAATACTTATCCAACCAATCCTGACAACAGAATTGAAACAAATAATTTTAGTGATTTCCTGCAAAATTTAATTTACAACATATGATTTTACACACAAACACAAATTTTCTACAAAACTTATATAATATAATATATATTCTATATAAATATCCTGTTACAGGAAACGATAATAGCTTATATAAAAGAAAAACAAGAATATTTGCACAAAACTGCCAAAATAATTTCTACCACGTAAGATGTGTACGTGCTATAAAAATGCTATAAACAATTCCTATTGTAATGATATAAACTCTTGTAATAAAATTTTTTTGTGTTACATCAGTATGATTCTATAAAATAAAAGACACTGATATATTAGTAACTTAAAATTAATAGTTGTTAGTTGTACTACTGGTTACTCGGCATCGTGGTACTGAACCCTGGAAAACAAAAACAAGTTAGCTAGATTTTAACGTTTTTAAAAGAAATAATACAGTTACCTTCATAATTTTTTTGGAAATATCCACTGGAATCGATATATATTATTCTTTTTGAGCTCCCGATCAAAAGTCCTCATGGCCACAAGGTCGGAAAATTTACAGTTTCGGGGGGAAATCCATTTTTCGGGATTTTTCCACTAATAGTATGGAGCCACGGTCCTTTCAATGCAACATCGTTAGTGTTCTACGGGAGTTTTTCGCGTCACTGATTCCAAATCCGATGTCAAAAGTATCATTTGACAGTTGACAGCTGTTAGTGGCACTGCCAACTCGTCTTATTTTTCGGAAAATATTTACCAGAATATATACAAGGGGTTTTTTGGGTCACTGATTTCAAATCCGATGTCGACGGTGGCATTTGACAGTTGACAGCTGTCAGTAGCAGTGTTAGCTGTATTATCCAGAAAAGATTTATCACAGTGTTCCCGGGTCTCCCAGAATATATAATTGTGATAAATCTTTTCCAGAAAATAAGGCGAGTTGACAGTGCAACTGACAGCTGTCAACTGTCAAATGCTGCTTTTTGGCATCGGATTTGAAATCGGCGACCCGAAAAAACCCCGTAGAACACTAGCGAAGACGCATTGAAAGGACCATGGCTCCATACTATTTGTGAAAAAATCCTCCATATCTAGAAAACTGTACATTTTCCGACCTTGTAGCCATGAGACCTTTTGATCAGGAGCTCAAGAGGAATAACATATATCGATTCCAGCGAGTTTCACCGGGGGGCTTTTCCCATAAGAAGTGTGCGGGGTCCTTTACTCTGCAAACTTTAACATTCTACAGTGACAACATATCATACTTTTGTTTTCGCACTTCTTTCTCGCACATACATAAAAAAACCTTCTAACCACACATCATACATCCTCCTCTACAACAATAGTGACCTTTTCTGTGAAGAAGTTACAATATACAGGGTGATTCACGCAAGCCATTCCATAGAAGTTTTTCAACTTGCAGTTGGATTACAAACTTGAAACTTGGTATGCAGCCATAATCGATCATACCCGTTCAGTCCTCCAGCTATACAGGGTGTGGCAAAAGTAGGTCCAACTTCCTTATTTTAAATGGAAACATACATTTTTCTCACATGATTCGATTGGCCTTACAATTCTGAGTTTAGACAGCCAAGTTATGTTAACTTATCTGTTACAGGTTTCTATATGTCATTTTTTTTTAAACTGCCACTGTAGTAGTTTATGAACAAATTTGTATATCACAAACCGTTCAAAATTATGAAACCAAATTGATGAAGCAGTTAGTTGGAAGTCCAGGCTAACACCTGATGTCAATTTTTTTATACCAAGTTTGTGATCCAACTGCAAGTTGAAATACTTCTAACAAACGGCCTACGTGAATCACACTGTACCAGGAGACATTATCCGAGTGTCCTGTCCTGTCTTTCTTACCCATGGACCAAGCAGTTATTTAATGCTGACAAATGAAAAATAAATGTTCCAAAAAAACTGAACACCTTCAAAAAAATCACTAAAAATTACCGGTTAATTCGACCTTGCTACCTAATATCCATATTGAAGTCGGTTAAAAATGTTTCTATTTATTAATTTTTAAGCTTACTCAACATTAAGTAACAAGATCCAGTTAACAGGACAACTATGTGAAATTTCGTTTCATAGCTTCTGTCAATATTCTATCGAGAATAATTAAACATTTTCGCAAAAAATGTGTGTCTCAATATGACGACGATTTTTCTCAACCCAAGAATTTCTAAGAGAATTGTGTAATTTTTTTTTTTCAGATTTTGACAATGGATATCATTGATGAATATGAAGATATAGAAGGTGCAAAAGCGTAGGCGGACATATCAAGAAAATAATTTATTAAAGGATGCAGCGCCCCTTTTAACTACTTGACCGAAAAAAATATTAAACATTTCCAGGACAAGAAAGTGTTAGCATTGAAAAGTCAACACAGAGGACGATAAAGAGAATTTGGAATATATTTTGTATAGTATTCTGTTCTGTATTTTGTGCCTAAATAAAAATTATTTTGCATACCATTGTTGTTATTTGTGTTGTCTTAAACATAAATTATACCAACCCCACAAAATGAAGATTTTATTAAAAAAAAACAAGTATTTTATAGTCTCATATTCAAAATCCTATTAGAAAACCATAAAAGAGTCAAAATGATTTAACAGTTTTGAGTTAGATATGTTCTACCCACAAGAATACAGGATATATTAAAAGTGGCAACTATATACGTTTCATTCCCACGAAAAGGTGGGATGGCTGCATCGCATCAAGGTTTCATGTATTCGAAAATATGCAATTTGTTGTTCATGGGAACATAGAGTGATGCGATCGAATGGCATCAACTACAGTTCAAATCATGAATGTTGTCGTTCACGTCATCGTCCTTTAATTGCCGAATCAAATGATGCCAAGGTCACACAGAATGGCATGCATGGGCGTATCAACATATACAAAAGGCAAGTATTTTGTGATTAAAATATCTGGACGATGATAGCATGCGATACAATAAATTTGAATATCCGTTACCGCATAAAATTTTACAATTCACCTCATGGATATCTTGCAAAGGTAAAGGGAAACATACGTTATGTTTTCCCTGATTAAAGTACTCATTTAATTTCACCACCATGTCTTTCAGTCTTTTATCCACTGCACGCTACTGAGTTGACAGAGGACTGATAGAATGCTCAACGTTGGTTGCGGCTACGACTAACGTTTCTAATATTCATTTGTAAAATAAATCGTTACGCTCGGAACTTCTGTCGCAAATGGCATGCCGTTGATAAGTACATAAATTGATGACGTGAATGACAACATTCGTGATTTCAACTATACAAATTTATCGTATCACATGAACTCGAGAATAGTTACCCTGACAGCTCGTATTTCATTTCCAACAAAATTATCATAGCACACTATTCTAAATACAAAAGCCTATCAAACTGAATATTTTAAAATATTTGAATTGAAAAAATTAATGAAACTTTGAACGTACGGTTTGGGCAATTCTGAACAACTTTACGAAAATTTTCCGATGAAAGTAAGTGGCCTAACGTTTTTTGGACTTTTTCAGTTTACCTTGCTATCACGGGTGGCTCTGTATTTGTATGGGGGCAAATATTTTTTGGCCATAAGTAGATTCAACAGAATGGATAGAGGTGATCGGTGCACACAATTCTTATATGATTTTCTTACTCCAGAGATTATACAAGCAAGAAATAATGCACCACATTTACTTGAGAGGGATTGGATAAATAGACTCAATTAGGTGTGACGTCACAACTTATGCAATCAAACGTACTAGTGTCATAGAAATTTTGGTTCCATCAAATAACATTGGAATTTGAGCCTTATTACCTTGCCCATAAAGACTATAAAATACGATGCTAAAACATTGCTATACATTTTATTGAATTTCTCGGTTGAAAGAGTATTTAAGAACTTCCAGTGTCAATCTTATATACACAAGATATGTTAAAATATATGTATTTATATAAGATTTAATAAACCTTTAATTTTATTTCAATAACATCAAATATAAAACAGCAACAGTCTCCTACAATGGGAATGAAGAATGTGAAAATTTAAATTATGTGGGCGGAAACTGCGGAAAGCAATGCAATTGCAGTTAACTTCAATACTCTTGTTTGATTTCACATTTACAGTACATAACCTAACCTTTCTTTCTCTAATCAAATTTTGTATTCTTTTTAAATTGTTAGAACTATGGGTTTATGTTTTGCTCCTGAATGTGATCATACTAAGTGGATGTAAAATGTTTAATTTAAAAATGGGAGGTACTTATTAGGTATAGGTTAGGGCTATTTATATTTTACTTTATGACTGATGGTCGAGAGGTGAGAGCACTTGCCTCTCACCCAAAAATTTCGGGTTCCATCCCCGGTCGTGGCGGTGGAAAATCTGTGAGAGGGATTTTTCCACTATACACGGATATTGGGTGTGTGTCCCTTGTCTCTAAATGTGTAGCCCCCTCCCACACAAGGCTCTTTTAGAACGTTGCGAGATAAAGGGGGTCGTCATTACTTGTGGTGTATTTATTTATTTTTTATTATATAGTTTTCTAATAGTAAAATGTTGATTTACAGTCAAAAGCACAGCAGTACAAGTTATTAAAATTTATGAAACGGTTTCCTGTTTGTAATATTGTTATGTGCACGCCTATGCCACTGCCTCATAGAAAATACTAGAACGACTGGAAAGGTCTCGAATGATATACAAGAAACAAAAAAGACAAGGGAAATCACAACTAGAGATCTGGGATATAACGGAAAACAAAAAATAATCTATATCGACCCTGACTTGACCAGGGCAAACCAGAAAAGCAAAATAAGACGCCACAAAATTTATTACCGTAAGATGTCGGGAAAATAACGATCGGATAACATATGAGTTTCTACAATTGATCAAAGAATGAGATAAGCTGTACCGCATAAAACGCAACGACCCAAATGATGAAAGAAAAAATAAAAAATTTTAAAAAAGGAAAAATTTTATAAAACCAAAAAAGACAGCTAAAAACAGAATATTTCAAGAAAAAGTGGGAAACCGCATCAGAGAGCAACTCAAAAAAACCAATAGAACTTTATCAACTCGCTGATAAAAAATAAAGATGGATCAAGACAAACAGTACAGTCTTCAGATATTAATGATGAATTAATTACAGATGTAAATATAATTGCAAGTGAATTAAACAATTATTTTTCAAGCATAGGTCAAACAATAATAAATTCCTTACAATTAGAAATAAATAGAAATCCAAATATAACAAAATATGACAATATATGCTGTGAAAATATCATTTATATAGAAGAAACAAATGAAAAAGATGTGACAGAAGTGATGGGTAAATTAAAAATAAATACAGCTGCTGGAACTGATCAGATAAGAGTAAAAAATCTAGTTTAATCCAGCAATAGGGTTTTCCCAGAAAAAAATTTTTTTGCTGAAATACTTAACTCACGTAAAAAAATGATTTATGGCATATTTATTATCTTATTAGTTTTACTAATAGTAACAAAAAAAAACTTGAAGTTTGAAAAATATTGGGTTCATTTTAAACAGCCATAAATTGGCGCGTTGTGACGTCAACACCCTGAAATCCAATCACAGAGGTTGTCTCTGTTCAAGATTGTTTATTAATCTTGGTCTCTGTTAACATAACATAACCTCTATTTATCGACAGCACTCAGCACTTTTCTACTTTAGGTAAAATATCAGCGGCACCTTTAACATATCCCTCTTCCACTTGATTCCATTTTGATTGTAGAATTAATAAAACCTAAACCAGAAACTGATAAAATAGTATTTTCACTCCAAACAATACAAACATAAAAATATAAATTTGACGTTTTAGGTTAGTCATCTGATGTGTAATGTCAGTGAAGGTTAAACCTAAACTGCAGTACAAAATATTAACGTCCGACGCTTTCACGAATAACTTGTGCGGCATTTATCTGGATTCTGATTGGCCAATATTTACACGTCCACTGCTTTAGACCAATCACAGTACAAGCATTACAAATGGAAATTCTGAGAAGTTTTAGAGGAAAGCTTTCTTTAACACACAGTTAGAATCTATTACAAACTAATTATATCCATAATCTCATTGGTTTTCCGGGTAGATACGTAATTCTGGCGCGTAAAAATGCCTGTTTTAAAAAGCAGTGAAATTATCAGCAAGTTGTTTTAACGATATTTTCTTAGAAATAATTCTTATTAGAAAAGTAAATTGTTGTAAATTAATAAAATGTTTTAATATATCATTTTCATGACACAAATTGTTAAAATAAAATTAGTGGGAAAACCCTATTACTTTTGCCAAATCTAGTCATATTAATTAATAAAGTACTGAAGGAGGGAATATTTCCAGATATTCTCAAGGTTTGTAAAGTAACACCAATTTACAAATCTGGCGCGAAAAACAAAACTGAAAATTTTAGACCAATAGCTGTGGTGAGTGTCTTTTCAAAAATGATAGAAATGGTTATAAAATCCAGAATTACAAATTTCATAGATAAATACGTGCTCCCAGATAAATATAAATATGGTTTCCAGCCTAAAAGTGCCACTATTGACTTCATTAATCATGTCTTGACAAAAAAAAAAATAGTTATAACAATTTTTATTGACTTATGAAAAGGCTTTCGATGTTGTAGATCACAAGATTCTATTGGAAAAGCTTGCATTGATGGGATTAAGGGGTAAATTATTGATACTTGTTGAAAGTTATTTAAGTAACCGTAAACAATATATAAATATTGGAAATACAAATAGTGATGTGGTGACTGTAAATTGCGGGGTGCCCCAAGGATCTGTCCTGGAGCCACTATTATAATCACTAAATGTTTTGAGTTTGCATATTGCAAACCTAACTGGGAAATATTACACCTTTGCGGATGATACAATTCTGGTCTATAGTGGTAAAGATCAAACATCTCTAGAAATATCAGTTAACCAAGATTTACAGAAATACACAAATTGGCTATTACAGAACAAATTGATAATAAATGTTAAAAAACAGATTATATGGTTTTCAAACAATGCGCTCATTTCGCGTTGTTAGCGTTATGACAGTAGTATGTTGGGTAGCCTAACATGACGTCACACTAATTGAGTCCATAAGCTTTCGAATAAAATACTCTAAAAAAATATGCACTCCACTTGTCCTTAATAAACATTTGTTCACTGTGTGGCATATGTCCTAAGTGAACTATAAAGACGGCACCGGTTTTTTTTGTTAGATTTTTTTATTTCTCTTTATATGTCTTCGATGTACTAACTATACTTCATTTTATCACTCTTTGTCTTTTTTCCGCAATTTTGCATTTCATATTTTCTTTTAATGCAAAAGGAAGGTTTCTTGGATAAACTTTCTTAAGTAAATTTCTCCCACAAATGTCACAAATTGTAGTTAATACTGTTATGTGCTGCCCTCTAATGGAGAGAGATGTGACTAAGTTCCTGGTCAAAGTGAAGGAAACCTGTTATTCTATTACTCCCTGACTAGTAGGGTGGCGCCGTCTATGAGCCAATTGACGAACAATCATCTAGTACATAGTAGAAAACTATGGAGGATTCTAGAATAGAATTCTGGAAGATTCCAAGTGTGTATATAAAGAGGTGAATCCAGCAGATGGGGGAACAGTTCAGATGAGTGAAGTATGCAGTACAGTTCAGTTCAGTGAAGTAAACAGACAGAGAGTTTTTAGGTTAGACAAGAGTTGACAAGTTTAGGAAGAAAAGTACATACATACTGTTTTAAAAGTAGTGAATTTATATTAGATTAAGTTATTAGTTGTGTGATTTTTAAGTATTTACTAGTGTAATTTTAGTGATTAATAAAATAGTGGTTAGTGAAGATTCTTGTTGCAAGTTATTTGAACTCACAGAGTGTTTACTGAAGACTGTAAACACGTAACAATACTGCATCCTTGGTAATGAAAATTTACAGTTTCTCATATACAAACTATATACTAAAGAAATCGGCAGCTACTGGAAGCGGCTGGAACCTCCCCACCCGGTGGATCTTTGAGGCCGAGGAATGCACGTGACGTGACGAGTTCCATGGCGCAACGGGTCCTCGCATCGCCCTTGCAACGCAAAAAGCGATCTTATGCTTCACATTTGCTTTTTTCTTATAATTTTTTTTTTACAGAAACCAAATCAAAAGGGTGCAAGAGTGATATTGTTGAAATCGGAATCTTAACTGCTGTTCAATGGTTCGATTGCAAATTGTAATTAAAAAACAAACAAATTGTTGTGCCAAAACGGTATTAAACGTAATCCAATCTCAACCAACACCTTTTAGAACTTCTGGAGCACTAAAGAAATCCTCTTGCAAACTTTCATCCAAATCCGTTCAGTAGTTTTGGCGCTATCGTGCTCACATACATACACACAGACATTTTTCAAAAACCACTTTTTTGGGTTCCTGGGACCTCAGAACGTAAAGATTTGACGTTATCTCAATTTTTGGTTTTGGACCAATTTTATTGTGGTGAGGTTAAAAACGTCCCATAGTAGGCTGAAACGCCGAAAAGCTGGCCAACATTTAAAAAATAGTAGTATTTTTCCCGAGACTTTTAACCCCGGAAATAATTTTAGTGGTACTGTCATGAACAAAAAAAACAACTATTTGTTTCTAATGTAAATGTCTTTACTTGAATATGTAATGAGTAGCCGAAAATGACAATGTCACAAAAATTAAAGTTAGATGTACAGAACTAGATTTTAGCAAAAATACGTTATAAGACTTGTCCCATGTTTTTTGTGCACGAGAGTACCTCTAGTATCTGGAATCTGGAATGACCACCAAGGGTCGGAAGACCCTATCTGGCTCAGGAATTCATTCTGCTTATGAGCTTCGAGCACGTCGATTTGACAGTTTCTAGCGCCGAGAAAAACAGCAAATATTCAAACGCCTTAATTTCTTGAAAGTAATTAAAATTGAAATAGGTAATTCGTCATTCATTTTATAATTATGTAAATTAGCAAATTAACAATAAGGTCGCTCATAATTTTGTTGGTTTCGTTATGAAAAGTAGCTGTAAAAAAGCAATAAGTTATATCGTTAGCCATTACGCATAAAATCAATTTTAATTTGTTTATTGAACATTTCTTTATCTATTTACAAAGAACTGGCTGCATCTTCCTATGACTTTTTATGTGTTGATGTGAGTATGCACGTAAATCGAAGTACAATGCATTTTGAATTTTTTGAAATTTTTTTTAGGCGTTTCATAGCCGCCATTGTTTTTTTTTTAAATTGATTTCAGATTCTTAATTAACGACCTCAAAAACCCATACATGACAGCTTTCATTTGAATCCCATGAATATTGACTATTTTTGGCACATTTTTTGTTTGACTCATAGCCGCCATTTTGTTTTTTTTTTCGTATTATGGCAAACTTTTCGGCATTTCAGCCCACTGTGCGTCCTGATAAACCATCAATGACAAAACTTAATTTAGCTTATGAAAATTAAAATAATAAATTTCAAATCTTTAAATAGTTTTATTAATAAATAATTTAATTTCCCTTCTCACAAACAATGGTTAACAGTACCTACTACTTATTATTACTGAGACACTGACCTTTCTTTGCCCCAAAATCTTTTACTTAGCCGGCGGCCTGAGGGCTGTGTGCTGAGTGTGTATCTTTGAACGTGTGGTCTGTTTACGCGCAATTCCTTCTCGTCAACTTCCCGTGCTTTCTCTACCTTTGCCATGAATTTTGCGATTAGATCCTTACAGTCCATGTTTTCCTCCGGCTCCCAACTATTGTCTTTCGGACCGTAGCCTTTCCATGACACAAGGAATTCACGTTTACCGTTTTTACTGTAGTGCACTTCCAAAATCTTGCTGACCTTCAGACAATACATGATTTGTTTTATATTCTAATGACCAATTAGTAAATGTGCTTACCTCAAAATCTTCATTTTCGTCCCAATCTGGTGCTTTCAGTTCTTTCTTGACTTTTTTTGGCTTCCCGCCCTTCTTTTTGTTTTCTTTAAATACTTGAATGAGCCTGTCACAATCAAGGGTGTCCTCTGGTTCCCACGTGTCGCTTTCTTCCTCGTAGCCTTTCCATCTGATGAGATAATGGCGTACGCCTTTAATCATCTTCTCATCCAATACTGCCTCAACCTAGGAATAAAGCACAAAAGCAAGAATTACTTTTAAATTAATCAACAACTTTTGATGTTTTACCTCATATTGACTTTCGTCATCTTCATCTTGGTCTTCGGAATCTTGAGCTCCTTTATCATCTTTCGGTGCTGCCTTCCGTCCCTTTTTAGATTTCTTTTTCTATAAATAGAATAAAATTAACAATGATGTTAAAGCTTACCCAGGACCTGCGAATGATGAACAATAATTCTGATTTAACATCGCGGGACAAATTATTAGCTTGTGAACATGAATGATGGCCTACGCTTGGTTCACCCACTTCTTTTTTAACATAAACTTTGATTGCAACATTATGAATATGTATATAATACAGTGTAGTACCTACTTCTTTACGAAAATAAATTTAAAAATAAGGCAAAATATCAAAGTAGGCGGCAGAGCTTTGAAAATTTGGATACTTCGTTTCACTTTCGGAACAACTTTTCTTAATAACAGTGAGAAAATGAGCTTTCTTGTAAATTTCAAAGTGATTTCTTTGCATTAAAATTATGGCACCAACTAATTTCTATCCAAGTTGGGCTGTGATCCCAATAGGATGAAACTTCAACTTAAACATTTTCAGGCCATTCATTATTTCACCTATTCGTGCGTCAATTCAGGGCACACTGTATATGCATGCGTTTAATATAGAAAGGCATGAAATAATATGTAATTGGCATGATCATTTTATTTTTAAGTGTTGCATTTGTTTATTTTTAACATAACTTTTAGTAGTAACAGCGTAAGTGTAATTAGTAATACTGTATATTTTTTCGGTGATTATTACTCCAGTCAAATTAGTATGAAAATGAGGTGATTTTGACAAAAAATGTTTCTAGGTGTAAGCTGAATCCAGGATGTCCAGAATGTAGAGTTTGTTGGCTTCTATTTTTTTTTGTGGCAAAATTTTTTATTAAACAATTAACCCTTTCTTTACCAAGCCTAATCGGCATTGCAATACCATCATTTCCGGTCTTTTTTATTTGCCATGAGCACCAGTGACATATATATATATACGGCATATCGCCATTTTGATACAATTTACACTACCGATGCTCACTATTCTAGCACTGATATGATACTGTCACTGTCATCTGTTATTTAGCATTAGCAGATCAAAAGACACGGTTGGCTGCACCTAACAACTGATTTGTGGCAAAAATTGCCGATACATATACATGCGGCCGTGGTGCGGGCAAAGGTGCAAAAATAAATTAATTGCCTCATATATGCGGCAGTTGGTTTTAGACAATCTCAATGTTGAACATATATATATACGGCGGTGGGAATGAGAGCAATTTTTGTCATGTCGTATACGTACGGCATTGGGAGCGAAAGGGTTAATGTGTGAGAAAATTATTTTTTTTAATTTAAAAAAATCTATTGATTTCAGGAAAAAAGTGTTTCTTAAAAGGTGTGCGCTTTGAAAAAACCTACAAAATGAGACCTATTTCATCAAAATCGGTTAATTTGTTTAGGAGTCTTTGCAAAAGAACATGCTAAAATGGCTGTCTTTTCAATAGTTAATAAATAATAGAAAAACATGTTTCATATACTTCTTTCCATAGGAAAAGAAGGCTCTTGCAGTGTAGAAAAGGTACACGAAATCGGGAGCCATATGGTCCAATAGTTTTTGCACAATCAATTTGTTAATAACTTTTTGACTTTTTTTTTAACGCTTATTTCTCAGCGATATCTGCAGGTGCGCAAATTATTGATTTATAGTATCAATGTAAAGAAACAACCAAATGAAGTATTTGTTTTAAATTGTTGAAAACAATTATCAAAGTTGGCATTAATTTTTTTCGTTATAAACAAATAGAATATCTCTTCGGCGATGCATGGTACCAAAATGCTGATAAAAGCATCTGATAGCTGACATTTTTTCACGAATTAAAAAAAAAATGTCTTTGCGACCAATAGAAGCAGAGATAGATTTTTTTTTAAATTGTTGTGGCGTTGTCTATTAATAAAGGAATGATTTTAGCTGGAATCTACAGAAGAATATTCAAAGAATCCAATGTAAAAGTTTTCAACCTCGATTATTTAAAAATTGTTGATGTGGCAATTGTTTAAAAGTTGCCTTTGCTAAAATAGTCAGTGTGGGAGCGTTGGTGGGAGAAGTCAGCCACGCGCGGCCGAAAACGAGTCTCGGACGTTTCAAATATTGAACCTAGAACCTTCATATATATATATTTTTTTAATTGGCGTATCTCGACGAAATATAAATAATGGAATGCATATTTTCTTAAAAAAATTATTTTTATGCTTAGTAATTTAATGAAAATTCGCATTTTCGTATATTTCATAAATAATAAATAATTAAGCAGTGAAACGATATTTTTAATATACTTAGTGAATTTTAAACAGCAAAAATACATTGAGATTAGTCACCAAAGCATTAATATTTTTCAGAATAAAGCTGCAGAACGCGTTAAGACCTGCATATGTAGTTCATAGCACCACGCCGACAACGTGACCGAGCTGATAGTTCACCTGTATAATTGTAAGTATGTAAACTTTTTTCAATCTTCACCCACTTCAAAACATCAGATTAAACTGAATCTTTGTACACTTATCAAGGACCGATGACAATAATAATGATGATTTACGTAAAATTAGAGAAACCCTACATTTCCTGAGAGATCTGGCAAAAGTAAACAACACAAATGACATTAAACAACAAATCACATCCACTCGCTCCTTATATAAACGGGAAACTAAGAAGGCAAAAATACTGGCTAACAATCATTTTCTTCAAAATTCTAGCAACAAATGTAAGTCAGCCTGGCAAATTATAAAACAAAATCATAGGCCAATTGAACCTATGCAAACCAAACACATTATATCTGCTGATGACTTTAATGCATTTTTTTCAAGTATTGCTGGAAACATTGTTAACACAATTGCTTCAGGAGACAAGGAACCGCTAGATTACTTAAATAAACATAAAATTCCAGAAAATTTTTCACTTTATAGCCTAGAACCAGTAACACATGCTGAAATAAGGGACATTATCAAAAACTTAAGCAACTCGCACGCAAAAGATATGCATGGTTTAAGTAATAGTCTGGTCAAATATATTATGGAAGCCATTTTGGATCCATTAGTATATCTGATAAACCAATGCCTACACAGTGGTATTTTTCCAGAGTGTCTTAAATGTTCGAAAGTGATTCCTTTGCATAAAAAAGGCAATTTAGACGATACCTCAAATTATCGTCCAATATCAATAGTTCCGATATTTTCGAAAATATTAGAAGCAGTAATCAAAAAAAGGTTTTTGAATTACTTTGAATTAAATGATTTGTTTTCACGGGAACAACATGGTTTTCGTGAAGGTAAATCAACAACATCTGCAATGGTGGAGTTTGTTGATGTGGTGCTGTCCGCATTGGAGGAGGGGTGTCTTGCTTCTATCACTTTATGTGACCTGAGCAAGGCATTTGACTGTGTCGTTCATGAGGTACTGTTGGATAAACTCAAACATTATAATATCTCAGGGAGTCCTTTAAATATAATTCGCACATATTTATCCAACAGAACGCAGTTCGTTGAAGTGACCGAGGGAAAGTCATCCCTTAAGGAAATTACTTACGGGGTGCCACAAGGATCCGTGTTAGGACCAATACTGTTTATCATTTATATCAACGATCTTGCTAGCGCTATCATGGACACGCGTCTAGTCCTCTATGCGGATGACGCCACATTAATAAACTGCAACAAGGATATAAGCTTAGCCGAGAGCATATCAAGTGAGGCTGAAACTCAAGCAGAGGAATATTTTTCCTCCATAAAACTTAAAATGAACACTGACAAAACCCAAAGAATCACTATAAGCCTAAAACCAAACAACATAAACACAGAACCAGTGAAACTCCTTGGCTTTCATATTGACAGCAAACTTACATGGGGTGCTCATACCTCAAGCCTATCCAAGAAACTTGCCTCCAATCTTTATCTATTGCGGAAACTGAGCTGTTGTGTCTCTCCCGAGATGGTTCGCACAGCCTATTTTGCGTTTTTTCACAGTCACCTACAATATGGCTTATTAATCTGGGGTCATTGTGCTAATAAGGGAAATATTTTTAGAATGCAAA
Organism: Leptura quadrifasciata; assembly: GCA_963675555.1. Taxonomy (NCBI): domain Eukaryota; kingdom Metazoa; phylum Arthropoda; class Insecta; order Coleoptera; family Cerambycidae; genus Leptura; species Leptura quadrifasciata. The sequence continues at coordinate 200,605,042 of OY776673.1, read as the reverse complement.
AATCGGCTGTGAGAGTCATTGCGGGTGTAAGTATGAGAACTCACTGCCGACCTTATTTTATTAAATATCAAATACTCACCTTACCTTGTATGTATATTTACGAATGTCTTGTTTATGTGAAAACAAATCACCACAAATATAAATGCCATACAGACATACACTCTTATGATACCCGAAATAAAACTAATATATCAAAAAGTATATATAAACTTTCGAAATCAATGAATGGGGTAAACTATTTTGGACCAACATTTTTCAATAAGTTACCTGATGAAATCAGACTGTTAGATTTGAAAAGTTACAAGTACAAAGTGAAACAAATTTTAGTAAAAAAAGCATACTATGATATGATTGATTTCTTGAATGATGATTGTTTTAATGCTTTAATATTTTAGGGTTTTAAATGTTTTCGTTACTGTAAATGTTTATTTTTAAATATGTAAATTTTTTTTTTTTTTAAATGTGTTTTGACGACTGTATACAATTTGAATATTGTTTTAACTGAATAAAATCTATCTATCTATCTATCTAACAACTTTGTCCTAATGTCCTCACCAGGATCATCAGGATAAAATAATAATAATAAAAAAAAAAGACTAATATATTGTCGATATTTTGGCGTAGGAGCCGTTGTCATTAATATATATTTTATTATTGGTGGGAAATGTGCCGAGCGATGAATGGCAAGAGGGAGACTAAAAAAAATTATAGTTTAAAAAAACTAAAAAAACACGCTTTAATAGTAAACCGAATTAAAAAATAAAAAATAATGTTTAAATATTAAGATTCATTTTATTGTAAAAAGTGTGGGGTGTTTGATATCAATTGTTATAAACCCCACGCAAGTTTTTTTATTGACCATGACTTCTTATTCTAACACAATATTGCAAACAAACTATAAGACTACCTAAGTAGAACTATAACAAAAGTAGTGTTATAAATCTTCTTTCAATAATTTCAAACATATGCGGAATAGTTAGATTTAAATTTAGGAAATACGAAAATTGACATAATTTTTAAAATTAAATCTAACTATTTTGCAAACAACTGAAATTACTGAGTGAAAATTCATATCACTACACCTGTCATAGTACGACTTAGGTAGTCCTATACTTTTTTTTACCAATATATGTATTAACCCATTCGGGATGGACCTGGTCGGCGCGCGCCTCTTTGTAGGACGGCACCGGGAATCGAATGGTGGGGGACGGCTGCTGTACTATTACATCATTTGACCTTCACAGACAGAACAATTTCACAATGTTAAAAAATTCTAAGAAAAACCATGTGAAAGCTGTTATATCAGTTTATTCATTTTCTATTTGTTAGGAATCAAAATATTTCTCAGTTTCCTCATATCTTGTAATTGTCAATTCCTTTATATCTGTATGTTTGTTGAACCATAATTTGTGTATTATTATTGTACCTATATGTTGTTTTTATTCCTTTATATTCTTCTATTTTTACCGTTTATATTGATTGACCTGTGTAAGCATTTTATATGTATTTGACACCAATAAAGGATTATTATTATTATGTTTCGTTTCTGTAACTTTTATAATAAAGTTATAATGTAAGTATATTACATTATAATGATTTAATCAAATTCCTATTATTAATCTCAAAAACAAATAGCTGTACCTGTACGTCGGTCAAAACCACTATTAATTGTTTTTACAATTACTGAACCGGTAGGGCGTCAGTCTACCTGAAACAGTATATCAGACGTGCATTTACGGCGTTCGGTTAAGTTTGATGTGTAATAGCGTAGTATATGTACGGCACCTGGCAAGTAAAAGTATAAAAATCTTAAAACACATACGGCAGCCGCCTCAAACTATTATCTGACTGTGCAGTACATGTACGGCCTTCAGTTCTCAATGTCTTCTCTGAAGACCATACCGGTTCGTCAACCGTCATGAATGGGTTAAAAAAAAAGTTATCGTCAAAAATAATAAATATTTCCTTATCAGATCTCTCTCTCATGCATATGCCCACCGTAACCTATTTTGATGAAATAGGTCTCGTTTTGTACGTTTTTTCAAGGTGCACAACTTTTAAGAAACACTTTTTTTCTCTAAAATCAATAGTTTTTCTAAAAGTTGAAAAAACCATTTTCCACACCTCAATTGTTTAATAAAAAAATTTGCCACGCAAGAAAATTGAAGCGTAAGAGAGCCTACATTTCCTACCATCATTTTGAACATTCCAGAATATGGTTCCATTGCTTAATTATTTATTATTTATGAAATATACGAAAATGCGAATTTTCGTCAAATTACTAAGTGTAAAAATATTTTTTAAAAGAAAATATATATTCTATTATTCATATTTCATTGTGATAACCCAATTTAAAGAAAAATGAAGGTTCTACGTTGAATATTTGACGAGAAAATGCGAATTTCAAGCGCCCAAGACTTGTTTTCGGCCGTGCGTGGCTGACTTCTCTCCTCATCACTCCCACACTGACTGAAAAAACTATAATGTTTAGTAAAAATAATGTTGATAGTTCAGTCACAGCTTTCGCATTGATGGCATAGACCTCACGTGGTGTGACGAGGTAAAATATCTTGATATACACCTTGATAAGTCTTAATTTTAGTTGTCTGCCAAAAATCAAATTTAGCTCTAAAAAACATATATGAATATCGTGATTTGTTGCCAGTCAGTAAAACTAGCTCTCATCGAATCATTGGTTCTATCAATACCTAACTACATGGATTGTGTTTGGACCATTCTTAACAGCTTTTAATAAGTCGTATCGTATTAAAAAAAATTAAAAATTCTTACATTAAATTTGTTTATCGATTAAATAGATATGATCATATATAACCTCGTATCTATGTGGTGCAAATATCTTAAATATGAGGAAAGATTTGTGCATATGAGTTGTCTATTAATACAGTTATAAACATTAATTGTCCGGGATATTTAAGTGATCTATTAAGTAGACATGGTGATATACACGACTTAAAATACTAGGCATAGAAATAATCTAAGTATACCTAATCACAAAACAGAAGCTTTTAAGAGCTCTTTCTCCTACCAAGCAGCTCATATAACATGTTACCTATTCGCTCAGGATGGTGTGGAAATGGGCTCAAATTAAAAATGCATCTTTTTGGGAAAAAGGAGAAAGTAAATAAAAATCACTTGTGTCAAAACTCGTCAGACAAGCATCTTATAGAGAAAATTCCGGTCCATAAATTCATTCTTGGGCATTTTTCTCGTTAAAGTGACCAGTTTTGAGATGTTCGCTGTGAAACTTCGTGTAAGATCGATATTTACATGTACGCTTCAAATTACCCCTCAGTTTGGACACTGTTACTGCGAAATAGGTTAATAGGACATATTTTTATACAGAATTTGACAATTTTTTAATTTCCTATACTTTCTCTCCTCCAATGTACGGTTTACAAGATAAAAGTGAAAAACCAGCGTTAAGGCCCCTTTATGGGTAGTTTTTTGCAAAAAAAGGGACTTTCCATTCCTGAATAGGGTAGAAAGCTTTCAGATATCTATTTCTAACCCTATCGAGAGTACCATCTCAAATATTATTTCTTCTAAAATGTCTAATTTGCATGGACGACTGTCGATATTGTCTGAAAGTTATTTGTGGCATTCTACGAATATTCTTTCCTTTTATTTGGGTTTTCTACCAAACCTCCCTCCCTCCCGTGTGTTCTCAAAGTTCTCCATAAATATGTTGCTTAAAATTGGTGATAATGGAGACCCCATGGCCATACCAAAATCCTGCTGATAGAACTCATTTTCCATGAGGTCTCCATTATCACCAACATGTTCAAAATTGTATAAATAAATCGGTTGTCTGGTGGAGATATATTTTGACAACATCTTTGCAATTTGGCCTCATGGTGTTGATTTACTAGATAGTTTTTTAGAAAATATAAATAGTAAGGAACCATCTATTAAATTCACATTAGAAGTAGAAAGTAGGAATGAACTACCATTTTTAGATGTTTTAATTAAAAGGGTAAATAAGACAATTGAAACAAGTGTTTATAGAAAACCAACACATACTAATAGATATCTAAATTTTAACTCAAATCAGTCAATAAATGTTAGAAGGGGTGTTGTAAAATGTTTATACCAAAATAATTTCATCTAATAATGAAATATTAAATAACGAGAAAAAATTTATCAAAGAGGTTCTAGTACAAAATTAATACGCTGAAGCCTTTGTTGATAGAGTTTTCATAAATGTTGAAAATAGGGACAATCAGGTACAACAAAAACCTGAACGTCATTATACAGCAACAATTCCTTATGTATACATACTATCGAAGAAGCTACGCCATATAGGTGACAAATTTGATGTTAGGACGGTATTTCAAACGGGGAACACTTTGAGATCTATTTTAACAAAAACAAAACCGATAAACCGGGAGCAGAATTTAAAAAACTGTATTTAAAATATCCCGTGCGAATGTGATAAATGTTATGTGGGTGAGTCATCCAGACCTTTCAGTGTAAGGTTGGAAGAGCACAAGAATTACATTAGAAAGAATGAAATTCAGAAATCAAAGATTTGTGAGCATGCTTGGGAAAACGGACATAGAATAAACTGGGACTCGGCAAAAATTTTAACAATAGAGGCAGATAACAAAAAAGAAAAATTAAAGAATCAGCAATAATATTATTCAATGAAGATAAATGCGTATCGAATTGTTCTGTAGATATTTGTACAAACTGGCTACCAATGGTAAAAGAACAAACTCAACATTATTTAAAAGAAAATAACATCAGTTCTGTGTAAGTAGTAAGTATCTATGGAAATAACATAAACAGAATCTTAAAGCTGTGTATTTGACATACACAGCAAATAAGTGTTCTTCGAAAAAATAAGCTTTGAAAATGGAAAGAGACTACTTTCCGAAACGTCAGCAAAATACATTATTTCTGTGTTTATTCCGATTTATATTATTTGTAAAAAATAACTTCTGACTGTTCCTTTGACGTAAACGTCACAGGTGCAGAGGCTTTTCTCCAATAATTCTATTATTTCGTAGATTCGTTGATTTGTTTTTGAAGAGGACAATACATGTGGTAGAAAACCCAAATAAAAGGAAAGAAGACTACTGTCAATGTTATAGCATAAGATATCTTCTGGGCCCACTTGATCTATTACCAGGTTGTACCCTTTAACAACCTCACTGAAAAACAATTTCACATAAGATTGGTGGGGATTCTTTCTACTTCAAAATATGAAAGCAGAAATCGGAGTGTGGCTGACTTCACAAGATAAGGCATTATTACAATTTCAAATTCTTACCTCATCAACGTCGCTATCATGTTCTTCTGATTCCTGAGGCTTCTCGTCTTTGTGAATTGACTTGCGTCTCTTTTTAGATGGTTTCTTTTTCTATAAAGAGTACAAATTAAAAGTGATTAAAATGCATGAAACAATTCACCCCCTCAATTTGAAATAGTGAGTTTTGTGATTTTCAACCATAAATTCCACCAACCACAAAATTCTAGAAATCTGACAACAAAAAAATTATTTAATCATTGAAAGTAAACAGAAAAAGGGTTTTCAAATTATTAATGTGCTTCTTCTAACCTTTTAAATTTTAATTAATGAACTAACAAATTATGATAGATAGATATAGATAGTTTATTGTGACAATACAATACTGTTTACACTCGTCAGGTATAAAGATAATTATATAAATACTAAACTTAAATACAATGAGAAAAGACCCAATGGGAAAAAAGTGAAGAAACAAGTACTAATAATAATTAGAAAAATACAACACAGTTACATTAAAATAAAACAGGTAAGATTAACAGCACGAACAATCACATTTAAAAACCATTAAAATATGTGATAAATTCATCAATCTCATAAAAGACATTTTCTTTCAGAAAACTTTTAACTTTCTTGGGAAAAGCAGTATCACTAAGTGTTTTCCAGTTACTTGGCAGTAAGTTATAAAATTTGATTGATAAATACCTAAATGAATTCATGTTTCTTGTCAGACGAAAAAGAGGAGCTATGATAAATTAATTCCTTGTATTATAACAATTTTGAGATAGATGGTTTCTAGCAAAAAGAATACTCTCTAAGATATATTGATTTGTACAAGAGAGAATACTTAATCTTTTAAATAACGGTCTGCAGCTTTCGCTAGCTATACTTTGCATTCATAATAACTCTAATAGCCCTCTTTTGCAATTTTAAGATTTTTACAGTATGTGCAGAGCCGCCCCAAAGTAGAATTCCATGGCACATGATGCTATCAGAGGCGTAGCTATGCACGGGCAATTCGGGCAGTTGCCCGGGGCCCCAGGGTTTTGGGGGCCCCGGTCCACCTGGCCCTCCGAAATATTAATAATAATTTCGTGTTCGCATTCGCAGTAGTGTGGTTTCTACTGTATGCACCAACTCGGAACTTTCCGTTTTCCCCGAGTGACCGCGACCTTCTCGAGTGGATCGCGGGATGCGATCGATGAGAACAATTAAAACCAAGTTTGCATGTCACTTGCATCAGTGTATCTTTACTGTCTCTATACAAATACGAGTATTACAAAAGAATAATATTGATTTACATGAAGCTGATTTAGTTTTAAATAGAGTTAATGAAAAAGTGTGCAAGCTAAGAACTACCAGGAACTAAAATCTGAGGTGGAAAAAATAGCACAAAAATGGCAAATAGACCATACATTTTTAAGAAAAGAGACAATCTAAACGTAAGAGACAGAGACACAAAGTGAATGTTTTTTATTTTGTAATTGATCAAGTTAGTACGCAACTAATACAAAGATTTCAAAAAATATTCAGAACTACTATCTTAAACTTTCACTGATCAATATATTCATATACTCACTTTAGTTAAAAATTATTTGATTGAAAGTATGACTATCAGAAATTATTTTGAACTGATAATTAAACAGTTTGGTACGCTTGAAAGTGACATGGCTGATGTTTTCATAGCGTTTATATTGTTTTTTACACTTCCAGTGACTGGGGCAAGTGCAGAACGCTCCTTTAGCAAACTAATGCTAATCAAAAATTATTAAGATCTGTTATGGGTCAACAGAGATTGAACCAATTAGCTTTGTTATCGATCGAATCAGAAAGTGCTTCCAAAATGGATCTGACTTAAATTATAAATAACTTTACCAATAGAATTTTAATAGAGAATAATTATCATTATTTTTCTTTAAGCGATTAATCGGATCTCATTCATTTATGTTGTTTATGTTTGAGAATATACTTTTTGCTGTTTGAGAATTTTTATATTAATGTTTGTTTTATGTTCATTTTGCAAATCACTATTTTCTATAGGGGCTCCAAAATGTATGTCGCCCCAGGGACCCATGAAGACTAGTTACGCTTCTGGATGCTATGGAATAGTGCATGGTATGCTAGCAGAATAATATTTTCGTCGATTTGATTTTTAAGTTTTTTCTACTGGACAATTTCTTGGACATGCAATTGATGTGGCTTTTCCAAGTTAATTTTCTATCTAAGGTGATACCTAAGAATTTCACAGGATTATTTTTGTCAATATAGACGCGTGTTCAGATAAAATATTAAATTTTTAGTTTTTCGCGTGTTTAGGCTTAATGTTACATTAGAAAAGTAATGCTCAGCTTGTTGCTGTACATCAGCTGACATATTAGAGATTATTCATATTATTATGGATAGAAAGTAGTGCTGTCATCAGCATAATATACGCAACAATTTTACTAGAGATGTGATTGGATATGTCATTGATATAGACAAAAAATAGTGTTGGCACTAATATCGATCCCTGAGGAGCACCGAACTTGAGAGATTTTAAGGAAGAGATTCCACCAATACTGCAAACACTGATATCTGTTTGTCATATAGCTTTTTACGAAAGACAATGCAGATCCCCTTATACCAAGGCTCTCTAATTTTATTAATATGTCAGATGACACATAATTGAAAGCTTTGGACAGGTCCAAGAAAGACGCAACTACCATATATCCATCTTCAAGTGCAATCATATTATAATATTTGATAATAATAATGTTAGGTGTTTACAATCTTCAGTAAACACTCTGTAGGTTCAAATAACTTGCAACAAGAATCTTCACAAACCACTATTTTATTAATCACTTAAATTACAATAGTTAATCCTTAAAAATCACACAACTAATAATAACTTTAATTCACTACTATTAAATCACAACTGTACTTTACTTTTCTGATCACTTATATAACCAAAACACTGTCTCTGTATATCAGAACTGTACTGTATACTCAACTGAACTGTTCCCCATCTGCTGGATTCACCTCTTTATATGCACACTTGGAATGTCTAGAATCTCATTGTAGAACCTTCCAGAATATACTGGAATCCTCTACAGTTTTCTTAGGCACTACTAAATGGCGGTTTGTCAGTTGTCCCACAGATGGTGCCACCCTACTGGCCAAGGAGCAATTGCAATTCTCCTCTCTGTTAGAGGGGAGCACATAACAATAATTTTATTTTAAAAGTTAAGTAACCTGTTTTGTCATCAACAATGCGACAAGCATGTGCTATATCGGCTTACTATCATAGAGTACTGCAAAAGAGGAGAACAATCTAGTTACAGACTAGAATGAAATGGATCAATCTCGAGTAAGCACCATGAAGTATATAAGAAGTGGGACTGACACATCAGGGTAGCTATTCTCGAGGTATGCGATCAACGTTCTCGAGAAAATGGGTGGAGTTCACATGAAAATTTTACATACAACAAATTTGCTATTTAAATTTATTATTGTGATTGGTCCAAACTTTCGAATAAAAGTGGCAACTAAGTACGTTTCGTTCCCATGAAAAGTTGGGAAATGGTTGTATCGCATCGGTTTCATGTGTTCAAGAATACACAATTTGTCGTTCATGAAAACGTCATATAATGCGGTGCATTGTCACCTGCAAATTCAACGCATCACATGAACTCGATAATAGCTACCAAGGACAGTTCTAACTTGAAGAGCAAAGCGTTCAGATCAAGAGAAGGTACAAGTGATCTGAGTAGTAAAGTACAGTAACAAGACTGATTTATAGTAGTTAAAAGTTGTAACTAGTGTGCAATTATAAGGACTAATTATTGTTGTTAATCTAGTGTTAAATATATCAGTCGTTGGTGACAATTCGTGTTGCAATTATTGAACTTATGCTTGGTGTATTTACTAGAGGGTGTAAACACGTAACATTATGTTATAATTAAGTTTGAAGCTAAATCACACCTGTTTCGGGAGACTGAGTTTTCAAAAGAAATTTTAGAGAATGAAACTGCAATGTAGGAGTATAAATCTCAAAAAGAATCTAGAAATTAGTAAAGTATTGTATCTTGCATTACATATTCCGTATGCTGCAGCTTCTACAAGAGTACTTTCTTTGAATGGATTTATCCACTTAAAATACAATTACATTGAGCACTAAAAAGTCATTTAAATTATTCATTTTGTATAAACAAATCATTAACATTTAAGGTAGTGTTTCTTAGAAAACATTATTTTGTTATATTCTTGACAGATTCTCATCTGTTTGAATATAATTTAATTTTTTGGAATAAATATTATTTTATCAATTTTCCGTTTAAATTGTTTTAACGGTTTTTAAAAAACCATGATTTTTTTAAACAAAAATCGGTCGATTAATTTTATATATCATTAATAACATGTTGCAAATCAGGTCAACCCTGAGCCATGATGATAAACTGTAAAATGAAGTGTAATTTTTATATTGTACTCCAAATCCCCATTTAACGCAGCTTAATAATTATTGTTCCTCCTTTAATACGTCTCATGCAATTTTCACTTTAATTTTCAAGAGTCCACTAATAACTTGTGTAGGTACACTTGATCATGTTTTCCTGTTAGAAAATTTTACTTAAGATGTTTGTTTTTGACTTTTAAATATCAAAGAGAGTAGACCTAGATAAACTTCATCAATTAAACTTATTAAAATTATTTCATTTTGTTTCATAATTACATACAACAGCTGAGTCCTTACTTGTTTACTTATTCAGCGATCTCGTAAACTACAAGAACATGGCAAGAGTTGAGTTGAAAAATAGACACTTCACACATAACCAGCGTACATACACATAAATTCTATAATTCAATAACATAACAAATATGTGTTGCATATTTCAAAACATGCATTAAAAATAAAAAATGTAAATCGTGTACTACTTTACCTCTTGATTTTTCTCCCCCTCATCTTCATCGGATTCTTGAGATTCATCTGCTTCTTTCTTTGAGGTTTTACGAGATGCCTTACTGCGCTTCTTATCCTAGTGAAAAAAAATATATTAGCAACAAACAGGAAAATAAATGAAAATACAAAATAAAACTGCATTAATGAATGATACTAGTATAAAATCATGGCAGTTGCCACTATGTTTTAACAAGGGTTTTGCTCATCAAACAATGTAAAAAAATCGATTTGTAATTTAATATATATGCATATTGTTAAACAGTTGTAATATCTATTGTTTTTGTTTAACATTTTATCACATATTGAAAAGTAAACAAAGCTGGAATCAAGTAAAATATTTCTTCTATCAGACAATCCAATGCTGATCAAACAATTATGCAGATAAAATAAAAAACAGAGCAGGTATGAAAAAATAGCTAATATTCATCCACTACTTTTAGGTTATAAAATAAATAATAAGGAATAAAATATCTACTGGTTAAAAATGCATCAAAATATATTTTCCCACCTACCGGATCCGACTCCATTATGGTAACCAAAATAAAACCTTAATTCGTGATCCGAAAAATTCAAATAACAGAAAAGAAAAATATGGTAGTAAATATTTACCTCCTTGGGATCATTGTCATCTTCTTGGTCGTCGGACTTTTCAGATTCTGCTGCAGCCTCCTCTTTTTTGGACGAAAACGAAACGCTTTTTCTGCTCCCCTTTGAAGACTTTCTCTTCTTATCTTTTGGAGCTTCGTCTTCATCGTGATCTGATGTATCCCCGTTCTGTTCCGACTTGCTATCAATATCAACACCATTAGAACTTTCTTCCTCCTTTTTTGAGACTTTTCTTCCACTTTTACGCTTCATTTTAAAGCTTGTCAAAATTTTTGATGAAAAATACCCGGGTTGCTTATGTAGTATGACGCCACCAAACCAAGCCACCAAATCCAAACAACTTTACCAAAATAAAAAACATAACTGTAACTAGGCAGGTGCTGTAATGACAATTCATGGTGGCTTTTCTTATTTAACGATTGGTAACAATTTTGAAAATGTTTTCAGTTTTTCCAAAAATGATTTAATTTTTTTTCGTAATCCAGTCTGAACTCAATAGTTATAATGATATTTAACATATGATTGCATTCTTATACTTAGATATCGATTTCCAATTTTTATTTTCAGCATTATTAGGTTAAGTTAAAAAAAAGGATATTTTCAAAATATATTAAGAGGGTATTTTTTTGTACTGTCATTAAATCATCTGGTTTTATGAAATCAATTGTTATCATTAATTACCCTGAATCACGTGCAATATATAAAGTACAAAATGGCGACGAAAAGGAAAATGGCTGCCTAAACCAAATTACCTGAGTTTATGCTAAATTGTTCATTTCACACTTTCAATTTGTAAACATCACAAACATTAAAAACAAATGGGACGAGTATATACATATATACGAATAAGTGAAAGTATATACAGGGTTACTTTATTCGACGAAATAAATATTCATGAAAATTTCTATTTATCAAAAATTAAAAACCTGTATGTACGAGATCACAATCGTATACTTCACGATTATGACCTATGACAGTGCGTGACAGCCAGTGATATACGAGTGTATTACTGGTTGCGGTATGTTCCCCATGTTGGAATTTTCATTAGAATAACCGGCTAGTAAAATAATAAGAATAAATATCTAAATGAAGCATATGGAATGTTGTCATTTACTAATTATTCATCCTCCTCTTCTTATTTACAACAACTTGACAGACTTTTCTGACCTATGCATTTGTTCCAGTTGATCTCGTTTACTGCATGGCACGTTTGACGGGATCATGACATTTGTGGCGGTTCGCTGTCAAGTGTACGATCTCCTGGTCTTCGGTTGGTAAAGACAAGCAATAACTGCCCATCTCGACTTCCATATAATAATAAAATAATTGAACCTACAATGGTGTGTAAAAATCTCGGTGTTTATCTGGACATTGACATTAAATTTCAGACTGATGTTAACCAACCATGTTATCGTAAATTAAAACTACTCTATATTCACAAAGAATCACTTAGTACCGCAGTCAAAATAAGATTGTGCAACTCTCTAGTCTCTAATTCTTTCTCTTTTAAACTATTCTGACAGTTTTTTGGCCATGCTTGTTTCAGTCATAAGTATACTTTGCAAAAAATACAGAACAACTGTCTCAGATATTGCTTTGGTTTAAGGAAGCTTGACAGAATAACCGAGAAATTATTAGAGTCCAAATGGTTTAATTTAAATAAGCGGTATCAACTACACATGTCTCGTTTGGTTTATAAAATTCACACATTTAAAACGCCTGCATATTTATGTAACAAACTGGTTAAATGTGTTGAAGTTCATGGTCGTCCTACTCGTCACTGTAACCTGTATTCAGTTCCGAGACTCAACTCTGTTCAATTTCAGAAAGCCTTCTCTTACAATGCCGTCAAAATTTTTGACAAAATAGAATAGAATAGTGCTTTATTGTGGTCATATTTATATATATATATATATATATATGACATTGGCTACCAAATGATTTGTAAGGTATAATTCAATGCAGGTCGGGGTATTTGCCCGCTGAGTAGTTGTTTCCTGCAAATCATTTATAATAACAGTATATAGGTTAAGTCCACCAAGGGCTGAAGGTCACCACTCTTGGTACTTGCAAAATGGCAAGTCGCTGTACATCATGGAGACATCTATGATGTCTGATGTATAGTAGCATTAGACCACATGAGAGGATTCACTTACCTCTCACCACTACACCATTTACATTAGTCTGTATAAGACTAGCAGGTTGGCCACTGTCATTTGTCTATTCCACGACCTATGGCATACTGATGAGAACTAATAAGTTCGAAACCGGTCTATGTCTGGTTGGGGAATTGACAAATGACATTGGCTACCAAATGATTTGTAAGGTATAATTCAATGCAGGTCGGGGTATTTGCCCGCTGAGTAGTTGTTTCCTGCAAATCATTTATAATAACAATATATATATATATATATATATATACATATATATATCATATATCATATATATTTATCATAGACTGATAAATAAATAGAAATTTCGTAATGTGCATAAATAAAAAAAATAACGTATATATAAACATCATAGGTTATTTTGTATCGTAAGTATATGCTGTCTGTATATTTTCCTGAACCTTTCTACTGATCTATTTTGCATCATATCAAAAAATTCTGCATTATTGAGCCAATTAATTGCCATATACGCAAAGCAGGATTCAAATTTACTGGTATTGTGCCTATGAATGTCAAATCTTATTGTGTTTCTAAGGTTGAGGTTGTGTAATTCTTGTCTCAAAACTATATAGTCAAACAGGTATTCAGGTTTTTTATTAATGTATATCTTGAATAGAAATACTCCAAAAGATAATAATAACCATCTATATTCAATTTTTAAAATAGAGTTATCCTTATATACTGGCGCTATATGATCAAATTTCCTAATACCATATGCAAAACGAATGCAAGAGTTTTGCGCCAGTTGTATTTTATTTTTAAATTCTAGTGTTAAGCAACTATAATAAACCGTTAAGCAGTAGTCAATCTGTGGATAAAAAAGTGCTTCAAGTAGCTTATATTTCATTGTTTCAGTGAATATAAATTTAAAGTGATGTAGCGATTTAAGTTTCATATAGAGTACCCTCGTCTTGTTAATTACATGTTCCTCAAAGTTTAGACTTGTATCTATTGTTACTCCTAAGTTTCTAACTGAATCTTTTTGCAGTATTTCTATTCCATTTATGTGCAACGTCGTAAAATTATATAAATTAACTTTATTTTTTACATGACTAGTGCCTATTATTATAAAGCAGCTTTTCTTAGCATTTAGACTTAGTCCATGTTCCTCCGACCAATTAAATATTCTGCCTAAATCTAAGTTAATTTCTTGCAATGCGCGACTCGCATCTGTTGGTTGAAATGTCTTTAGTATTTGTGTATCATCTGCATAAAGATGTATAGTGCAATGAATAACAGAATTAAGTAGACTTGCAGTGTACAAACAAAATAATGTAGGACCCAGTATACTACCTTGAGGGACGCCTTGCTTAACAACAACGGGGTCTGATTTTGATCCCTCCAACTCCACAATTTGAACTCTATCAGTTAAATATTGTGTGAACCATTGGCATGCCATTTCAGAGAATCCATAATAACTTAATTTTGCAATTAAGAAGTCATGGTTTAACAGATCAAAAGCCTTGCTATAGTCGAGCAAAACCAAGCAAGCTGCCTCTGATCTGTCCATACCGCTTGCGATATCTGTTGTGACTTTGTTTAGTGCCGTAGCTGTACTATAGTTTGATCTGAATCCTGACTGTATTGTTGGCAACAAATTATTATTAGTAATGTACTCAAGAATCATTGACGAAACAATTTTTTCAGTAATTTTTGATAAAATAGGCAAAATATTTATTGGTCTTAGGTCACTGAACGTAGCAGCATTGAGAATCTTTGGAATAGGTTTTATTATGGACATTTTCCAGATGGTGGGAAAATCTCCATTTTGCAAAGAATCATTGATTATTTTTTGTAGAAAATTACTAATATATGGTAAACTTAATTCTAACATTTTATGGCTTATTTCATCAATTCCCATGCATTTCGATTTCAATTGTCTAAAAGCATTTTGAACGTCTTCGTCTGTAACAAGTCTAAACCTAAAGTGTGAATCTTCGTTAAATTTGTTAAGTCTATAATAATCCAAGGTAGTATTTTTAATACGAATGGCTAAGTGACTTACATCTGAGAAACATTTACTTATCTCATTCGCGTTTTTTAAGTGGGAAGGGATTTCATTTGTGAGTGGTTCAATTTACACCATAGTTTTTTAGAGTCTTTATTAATTTTGTCAATTTCAAACTTCATGTAGGCCTTCTTTTCACTTCGTATTGCAAATGATAGATAATTTAACATAATCGCAACATAAAGGACGCTTCAAGTATTTTTTCATTTAAAAGACAGGTAAAGAAATTCATCACGTCATCTCGAAAGGCCCCGACTTAATTACACCCCGCACATGGTGTGTGTATTGTGAAATGTACAAACTGTACTGGTAGGTTAAGTAATCCTAATTAGTCATTCAATTATTTAATATATTGATGGTTGATTTAAAAAACTATATATCTTAATTTCTCTGTTTTTGTTTATTTCTAATAATTTCAGTAGCTTATATTTGTGTGGGGTTGCGTGGAAGAGCAAGCAATCGAACATCGCCACCGTTTTACTATTCTCCTTCATAAAGTTATTGTTATGATAAACAAAGACTATTATTATTAATTTTGTTAAATATGATGCTGGGAAAATTTTGTATTTGCATTTTTTGTCAAATCTCATATTCAACTAAAAACTATGAACATATATAGATCTTCGTTTCGTAGGAAATAATGCCAGTGGGTTTTGACTATTTGACTAGTCATTATATAATTTTAAAATAGCAATAATAACTCATTTTGGTGCAATATTTATTTTATTTAAATAAATATCTTGTAAAAAATTATACTGCAATAAATAATAAAAAACTTTGAGTAAAAATTATCACAATTAAATCCAATATTTAGCAATATTCTTTTATCATATATTAACAAATATCGTATCACCATCTTGGATTGAATAATATCCCAGTTCTTTCATCTCATCTTCTAATTGGATTACGATGTCCGATGTTGTACCGCTAACATACGTCAGTTGAGGTCTTTCGTTTAATTTGAACAACTTCTGAATTAGCATTACAAGTTTTTGAACTAAAATAGATGGAGGCAATTTCTTAGTAATTCTCCTATCTTCGTATACTATATTCAAGTTAACAAGGGTACTATTTAAAATATTTGACTGGACAACTAATTCAGACTCTTCTGGTAAACCATATTCTAAAAAAATAAATTTATTAAGTCTAAAGCTCTTTGAACATAATTTGCTGTATATTACTTTCTATTAACTCCAAGTACCTATTGTGGTCAGACAAAAACTGTTCTTTTTCTGGAGTGTCTTTAACTTTCATCCACTCCAGGGCATATTTCTTTATATAGTCATATTCTGCACCTCTTCTTTCATCTTCTTTTATTTCACGTCCATTAAAATACTGGAAATATAAGTGCAAATCTATTAAAATATCCAAACAATAAATAAAATTCGAGTATGACAAGAAAGGTATCTTAAATACTGTTATTGATATATTTATATTATTATGTTTTGTAATATTTACTGTTAAAAACGATTGAAAAAATCAAGTTAGTAGTAAAATAAAGTCAGTCTTATGAAGTAAAATAGACTAGAATTAATGACAAGAGTTTTTGATTCTAATTTAAAGAGAAATCATAAAAAGTATATTACATTGGTCCTGGCTTATTATGTGCTAGTTCTTTGGTGAGAAACAGTACAATAGAATAATTATTAACGACAAAAATGGACAAAACAGTGACATCAGGTACATCAAGTGTTGGGAGGAAAAATGCTGGTACTAAAAAGCTTGACAGCTTACCTGTGGCCAACAGGATTTGGTACCTCAAATACAGGTAACACATTAAAGTCAATAAAGTCAATGTCAAATGTTACTGAAATTCCAATATCGAATGAGAAAAATGACAAAACAAACCTGCCATCTGCTCCAGTAGAGTATTCTATGGCAAATTTGGGACTTTCCAGTCCGGAAAGTATTAGACGAACATCCAAAGTTGTTGAGGTAAATGGCAATGAAGCCCAATCTATATTCTCTTTGAAGTCAAGAAGGTCAGTTGCTAGCTCTAAATTGCAGAAAAAGAAAAATGATTTGGAAGTTGAAAAACAGACAAAAAATTTGTAAATTACAAGGTCAATTAAAAGTCTTGGAATTGGAAAACAAAGTTAAAAAAATGCAAGGCGAAATCTTGAGTTCAGCACAGTCAGTAATATCACAATATAAAGATGATGAAATGGAAGAAGCTCCAGTGAAATGAATTACTGAACGGGTTAATTAAACAGTGCCGACACAAGGCGATTACGTTACTATAGTAGGCGGCGTAGACGGTGGAAACTGCTCAGAAATTAAACTACTTTGTCAGATTATTTCCGATACAATTAAGATAGTTTCAGCAACACCTAGACAAGACAAATTTTTGACCCGGCAAGTTATTGAAAAGGATTATCCTTATTTCGACGGCAACTCTGAAGAATGGCCAGTATTTATATCACAATTTAGGAGAGTTTCGGAATTATGTGACTATTCCCCGGAAGAAAAGCTAATTAAGTTGCAGAAGTGCCTTAGAGGTGAAGCTAAGTTAGCAGTTTCCGGCATGATGGTGTCTCCAGAAAACACTGATTTGGTTTTAAAGACTTTGGAGATGAGATTTGGACGTCCAGACCAGATAATAGAGAAATTGATTTTAAGAGTAAGAACATTTCCACAAATAAAAGAACAACACATGGAATCATTGATACACTTCGCAAACCATGTCAATTGTTTAGTTGCCACAATAAAATCGCTGGATTATGAAGAGCATTTATACAACCCTCAAGTCTTTAAGGATATGGTGCAGAAAGTTCCCCGACATGATGAAGCTGCGTTGGGGAGAAGAGATTAAAAAAATGGGTGGAAACGATTTTTCAAGATGGGTAAATGATTTGGCAGACGCAGCATGTTATGTGAGCTCTCCAAAAAGAGAAAATGAACCTGTACATGGAAAAACCAGACATAAAGTGAACCCCTCTAGACGAGGCAATGAAACCTCACTGGTAACAGCTGATGCAAAAAATATAGAGTGTGTATATTGTGAAAAAGGTAATCACAAAATCAGAGAATGCCAAGAACTTAAAGACGACAGCGTCGACACACGATGGGAGGTAGTAACAAACAAAAAATTATGTTTCTCTTGTCTGAGAAATAACCATCAAACTGCAAAATGTCGAATAAAATATTCTTGTGGTATAAATGGTTATAAACGTTTTCACAACAAATTTTTACATAAAGACATTGTTGTCAATCTTAACAAAAGTATCATCAGAAAATATATCGTCAGGAACCACAGAAAATATTTTAGCCTTGGGAAATGGAGTTAAAAACATCCTTCTGGGAATGGTGAAAGTAAAAATATCTGGTCACAACACATTTTTAGAAACTGTTGCACTTTGCAATGAGGCTTCAACAGTTACTCTAATAGATAAATCGATTGTGGATGAATTAAAATTGCAAGGTGAAAATAAATCACTTTGTCTGCAATGGACCAACAATATGACATCACAGCATGAAGACTCCAAATGTGTGGATATCCAAATAGATGGTGTTTACGATGGAGCCAAAACTTTTACAATCAGAGGAGCCCATACAGTAAAAAATTTATCTTTACCTCTTCAAATTGTTGAGAAAACTGACTGGCAACAATATTCTCATTTGAAAGATGTTCATTTAGATGAAATCAAGCAGCGTCCAATGATTCTGCTAGGGCAAGATAATATTGGATTGACTGTTGCAAGAACAGTTGTACAGGGTCGTGATGACAGCAAACCCATTGTTACAAAAATGAAGCTTGGATGGATATTTCATGGACCATTGTGCGTCAACAAATCAGTAAAAATAAAGCAATATTCCTTTCATGTTTGTAGTCAGCATTTGTATGACGAAGAGCTTCATCAACTTTGCAACTACCGGAAAGTAAAACGGTTGCTATTCAAAGACTAAAATGTGTCGAGAGAAAAATGTTACTAGATGACCAACTAAGGCAAAAATACTCTGAAAGAATTGTAAGCTACGTAAAAAAAGGATATACACGCAAATTATCAATAGAAGAATCCAAAGAGGAAGGATCGAGGTGCTGGTATTTACCACATTTTCCAGTTTTTAATCCAAACAAGCCGACTAAGTTAAGATAATTTAAAGAGAAATCATAAAAAGTATATTACAAATACCAAAATAACAAACATCATTCACACAGCATGAAGTTGCATTTTATAGGTGTTCCATTGTCTTTGAGGGCTGATGTCTTTGAGCATTTGGGGAATAATATATAAATAACAATCAAATAACAATGGTTAATTAAATGTGCTTTCAGAGGGCAGAATATTGAAACAATATTTTTAGTCGCAAACTCCTCTATAAAATTCTTATTTTACTATAAGGAACGTAACCAGACTGCAACCATTGTATCGATCTAAATCGAATGTTGTGATTGTGAATATCTTCATGACTTACATAGTCCTCAACGTTTTTTGACATTTAATAAATTTTCATACACAATAATAGCATAAAGAGTAATTATTTTTAGTGGTGAGAAAACTGAGTTATAACTGACATCCCAGTTTGCTTTTACAATGGCTCTTACTGCCGCTTTTTGTAAAATAAAAACTTTTTGAAGGTGCATATTAACAGCATTGCCCCATACCAGAATTCCATACCGGAGGAGTGAATGGAACAGTCCATAGTAGGTAGTTAGCGTTACTGATTGATTTGATAAGTCTCTAATTTTTCTTACAGCAAATACCACTTTAGTTAATTTAGTACAGAGAAAGTTAATATGGTCATTCCATATTAATTGAGCATCTATATGGATTCCCAAAAATCTTACGCTCGTGGTGGCATCATTTAAGTTTGGTTTGATATTAAAATTTATGGAAGCGGTTTTACTTTCATTTAAAAATAGATCATTTTTGGTAAACCATTGTTTTGCTTGCCGGATAATATTTTGATAAACAACACTAGAGTCCTCTTCCTTGTTTATACTTATACCAAATGTTGTATCATCAGTAAATAATATCGTTAATGAATTTTTGTATATTATATTCTTTGGCATATCATTTATATATACAAGGAATGGAAGAGGCCCCATTTTTAATTCATTGATAGGTGAACTAAAAATTGACTTTTATAATATTACATGTCAAAAACACTTTTAACGCTAAACAACTTACAACTATTTTATTTAGTTACACTTCATCCAGTACCTGACTTGATGCATACACTTTATTGTCATTTAAAATTGAAACGAGCAGGTGGCTCAGTGCCAACGCATCCGACTAAGCGGTAGATTGGGAGTTCAACCCCACAGACGGTATTTTTTTTTTAATAATAGTTTTACAAAAAAATGTTGTACGATACATCTGTTAAAAGTGATTTTATTTTGTTCGTGGGGTTGTTCCACTCGCTACGCTCATTCCGCAATATTCCCCACTCACAACATAAAATACCACTTTTAACACTTGTAACATAAATAACTAATCTCTTCTGACATTTATTAATAAAAATAACTTGGAGGAAGGCTTATCTGAGACGTACAAAATTTTAAGTATTATATGTACTACACCTGTGACGACGTGCAAATGTGAAAGAGGTTTTTCTACATTAAAAAGAATAAAATATTTTCTAAGGAACACTATGGGCCAAGAAAGGCTTAATGTACTTTAGATGTTATTAATTGAAAAACAATATGATTCAATTAATTCCTGACTTTCACAATAAAGTAATAGACATTTTCGCAGCTAGTAAGGAATGTAGAATGGATTTTATGTATAAATAAAATGTTTTTGTTTGTGTGTGTATGTGTATGTACTAAATCTTAAAATGGGAGAACACGTTTGTAATTTTTGGCTTATTTATTGTGCAGCACACGATTTTGAGAACAAAGAAAATGATGAATGGTTCTTTGGTAAGCTAACTTTAATATTGTAGATTTTGTAGATCTAGAACTTTAATATGCTATTTTACAATGTCAAATGTGTGCCCCCCTATAAAGTTAACCACTAGCCGCCACTGCAATTTTATATATTCCACAAAATTTCCTTCCGTCTCATTTGCTGTTTAAAATTTTATATACTCCTCATAGTTGCATTTTTGGATTAATTTGATTGCTTACAAAATTCTAGGGCCACTTGTTACTTTATGCAGCATGATCATAATCCAAACCCAATAAATAATGAGATTGCATTTTAAAAGTGCTTTTTGAGCACTTTTTTTAAAATATTACTTATTTAGAAATAAGTACACAACCATAACCTACATAACCAGTACTTTTTAGTCAAAGTACTGGGAGTATAAGTAGCTGTACATGGATTTTAAAAGTACTTAGAGTAAAATACTTAAAGTAAAAATGTACTGATTACTTTACTTGAAGTACATTTAGTACTGAGTACCACAGTATGTATCCACAATACTACTCGTCATTTAAAGTTACTATTCATGAAAAAAATCTTTCAAAGGCTATGTCCCCCGATGCCTGGCCCGAAGGTGCTCATATAAACCGTTTTTTTCACCCGAGGAAGAAGATGGACCTAGGAACGTAGAAAATGTTTTACCCTTACCAAAAAATATGTCCTGCGTAAGTATGATGCATACTAATATTCAATGTCTCTCTAATAAGGTAGACAGCCTGTCATTGTATCTTGATAAAAATGCCTATGACATAATCTGCTTATCTGAACATTGGCAAACAGAGGTAAACTTATAAATTGGTAAGTTCTTTTTGCAGAACTAGAAATATGCATGGAGGTGTCTATATTTTTAAAACACGATATTAAATACAAACCTTTACTACTCTCAAAATTCTGCAGTGAACTTAATGCAGAATTCTGTGGTGTTGAAATTTCATGTATAAATACAGTTTTTATAACTATATATAGATCTTGTGTTGGGGAATTCGGAGTGTTCATGGAGAGGTTTGAGACGCTCTTGGAATTTCTCAGCAATAAATATAACAAAGTAGTGCTGGTTGGAGATTTTAATGTAAACTTTAAAGCTGCTTCTGGCAACCTTAATGAACTAATATGTCTTTTAAATTCTTTTGGCCTATCAATCACTATTTCTGAGTTTACCAGAGTTACGGCCTATTCCGCCAGCTGTATCGATAATGTTTTGACAAATCTGGGACAGGACGGATATGAGGTAGGTTTGATAGACCCCTGTTTATCTGATCACTTTGGACAGTTCATCAAAGTCTTCGGTGACAAAGACATTCCGGAAAAAATATTTCGTAGACCCTTTACTAACAATGGATTGACTAAGTTTAAAACTCATTTGCTAGATACTGACTGGAGTATATTTTATAACGCAAATCTCGATCCTGTTTACCTGACTGAACATCTAGTATACACATTTAGCTCATTAGTAAAACGTATTTTTCCGCTAAAAAGTTGTTATAATAACAAAACATTTATACCCAAAATCTGGTACAATGACTCACTACACGAAAAGAGGGACATATTATCGTCCATTAAAGTAATCTGTAATGTTACCAGAAACCCCAGACATTACTCTACTTTTAATACATTAAAAAAAGAGTACCTGACTGAAATAAAGAATGCCAAAAAAATGGCTTACAACAAATTTATAAGTGATTCAGAAAACAGAGCCAGAGATGCTTGGAGGATCATAAATTCTGAGATAAACAATTCTCAGGCTAAGACCATAAAATCTGATATCTCCCATGACGTTTTTAACAACCATTTCACATCTATGGCAGAAAACTTAATAAATTCCTTGCCTGAATTAAACAAAAATTTTCGTAGCGATTTTATGAATAATTTACAAGCACCTAATTTCTCATTTTTTCTACATCCAGTCACCGAGGAAGAAGTGAGGACAGCAATTAGGTCTTTAAAAAATTCAAGTTCTCTTGATATCTATGAACTCAATGCAAAATTAATAAAAATCGCCGAAGATATTATTGCTGCCCCATTAACGGCGCTTTTTAATGCCTGTATCTCACAAGGGGTTTTTCCAGATGTACTCAAATGCTCTCGCGTCATACCAGTCTACAAAAAACGAGATAACTCCTCCCTTGATAACTATCGCCCCATATCTGTCCTTCCCATTTTTGGGAAGATATTTGAGAAGATTCTGGTAAAGAGATTGACCAGCTATCTTGACAGGCATTCACTTATCAGTCCTGATCAGTTTGGTTTTCGCTCCGGGCGTTCGACCTCCCAAGCTGTTCTTAGGGTTGTGAGCGATATAGTTGAGGGTCTTGAGGCAGGTCTTCACACAGTTATCTCCCTGTGTGATCTCTCCAAGGCCTTCGACTGTGTCTCTCACGACATACTAATAAAAAAGTTACGATTATGTGGTATTAGAGGATTACCTCTTACCCTTTTGAGTCATACTTAACAAATCGTAAACAGTGTGTATCCATAAACAACAATAATTCTGATTTTCTAAATGTCACGCACGGGGTACCTCAAGGTTCTGTCTTGGGACCCCTACTGTTCATACTTTATGTCAATGGCCTTTCTCAATGTATGGACCCCACCAAGACTATTCTGTTTGCAGATGACACCACGCTTCTGTGTTCTGATAAAAACATAAACAATTTGTTAGATCTCTCATCATCACACGAAAAACTAGCTCAAGATTGGTTTACATCAAATAAGCTAACGCTCAACCATGGGAAAACGCAAAAGCTCACCATATCTTCAAACAGACATCTAACTACGGGTGCCTCTGTAACACTCCTAGGTATTTATCTGGACGATAACCTTAACTGGTCACATCATATAGAACAACTTAATTTGAAGCTCACTAGCACTACTTTTCTTTTCAGAAAATTAAAAGCTATTATTGATTTTAACATACTGAAAAATACTTATTTTTCCCTTTTTCATTCAAAACTATGTTATGCAGTTGTCTTGTGGGGAAACTCCTCACATGCAATAAAAGCTTTTCGGCAACAAAAGAAAATTGTAATCTGATTATCTCAGTACAGAGTTTCTAACGTTTTGTCTATTATAGGGGTATTTTAAAAATTATTTTGGTCGCTCGTGGTACAAAGATTGTTTTTGATGGATCTTTCAATTTCTAATTGGTTAAGAAGATTTAAACATTTACCTTTCCTTTCTATATGAAGTAAATTTACATGATATGTGTCTATAAAATTGTCATTTTCATTGCAATGTGCTGCCATTCTTACATTATTAGTGTTATTAAAATTGATGTTTAATGTTCTTTTAACCTGTTTTCAATACTTTTGCCATTCTGCCCAATATAAATAGCAATATAGCCTTTACATTTGATTATACAGGGTGGACCATTAATAATAGGCCATAGTTCAGGGGTAGATTCTTTGAGCCAAAATATGAGGATATAATTCCAAGCTGATAAAATAGAATGAATGAATGTACATAGTTAAAATTATTGAGTAAAGTTAATCGAGTCTGAATATTTTTTTTTGTCCTCTTACCTTTAAACTCCCTATCCGAGCAATTATGAGCTGTTGTCTTGTAGCAACATTTTCCGTTTCTAGTATTGGGTTCTTCATAAACCTAAGATATTCCAATTTTTTGAGCTTATTTAATTCTCCTATTGAATGCCACTAAAAAACCAATGTTGTAAACTTACTAGAAGGAAAAGATTGTCATGAAATACTCCTACCTCTTTTATTAAATTGTTGTTAATATTAAGTTTATTGAGGTTTGAGAAATAAGTATGGGTGGAATCTGATGCAAAATAAATGTTTTCTAATGATGTATTCTCTAACATCATATGTTCCAAACTCGTTACTACGTTTAACTTATTAATTCTCGACCATGCTCCAATATCATTTCCTTCTAAATCTAGAAATTTTAATTTGGTCAGAGTATGTTTTGGTGTTGATAAATCGGTAATATTATTATATGGCACTCTAAGCTCTTCTATATTTGGAAACACCGATGATATTTTAATAATATCTTCCCAGTTTAATTTCATGTAACCACAAATTAATACAGTTATATTCGGAAAAACATAATCTTTGTAATTTTCAGGAAATGTTAGAATATTCTCACTAAAAATTAAAGAAAGATGTGAACTCACCGAAGACAATTAAATAAAATCAATTTTACCTTGTATTTATCCAATAGAGGTGCTTTAGTTGACGGCAAATATTGAATATATCTCTCCAGGATGATATTAAATTTTTGGAAATGTCTATTTCCCTAATATTTGGACAAAAACTGTTTAATTCATAATGCTCTCCTGTACTGCTAACATTCTGCAGCCGAACGTTCACAATTTCGAGTGAATGTAAATCGCTGGAAAGCATTATCTTACAATGATAATACTAAAATAATAACAAACCTTACCTTTGTTTGTTGGCAACCTTATCAAATCCAACTAATTCTAAAAATGGTGCATTCATGGATTGTTGAAACATAAGCAGTTGCTGCTCTCTAACTTTGACTGCAAATTCATCTTCCCTTTCACCATACTTTGTACTTATTGCTTTTATTAATGACTGGCCAAAATTCACTTTCTCTCTTCTTAAAAACGATCCAGATTTCGGATGTCTAAATAGGTATGATAGTGATTAATAAGGAAAATGATATTGTAATGAATGCAAACCTGGCATCGAAGTAATGATTTCCATTAACTGTCCCATCATGTTTTCCTCTTTCTACATCATCCCAATCTATGCCTAACCATACCCCAGGATGGGTCTCCACGGGGCCAATATATTTTATCGTACCAAAGTGTCCACAACATTCTATTCTACTTCCTATATCGTGTTTAGTTACAGCTGATTCAGCCACCATGTCTGAACTAGTTGTCCTAGAAAATATTTATATATTTAAAGACACCTGTCTAGGTTATGTCGTTTTCTTCAGATATTAGAGACTAATGTCTCATAAGTGAATTATTAAATAAAGATTTTTCAATTTATATAATGATTTACCCTTTCGAAATCATGCAAAAATTCACCAATATTTACTTATTTAAAAAAATAATGACAGGAGGCATGACTTGTTACCTTTTAAAAAAGGATCACCAACCACAGAAAACAACCCTACCACAGATCCTACTGAGAACAAAACACCAAAAAAATAATACAGAAAATTTACAGTTTTTATTAAATAAAATTATTATCATTACCACCTACTAAATTAAAGATGAATTCTTTGAATTGAAGAGGAATCAATTTTAAAATTAATAAATCTTGATTTATGAGCGACACCTATATGTTGATAATGTCAATACAAGTTTTCCTGCGACAATAACAATTTGTAACTTTGACAACTTTCGAGCATGTTAACCCAAACTAACCTTACATTTTTATGAAAGTGTAAACCACGGCACAGACTACCACGGCATAAACATTAATATTCAATGTGAAAAATAGTCGTTTTCTTGATAAATCAAATAGAACTGAAAATGAGGTAAATATGCCGCGAAAATATTTAAAGCAGTTTCAAATGTATTATTTTTAGGCTCAGCGTGGATGGTTTGATTGTATATTTTCCTTATGATTACATATACCCGGAGCAGTATTCGTACATGTGTGAATTAAAAAAAGCTTTAGATGCAAAGGTGAGTAAAAATGTTAGCAAAGCCATTGTTTGCTTTACTAATTTTTAATTTCAAGGGTCACTGTTTATTGGAAATGCCTTCTGGAACTGGTAAAACGACGACTTTACTATCCCTGATTGTTGCTTATATGTTAGAAAATCCCCATATTGTGAGAAAATTGATTTATTGTTCCAGAACAGTACCAGAAATAGAAAAAGTGATGGAGGAATTAAAAAAACTTCTTAGTTACTATGAAAAATTAGATGGGCAATATCCTAGTATGACAGGCATAGTGTTATCGTCTAGGAAAAATCTTTGCATACATCCAGAGGTAAAATAATGTAAAATATTCTAATTCAAATAGTGTTTTTTTATACCTCGGCTTATTTAAAATATACGGGAGCAGCTACTATTATTAATAATCCAGAAAAGAGTAAGATCCAATGCTTGGTTAAAAACATGTATTATTTTGTCTATGCCAATGGAACATTGTTTATTAATTTGACTCTCTATAATGCGAATAGACTTTGTAACCATTTTGAATTATTAAAATTAGGAACATTTAAAAATAATGTAATGTATTTATTGCCATCAGTTCGGTGCCCCTCCGAGCCAGCGCCCAGGGCAACCTCCCTCTTGCCTGGCCCTTAAAGCGCCCCTGGAACTGTGCACATGTGTATTGTAATAAATTAATATAAGAAACACAAACGGTATCACTAATTAAAATGGGATTCGGGAGTTGGCAATTGTGTACATCACGGTAGAGAGAGCGAGAGGAAAATGACATGAAGTATGTCTCAAATATAAGCTAGATTTGGGTTGGTTTGGCCAAGTCATTAGCTGGTCACCGAACATGTACAGATCTAGTGATGGGTCAGCAGCTACGCCAATAAAATGAAAGTATAAACCGAAACTTTCATGAATTATTAATAGTGTTGATCCTTAATATCAGACAAAATGCTTCAAAGTAGTAAAGGTTTTCAGTCCTTCTTAGTGATTCCGGTAAGAGCTGTTACCGCAGAGCTAACGCTTTCGAAACTGAAAATTATAAAACATTTTGATAATTTGGTGAATCAAAACCGGCTACCTAATCTTTCCATCCCAGCTGTTAAATTGTCAGAAACTAATAAGATTGGCAAACAAAATTCTGCTGCTTTTCAGTTGTACAGGAAAGACTATTCTTCCTAAATTCTGGGTACCTATATATAGTCGAGGCAAGAATTCAAGCGATGCACGTCACAGATCGATTCTATAAATAAGACAATACTGCTAAGAATCATGAAGCCCCATTGAACTGTACCTATTTCTAAAAAAAACTTAATGACTGGGTGTCAAGAATTACTCTTTTTAACGCAATTAATGATTAAAAATTATGTTAGTATTAAAATATCTTTAATGAGATCACTCGTGACGTGCATCGCTTGAATTCTTGCCTCGACTTTAGTAATTATTTATGAGAATGTCACAGTTTTGTTTTATTGATACATTTAGTATAGTATTAATTGATTTCATTTATTGGAACTTGATGTTTGATGTACTTTTATACTCATTTAAATAATAATTTTTATTGGCGGGGAGAAAGCCATTCTCAAATCTTGAATCAGGGGCCAAACTTGAAATTTTGCTATTATTTTCAAAAACTTCTAACAGGCAATATAGAGAAATGTTATTAAATAGAATTGAGTAAATATATCTTCATATAAAAATCTTAGATCAGATATTCCGGATATTAATGAATTTAAAAAACGCCAAAATGCCTTAACAGAGAAGTGCCTTTATTTATTATTTTCGATAAACACTAAATAGTGTGATCATAACATTCAAAGATTCCTGCGCGACATGTGATGTGAAAGAAGAAGAAGAGGAGGCAATCAAAATATAACCTCATTTTCATTAAAATATAAATTATCGTTTTTTTTGCTTCAAAAATTATGCAAACTTTCCAAGTAACTTCAAGAATATGTAACAGATTATTATTCAATGTATCTAAAAAACATTTAAACACCAACCCAAACATTAAACCTTTGGAAAATGTAAAAGCTGAACTGAACATAACAGATACTTGTGTGAAACGATTGAAGAAAATAACAAATAGTAAAGACGACTTTTTGAGAGTGTCTGTCGAAGGTGGAGGTTGTTCAGGTTTTCAGTACAAATTTGATTTAGACACCAAAATGGCAGATGATGACAAAGTATTTGAGAAAAATGGAGCAAAAGTAGTGATTGATGAAACTTCATTGGAGTACGTAAAAGGAGCAACTTTGGACTACCAAGAAGAATTGATACGATCATCTTTCAAGATAGTGAATAACCCGTTAGCTGAACAAGGATGTTCTTGCGGAGCCTCATTTGCAGTTCGTTTGGATTAATAGTACCCAATGCCAAAGTACTAGCTATCGTTACCGTAAATAATATAATTGTAGTGATTCAGGTTCTGTTATATTATTCTAATGTTAATAAATAAAGAGTATTTATTATTTTACTGACCGCTGCATTTATTCATGAATTTTGAACATTAGACATTTGGCACTCTGGAAACAAATACCTTAAATCCGAAAAGTTGGAATGTATTGCACAGTCACGATTTCCAAACAGACATATATTTGTGATAATTAGCTTGTTGGTTCAAATTCAGGTGTAAAACATAGAGATTTGCAATATATAGGTATTAATATAATTTTTTGTCTAAGTGGAATTGAATTGGGCAAAAATGCACCTTTTCGTTTTGCTTTTTAAGCAAATTTTGAAATTACTAGAAAGCCTCAATTATGATTAACTTTCTCTTCAAGTATTCCATTGCTTCTCGTGAACTCGTTGAAGTTGGACGTGTGTATTTTTACTAATGTGTTGTATTGGAAATATATACATTTGCAAAGTGATTAAAATTTCTTAATTGACTTTTAAATACTGCAGTGCACAACTACTATACTCATATATTGAAAATAGGTTTAATAGATAAGGAAATAGATCGCTAGTTTATTGACTTCGTGTTAAGCCTTGAGCATAAAGGTTATTTTCGATTGTATCAAAAGTAAACAAGAAGACCCATTGATGTGCGTTGGAATATAAACATTCATTTTACATGGTGAGTCAAATGAAACAGGATGAGTGAGGAGTGTGGCAAATGTAAATTGAAAATTAAGAGAAGTGACCAATCTTTAAAATGTTCTGGCTGTTGTGAAAAATGTTTTCATCCAAAATGCCTGGAGTTATCACATGAAGAATACTCTATGATTAATAAAAATATAAAATGGTTTTGTGATGTCTGTATTTTTAAATTTGATGCCAGGGCCGTGGTAAATAGTGACATGGAGCAATTTAAAACTTCAATAAAGGAACAACTGGATGAGTTTAAAACTCTTATTTCTAGTAATCTAATAAATAAAGAACCTGAAATAAAGGAAAAGAAAAATAAAAGTTTTGCTGATTGGTGAAGTTGTGTTAATTAAGCCCAAAATTAAGCAGGATAGTAAGAAGACTAAGGATGTTTTGAGAAAAGTGATTGACCCAGGTCAATTAGAAGTGGGAATTACCCAAATAAAAGACACAAAAGATGGAGGTGTGCTTATTAAATGCAGAAATAAAGAAGAAATTGAAATAATAAAAGTAGCTGCAGAAAAAAAGTTAAAAAAGGACTACCAGTTTAAAACAACGGAGAAAAAATTGCCAAAGATAAAAATTGTAGATATTGAGGATAACATATCTAAGGAGAAACTGGAAAATTTTATAAAAAAGAATTCATTTTTAAATCACGACGATATTTACTTAGATGTAAAATTAATTAAAAAAATGAGAACCAAATATCAAGCAATTGTGGAATGTGATCCCCTCTCTTTTCAGTTGATTACAACCAGGGATAGAATCTGTATCGACTTTACAATGTGTAGAGTGTTTGAATATATTCCAGTCTTTAGATGTTTCAAATGTGCAAATTTTGATCATAAAGCAGAGGATTGTACTTATGAGGAAAAATGTTTAAAATGTGCAAAAACGGACCACAAAACCGGAAACTGTGTAAGTCGTAATTTGACATGCATTGCATGTGTTACTTCCAATGAAATGTATAATCTTGAATTAAACACTGACCACTCTGTATTTGATACAAATTGTCCATCATTATTGAAAAAAATTGAAATGGAAAAACGCAAGATAAAAACATGTAATATATAGCAATCACTTAAAAATAGTCCTAATGTTAATTATAATTTTCGTGTTCTTCATCAAAATATTCAATGTATAAGGAACAAAATAGATCAGTTAGAATTATTTTTAGATACTGAGAGAATAGATATAGCATGTTTCACAGAGACGTGGTTAAAAATTAACGAATCAGCAAATATCAAAATAAATGGCTATAGGTTATGTACGGTGTTCAATAGATCTGAATTTAAAAATGACGGTGTAGCAATTTTTTGTAAGGACAGTATAGTAGATCATGCTAAAGAATTGAAAGTACTACAAAAGTATTGTAAAGAAAAAATTATTGAAGTGTGTGGCATTGAATTAACTTATGCAAAGTATAGTATTAAAATTATCGCTGTATATAGGTCACCTACAACTGATTTGAATTTATATTTTGATGAGCTAGATAATATTTTAAATTGTATATGTTCCAATCTTAATTGTCATATAATATTGTGTGGTGACATGAATATAGATCACTTAGTTACGTGTAATATATCAAAGAACCTCTCAGATGTTTTAAATTCCTTTAAGTTGCATAATAACATTAAGGAAGCAACAAGGATAACAACTATTTCAGCTACATCCATTGACTACATGTGTACTAGCTTTAATTTAGTTCAAATGTGCTTTTAGAGGGCGGAATATTAAACATAATATTTTTAGTCGCAAACTCCTCTATAAATCCTTATTTTTACTATAAGGAACCTAACCAGACTGCAACCAACAGCTACTCTCCGGGCTATGTGCCCCGCCGAGCGCTGAATTACAAGTTACAAGCCTGGCGCGTTAAGTGTAATAATTGCATATTACCATCAAAACGCTAATGCTTCGATTGCAACAAACACCAGCCGAAAGACTGATCCTACTTAAAGGAGCTCCCTTGCCAGTCGTCACACACCACTTGCAGACTGCAGTTTCGAGCTGTTGGCTCTCGTCAGTGCAAGGTAAGTATGCAACGACCGACATGAGAATCCTTTGACTATAGTACATCCCGGTATTTTTACAATAGCGACATGTAAAACAGCCAGCAGGCGCCATCTAGCGGTCCAGTGTCTGTTGCAATCGAAAAATAAATAGCCTGACTTGGCTTAGCATAGTTCAAATGTGCTTTTAGAGGGCGGAATATTAAACATAATATTTTTAGTCGCAAACTCCTCTATAAATCCTTATTCTCATGTCGGTCGTTGCATACTTACCTTGCACTGACGAGAGCCAACAGCTCGAAACTGCAGTCTGCAAGTGGTGTGTGACGACTGGCAAGGGAGCTCCTTTAAGTAGGATCAGTCTTTCGGCTGGTGTTTGTTGCAATCGAAGCATTAGCGTTTTGATGGTAATATGCAATTATTACACTTAACGCGCCAGGCTTGTAACTTGTAATTCAGCGCTCGGCGGGGCACATAGCCCGGAGAGTAGCTGTTGGTTGCAGTCTGGTTAGGTTCCTTATAGTAAAAATAAGGATTTATAGAGGAGTTTGCGACTAAAAATATTATGTTTAGCTTTAATTTGTTTGAAAAAACATGTCATGTAATGAATAATGTATTGTCAGATCACACAGCACAGTTATTGTCATTTAGGATTGAAAAGGACAGATATCTTGAAAATAAGTTCCATACCACAAGACTTTTTAGTCACAATAATTTTGAAACATGTGTTTCTTATATAAGTAACGAATCCTGGCAAGACGTATTCAGTTGTACCGATGATGATAAAGTTATTTACAATCGTTACAAGCAAATATATAGGAAAGTAATAAAAGTAGCAAAAAACTTATATAATGAACAAATATATTTTAAAACTGATAACAAATCAAAGGCTGTTTGGAATGTAATCAATAACACAATAAAAAACAAAAATGACACCAGGATCGAGATTAAGGACATTCAATCAGACAATGGACTAATTTTAAATATTAATGATATTGCAAACCACTTCAATGATTTTTTTGTTAATACACCAGGCAGTTTAAGTAATAATTTAAAAAATAAAGACAGAATACAAGAATATACATTTAATCGTAGAAATATAGAATACCCAACCATGTTTCTAACGCCTGTGGATGAAATGTTTGTTTTGAATATCATATCCAATTTAAAAAAATCTAATTCTTCGGGAATTGATGATATAAGCACTAATATTATAAAATCGTGTAAAAACTATTTAGTGAAGCCTTTAGTACATCTAATTAATTTGTCATTTTTAAATGGTATATTTCCAGAAGTTTTAAAAATAGCCAAGGTTATACCAATATATAAAAAAGGTGATTAAGCCTAGGCAGGAAATTACAGACCAATTGCATTATTGTCAACTATATCAAAAATATTGGAAAAGGCAATCTGTATTAAAATTTGTTACTTTCTCGACCATCATACTATTCTAAATTGTAAACAACATGGTTTCAGAAAAGGTAAATCGACAACTTCGGCTATTTATGACTTCTTGGATGTGCTTTATAATAGTCTAGATCAGAATAAAAAAACCATTGGGATATTCATGGATTTAAGTAAGGCCTTTGATCTTGTTGATCATTCCTTACTCATAAAAAAGATTCAAAAATATGGTCTTAGAGGAAACATTAATAAGCTTTTGAGCTCATATCTGTTTGAACGTAAACAACTTGTTGAAATTCAAAGGGTTAAATCAGAGACACTTGAAATTTCATGTGGAGTACCGCAAGGGTCAGTTTTGGGACCCTTGTTGTTTCTTTTATTTATTAATGACTTACCTAATGTAGATGAACTCAATAACTTGGTGATGTTTGCTGACGATAATAGTTACCTATGTTGTGAAAATACAATTGAAGAAGTAATAAATAAAGCCCGAGTTATGCTTACTAAATTTGTTACTTGGTTTAATTCCAATCTACTATTCTTAAATAAAAATAAAACAGTATTTATTAATTTCACTCCCAGATCGAAAATAATAAATAAAAGTTATTTAATTCAAAATGATGGCAAAAGTATCGAGCAAGTAACAGATACAAAATTTTTGGGATTATTTGTTGACAATGACCTTAGTTGGGAAGCACATATTGACAACTTGTGTGCTAAATTATCCTC
The DNA here is from genome assembly GCA_963675555.1 of Leptura quadrifasciata. Classification (NCBI taxonomy): domain Eukaryota; kingdom Metazoa; phylum Arthropoda; class Insecta; order Coleoptera; family Cerambycidae; genus Leptura; species Leptura quadrifasciata. Next base: position 200,571,342 of record OY776673.1, on the reverse strand, counting down.
CGTATGTTTTGCGCTATACAGATTAAGTCAAGTTAGTACAATGAATGTGATGCTATCGTATTATTATGCAGGGATGTACTCGAGAATAAAATATTGTATTTTATTTTGGGGATGCTCGCATCATACACTTCGAATTTTTCGCTTACAGAAAAAGGCAGTCAGAACCATTGCTGGTGTATCCAAATATGCGACATGTAGAAATATATTTAAAGAACTACATCTGTTAACTGTACCATGTATATACATATTGGAGGTCTTATTATTTGTCAAGCAAAATATGAACAGGTTTGTTACTAATAATAATTACCATGATTATAATACTAGGGAAGGATCAAATTTATGTCTACCAAATCACAATTTATCAATTTACGAAAATAATCCAACTTACGTAGGTATTAAATTATTTAATAAATTGCCGAACAACATTAAGATACATAATAATATTAGAAAATTTAAAGATACTGTTAAACATTTCCTTATTGATAACTGCTTTTATAGTGTTGATGAATATTTAGAAACAAGATGAAACATCTAGCCGCATTGTTTCGCAGGAAAACATGTACATTAAGCACTGTGTGTTAGGTTTCGTGTACTTTGTATATATATGTGTACATATATTTAGTATTTTTAAATGTCCTCATTATTTACTATATGTATAATATTTCCTAAACGACTTTTTTATTTGTAATTGAATTGACGTGTCCTATGCCAATTGTAATGGTCTACTGGATTTAATAAATTCTATTCTATTCTATGATACAGTTGCTCAGATATTACGTTGATTAGATGATTTTTGATAATTAATGTAGTATAATACAGCATGTTTCTAGTTATCTGCTTTTGTGGAGAACACTAAATATTAATTTTCTCTGATACTACTGCTTGTTGGTCAACGTTTGGGCTTTTCATTTTTTTTTTTTTACATACATTTATTTAACGTCGGCCTATTTCCGCTACTGAGGCCTAATATCGACGCCTGTAGACGAGCTACCCCCAACCAGGAATTTTGCCGAACCTCTTCCCTTAAGAAGAGTAGGGATCTTTTACTTGCCTAACATTTAATAGACAAGGGATAGACGGCTTTGTATCCCCTCCGAAGGATCGTATTTCCCTTATACAACCCTAGCCTAAGGTTGTATAACTTCCATGCATACACTGATATACAAGTCGTTGGAAGATGTGTGAGGCGAGGACGCGGTTTTCATTGGAACGGTCACCCATCCAACTACTAACTGCGTCTGACGTTGCTTTACATCGCATATTGAAGTATGTACATAGTAAAGACGCACCTAATCTCGCCCCTTTTTCATTTTTGATTGAGTCAAATAGCAGCGACGTCATTATTCTTTGGTCTTCCTTTATGTAGGCCTATCCAACGCACTGTTACATTGCTGTAATTGCAAATCAAAATGGCTGCTGTATTAATTCTATTATTAAATGCTGTGTGAGTCAGTTTATGTTAATAAAGTTAATAGCAATAGAATATTTATAATATTTTAAGTGTAAAACTAACCCAAATGAATTATCTGCAACAGCATCAGAGAAGATTAAATGCTATGCTCCAGACACCTTATTTCAGATAAAAATATGTATATAACAAAAATTATGTATTTATCGAGCAATTTATAAAAATTTATCCAACATAGGAAAACCCGCAAAATTAACTACAACAAAATATAAGAGAAATATTCTATTGCATTATTAAGCACTGGTGAAGGGCAACAAATTTTAGATGAAATTGCTGATGTCTGTGTGTTGATTTTGTGCCCTTTTATTGTTCCTCTGTAAAATAAATATAATTTAATGTCGTTAATTAATAAACATATTGCAATAAAGCATTCATATTATTGAACATGAACTCTTGAAAATATAATTAAGTAAAGTACCTAAAAATATATTGATAAAAAAAAAGGAAACTAAGAATTTATTTCACAATAAAATTAATTATCAAAGAATAAAGTACGCATTAAAAAAAAATAATTAATAATAATAAAAAATCTTTCAGCAAAGTATAAATCAAAACTTAGATTAAAACATATTAATGGAAAATCATCTCACAAGATTAATGTACTTATCTATTTACTGCAAATATAATATAGTTGAATTCATGAATGTTTTCCATTACATCATTCTTTAATTTCCAAAAAAAAATCAATTCAAGGTCACACACAAAGGCATGCATGGGCGTATCAATGTTTGCAAAACACAAATATTTCATAATGAAAATATATGAACAATAATAGCATGTGGTACAATGAATTTTAACATCCTTCGCCACATATAATTATATAATTTTACCTCACCTCATGAATTTCTTGCAAGGTAAAACGGAACATCCGTTATATTTTCCCTGATTAAAGTACTCATTTAATTTCACCACCATATCTTTGACTACTACATTCAATTTTTTTATACACTGCACACTACTGAATTGATAGTGAACTGACAGAGAATGCTGCACGTTGATTGCGGCTTGTAATATTCATTTGTAAAACGCATCGTTATGCTCGGAACTTCTGTCATAGCCTCAGCAGACACGACTTTCTGTTATTCACATCCCATGTGATTTGTATTTGCAAAGATAGAAAAATCGCATGTCGTTGATAAGTACATAAATTGTGAACGAAAACATTCAGATTTCAACTATAATCATACAATGAATGTGACATTAACTGACTAATGCATATTATGTAGATGTTTCCTTAACGGACAGTGTCCAGTCTGGATTCCCGTTATAAAACGTAGGTTCCTTCTGGATATTGCCAGGTAGTCCATTACTGTACTCTTATTGGGATATTTTAATAGTTCCCTAGCAAGCTGACAGCTGTTTGTTTCATCCCATAACTTCTTGAATTCATTGTGGGCGTTCTCTTTAATTATTTGTGTTATCGCCGTGATCGGTAACTGGCTGGCTGGGCCTAGTCCAAAGATACTTAGGTCTGCTGCCTTCTTAGCCAGTCTGTCGGTCATTTTGTTGCCATTACACTGTGCACGTCCTTTCACCCAGCATTCCAGTATGTTATTCGTGCTGGAGGCACCCACGAGTGCTTGGTGACATTCCCATACTGCTTCTGTGATAATTTTGTAACTTTTCAGGGCTAGTAATAAGTGTCTACAATCTCTGTAGATCCTGATTTGTTTTGCCTGTAGTTTATTTACGGACAATCTCTTTTGCGGCTATTTTTATGTCTGCCAGTTCCACCTGTACTACGCTGGCTCAGCCATCCATAGGCCCATTTATATTGGATTTGCAGACTTCTGGAGTATATTCCACATCCTGCCCCATCCTTCTTTTTTGATCCGTCTGTGAAGATGTCGATCCCATCTTTGCCAGCAGCCTCGTTCTCACTATTCGTCTGTATTTAAGGTCTGTCAAAAACAAATCAGGGAGAAATGCCATCTGAGCACGCCTATAGAAGAGGCATCTTCCTGACAGCCTCATTCCATAGGCGAGTTCTAGCCTGTCCACAGCCTACATTTGGTTGTATGCCAACAGATTTGAGGCGTACCATTGTTGTCAGAGTCACTTCTCCTAGATGTATATCTAGGAAAAGTGGCTCTGACAACTATGATTATGTATATCTAGTGGTGGCAGACACAGCATTACCCCCATAGTTCTCGTAGGTGTTGTTCTCATAGCTCCGGTTATGCTTAGGCAGGCAACTCTCTGCACTTGACTGAGTTTGACCTTAGCTGTAGTCTGTTTGCTCTTAGGCCACCAAATTACAGCTCCATAGGTTATCATTGGTCTTATGACGGCCATATCTTTAGTATTATGACTTACTTAACTGTCCATTTGGGTCCATTTGTAATATCACGTTTTGGGTATTATGTTATGTTTGTTTTGTATTTATATCTCTTTTGTACTACGTATTATATACTATTGTTAACTACATGTCATATATAAACAAATTGTCTATTTACCGACTTGCCATAAATATAGTCTGGAATTGGTTGGGAGGCTGGTCAATAAAAATTATTGAACCACAGCACTTAGGCCCCATTGAGTCCCTTGTACATCCTCCCTGTAGGCACACCCTCACCTAGGCCTCCAACCAACCTAATCTTGCGAAATAGGTGGTGATGCTGCCTAATGGCATCTCCCTTACATCGGCCAAAGTAGGCCAACATTCTCGCAAAATGGATTCTCTGATTGATAAGACAGCAGAACAGTCATAGAATACATGTTGAACCGTCTGATCTTCTTGTTCACAACCTCTATAGAGAGGTGTTTTGCTTAATCTCATATTATGGAGATATTTCCTTAATGGACATTGTCCAGTCTGGGTTCCCGTTATAAAACGTAAGTTCCTTCTGGACATTGCCAGGTAGTCCATTGCTGTACTCTTGTTGGAATATTTTAGTAACATAGTCTTATGTAACATGGTTAAAAATAAACTATCTATCTATCTATTATTTATTAAAGATAATTCTTGTGTATATAACATCACCATGCCTGCATGTATTCAAATTTTATGGAATAATTACACATTTTTTAAAGTTTCCAATGCACAGAGTACTTGTTTATGTTACAAATATTAATAAAACATTTAAATTTTATAAACAACTGTAAATACACTGAGAACATTGTTCCAAATTAACAAACGCCAATGTAAAGAAATGATGTGTTTATACCCCAGCGGCCAACCTAACTAATACTTGCATGTTTAATATTATACAATCTGTGATCATACATGCCTGTTTCCTGTTTAGAATCCTTGTATTCCAACTGTACGAAACTGATGTATTTACTTCTGAATGTTCAGAACCTTTGATAATCCCTATTAAAAATTGTATATACCTAGGCAGAGAGTAATTATATTAGAAGGATAGACCTGTTTATCATATCCAATGGACACCAACAGACATAAGTTATGACATTGATTTTACAATCTCACCTAAAGTTTTTAACCGGTAATAACGAGACATCTAGTGCTAAGAGGATGTGCATTAAATTTAAATAATATCGAATCACTATATTGGTCTCTTTTAGGTTAGTACTGAGAAGGAAGGCAAAATTGTCGATGGAAAATGTCATTCTTTAACGGCTAGTTATATAAGGGAACGTCACAATTTCGACGACACTACACCAGTATGTCAGTATTATGAAGGTTTCACCTTAGATGGTAAAGAAAGCACTATGCCGCATGGTGTTTATAGTCTAGATGATTTAAAACAATATGGAAGGGATAGGAATTGGTGTCCATATTTTTTAGCCAGATTTGCAGTATGTAACAAAACAATTTGAGGAAACACAAAAAGTCAATTTTCCTATTTCTAGATTACTTATGCCAACATTGTCGTATACAGTTACCATTACCTTCTGGATCCTAAAATTGCAGATGTCGTGTCTAAAGAATTAACAAAGGAAGCCGTTGTGATTTTTGATGAAGCTCACAATATTGACAATGTTTGTATTGACTCGATGAGTGTGAAAATACATAAGAGAACTATTGAGAGAGCTACGGCAAATATTCAATTGTTAGATAAAACCATTGCAGAGTAAGTACCTATTAGTATTTTTTGACATTGGAAATAATGTTAATGGTGATTCGTCTTCCAGAATGAGAGAAGACGACCACAAAAAACTTCAGGATGAATATCAGAGACTAGTAGAGGGCTTGAGAGATGCCAGTGTTGCTAGAGAAACCGATGTAATACTTGCAAACCCTGTTTTACCTGAAGAAATTCTACAGGAAGCTGTGCCAGGGAACATAAGAAATGCTGAGCATTTTATAAGTTTCCTCAAACGTTTTGTGGAATATTTGAAAACTAGACTACGAGTACAGCATGTTGTACAAGAGTCACCAGTAGGATTCCTTAAAGATGTTCAGTCAAAAGTGTGTATAGAACGAAAACCACTGAGGTTTTGTGCGGAAAGGCTAGCCTCTCTGTTGCGTACTTTGGAAATATCAGATCTGACAGATTTCAGCCCTATTATTCTAATAACACATTTAGCTACGCTGGTTTCAACTTACACTAAAGGTTTTACCATTATTGTGGAGCCTTTCGATGATAAGACTCCAACCGTTTCGAATCCTATACTTCATTTTAGGTAAGGTTATTTTATAATAGCAATAATACATATTTTTATCTCAGTTTTATTTATTTTTAGCTGTCTGGATTCATCTATAGCAATCAAGCCAGTATTTGATAGGTTTCAGACAGTGGTCATAACGTCGGGTACCTTATCACCTTTAGATATGTATCCAAAAATATTGAATTTCCATCCAGTCATTATGTCATCTTTTACAATGACATTAGCCCGACCCTGTCTGCTACCAATGGTAGGTAAATAAGTAAATATTCATCAGTAATCCATTTGGCCATTCTCTTATAACTTTGCCCAAATATTTATAGGGGGTTAAGCAAAAGAAATGCTATTAGTATGATTGATTACAGTATCTAAAAGACACTTCTTACTTCACTAAATAATTTCAGATTGTATCCAAAGGTAATGATCAAGTGGCAATTTCATCAAAATTTGAAACAAGAGAAGATAATGCTGTTATTAGAAACTATGGACAACTTCTTGTAGAGGTAAAACAAAACTAAAACCATTTTCAACGATCCAAGAATGTTGAAGTCAAAGGCATTTATATATATGTTTGATAGTATAGTGTTTTTTGTAGGATATATGGTTTCCTTGATATGCTGAATATTCTTTTTAGGTTGCTGCCAATGTACCTGATGGTATAGTGTGTTTTTTTACGTCCTACCTTTACTTAGAATCCGTAGTTGCTAGTTGGTATGATCAAGGCGTTATAGATAGCTTACAGAGGTACAAATTGCTGTTTATCGAAACGCAAGATTCTGCAGAAACTAGTTTTGCATTGATGTACTATATAAAGGTAATGTTTAAAAAACGGAGTGACTATCCGTACATGCAGGATGTATGAATAGCGTCAGGACTATTCGTACATGCAGTATGTATTAAGTAATAAAATAAGATTGTCGATCACAAATTAAAATACGCGAGAGGAATAAGAAGGAAGATATCCCTTTCGCGTGCTGCTTTCTGATATACCTAAATAAATATTCGTATTACATATTGTTATGTGCTGCCCTCTAACAGAGAGGAGAGTTGTAATTACTCCCTGGCCAGAAGGGTGGCGCCATCTGTGGGTCAACTGGCGAACCACCATTTAGTAGTGCCTAAGAAAATTCTAGAGAATTCCAGTATATTTGTGGAAAGTTCTACAATGATATTCTGGACATTCCAAGTGGGTATATAAAGAGGTGAAGCCAGCAGATGGGGGAACAGTACAGTACAGTTTAGTGAAGGATAAACAGTTCAATTTAGCATCCAGTACAGTTCTGGGTAATCTGTGGTTCTGGTTATAGAGACAGTTTGTAGAAGAAGAGTTCAGTTGAGTGAAGTAGGCAATACAGAGTTTTTAGGTTAGATAAAGTTGTCAAGTTTAGGACAAAAAGTACATAGTGTTTTAAAAGTAGTGAATTCATATTAGATTAAGTTATTATTAGTTGTGTGATTTTTAAGTATTTACTAGTGTAATTTTAGTGATTAAATAAATCAGTGGTTTGTGAAAATTCTTGTTGCAAGTTATTTGGAATCCACAAAGTGTTTACTGAAAATTGTGAGGACGTAACAATTGGTGTCAGAAGCGGAATTGCAACAGAATTTCTGAAGAATTCGACGAAGTTCCATAGTGTTCTATTTGGAAACCACTGGAGATATTGAAGTGAGTTGAACTGGAAAGTGATATAGACATTAGACAAGATTTATTTGTGCTAGTGTGAGGAAATTTCTGGGACATTCTGTTTAGAAATTAGTGTAGTTTTTAAGTAGTTTCAACTGAGAAGCGATATAGACTTTAAATAAGACTTGTTCGTGCTGTTTCGAGTTAATTGTTTGGATGGAAACAAGAAGCATGGCTGCCGAAAAGCAAATGCAAGACATGTTCGAGCAATTTAGAAAAATGATGCTAGACCAAAAAGAGGAACAAGAGAAACGACGTCAAGAAGAAAAGGAAGAGCAAGAGAAACGACGCCAAGAGGAGAAAGAAGAACAAGAAAGACGCCGTCAGGAGGAAAAAGAAGAACAAGAAAGACGACGTCTGGAAGAAAAAGAAGAACAAGAAAGACAACGTCGGGAAGAAAAAGAAGAACAAGAAAAACGACGTCTAGAAGAGAAAGAAGAATTAAGGAAAATTATACAAGGGCAACAAGATGCTATCCTGTCAGCCACTAATGAGGTCAAGGAAAAAGTAGATAAAGTTGAACAAAAAATGACTGGCGTCGAAGGAAAAGTGACTGCTGTCGAAGAAGAAGTGAGTGATGTCAAAGGAAAAGTAAATAAGGTTGAAGAGGAAGTAACTGAAGTCAAAGGAAAAGTTACTGGCGTCGAAGGGAAAGTTACCGATATAGAAGGAAAATTTCGTGCAGTTGAAGGAGAGGTAGAGCGACTTAAGCGACTGTTAAGAGAACAAGGAGGCCAGCTGGTATTATCATCATCAGGTCCTCGATTACAACCGCCTTCCTTTGATGGCCAAACTTCTTGGTCAACCTATAAAAGACAATTTGAGGCAGCGGCATACGCAAACAATTGGAGCAATGAAGACAAAGCTATGGCATTGGTGCTAGCATTAAGGGGCCAAGCCTCAGAGTTGCTTCAGAGTATCCCAGTGACGCAGCAACGGGATTTTAAAGTTTTGGAAGCTGCACTAGATCTAAGATATGGCGACCAACACCTCGCCCAAGTATACAGGACTCAGCTCAAATCACGCACACAAAAGACTGGGGAAAGTTTACAAGATTTTGAAGCAGCTGTTGAGCGACTGACATACCTGGCTTACCCGGATGCACCCAAAGAATTCCAGGAACAATTAACAGTTGATACTTTCATTGATGGCATAAGAGACGAGGAGATCAGGCGAGTCCTTAGATTATCTCGAGCTAAGACTGGTAGCGAAGCCTTGATTCATGCCCTCGAAGTTGAGGCCGCTTATGAAGAGACTCTACATCCAAGAGTACGAGCCATGAAAGTAGAAGAAGAGAACCATTTAGAAAAGTCAAATATGGAATCTTTGATGGCTGACCTGCACAAAATGATAAGCCAGTTGATGAACAAACCAGATGCTCCAAGGAAGCAGGAAAGAGAACAGAGCGAAGGACAGCCAAGGAAGGTGATTCGGTGTTATCAGTGCAGCAAACCAGGACATATGATGCGGCAGTGTCGAGAACGGAATCCTGGGGAAGTAAACACTGCAAAGAAAGAGGAAGGTCGCTCTGATAAGATGAGATTGATTGATATGTTAACAGACATACAGAAAATGGTCGCACAATTACTAAACGAATTAAGTTCGCGACCGGAGCTGAAACAGGAACCGCAACCGCCGAAACAGGAGCCGAAGCAGCAGCGAAGTGCTGGAGGTCCGATAAAAGTAATCCGCTGTTATAATTGCGGCAAATTGGGGCATGTCAAGAGGTACTGTCGCCAGAGGAGCCCTAAGGAAGTGAATGCCGAGAATGTAAAGAAGCAGCAGGATATAGCAGAAGTGAAGGCAGTTAAGATAGAGGTTCCGAAGGACTGGTCAAGGAAAGTTCTAAGAGAGGAACAACTGAACGACGATGAAATTGGACCAATGTTGAAGGCGAAAGAAAAAGGAATCCGCCCGGAATGGAAGGACGTTTCCAGTAAAAGTGTTGGACTGAAGGCTTTATGGGCGCAATGGGATTCACTTAAGGTTATAGATGGACTATTACGGAGAGCATGGGAGAGCCCGGATGGGAAAGAAGTTACCATGCGGTTGCTGATACCCAGGTGCCGAGTACCAAAAGTACTTCGGGAAGTGCACGAGGGAATATCCAGAGAGCACTTTAGCAGAAATAAGACTTTGGCTAGGGTACGGGAGCGATTTTACTGGGTAAATAGCTGTCAGGATGTAGAGGCTTGGTGTCGCAGTTGCAAGGTTTGTGCGAATGTGGCTGCCAAGAGGTCACCTACAGGGAGTGGTGATCGAATGACGGCTAGATATGACCGCAATGCCAGTTCAGCAGGATTCAAGGTGGGGGACTCGGTTTGGCTGTATAACCCACAGCGGAGTGAAGAAGGATTCTCGAAGCCTCGCTCACCTTGGGAAGGACCGTATTCTGTCATCACTCGGATCAACGACGTTGTTTATAGGATTCAACGTAGAAAGAAGTCCAAGATGAAGATCGTGCACCTGAACAGGTTGGCAAAGTATACTGGGGTATCTGAAATGCCTGACCGGGACGTTCAGGCTTAAGGAGGGGGCAGTGTTATGTGCTGCCCTCTAACAGAGAGGAGAGTTGTAATTACTCCCTGGCCAGAAGGGTGGCGCCATCTGTGGGCCAACTGGCGAACCACCATTTAGTAGTGCCTAAGAAAATTCTAGAGAATTCCAGTATATTTGTGGAAAGTTCTACAATGATATTCTGGACATTCCAAGTGGGTATATAAAGAGGTGAAGCCAGCAGATGGGGGAACAGTACAGTACAGTTTAGTGAAGGATAAACAGTTCAATTTAGCATCCAGTACAGTTCTGGGTAATCTGTGGTTCTGGTTATAGAGACAGTTTGTAGAAGAAGAGTTCAGTTGAGTGAAGTAGGCAATACAGAGTTTTTAGGTTAGATAAAGTTGTCAAGTTTAGGACAAAAAGTACATAGTGTTTTAAAAGTAGTGAATTCATATTAGATTAAGTTATTATTAGTTGTGTGATTTTTAAGTATTTACTAGTGTAATTTTAGTGATTAAATAAATCAGTGGTTTGTGAAAATTCTTGTTGCAAGTTATTTGGAATCCACAAAGTGTTTACTGAAAATTGTGAGGACGTAACAATATTTTAGTTGTTAACAAAATGTCAAGGGCAAGGGAAATTATCTATCATAAGTAACTATACTATATCAAATAATATTAACATATTTAACCTAACGAACTAACCTAAAGAAATATTCGTATTACATATTTTAGTTGTTAACAAAATGTAGTAAAAAAACTGTAACAAGTTGATCCGAGCCCTCGACCTCACGTGTGAGATTCAGGCAATTAATTACCAATTAAAAAGCTTTTATTGAATATTATCTTACAATTCATTTTTTTTATTGTGTTTATTGGATTTAGTTAAGTAGCATTATTATAAACCTGCACTTCGTGCTTATAATAACAAGGTCCCCTAACAGTTGTTCACACTTTTGTATTAGCTTGCTAGGTGGCTGATGACGACCGAGGCGACGACAGTTACATAATGAGACTGAAATGAAGTAGTGGGGGATATTTGATATTTAGCTGTATGACTGTACACCAAACTAAACTAGTAAAAACCTGCTTTAGATTATAAAGTTTAAAAACAAATTATAAATAAACTCTCGTTATATATATACAAATAAAAACTGTGTAACTTAATAAAAATTCTGTGCACTGAAAGTCCAAGAGAGGTAATGGGAAGGAGAGGAGTAGGAGGGGAAGGGAGGGTAGATTTGTCTGTGTAAATGTTTTGTTATGTGTATTACTTCACCGTTAGTCTACCATATCGTAGATAGATAGGTTCTGGTAGAATAATTTGTGGGCATGTCTAGGGTTGTTGTGTCTACGTCTGTCTGTCAAGTTTCATGTCAACTCCGATTGCTGAATTTTAGTAGTGAAAAATTTTTGAGCGGTATCTTCTATGAATTCGGGCAACCTAGCCACTACACCACGGACTGCTGATGAGAAACCTACATACTTCTTACTATATCAATACGTCACATACTGCATGTACGAATAGTCCTAACGCTATTCATACATCCTGCATGTACGAATAGCCACTCTGTTTAAAAAATGCTATAACTATAGAGATGAAGGAGACTGATGGATATTTTTTAGGCCTGTGAATCTGGAAGAGGGGCAGTTTTATTATCTGTGGCTCGGGGGAAAGTTTCAGAAGGGGTAGATTTTGACCACCATCTAGGTAGAGCAGTGCTCATGTTTGGGATCCCCTATGTTTACACTCAGTCCAGGATATTGAAGGCCAGGTTAGATTATCTGCGAGATCAATTTCAGGTGAACAATTTTTTACCAAGTATATCCTTGATATGTCTAAATATTTAAATAGAAATATGATTCTATAAAATTTTGTAAATTGACATTTTCATCTTCAGAATTTACCTTTTGTTTAAAATAAATCATTTGTATTAATTTTCGGTGGTCAGTGTAATGAATTTATTTTTTTATGTTGGATGCCTGATGAAAACAAAAGGCGGTCACTGGTTACATTTATTTTCAGATTCGTGAGAATGACTTTTTGACATTTGATGCCATGAGGCATGCAGCTCAGTGTGTAGGGAGGGCCATTAGAGGAAAGACAGACTACGGTATTATGATTTTTGCCGATAAGAGATTTTCTAGGGCAGATAAAAGATCAAAGTTACCCAAATGGATACAAGAACATTTAAAAGATTCTCTGTGCAATTTGTCTACAGAGGAAGCAGTACAAGTAAGTATACAGATAAACAGTTGAAAAATTTGTGTTTTAGAAATTAGGTTATATATAAGGAGCCACAAAATCCACCAATTTTTTTAGTGGCGGTTACGTAATAGTTATTCAGAGGTTTTTCTCAGTTAATATTACTTTGGTGCTGGCTGGGGCGAATTTGACGGAAAATATTGATATTTTTATACAATAGTTTTTAAATTACACCGAATACAAAAGTCTCGAAAGTTCAAATTTGGTAACTCAGCTGGCCACGTAATAGTTAACTAGTCTTTATTAAGAATTTCTGTTCAGAAAAACCATTGATCCTATTTCCTTTAAACGTTGGTGGATAACGCTAATAGTATAGAGGAGTTATTCGGTTTGGACATTTCCCTGTATATTTGTTCAGCGACTCAAGAACTACATTTCGTTTTTTCATATGTCAAATGCATATTATTCATTAGTAAATAAAAACACAACCATTGTAAAGCCCAACTCAATACTGACAGTTAACAAAATTATACTTGGTATTTTTTTATGTTAATGGATGCCAAAAAAATGTTTATTAATATAACGACACAATGAATTTGTGGTTTCTGAAGAGCTTATATAAATAAATGTTACATTAAACCAAAGAAAAACACAATTATGTGGTTACATGTTTTGGTTAATACTACCAAAATTTCCAAGCCTACCTTGCCTTATAAAAATGCAATATTAAATAATAATGCGCAAGCCGAACCCATACCCGTCAGCACAGTCTTCTATGGCCACAATTAAAATACCACACATACTAGTGGAGTACATATTCAGCTCTTTTGTGTACAATAATAGCGAGTTGCGAAGAAATGATATTACTGTTAGCCAGGACACATTAGGAAGGTTTATAAAAACTAAACCCAGCTCACACAAATTTCTTTGTTAGGGTATTCACGACTTTTACCTGAGATGTATATTTTAGATGGCGAAGAGATGGTTGAGGCAAATGGCACAACCTTTTACCAGGGAGGACCAATTAGGGGTATCACTGCTGACTTTAGAGCAACTACAAAACTTGGAAGCAAAAAAAATCCAGGAAAAATCTCAGCAAGATTAAAATGTTACATTATCGTATCTAAATTAGCTTTAAGATGTATTTTATAACAAAATAAAAGACTAAAAACAATTGGTTTACATTTTATTAACTCCAAATATTAAATACAAAAATATATTTACAACTTTATTAAGTGGACATTAAAAAATATAAACCTATCAAAAAGGACCCCGATCTAAAATTTATCTAGAGGTGAAAAAGTAAAAAAGTTTTATTTACAAAATATGTCTACTTTAGGGATTCAGATTTAATATTAATTTAACTGACTCTAACTATGAGTGGTAAACTGATTAAATCACAAATTGTCATCTAAGATACCAACTGCATTTCTAAGCCAGCCGGTATTGTTATACCACCTGTATCGACAGTTTCCTCTACGACGGGGTCAGTGTTGAGGAAACAGTTCTGGGTTTCATCATCATCTGCATCAGTCTGCAAAAAAATTAATGCAAAATACTCAAAAGGTTATTTTCTGGTAATATTGGAGGTGCGTTGATACGCTTGTAAAGTCAGCACTTTGGAAGAAGCTAACTTCAAAGTATGTATCTTACAAATAAAAAAAAATTATAAAATCCAAATTCATAAATTTTTAAAATTTCCCTAAATAAATTTACTGCAATCCGTTCCTTTTTTTTTTTTTTTTTTTTTTTTTTTAATAAACCACCTTGATCTGATATCCTTTACTTTAGAAAATTATGAACATTAAATTCTTTATAAACTAGCTACTGCCTGCATTTGTCAATATGTATATGGCCACTCGTGTTTAGTACTTTAACATTATATTTAACGGCCCCAACTCTGAATTTATGTTACACAAATTCATCGATTACATCCTCTTAATTATAATGTGATTGAGCATCTCATAAAATCTAAATTACTTGATTATAATAGAACACGTTGATTGGGGCAAAGATTGCGATCGCAGGGAGTTGTTAGATAGGCGTCACTGAAAAACATGCATGGGTCGCTATTAAAAAATAATGGGGTACTTTTTGAAACCTGTGGGTGACCTGGGCGCTTAACTACGTGGTAATTCAGCCTTGATACGATTAGACTATTCTTTCATAATAGATGCTTTTATCGATTAAAATACCGAGTGCCCAACAGAATTCTCCCAATTTCTCCTGGTCGTTTGTCCAATTTTCCAAGTGATATAATATGATTAAATAAATGATAAATGTAATAAGTTAAATATTACCTAAATATTTTCTCGAAAATTTGAAGCCACAAAAATTATATTTTACATCTTTTATCTGTGGTATATACAAAAAACGATTTTTTACTGAAAAAAGATATGAATGTATGAATTTTCACAATTTTTTTGAAAAGCTAACCTATATGCTATTTTCGTCATAAAAGCTGTAATTACGCGATTTTCCAAAATTTTTGAAAAAATCCAGTGACTAATAATTTGACTTTTCAATAATTATTGTACATTATAAAATAATAATTTCCGATAGGTACTTTTTAATTAGTGTTAATAAAAAGCAGTGGTAAAAACTTAATTAATAAATGGTTTTTATTAAAAAATGATATATGCACTTGCACATACATATACCATGTGTCAACGAAATCATAGTTTCCAGTACTATAATTGACCAAATATTTACAAATGCTTGTGATAACAGTTTTTTATGTTGTGTAGTGGATAATGTTTTTTCTGACCATAGAACAGTTTTATTAGATACAGGTTTTAATCTTAATCAAATTGTACAAAGTAAAATTATTATGAAAAGAAATTTTAGTGAAGCTAATATATCTAATTTTAAAAATGCGCTTAAGAATGAGAAATGGTCATGTTTAGATGATAGAAGGGATTTTAATGATGCTTTCTCTTTATTTTATGACACTTTTCGATTTAAATTTGAAATATACTTTCCTAAACGTAGACTACATCTAAAAAATGGGTTGATATGGACGTTGTTCGTTCAAGTCAGCAATTGAAAGATTTATTTATATTTGTCAGTGAGGCATATAGTGAAGCATATAAAAAAGCAAAAAAAGAGCATATCGATTTATTGAATAATAAAAAGAGACATTATTATCGAAACAGTATAATTAATTCTGATAGTACAGCGAAAGCTTCATGGAATGTGGTATCTGAATTGGTAAATAATAAGAAATTACACTCTAGTATTCATATTAATAAAAATGGTATTTTAGTGAAAAATTCATGAGATAGCTACAGATTTTAACAAATTTTTCATTAATACGCCGGCTCAATTAGTGTCTCAAACACACTGTAAAAATGCGAGTAGGGAGGTAGTCAAATGTTTTTAATCAGCACTCATTGTATTTGAAGCCTTTTACAGAAAAAGGATTATTAACTTTATTATATGAAAAATTTAAAAATAAGAAATCCTCGGGGCCAGATGACATTACAAGTTTTATTTTAAAACAAGTCTTTGACGTAATTATCGCCCCATTAACATATTTAATCAATAGGTCTTTTGATTCTGGCATGTTTCCGCAAAATATAAAGACTGGGAAAGTTACCCCATTATATAAAAAAAAAGATCCACTCTGTTTAGAATTAAATATATTACCTCTTCCATGCTTATATATATATATATATATATATATATATATATATATATATATATATATATATATATATATGAAACGAGTATCTATGTATATAAGAATAAACTAAGATTTATTGCCAATAAAGATATACATAGTTATAATACGAGACATGTTGACGAGTTCCATGTGCCGTTCGCTAGACAAAAACTTCCTTTAGATGTTCCTAATTGTATTGTACCTAAGACGTTTAACTCTTTACCAAAAAATATTAAGGATTGTCAAAATTTGTACATTTTTCAAAGAAATTTAAAAAAATTTTTAGTTGATGGATGTTTTTACAGTCTCTGAATTTTTAAAATAACTGACGAATCCCATACAATTTAATTGTCTTAGTGGAAAATAAAATTACTATTATTATTAGTTTTCAAGTTAAAAGTTTTAAATTTGGCAAAAACTTAATTTATTTAAGAAAGTTTACCCACGAGCTCTCCCTTTTGCATAAAAAAAAAAATGAAACGCGAAATTCCACAAAGATGAAAAGAGTAGTAAATTGATGACGTATAATACACCGAAGACATATACGAGAAACAAATCTAACAAAAAAGGGCACCCCTTTTTATAGTTTGCCACACAGTAAAAAACAAATGTTCATTAAGAGCAAGTAGAGTGAATATTTTTTAAAGTATTTTCTCTGAAAGCTTATTTATTTAATTCCTCTCCAATGTAAGTGAGGCTATACTTATTGTATACTGTATTAAATAATGATTCATGTAAGTTGACACAAGTCTGATCTTTATTTATTGCTTGTATACCGTCTTGAGCAAGACAGGCATTTTTTTTTTGCTTTGGGGATGCAGCCAGTCACTAGTTTAATAATTCCTATAAATAAACCTAGCACAAATCAACGAGATTGAATATGAAAAAACGAGGGGAAATGACGGTCAATGCCTGACATTATTTATTACTTTTTAGTGTTGTCCTCAGAAGCTAGATACCTCCCCA
This sequence comes from Leptura quadrifasciata, assembly GCA_963675555.1. NCBI lineage: Eukaryota > Metazoa > Arthropoda > Insecta > Coleoptera > Cerambycidae > Leptura > Leptura quadrifasciata. Next base: position 200,554,287 of record OY776673.1, on the reverse strand, counting down.
GCACTTTTGTTAAATTTTCTTAATAAAGGTTGTCAGAATTGTTCCGCAAGTCTAAAGTTTCATTTAAAAAAAATATCGAATTTTAATGGGTTTTTGTGTTTACATGGGTGCCATGACTAGTTAAAAAAATGTTTCATTTAGCGATTTCTCTACCTATCCTATACCATTTGCGACTTCCGGTTATTTTGTAAAATTCCCATATTCTTTCCAGTTTTCCCGATTGGTAGACACTGACAAAGGGTTATATTTAAAAAAAATTGCTACTCACCATATACGAATACCTGTAAGTCGTCTGATTATCCACCACTTCATTTTGTTCAGTTACTTCTCTATCTAAAAAATTAATTAACTACAAGATTGGAACATTAGGATCTGTAACAACCTTAAAATTTATGTTTAAATACTCATGAACATTTATCTGAAAAAATTTGCATGGCACAGTCTGCTATCTTTACAATACAGTGTCAATCGTCTCTTTTTTTTGTTCTCCGTGTCTTTTTAACATTCAATTAATATGTTTCTGGCATTACTACTCTTGTTCTGTCACTTTATCGTAGTATATAAAAATTCTAAATATCCAGTCATATTTGAAAGTCCGCCAAATCAAATAAATGTTTGACCAGAATATTTTAAAATATATCCAATTTTCTTTGCGCTACAATTTATGTAAGCGAGAAATAAGTAAAAAAATGATACATGGACTATATTTATAATGAAATTAATTCAAATAACTCTATTGTCAAACGTTTCAGTCAAAAGTATTCAGAATTAGGTTTCTTATCTATTACGTTATGTTCACATATACTTCTTTTCTCCTATCACGTTTACACCGTTCACTACTTACAACACATCAATTAATTGGGGTATTTTAACCTTTTCGGTATAATAACCTCATGATAAATTTACAATTGATATCAACTTACCACTTTCTTTTAAAGCTGCCTCGTGTCGTTTAAGATGAGCTGAATAGTCGGCTAAATTTATACAAGTATAGGAACAGTAGCTACAACTGTAAGTGCCACTTTTTCCTGGATGGTGATTATTTATGTGATGTTTATATGAAGAACTTTGGATAGATGTATAAGGGCAGTGTGGGCAGCGGTATTTTCTGGCCTAAAAAAAAATTAGTTAAAAAAAATCACTTAATACTCACTACAAGAATGCAACTTCTTTAAATTTATTTAAATATTGTTAATATAAATAATCATTTCAGTAAACTGGCTGAATGTTGGTGGTCATTTGGCGTTATCCATAAAGAACTTATTTAATTATTTATATGAGTAAACTTACACCAATATGTCTCATAATGTGTCTCCTTAGGCAATTGTGATCTCCCGTTCTATATTCACAATAAGGACACTCATGAGGTTTCACTCCAGTATGCTGTCGTAAATGCAACTACAAATAAATACCAATATAAATTGAAAGTGAGAACATTGGTTAGAACAGAAAAATTTCACCTCTAGCATGGCTTTTCTGGCAGTTTTATGTCCGCAGATATTGCAGATGAATGGTTTGAAATGCTCATGAACAGACTGAATGTGCTTCTTCAAGCACTTGGAGTTGGCAAAATAACGTTCGCATATTTCACATTGTCTCATAACTGACCAATTTGGTAACTAAAAAAAATATATATAATCTAAAAATTCACGACCCCATCTTTAACTTAATACTAAAATATAATTGAAGAAATACTTACATCCTCAGGTTTCTTGTGGATAACTTCATGATTTTTTAACTGGGCCATCGTTTTAAACCCCTTTCCACAATTATTACATAAAAATGGTTTTTCCTCATCATGTATGGCCATGTGGTTTAATACTCTCACTAAAAATTTAAAAATTCAAAGTATGAATTGGGCCATTTTAATATTATCTGTTAGTAAGCTTGGGATAAAATTACATAATTGATATTATCCACTAAAAGATTATTCACTTGCATAAAATGTGTTGTGGCATACTAAGTTTGAAATTTTTATGGTGTTTTCTGACCTTTTTAATATTACAAGGTGCTCCACAAAGGTTTTGAGAATACATACATAATTAAAATTACTTAAGGTGGGCATATTCAAGAGAGAGAGAGAGGAGAAAGATCCGATAAGCAAATATTTATTATTTTTCGCTATAACTTATAACTTACTTTTTAAAACATACATTGGTAAAAAACAGTATAAAACTACCTAAGTAGAACTATGACAGGTGTAGTGATATGAATGCTCACTGAATAATTTCAGTTGTTTGCAAAATTAATTAATTTAAAACTACAAGATATGAAAATTGGCACTATTTTTAAATTTATAACTAATTTTGCAAGCAACTGAAATTAATGAATGAAAATTCATATACTAAATTTGCCATAGTTCTACTCAGGTAGTCTTAGACTTTTTTAACCAATATATGTAATTATAAAAAAGTTACGGCTAAAAATAATAAATATTTCCTTATCGGATCTCTCTCTCTCTCTCTCTCGGATATACCCATCTTAAGCTAAATCTTAATTCCCACCATCTCTTTGGCTATTATATAGTGTTCCTATTAAATAACCTGCCATGATGTGCAAAAAACTGTTCCTGTGATATAACGGGTCCGACAGAATGATTTTAAATTGAGTTGTTTTTATTAATGGCTAAATTTTTATTCAAAAATTGAATACAAGGTTCTTGAGGAAACACGGAAATTTTGTTTTTTAAATATTACATCAGTCAAATGACCTTCTCCTCACTGCTGACACTCTTGAAGCCTAGCACAAAAGTTTTCGTGAAACGATCGCAAAAATCAATGTGTTCCAAAATCTTGAGGCAGAAGTGCATTGATATTAATGGAAAGCATTTTGAACAACTGTTGTATTGTTCTATGTTCCTTTTTTGTATTCCAAAGCCTATCCTTACGTACAGTAAATAAATTGTATTCTCTTATTTTCTTTTAGCTGTAACTTCGATTGTATTGATCGCACATTTTAATAAGGTGTATGAATAAATTCCTAATACTACTAATAAATGGTACCACGGTACCAATAGTATATAGGATGTTCCAAATTTCAACCATTTATCTTTAAAATTAAAGGAAAAAGGGGGTATACCATCAGGGTTGAAAAAAACATGATATTTTATTTTTAAACAAAACACATTTTTATTATTTAAAACGTTTTTTTTTTGTTTTAAATATGTTTTTTCTCCGATAAAAAAAATATATTTTAAACAAAAAAACATCTGTTTAAAACATATTTTAAGCATTAAGCATTAATTTGGCAGTGCATCAATAGATGTCGCCAATGTTACTCGCTGTCGAAGTCTCTTTGCAAAAGGCCGGGGTTCACAGCATTCCCAGACCAGTAGTCGGCGCAGAGTGTCGATTTTTTCGTCTGGCATCATTTGTTTTTCGCGTTAGCTGGCATGCGTGTATGTATTTACGTAATTGATACCCATTAAAATTTGTGTCTTTTTCGAAAACAGTTTCAAGCAATTTGTACGTAATGTCTAATACAGGACGGAAAAAGGATGCTATATGGGCATTCCTCGAAGTAGTTAAAGAAGGTGGTAAACATGTTCAAAAGTTGTTCCACCTGCAGGTGTATATTCGAGTAGCGAGAATGAGAACAATGACTGATGTTAGAGATAACTTGAAAAAGCGAAAAAGAGTTAATGATGAGGGTGAGTACTGACTGAGTAGTATAAATAATGATATTAAAAAATCGTTTTAAATTATTGTATATGATATTAAATGGTAATTGGTTTATACAAATAAGAAACTCCGTCTGTCACCTTTTATTTAATTATCCTTGGATCATTTTACTTATTTCTATGAATATTTAAATTAAACCTCCCCTAAACTACTACTTTATGGCAATAGCAAATATATTTTATTTTAGGCTCTACTTCTTCTGAGTTCAGCGATCCAGATCTCAATTAAGTATGGAGATTTTTTTGTCCGAACGAACTTACCACTAAAAAAGAGATGCAAGTTGCTAGGTATTCATAGAACATCAACAATTTAAAACATGCTACGTCCTGGATATACATTACCAGGCAGGTACGATGTTTCTAATAAAACTCATTCAGTCAACAGTTAAAGAAAACTTGGAAAGAAACATTTGATTAACTTTTGATAGCTGGAGCCATGTCCATAATGTTCCAATAATAGTTGTATGTGTGACGAACGTCGAATCCGAACAGATACATTTATTGAAATCTATAGATTCATTGGAACATAGCCATACTGCAGAATATTTGTTTAAACTGTTGAATAATTCCATCAGAAAGTGTCATGAGGGATACAATGGGGAACATTCTCTTTTATTTTATCCGCCAGAGAGCACCAGCTGTACACGGTTGTTTCGCCATAGACTAATACAGACGCGCAACTCTCAGAATTTTCATGTATTAGGTGTTAGTTTTTTCATGCTGCATTCACGTATAAGCTGTTTACTACCTCACGCCGATAACAGATTTGGATTGACCAATACAGGCGTAGGCGCATCAAAACTGAGAATGTCATACCACTTGGCACATTAAATAAAAACAAAATATCTGTAAAAATAACTTCAAAGCTTCTGACAGAGTTGGACATTTGTATTGGTCTGTGGTTTCGCCGTCAATGTAAATACAAAAAAGTACGTCAGCTTCGCTTTTAAACGATTTAATGATCAACTGTTATAATCCTTTTTACCAATTTCGCTCACCTCTACGAATAGGAGATTGGAAAACTCTTGTAATCGGATATTTAAACTATTTGACTGTACCTTTGACTTCGATTAATATAGTCTAGTATACTTTAACTTGGCGTGTGTATGTATGAGTTAATATTTCCGTACGATTTCATTTTCTCCCATATTGTACACAAAGTTAAGCAATAGTCCAGAAACATTGTCTACGTGGACAATATTTCTGGATCTTTGTGTACAAGAGAAAATGAAATCGTACGGAAATATTAACTCATACATACACACGCCAAGTTAAAGTATACTAGACTATATGTTGAGAATGACATTAAACTGAGTACATATGGCGCCATCTATCGGATATATTAGGAACTTGCGTGGATTATTCCCCATTGTAGGTAGTCACTGATAATGCCTCAAATATGGCCAAAATGAGAAATGATTTATTAAAGGAATTACATCAGAAAGATATTCCAACTTATGGCTGTTCTGTCCACATACTTAATTCGTTAGCCCACGATTTGGAGGGAGGTTTGGAGATCCCCGAATTGAAAGAAAAAATCAAAAAAATATGTAAGTACTTTCGAAATGTTCACTATGCTCATGCAAAATATAATGAACCTGATGGTTCTGCCTTAATTCTACCACAAGATGTTTGCTGGAACTCTTTGGCAGACTGTTTGGAAAGTTATCTGAAAAACTGGGCCAATATTACACAATGTTTGTTCCAGTAATAAGCTTGTTTTTGATATGGAGATAATAAAAATGCTGAATGAAGTGAGTTAAAAGTGCCCAGAATTATATAAAAAAATTAAATATATAGATAGCTGTATAGCATTAGACAAAGTGCAAAGGAGCTCGCGCACTATTACTGAAGCGACAGAGATTTGGATGGGGTTATTAAGATCATTTAAAACGGAACAAATAAAAGGAGAATTTAGTAGAAGGGATATACAAAAAAATAAAGACCGTTTGGAAATTATCTTGGAAACTTACTCGATCATCGATTTATGGGAGCAAACCTCACTCAGTCAAGTAGACAGTGCAATGGAATACACTGAAGTTTACTATCCAGATGTGATGCCGACCGTATTCAATTAGAAAGCAGCCAAATTAGTATGTGTTTTCAGAAAACTGAATAATTCTAGTACGATTGCTGATCAATTCCAAACTTAATTTAATATGCTTTAGAGTGCATTTAATATTAATATTTATGTAGTTGAAGTAGTCATAAACGTGACTTTTAGTGGATTTTTTGAGTCGGACGAACTTGTATTTTCTGAGGCGACCAGGCCACCTCCCCTCCACGTTTTCGAGGACAATCGACAATCATTAGTTTACCTCCGTTTTCGAGGATGCTGAGACCGACACTGAGGCTGTGTCTGGGGTAAAATTGTTCTATTTCCACCCTGTCAACCACACAAACACTAATTCTTGATAGTAAATTAATATCGACTATTATGTGGGCCAAATAAATTTTAAAGTGTTGTTTTAAATGCAACATGTATTGGACCATTATCTCATGGTCACCCGGTATCTTAAGATAGATGAAATTGTCTTCTGCTAAATACAACAATTTCACATTTTGGGGATTTTGCAATGCTTTATCAAAATATACCTTTACTCACTTGAACTATTTGACTTAAATATATTGCACATGGGGCAAGTAAGCAGTCCTAGATCAATTCTATGACATTTCCATAAGTGGTTGCTGCATATTCGCCAAATAGAAAACATTTCATCACACTGACTGCATTTGAATTGTTTTTTATTTTCACCAACATGACATTCTTCGTGTTGCTGTCTTAAGTCATCACTGGCAAAACGCAAATTACAACCCTTAATTGTACACCTACAATTTGTTTTGTGCAATAACAAAATCATATACAAAAATTTTTGTCCAAACTTACTTTATTTTTTTCCTTGCCTTGTCTTGTTGTTTCATGAGAAAACTAGAAATGTGTTTTAAGGGTTTTCTTTCCCCATCTTTCTCAACATCCTTTGTTTCTTCTTTTATTAGTTTCAAATCATTATTGGATGTGGTCAACTCATGTTTCTGAAAAAGTAATCAGTGCCTGTAAATAATCGAGTCATTGAAGCATTAAAATTCTTAAAACTTCTTAATCCTCAGGGACAGGTCCAATTTTCATGATTTTTTTTTAATGTTTGTTTTTATATATTATTTGAAATCAGAAACATTTCAATGTGCGCAATTAAATATTTATATTGTTTAAACAATATAAACACAATTTATGCAGAAATTAATTTTTTCACGGTATTTATTAATTTTTAAATAGGGTTAAAAATTTTTATTTAATTTTTTAAAATTATATAAAAGCTGCCAAAAAATAAATTATAAACAATTATAAATGATTTTATATTTATTTTGCATTTAAATATGACATATACATATAATATATATATCGGTTATAATTTTTTTTTAAACCGCTGTATTTTGAGATTTACTCTTCAGGCTGTTAAAAAAATTATTTTGAAACGGGTGGGAAATGGCGCCATTAAATAGAGTATTTTCCCCCCTTTTCAACGATATATCACATGCCATATTTAGTCATTAGTACTACATTAGTAATTATAAAAACATTTTTTTAAAACCAATAAATTTTTTTTTTAACAAGTAGTATACCTGCCGTGGAGAAGTATGATTAAATAAAACGATAAAATAATTCCATAAGTTGTTCAAATCTTTGCTATAATAAAACATTAACACTCAGTTAATAGCTGCTTTCGTTCGTCTTGAACAAAGTGATTGTGATTAGTAAGCAACCAATAGAAATCAAGAATTTGAAAAATATCTCAACTCAATGAGGAACAATCCTAGCCAGTTTCTAATATATCCAATAGATGACGCCATGCGTACTCGGTTTAATGTCATTCCCAATTTGCATCATATAATACAGCGGTTTTGAAAAAAATTGGATAAAACCTTGATAAAACACTCTGTTTTGAAAAAATTTTAACCTTACAATTTTTCTCGTATCTCTTCAAATAACGGAGATATTTGGCCTAGACGTTTTCCGCATTTTCTATATTTTCCGCCATAACTCTTAAGTAGGCCATGGATTTCAAATGTCTTTAAACCATTTTGTAGGTTATATAAATCTGCACAATTTTTGTAAAAATAATTTTTACCGACCGATATTAAGTGAGGTATTTTCGAGAGCCCTGATAAAATGGACAGCCTGTATATATATAAAAGAAAATTCGACATTTTTTAAATATATATGAATAATTTAATCACACAAAAAAAATTGCACTTAATTTTCATTTCCATATGGAGCGTCGGTAACTTCATCCTTTTCAGGTTGTGGCACATTACCGCAATCAATCCCACTGCAATTAATGCATACAGGTGAGCAATACAGACCACTTTTTCTGCATATACACGCTGTACTGCATCCAGTTTTGCAAGAACAAAATATAATTTTTAAGATGTTATTTGGTGCTACTGGTTGTGGCATTTTTATTATTGGTGTTAAATAATTTTCTTTCTGCCAGCCCCAATGTTCGGGAGATATTTTAGAATTATTTTTCCATTGCTGAATTCGAAGATAAACTCTTTTGATGTGCTGTTTCTCTGCATCTTCTGTTGTATAATTTAAAGCTTTTAATAATTATAAAATTTCTAGACTTATTGTTTAGTAACCTAAGGTGCACTGTTAGTAGAGGGGATCTACCACTGGTTGGTGAAGATGCCCATCATCCTTGTTTCAATTTTAGTGTTCCGTGTACTTTGAACCATTATGCCCAGTTTAATCGTAATAATTCTGCCCAGAAAACCTACAACTTTAGGAAAGCCAATTTTCCTGGCTTATATGAGTCAATAATGAACATCAACTGGGCTGAATTATATGATAACACTGACGTAAACACAGCATGTAGTTTTTTCTACAGTTCACTTAATACATGTTTTGATAATCACGTTCCGCAAAAAATTAAAACGTCTCGTAGATACCCGCCATGGTATAATAAAGATATCATAAACAATATTCAAAGAAAGGAATATTTTTTTAAAAAGTACAAATTGTCCAACTCTGACGAATACTTGAACGAATTCAAAACCCTCCGGGCAATTATTAAAGAGCAAATTAAAGCCGCACATGTAAAATATATAAACGATACAGAGAACAACATATCTCAGGATCCATCGAACTTTTGGACTTATATTACCAGTAAAAAAGCTCGTTCCAGAATTCCAGGAGTTATAGTAAATAATGACAACACTATTAGTGATCCTCAGTTAATTGTTCAAGCTTTTGGTGAATACTTCCAAAGTGTTCATCATATTTCCTCATCTCATTCGCTGAAAACTATGGAGACTTTTTGCACAACGACTCATCTCTATGTATAAACACCATACATGGAGACGATATTATTAAAGCATCTAAGATATTAAAAGACAAACTTACTTCAGGTATTGATGGTATTCCCTGCTTTTTTGTTAAAGATTGTTGTTGTGCCTTGTTAGAACCCCTACTTTTCATTTATAATTTAATCTTGAGAACAGCTACATTTCCCGATATGTGGAAAATCGCTCGAATCACTCCCGTGTTAAAGAAAGGTGACCCAGCTGTACTCCAAAATTATCGGCCTATTTCTATTTTATGTAATTTTGCGAAATTATTCGAAATAATAATATATAACTGCGTTTATCCTAATGTTAGACCATATATTTCCCTGCACCAACATGGATTCTTAGATAAAAAATCTACAATCACAAACTTAACCTGCATAACTCAGTTTGCCTCGGAAATTCTCGATAAGCAAGGACAAGTAGACACAGTATACATGGATATTCAGAAAGCTTTTGATCAAATCGATCTATATTTATTAATAATGAAATTAGATATCTTTGGATTTTCCACAGGTTTAATGAATTTATTTACGTCTTATTTATTTAACCGTAGGCAGTTTGTCGAGTACGAGGGTTTTAGCTCGGATTACTACATTAATGCATCCGGAGTACCACAAGGCTCCAATTTAGGACCACTTCTATTTCTCATTTACATCAACGATATTAATGATGTCATTAGCTGTTCAAAATTAATGTTCGCGAATGATTTGAAAATCTATAGAGAGATAAGAACGATAAGTGATTGTAGAATGATCCAGAATGACCTTAAAGCCGTATCTGATTGGTGTAGTGCGAATCATCTGTGCATTAATGTTCAAAAATGTTACGTTATCTCTTTTTCTCGGAAAAATAAACCTGAAGAATATGATTAATAATAATAATAATAAACACCACAGAAATTAGACAACCCCCAATTCCAGAAGCTAGGGCTTGTGCGGAAGGGGGTTACACATTGAAAAAACGCGGACATACAACCATTTCCTCCGACAGTGCCAATGCCGGAGCCAGGATTCGAACCCGGTGGTGCGATGTCCGTGTGATTAATTGCGATTGCTACCTCGCGCTTTAACCCACTCGGGTATCGACCAAAATAAATTCAGAGAGTATAACCAGATGTACAGAAATCAAAGATTTGGGTATTATCTTCGATAGCCAGTTAAAATTTCGAGCCCATATTAATAGTGCTGTATCAAATTCATATAAAATGCTAGGCTTCATATTAAGAAACTGCAAGTGTTTTAGCAAAACTTCTAGCCTAATGTTGTTATATTACGCATACGTTCGCTCAAGATTGGAATATGGTGCCATCATATGGTATCCGTGGTACACATGTCACGTGAATGATATTATATATAAGGAAGTTCCTAAAATATTTGTTTTTTAAGGAGGATGGTATTTACCCACCGAGAGGAATTAATACGTCCATTTTAACGGACCGTTTTAAAATCGTTTCATTAGAAACTCGTCGCGAAATAATTTCCATTCAATATTTATTCAGTTTAATTCACAATACTATTGATTGTCCCTTTTTGTTAGATAAAATCAATTTCCACATACCCAGACTTGAAATCCGCCGTCACACAACCTTCTATGTCAAGAACTATAGGACAAATATTATGGCGAGATCTCCAATTTATGTAATGTGCAATAATTTTAATAAAATCTCCCATCTATGTGATATTAATTTTGACAGTCTAGGCAGTATATTAAGTCATATAATTATTACTGAATAGTAGGTTTAATTTTGTTTGTAACTTAAGTGTCAATATTATTTTCTTTTTTATTCGCTACTGATATATAAATGATATGTGTTTTCATGTATTTCCTGTAATTGGGTGCTTACCTGTTGGAAATAAAGAGATTATTATTATTATTATAAAATAGAAAAAACAAAAGTTTTTAACCCATTACTATTTAAAAGTTAATAAATACCGTGAAAAAAATAATTTCTGCATAAATTCTGTTTATATTGTTTAAACAATATAAATATTTAATTGTGCACATTGAAATTTTTCTGATTTCAAATAATAAATAAAAATCATCAAAGTCTCTGAGGATTAAGAAGTAAAAACCTTCATTGACTCGACTAAAAATTAATTACACAATTATTTTTTCTTACGTTTATCATATGCTCTTTTAATTTATCCTTATCTGAACAGGCCAATTTGCAAATACTGCATACGAATATTGTGTACTCTTTATTAACTTCAGTATTCTTTTTTAAAACTGATGTAGGTCCATTTTGTTGCTTGTTTACTATAGGATTCTGCTGACGAAACTGAAAAACAAAAACATCTTCCTGAGTTTTAATAATATAATCACCTTCAAATGAATATGTGAGAATTTTATAGACTGATACCGTTTAAATTATCGATGGATTATAAAAGGTCATCAAATAAAAGTAGGGCAACTTCTATGAATACCCGACAAACACATCAATCCTCTGAGACATTGTATAGGACAATGAAAAGATAAACATCTTTGGTATGTACATTCATCATCATCAAACTGGACTGCAATTGAGACCCCTATCACAAGCATCAAGGCATCCCTGGCATATCCATACACTTAGCCTATTTATTTAAAGGTAGAAAAGCAAATTGAGTAAAACTAAATAAAAATGTAATGTTACTAACCAGGTCCGCATGATTTTCGTTCAAATGATTTTTAATTTCATCCTCTGTTTCACATAAAAAATTGCAAACTTTACATTTATTAGCCTTAACAGCTGAAAAATATTCCTCATATTTTCTTTCAGCATTCTTTTCATTTTCTTCGACTGTCCTTTTTGGCAAATTAAGAGAACTAAGGATTGATTTATCTATAGTTATTATACTACCATCTGTGTTAAATAATTGTATTATACTAGCATCATTGTTTATATCTTTTTCAGTTAAATAAATTTCTTTGTTGCCATCAAGATCTTCCTTAACAATTGGAGCATAGTTTATGTAGGTCTTCTTATCAACAGCATTTGCTTTTCCCTTCATTGGCAAATAGGAACTAAATGAGTTTTCCGAGGGCAATCTGTTTGTCTTTGGAATTTGTTGGAGTTGTATTTCATCTTTCGCTTTACCTTCTACTACATTTGCTTCCTCATTGAAAACTTCAGTAACTGTGGTATTACTACATTCTAAAAAAGAACAATATAGGATGATAATAAGTGAGCTATATTGGAATATACCCTCTGTTATCAAAGGACTACATAACAAAACAGGAAAAACTTCAGGAGTCCAATCAGCTGTTTCTATTTCTGCAAATGGAAATGAATCTGTAAGCTCAACTGCATTGCTTAGCAGATAGTTATTTGGAGTAGTAGGGTCGTTAAGATACTTTAAATATGCCGTTGATTCATCTTCCGTATCCATGTTTCTAAAATAACGAAAAATCCAGGAACTCCAAGCATTTATTATCAATACTTGAAACACTTACCAAAATATAAGGTTATGTTTTATCTTCGATGAGAAACTTTAGGAAGCCCAGTATGAAATTTGCTGCTATCTCATTGTTTTTTACTTTTGCAGTATATTTATAAATACTTATTCTACGATAGCAAAAGTTGCTTATATCAATTACAAAATAGAAAAAAATTACTTTATTAGAAACAGAGCCATAGAGCCAACAACCATAGACGTATGGCTGCGTTGGTTAACTTCTTCTTCTTCTTCCACGTTTATGACCTTTACCTATAAGATAGTTGGCCACCGCGTTGGTTAAGCTAAGCTATGACGAGGTATTCGGTGGCTATGAGCCCATTGACTGTGACGGTCGGACCTGCGACTTTTGTTTTTGGTAAGATCATTAAGTAAGCTCTGACCGTAGCAAGTGGTGTATAAATATTTATATTTCATTATTTAAAAATAAAATGTTTTTCAAATTTTTAACTTCGTAAATACATTGTTGGCTGGTCAATCACAACTTTTTGCATCTCGATTTTATGATACAAAACCAAAAAACAATAAGTATTTCATTTGATTATGGCCTCACGATACTATATATCATATCGCTTTGTTCGCCCAATCAGCTGACCGGTCAGACCCAAGATTAGTAAACAATCTTGGGTCTTGGGTCAGACCTTAATTATAATTTTACGATTCATTTCACGATTTCGACCGTTCACTTAACGCGACCATAAGAATAGATGAGGCCGATTAGGGAACGAACATCGTGCTCATAAAAGTGGACAAAGTTGATAGAGAGGGAACACCTCGAAAAGACTTACTGCCTCTGTCTTATTGAAAAAAGTCGGGTTTCAGTGGTCCACAGACTAGAATTGGTATTCTAAGGCTGCGTTAAGTTATGACTCGGATTGATCGTCCCGGTCGGAACTGTGACGTTTTTGGTAAGATCGTTAAATAACAGTTTCGTAATGGTCTGACCGTAGCAAGATTGGTGGTAATTTCAAATATATATATATTTTTAATACATTTATTTAACGTCGGCCTATTTCCGCTACTGAGGCCTAACACCGACGCCTGTAGACGAGCTACCCCCAACCAGGAATTTTGCCGAACCTCTTCCCTTAAGAAGATTAGGGATCTTTTACTTGCCTAACATTTAATAGACAAGGGACCGACGGCTTTACATCCCCTCCGAAGGATGGTATATCTCCTATACAACCCTCGCCTAAGGTTGTATAGCTTCCGCGCATACACTGATATACAAGCCGCTGGAAGATTCTATAAAGTGGACTGGTCACTCGAGTGAGAGGCTCTGATTGGTCTGTACGAAAAATTGATGCATAATGGCGGCGGAGCTGCTTTTATTTTGACGAGATAGTGACATTAGGCTCAATATAATAGGTTTAAATTAAAATAACAGTCTATTATGACTGATTTGGTCACGAAACAATTAATGGTAACGTTATTATACTTACATATATTTTTGCACTTTGTCAAAACAATGACTGCAACCTGCTTTTGACACTTGCGTTACGTTGTAAACACACTGATGCTAGCTAGATGCTAGAGTCCCTGTACACCAAGGATGGTAAACTAAAGAATTCTTGCCTGTACACGCATACACTGAAATCATCGCCGCCATGATGCAACTAATTGGGTGGAGTGGGGGCCGAGTGGCCAAGGCTGGGTTAAGCTGCGAGTCCGACTGACCACCGCAGTCCGACCTGTCACTTGACGTTTTTGGTAAGATCGTTAAGCAGTATTTTACCAATGGTCTGACCATAGATGTAACGGCGCAATATTGGGCGGCAATTTCAACTTTAATTGGCAAGTTTTTTGAATTATTATAGATGGTGGGTTTTTGTATGCTGTGTTAATGTAATCAGTTTTTCAAACAAAATATTTGATTATGTATATGGATCTTGCAAAAATATCTATTTACCATTTTTAACCCTCTCAATCTAGTGGTTACCTAGAAATACGTTGAAACCTTGGCTGCTTGGGTGCTCAATCAAAGAAGATTTATGTACGTAAATCTTCTTTGGCTCAATAACAACTTTCTGCATCTTTTCCATTTTAGTGGATGATTTACAATTATAATGACAAAACCGAAAAACAAATTAATATATTTTTGTTTGGTTATAGGGTACGTTACAACATGCTCGACCGTTCGCTTAACGTTTTTGACCGCTGAAGTCCAACAATAAAACCCGACCGTTTCGCCCAATCAGCTGATCGGTCAGACCTTATAATTTTACCGTTCACTGAACAATTTCGACCGGTCGAACCGCTCACTTAACGCAGCCCAATCTCTACTTTATAGGGTCTCTAGATAATTTAAATTATTGTCGCCATCTATAAACGAATAGCTAAAGCAATTCACCGGAGTTTTATCAATCGGTAATGCCGTTTTCCAGTGAATCCAATCAGTAATCCAATAGAAATCAAGGATTTGAAAAATATCTGCAACACCCAGAAAATAAATAAAAGTAGTGCCATCTATGGTAGTGTAGGGTTGCCAAAGCAAACCACATAATTAAATCAATCATATTCTATTTTCCATTATCAGATAATTTAAATTGCATTTTCATATCAGAAAACTGAAATCGATTATCAGATAATTTATAAATTGACATTGACAATATCGTTTAGTTATCGGATAATTGAAATTGGATTTTTGTCATCATAATTTTAATTGAATTTTCATGATCATAATTTAAATATTGGCAGTTTCCATTATTAGACAATTTATATTGAGTTTTTATTATCAGATAATTCAAATGAACTTTAAATAATAATATATATTATCAGAGTAAAATGCATAGAAATTAAGTTTCATAAAAATAAACAGAATTTTAATTATCAAAGTGTCCTAAAGATGAAAGAATCATAAAAATTGTATATTAATTCAAAAATATTAAAAGAGAAAAATAAACCCTTAATTCATTTTATAACACACACTGAATGTTATGATACAAAGAAATTTTTTTGAAACATATGAAGGCAGCCTGTATTTAAAAATAAAACGGTGTACCATAGTGCTGACCGATGTTTGCATAAAATCGATGTTAGCATCGATGTAGGCAGAATATCCCTGTAAAATAAACCTTTAATGTACAAATAACATCGGATATTACAGCATTGCTTAGTAATTCAAGGCTCTCTACAGTCTCTACAATAAGAAAACATGCTAGCAGGTAATTAAATGTTAAAAGAATAAATGAATATATATATGCTATGCTTAGTTCCTGAATAATCAATCTTCTTTATGCAAAGATAATAACGTCTAAACTAAAATTTGACGTTTTTTAGAAAATTAATACTTAGTTTTTTTTAATATTATCCTTTGTCATTCCTAGATGCCAATATTTATAACAAAAATTCCCATAAAAAGAGTGGCAGTCGTCGATGTTTGGATGTGTCTAGCATCGATATTTTTAAATCATCAATGAAACATCACCCAGCACTAGTTTCAAGTTTTCGTGTAATTGTTTACGCGCAGAATAAGTGATATAGTCTTTATCTGATATTTCATTGCAGATGTCCTACAATAATACTAGTAATTAATTCATCAGGTGAACTGCAAACAAATCAATTTTTATTTATTTTAATTGCTCTACACGTAATCCATTTGCCAGCTTGGGAAAGTAACAGAATCTCTTAAATTTTTCGTAAGCAGCATCTCGTACTCCAATTTTTTACGTCATATTGGCTAATAAACAGGCAATTTCTTTCACTTATTCCAATTCTTAAATTGTTATGCAATGCAAAAATATTTATATTAAATAAAAATGCATGCTCAAATTTATTTCGTCATAATGCTCTGTTTAAAAATATTACACCAACACGTGCAGAATATATTTTTCGAATTACTGATAATACATTTATAAACCAGGCCTCGGCAAAATTATGCATAAATGGATAAATAAACATACACGATTATAATTGACATATTGTGGGAAATTCAAAAACTTTTTATTTTGTGCGATGCTACAAGTTTATTTTACAGTCATACAATTTTAAGGCTTCTTGTTTTCGGTAAAATTCCAGGATATCCACTTCTCGTTTTTTGGCGATTTTTTTTTGCAGCCATGTAGTAAACTGTGTTATGAATCATTTGGTGACAACGAAATGTTGTGCAAATGAATAATAATAATAATAATAAGCAACAAGCATATCGCATGAGACCACGAAACTTTGATGAAAATCGCATGCGAAAGGGAAATTAAAATGAAGTTAAATTTGTGCCGAAATTGTAGGGGAAGGAAAATGTTTGGTGAATGTGATTGTCGCATTAGGCAAAAAATAAGCGTTATAGAAAATGCGTGACTCGAAAGTATTAACTCGCGTGATTGCACTGTAATAATGTCATGTGACAAAAAGTCTCATGAGATCACAAATCTTTGAAGAAAGTCGTCGTTGAAATAAAAGAAAGTCGCATGCGAAAGGAAAATTGCAATGCAGCTAAATTTGTCTCGAAATTGTAGGGCAAGGAAAATATCTGGTGAATGTGATTTTGTTAAGTACTTTAGTCAACCTGTGAGCAGCAATGCCACTAACGGGTGACAAGATTATTACCGTGAACGCGGCCCATTGTTGACACATGGGCATTTTAAATAATTAATTTGCGGTATTTAACTTCGTTTGCACAACATAACATTATGTGGACTGTAATCCTGGAACAACGTAGAATCCTTCAGTATTTTTAGTTTTTGTATAAGTGAGAAGTGGATATCCTGGAAAATTTAATTAAAAAATATATATTTCTTAGATTTTGATCATCTGTATTTTAAGTTGGGTCTTTTGTTGAAGTCTATTAAAGTTACTTCCTTGTCTTCACTTCGATTATGTTCATTCATAAAGCAACTAACTCAGACCTGCAGATATTCAACTCAATTATAGGTGTAATAATTTGCAACAGCAACAATCACAGGATGCTGAAAACTTACTTGAATTTTCGGAGATCGCAAAAACTACTGCTAATCAATGTCAAGTTAGTCATTTTTATTATAGTTTTGTTTTGCTAATTCTGGATTAAACTGTGAATTGTATTTTGGTATAAAGGAGTTCTCTATAGGTTTCTTTTTATCATCTCCTCGTAACCTGGCTAATAGTTCTTCAGTTTTTCTTCTTTCTTCCCTCTCCCGCTTTAACCTTTCCATTCTAAGTCCTTCTAATTTTCGCCTTTTTTCGACCTCTGCATCTTCCTTATCTGAATCTTCATCAACAGTAGTTTCAGAGTCAGAGTATCTTCTTTTCCTTGATTTGCTTTTATGTTTTTTCTCCTTACGTTCTCTTTTTTTGTGTTTATGTTTGTTGCATACATCGTTACTGCTACTACTATCACTCCTTTTTCCTTTTCTACTCAATAAAGGACTTCTTCTATTTAAAACTGGTGTATATAATTTTAATTTCTCATTATTTTTATTTGCTTCTTCAATCGTTTTACTTATAGATGTATACTTTTTAATAATTCCAAGCGGATCTTCCCGAATTTTACTTTTCATGTTTATTTCACCTTTTTCTGTACTTGAATGATCTGGAGCAATATCATACCAACTCTTTTTACCTAAAGCTTCATTGGTATCTTGACCCAAATAAGTTAAATACCCAATTTGCTTTTCATATTTCTCTTGTTCTTCTTTCTTCTCTTTATCATGTTCTTTGTTAAATTGTTTTAATTCGGCCGTTCCTTCTTCCAGTTCTTGGAAGAAATTTATGTGTCCATTACTTGTCCCCCCTGCCTCAACTTTCTTTTCCGGATTTAAAGAAATGAACTCTTTATTTGGAACGCTTGAACGAGATTTTTGTAATAATAGTTTTCTTCGAGCCTCTCGTTCCTAAAATAAAAAAATATTATGAGAAATCTACAAACATTGATATTCAAATTTATGTTCACAAACCGCTAATTTAATTCTATCTTGTTTGGATTTTTCCTCTTCTGCAGCTTTAGCCTCATCTCTCCGAACTCTGGCGATATTATCTTTAGTACGAACATGCCACCTGAAACAGAGGTTTTCTTAAAAAAATATATGTAGTTTTAAAGAGGTTATACCATACCTTTTTTTCGGCAAAATATTCATCCCTAGAAGATTTTCAGTTACCAATTTTGACGTTTATTATCTGTTTCTATTTAAATAACCTTAAAATAACACACACTAGATGCAGCGTTGCCAAATGACTTTTTGTTTGATTAATAAACAGGTGACGCGCTTGATATATTTCCTTGGGTTATCACAAATATGTGCAATCAGTACAATACTATACAACTTCAATAGAAATCTACTTTATGCTTGACATAGAAACAAAAACTTTACATTTAACTGAAATAGCAAAAATAACATTCAGAACAGAATTGAATTATCAACCAATGAACGAATTATTATTTGATATCATCTGTCAACTAAGTACGAGTTTAATGGCGCCTAATTTAAAATACCAGTTTATTTATACATGAACTATCAACAGTTATAGGCATATATTAGTGTCGGTTGTGTTAATATGGATTGCAATAATAATAATAATAATAATAATAATAATAATAATACTTACCGGTTTACGAACGGATATATGAGCAACGAGGGTCGAAGAGAGGTGTCGCTGGCTGCAAGGAGAACCTGTTGATTGACAGATGTGTCACGCAGGACTCCATGCAGTATAAGCGGAACCTCTCTATGGCCTGGATCGACTACCGCAAGGCATTCGACATGACATCGCATGAGCTCATTGTTCACTTGCTCCGATGTCTTGTGGTACCCGGTCCCGTAGTGAGATGTATTGAAGAACTGATGCCGCTCTGGAGGGCTCGCTTTACCATAACATCGGGTAACGATAGAGTCCAAACAGAGTCGGTAACATTCAGAAGAGGAGTATTTCAGGGAGATTCCCTCAGCCCCCTTCTGTTTTGCATCTCACTACTGCCATTATCCGTCTCGCTCCGGAAAACCCGTGGCTACAACTGCGGTACCCCCGGCGACAGGAGGCATAAGGTCACCCATCTATTTTATATGGATGACCTTAAACTTTATGCCTCTGGAGAGAGGGATCTCCAACAGTCCCTTAGGGTGGTACAGGAGTATACGCAGGCTGTCGGTATGCAGTTCGGGTTGGACAAATGCGCACTGATCCATCTCAAGAGAGGACGATGCGGTGACTATGGAGAGGACGCGCAGCTCGTGGACGGAAGCATCTTACACCATCTAGATGCCGGAGAGTCGTACACTTACTTGGGTGTCGAGCAACGCTCCACCCAAGAAGTGAGTGTAGTGAAAAACGCTCTCCGCGGCAAGTATCAGCACCTACTCCGACAGATCTGGTCTTCAGAACTGTCGGGGAAGAACAAGGTGTCTGCTACAAATATGCTTGCCGTTCCGATCCTTCTCTACTCTTTCGGAGTAGTGAAGTGGACTAGAGAAGAGCTGCGTCAACTCGATGTAGTAACCCGCAAGAAGATGCATCTCAATAGGAGCTTGCATCCTAAATCGTCCGTTCCACGGTTATATCTCCCACGACATCGGGGAGGCCGTGGACTCTTGAGCTTGGAGAGTCTCCATAGCAGGATGGTTCTGGAGGGAGCATGTAAGGTCATCAGGAGTTCGGATCCCCTCCTCTGCATGGTCCGAGACCATGAAAATGCAGAGGTAGGAGCTTTTCTCTTTAAGGCAGCACGGAGAGCAGCCGATGAACTTGGTCTCATCTTCGACGTCGAGCGGGTAAACCCCGACTCTGTCACCGAGTTGGAACCCGTTCGACTAAAAGCCCACATTAGAGCTGCAGAACACAACATCCTTCTGCAGCTCCATAAGGATAAGCCATTGCACGGGATCTTCTATAAAAATATAGAAGACCTCGGCTTATCCGAAAGGCTGACCTTCGCCTTCTTAAGGTCAGCTGGGCTGAAGTCTGAGACCGAGGGATTCATAATGGCTTGCCAGGATGGTGTATTTAACACTCTCGTCTATCGACATCGTGTCATGCGTATGGAGGTCCCTGATGTCAGCTGCAGGGCCTGCCGCAGGGCGCCGGAGACTGTAATGCACTTACTGTCGGCTTGCCCGACATACGCAGTCTCGGCCTATATTCATAGACACAACGCAGCATTACGAGTGCTTTACTATCATCTAAGGCACTCGTATGGGATAGACGAAATACCAGTGCTGCCTTACGTTCCGGGGGATATTGAGTCCGTTGTGGGGAATGAGAAGTGCCTAATTTATTGGAACTACTCGTTTCCCACCGTCAGGCAAATACAAGCCAACAAGCCTGACATAGTACTCCTCGACCACCAACTCAAGACAATGTATGTCGTGGAATTCTCAGCTCCCGCTGAGAGCAACATTGTCTTGAAGGAGGAGGAAAAACGGACAAAATATCGAGATTTGCTCTTCGAACTCCGCAGGCTTTATCCAGGCCATTCTGTTAAAATAGTGGTACTGATTATAGGAGCCCTCGGTGGAATGAGACAGACGCTGCTTTCAGGACTAAAGATCATACCGGCATGCCGAGATTCGGCAGAGATCTTAGCCGGCAGAATGCAGAAGGCTGTCATCCTCGGTTCATTACGTCTACTCAGGGCACACGATTCGCGGACCCGGTAGTCACTCACCCCACGGGCGTGGGGAGTGGCTATTGGTATTACCAGCTCCCCTCTGTGAGGGTCGGAGCCACAGAGTAGGGTGACTGGTTTTTTGTAAAAAAAAAAAAAAAAAAAAAAAAAAAATACTTTATTCTGTAAAAAGAATATTACAGGAAGCGTCAAAATACAGTAATATGAAATCAAATATAAATAACAATACAACTTATTGTATTTTGTCACGACACATACACGCATATAAGTATATATAAACATAAAATATATATATATATATATATATATATATATATATATATATATTGTTATTATACACGATTTGCAGGAAACAACTACTCAGCGGGCAAATACCCCGACCTGCATTGAATTACACCTTATAAATCATGAAAAATTGGTAGCCAATGTCATTTGTCAACTCCCTGACCAGACATAGACCGGTATCGAACTTATTAGTTCTCCTCAGTATGCCATAGGTCATGGAGCAGACAAATGACAGTGGCCAACCTGCTATAGTCTTATACAGACTAATGTAAATGGTATAGTGGTGAGAGGTAATTGAATCCTCTCATGTGGTCTAATGCTACTATACACCAGACATCATAGATGTCTCCGTGGTGCATAGCGACTTGCCATTTTGCAAGTACCGAGAGCGGCGACCTTCAGCCCTTGGTGGACTTAACCTATATACTGTTATTATACATGATTTGCAGGAAACAACTACTCAGCGGGCAAATACCCCGACCTGCATTGAATTACACCTTACAAATCATGAAAAATTGGTAGCCAATGTCATTTGTCAACTCCCTGACCAGACATAGACCGGTTTCGAACTTATTAGTTCTCCTCAGTATGCCATAGGTCATGGAGCAGACAAATGACAGTGGCCAACCTGCTAGTCTTATACAGACTAATGTAAATGGTATAGTGGTGAGAGGTAATTGAATCCTCTCATGTAGTCTAATGCTACTATACACCAAACATCATAGATGTCTTCGTGGTGCATAGCGACTTGCCATTTTGCAAGTACCGAGAGCGGCGACCTTCAGCCCTTGGTGGACTTAACCTATATACTGTTATTATATACTGTTATTATATTATATATATATATATATATATATAAGTAACAAATGAACAATCACAAACAAACAAAAATATATATATAAGTAACAAATGAGCAATCAGTAAAGTGTCAATGTTCTAGAAACTCTGTCAGAGAGTAAAACACACTTCTGTGGTCAACAAGTCTTTTACCCAACTGGAGAACGTCTTAAAATTTTTATTCCTTATCTCGAGAGGAATTTTATTATACAATTTTGGACCCCAGTAGTCCACTCCCTGCTGAGTTATATTTAGTCGGTGATGCGGAATTTGTAGCTGTTCCCTGTTTCGTGTTATAGTGGTGATTTTCAAGATTTGGACTAAATTTATCTTTATGTGAATGCACATACTTAAGGCAACTGAGTATATATATAAGCTTGGCATAGTGAGAATACCTTGTTCTTTGAAGGCATCTCTGCAGCTCTCTCTATAATTCATGCCACATAATGTTCTGATGGCTTTCTTTTGTAGGATGAAGACTTTCTGAGCGTCAGATGATGTTCCCCATAGTAGTATTCCATATGCTGCGACGCTATGAAAATTTGAGTAATATGCTATTTTTGCGGATTGGTTGGTGGATACGTTTTTTAGTATTCTAATGGTGTAAATAGCTGCGGCAAGTTTTTTGCAGAGCTCTTCAATATGGCCTTTCCAATTTAATTTACTGTCTAATGTTAAGCCTAAGAATTTCAACGATAACCTCTCCGTTTCTCTTTTTGTAGATAAAATTATATTTTGCGTTTTTTCTCTGTTTAAAGCTAATGAGTTCGCCATGAGCCAGATATTTGCTTCGTGCAATATATTTTGTGATAGGGTTGTTAACTCTGTTTTATTTTTCCCTTTTGTTATGAATGTTGTATCATCGGCATATAAACAAGCCCCATAACTCTTAACATTAGAGAGTAAGTCGTTGATATATATTATGAATAGTACTGGCCCCAACTCAGAGCCTTGTGGCACACCTCGGGTTAGTGGCTTTGGGTTCGATCTTTTATCATTCCACCATACTGTTTGATATCGATCTGATAAATATGATTCGAACAATTTATGTGGAGTTCCTCTCACGCCATAATAGTGTAGTTTACTGAGTAAAACTTTATGGTCAACCTTATCGAATGCTTTACTTAAGTCACAGCAGATTATTTCTGTTTTTTCTTGTCTGTCGAGAGCCTCTGTTATTTTTTCTACTGCTTCTATCAGGGCAGTGGTAGTTGATTTCCCTTTACGATACCCATGTTGACTGCTATGTAATATATTAAATTTCTCAAAAAATGTTATCAGTCTTTTTTTAAAAATAATTTCAAATATTTTTGAAATGACTGCTAGGATAGAGATAGGTCTATAATTATTTATGTTATTGATGTCACCTTTCTTGTATATCGGAATAATTTTCGCATGTTTTAAATCATTGGGAAATATTCCCTCTTGAATACACTTATTTATTATTATTGTAATTGGTGTTACCAGAGCATCTCCAATTTTCTTTAAAATGTAAGTTGATATACCATGTATATCTTCTGTTTTTTTAGTCTTGATGATGTTCTGTATAACATTTCTAATCTCGTTTTCATTCACTTCTTCCAAATATATAGACCTAGAGTTGGATATTATTTGATTTCTTAATAGCTCATCAGGTTGTTTGGATGGTAATTGGGCAGCAATGTTTAATCCGATATTTGCAAAAAAGGTACTAATATCTTCAGTTGTTAGAGTTGTTTGCTCCTGGTTTTTATCACAGTTTTGATTTTTTCTGGTTTCTGACTTAATTATTGTCCAAATTGCTTTAGATTTATTTTCACAATCAGCTATAAAATTTTGATTTGCTACCTTTTTTTGTTCATTGATCCGCTTTATGTAGGCCTCTTTGAGATTTTTATAGGCATTTAAAGAATCTTGATCTTTTCTTACATTTTGTATCGTAGATAAAGCATCTAATTGTTTTCTCATTTGTTTCAATTCTTCTGTGTACCACTTGTTATTCTTGTTGTTTTTTCCTAAGACTCGTTTCCTCATTTTTGGCACATGAGTTTCAAAAAGTTTTGTGAAGATATTATAATAAGAGAGGCATTTTTTGCTTCTCATAATGTATTCCAATCTATGGCCACCATTTTGCATTTAAATTGGTAAATATTGTAGTCATTTATTTCTCTATATTCAATATCTTTCACTTTATTGGAATTACCGACTTCATGTGGAATTTCAAGGAGCTGTCCCAAATGGTCTGATACATGTAGATTCACTGTATTTGTTTTAACTTTATAATACTTATATCTATGTTGGTGAAAATATTATCTATACAACTCTGTGAGATATTTGTAATTCTTGACGGCTCTGTAAAAATCTTGTGGAGGTTGAAAGACGACAGTAGATTTTCAAGATTGGTCCTTACACCCTATACACTCCTATACACTACTGATCTTTCAGTGCAACAATATAGACCGTGATACCGCCATATATACTTTTCTAGTATGTGGATACCGCCGCAAAAATGTCTTTCTCTATCCCAGTGTCTACTTGCTAATAGGTTCAGTATCATTCAGTGTGACGGGGGGAAGTACGCGTGATAGCTGGGAGGGATCGGAGCGGTCATGTTTCTAAATAAATTCGAATTGAAATTTGACATCGGAGGTTTTAAAGGGCTTTTTTGCTGTTTAGCTTGCTTTTAACCCTGCAAAACACATTTTTGCATTTCAATCCTTTCGGCGACATAAAAAATTGTTGTCAATAGCAACTTAGCTTCATAAAAGCCACGTTCAAGCAACATCTCAATTTTTTACAAAAAAGCTTGTAATACCATCACGACTCACGGTAAGTCAGTAGATTATAGGTGAAATCAGTAGATCTGGCAATGCTGATTGGATAATATGTCAACTTCAAGAACAGTCCTTGAACTTCAAATTTTTTAGTCTTGACATTGGTCGCGTTCATCCCGCGGTTTATGCAAGAAGCCAAATGAGGACAGCGCAAGAAGCGTAGTTTAAGCATGTGATCCGATGTGATCAGTGAGCGCTACCTGATCGCTCACCGTAATGAACGCAACCATTCTTTGTTCTGTGGTTTTGGTTCAAATCTAAGAGCAGCGCAGAACCGTTCCCGTCTTGCGCAGTTTAATAAATTATCAATTTTAATGCACTGCCCATGACCGTTTCTTTATTACGCATGACGGGAACTGTACCAGAACCGTTCTAGTCGAACCAAAACAAACCTTTATTTGAAATATTTTTAGAACTTGGAAGAAGAATCAGAAAAGAGTAAAATAAATACATACACACAAAATCATTTCTCACTTTTTGTTGTGGGTCGTAGATATTTTAATTTATAATTATAATAATGGAAGAGCAAAGTAAGTAAACATGTTAAAACTTATAGACTCATTGAAAAAAACAGTGAATACATTTTCTTTTACTTAGCCTTTATTTTAAATGAAGCAATACTTATTTGCCAAAATTATGCAAGTTTATGTAATACAAAACAACGCACAAATATGTGAAAGAGGAAGTTAAAAGCAGTCGATACAGAATAAAATTCAACTCGTACTTTTTGTCTCAGTCTTCTAGATTTAACATAATAATTGAATTTATGCAGCTGCTTATTGTTTTTGTGAGCAAACAATACACAGTGTTGTAACTTCAGACCTCATGTGATGTGACTGCTGCTCCTTTTGCAGGCACAGAAATGTATCTAGAGGTTGATTTTTTTCAGTTCAATACATCGGTGTATAAACTGTTAGACATCTAAATTGATTGCTATATTTGATTCCTGTGAACTTAGTTTTGACACAATATTTCTTATTTGTCAAATTATTTATGAATTATATAAAACAATTCAACACACAAACATCTGATAGGAAAGCTATAAATTGATACAAAATATAATTTAACAAAACTAAATGGTAGAAGACACGTTTATTATCTTCAAATTGTTTTTTTTAGGGTTGCTTAATCGTAAAACGAAGGCAACAAATGACTGTAATTCAACCTTACTAGTAGCAGTTTGTACAGATTTGGCAGATTTATATGTAAAAGAAGGCCGGTATGATTTGGCTATTGAGGAATATAAAGTGTTAGGTACGATTCATAGGTCTCACAATAGATTAATCGAATATGCTAAGGCTTATAGAGGTATTGGAGAAGCATACTTGGCGCTACACAATTTCGAGGAAGCTTTGAAACATCAAACCATTTATTTAAGTAATTCTGCAGAACTCATAAAAAACGTGGTTACTAATATGTTTATGTCTAGATGTCGCAAATGATCAAGGGGATAAACTGGAACAACAGAGAGCATTAGCTACTATTGGTCATACTTACCTAACATGGTACTTGGAAACTCAAGCAGATCCTAATAAAAATCTAAATGCTGCTTACAAGTATTTTATGAAGAGTTTGATGGTTGCTGAGAAGTATGGTGTAAAATATTTTAACATCTGTAATTATTCCTTTTTCATTTTGTAGTTTGAGTGGAATAGATAAATTGGAAAAAGCTGATATGCTGGCAAGGTTATTTTCAAATTTAGGATTGGTCAAGGAATGCTTAGGAGATTATAACAAAGCCTTAGAGTTATTTGATCGATCAATATCAATATGTAAACAGCATGACATATATGAGCAGTTAAGCAGGAGTTATATGTCTGTTGCTTCTTTGTATGAGAAGAAACAGGAATACAACGATGCTATCCGTCATTATAATCTTGCAATTGAATCAGCAAGTGAGATATTATTCCATGACTTTTACCATCTTGAATGATTTGTTTGTTTATTTGCAGAAAAAATTAAGGATAAAGTAGACCTAATGTGTGGAGCACTTATGGCAAAATCTGAGATATTGATAAAATTAGCGGACTTTTACAGTGCTAAGCAGGTTTTACTTAAGGCATATAAACTGAAAACACCCAACATACAGGAAAGAAATATGATAGAGCGCAACCTTAGAATTGGTAAATAGATAATAGAAAATTAGCACTAAAAATAATTTTGAGAATTGTTTGAACATAAATAAATTACATTTCTACATATTTGTAATGTGATTTTAAATGATACCAAAAAATACGTTTTTATTTTAGTTGCAACAATGTGTTACACAGAAGACAAACTCATGGTAATATATAATGATGAAAAAGGACTGAAAACGCTATACGAGAAATTGGGTGATGCAGCTTGTGAACTTAAAATTTATGCCGAAGCCATTAAATACTACAAATTAATGTTGGAATGGGCTGAAAATAGCGGTGTAAGTGATCGTGAACTGGCATCATGTTATTATACTTTGGCAGAGACATATAAAGATAATAACCAATTCGTCGAAGCTGTTGAGTATTTCGAAAAAGAATATGCATTGTGCACTGATTTAAAAGACAACCTTAACACTTTAAGTAAAATTGCAGACACAAAAGAAGAAGCTGGAGCTTCTGTAAGTGAAGTAAAAGCTGTGTATGAAAGGGCGTTCACTAATTGTCGTAAAAGTATGAATTTGAAAGAAGAGAGGCGCATGGTGTCCAGGTAATTCTTTCCTACTTGAAAATTAAGTATTTGCTTTTCAGTGTCTTTTGTGCCAAGCAGTGCTGGTGTAACATAAGATTAGACTTATTTTACAAGATATTTTTATGTATCATTTCCAGAAAGGGGTACTTTAAATTCTATACAGAATTATTCAGAACATCTGAAATTTTTTAAGGATCGATATAAATATTGTTACGTGCTTACAGTCTTCAGTAAACACTTTGTGGATTCAAATAACTTGCAACAAGAATTTTCACAAACCACTGATTTATTTAATCATTAAAATTACACTAATAAATACCTAAAAATCACACAACTAATAATAACTTAATCTAATATAAATTCACTACTTTTAAAACACTATGTACTTTACTTTTCTTCTTAAACTTGTCAACTCTTGTCTAACCTAAAAACTTTCACTGAACTGAACTCTTCTGTTCGTTATACTTCACTAAACTGTACTGTTCCCCCATCTGCTGGATTCACCTCTTTATATACACCCATAGAAATGTACCAGAACAGTATTCCATAATTTTCTGGAACCCTACAGAGTTTTCTACTATGTGATATATGACTGTTCGTCAATTGGCTCATAGATGGTGCCACCCCACCTACTGGCCATGAACACAATACAGGTTTCCCTTCACTTTGGCCAGGGACTTAATCACGTCTTTCCTCGTTAGAGGGCAGCACATAACAATATTATGGTGCTAAGAAGTATTCAAAGACTGTTTCAAAATCATTTAAAACTAATTACTTGTATTTGGTCGATATAGTGCAATAAAGTCGCATAAACCAGCTGGTAATGCACCCATATAGTTGCAGATGTAAAAGCTTCGCATAAACAAAATTGCAAACGCCAAGAAAAGTTTCGCTTTCATATCCACGATGAACCACTGCCATAAAAGTTTTAGAGCTAGGTACAGCTCTGCGGGGGAAATGTTTTATAGATACAGTTGAAATCATGAATGTTGTCATTCACGTCATCATTCTTTAAGTTCTGAATCAAATCAACTCAAGGTAACAGATTGGCACACATGGGCGTATCAATGTTTGAAAAACACAAGTATTATAATGAAAATATATGGACAATAATAGCATGCGATACAATGAATTTTAACATCTGTTGATGCATATAATTTTACAATTCACCTCATGGATTTCTTGCAAATGTAAAAGGGAACATCCGTTACACTTTTCCTGATTAAAGTACTCATTTAATTTCACCACCATGTCTCTGGCTACTACATTCGTTCTTTTATCTATTGCACACTACTGAATTGACAGAATGCTGAATGTCGTTGATTGCGGCTGGTAATATTTATTTGTAAAGCGCATCATTACGCTCAGAACTTCTGTCGTAGCCTCAGCCGACGTGCCTTTCTGTTATTTACATCCTATGCACTTTATATGTATAGAGGTAGAAAAATCACATGTTGTTGATAAGTACATAAATTGATGACATGAACGACAACATTCGTGATTTTAACTATAGTTAATGCTTTATTTGTTCTTTTGTTATCCTACATAGACATATAACTTGTCATGTAAATTACAATAAAATTTAACTTATTGTAACGTGTTTACAATCTCCAGTAAACACCCTGTACGTAGGTTCAATAAATTGCAACAAAAATCTTTACAAACACCTGATTGATTATTCACATAAATTACAATAACCAATCCTTACAATTACACATTAGTGTACACTAATTACAAGTTTATTCTACTATAGTCTCACTACTATAATTCACAACTAGTTACTGTTCTCCATCTTATCTGATCACTTACTAATCTAATGTATAACTCTGAACTTTCTGCTCCAATTCACTGATTATATGTACGCGTCGAACGTGCTCGGATTTTCCATCTCCTTCCAGAACCCATCTCGAATAGTCTCGAAATTTCTACAATTTTCTGGGTGTTAATGGTGGTTTGTCAGATGGCCCAGAGATGGCACTGCTTTACCAGCAACCAACTAATATGCAGGAACTTTTGAGAAATAAAACTGCACCACAGCCTCGGCTATATTGAAACCGTCATTCTTTTTCATAAATACGTCCACAACTGTCGAAGTAGCTTTTACAAGCGTATTAGCTATTAATCCAAGCGATGACATCACACCAATCACAGGGCGTTTCACCCCCTTTCATTATTCAAATTTTATGTTATTTATTTGTTGAAATTTGAATTTACTACATGATAAAATGATGTATAAATGTTGGGAAATGCTTTACTATAATAAGTACTTCGTTTTAATGATATCAAAAAAGCAAATTTGCATATAGTGAAAACACCGAATTGTATTTTTTTTTGGTAGCATCAATTCCAAATTTGAGGGGAAGCATTTCCTTAAAATTATTAGAATAGTTCTGAATAACCCTGTATATTAAAGTATAAACGAACTTAATTGAAACCGTATAAAAACTAAAAGCCGGCAAAAACAGTCGGCATCTCTTTATTGTACATGGGCGGAGGTAAATAGAAATGTTGTCATAAGAAAATGATTTTCGGACGTTATTATATTATCCTCTGTTTCAAATGGTCTCCAGAAAGCCATGATAAATTAGTAAATAATTAAAATATTTTACCTTTTATATAGTAGTAAATATTTATAAATATGAACAATAACTAACTGAACTCTTACGCTTGATATTATAACAGATATTTGCGCACTGCACTGTCACAGACAGCACATCTCTAAGCTCTAAGCCCGCCGTTGAAACGATTTACAAGTTTTTTTTATGCTAGTAGGCCTGTCCGTTTTATTATCTTTAAACCAGTGCAGTCGTAGATGGTTCATTCAGGCTGATTACATTGCCAGTCTCGGACTCGCCTGCACAGTTTCAACTACCATTCGAATTCGATACCATTGCTAAATATATAGGACAAAATATAAAGTTCAGTGCGCACGGACCTGTGCTTTAACACTGACCAGTTTCAATTATCCACGTTTAAAGTATACTATGAGAGATAAGGTTTTTAACTTGTAAAATTTTGTCAGATGTATTAGTTATTTGAGAAGGAATAACTCTGAGACTGATGCTCTCCAATTGGACCAATACCTTAGTACCTTGGCTCAACCAAGTTTTGAGGAAGAATTCTCTTCATCAGACAGTGAAGAAGAGTCTGAAGCAAAAGGAAACATCGGTGATGACATAAATCTGAATGATATAACAGGTGAATTTGTAAATTTCATTAACGAATAAACTATAACCATTTCAATGACTTAAAGTCTTATTAAATTTTTATATTTTAGATAATTCAGATGACTCTGATGTCGAAAATCAGCAGTCTATGAGCAATGTACAAAATGTAGCTGGAAAAAGGAGGAATAAGAATTTTGTAATAAAGAAAAATCCAAAAGGCGAGTCTCAATTGCACGTTGCCTGTATAAACGGAACAGAGAAAGTAGTTCGCCACCTTGTAGAAACAGGTCACCCAATTAACGTTAGAGATTACTCTGGTTGGTTGCCCCTACACGAGGCTTGTAACCATGGTCATTTCGAAATTGTTAAATTCTTGCTTGACAAGGGTGCTGCTGTAAACGATCGGGGTGGAACACATTGTAATGGTAAGAATTTATTAAAAGCAAATTCTCACGTCTCACACACGTTCAGTCAAACAGATGAACATAATTTGCATTTAATTTTGTTTTATATGTTTTTATATTGGATACATTAATCTTTATCTTTATTTCCTGTCAGGAGTGACTCCTTTGTACGATGCTGCTAACAATGGCCATTTGAAAATTGTCAAACTTCTACTAGATAATGGGGCCTCAGCTACAATAAAAACGGATGATGGTGATACTCCCTTAAACATTCTCAAAGAGTGGAACAAGAAGAATCCTTATAGCGGAGATGATTTAGTTCTGTTTCAATACTTAGTGAACAGATTACAGGAAGCAATGAAAAAGGCAGGTCAAAATTCAAAGCCAACACTTTTAGTTAAACCTTCATGTAGTTATAGATCTGACAAGGAAAACGTGGTGCAAATGCCTAATCAATATGAAAGACTCTCAAGAAGTCTAAATTCAGATGATGATGATGATAATGACAATATAGGTAAATTCAATGATTTTCTAAAGAAATAAGCTAAAGTGATATAAATTGCAAATTTATACCTAACGTTTATTTCTTAGGTGAACCTCCGGTAAGTCAATTAGCTGAGGGTGATGGAGCAAATGAATACTTAAGAGTAATGGGAAACCTTAGGAATAGGACCAGCAACATTAGTGGCTCTGGTCTGAGAGTGTCTCATGCAGTTTCTAAAAGGCCAGCTCTAATTGTCACTAAAGACAATAACAATGATGATGATTGGTTGGAGGATGATATGCAAACCAAAGTTGTAAAGAAAAGAAAAACCAATTCTATATCTTCATTAATCACCACTACTAATAGCACAAGACGTCAAAATAGTGAGACAATAACACAAGCATCACGTGAGTAAGGCAGGGAGATATTAACAATTTAATGTAAAATTTTGTTACATTGTTTGTATCTATTGATTGGTAGGTAAAGTCAAATATTAAGAATGATGAATAAAATAAGATTGGAGATATAATTTTCTTTAACAATAATGTAACAGCATCTAACATAACTATTAATTTAATGAATACTGAGCTTGCCAAAGAGGAACAATACATGCAGACAAATAAATTAAAGATTAATGTTGATAAAACAAAAGCTATGATCATAAAAATACAAACAGTATTAATTTGGTAATTGAAAACAAAAACATTGAAATAGTACATGAAATTAAATACTTGGGTATAATAATAGATAATACACTTACTTTAAAAAGTCATTTTACATACGGTCTGTCTATTTTATGAGGGCCACCCATTAAAATACTCTTACACAAAATGTAAAAATACAATGTCCGCAACATACCCTCGCCTTACTATTTTTTTTGAAAATGAACCGTGCGTTTTTAGATTTTGAACTAACTTCCTAAACATAATTCGATTTGGCTGTGGAGCATCTGGAAATCTATCTCCGTAAACCGTGACTGGCATCTCAGCGTCAAAATTGCACTGACAATAAATGCTAATCATATTGAATTTGTTATTATTGGTGTACACCATAATTGCTGATAAAAACTTGTCTTAGAACTCGACAAGGGAGCATACAACAGTGACAATCTGTCAAATTTGTTAATAACTGTATACATTGTTTATCACTAATCATGACACAGTTGATTTTTATGATTCAATGATATGAATTGTGGTTTTCGTAAAATGTTAAATATTCACACTACCAGTTAAAATTTTTGTGACATGTTTTATATCCTTGGAAAGAGAAAAAAATAAACTGAATTAATGGTGTCATGGCCTACTTTGAGATTGAGATGAGATTTGTTCTTTTCATCCCCTTAACTTTTTTGATATCTCCTCAAATAAGGAAGCTATAACCGTTTGTGGTTTTTCTGTTTTTCAGGTTTTTGTGATATATCTCACAAAGTGGGCTATGCATTTTAAATTTTCAATATAGCTCACAAAAAATCGGATAACTGTTTCTAAAAGTATTCTTCTATAATAGATATTAAGCAAGATATTTGGTGTGGCCCTCGTAAAATAGACAGATGGTATATAACAAAAAAAAAAAATCAAAAATTTTATTTTCTAGAATCTCAAATAACTTGTCTCTATACACAAAAATAGCGGTTTTTAAGATATTCTTACAACCACATTTTGACTATTGTGTTAGTATTTTGTATCTACTTGATAGTATTATACATCAGCACTTCGAAAACTTCAGAATAAAGGAATGAGAAGAATTCTCAAATGCAATGGCTTTTTACCTGTTAATTTGATGCTACAAACACTAGACTGGCTCTCGATCAGGCAAAGGTGGAATTATTTTACAAAGTGATTTTTATATTCAAAACTAGAAATGGCCTACGGCCATTTCTAGCTCTTGCAGAGGCATTCGCGCTTCGCGCTCATAGTGGCGCC
Organism: Leptura quadrifasciata; assembly: GCA_963675555.1. Taxonomy (NCBI): domain Eukaryota; kingdom Metazoa; phylum Arthropoda; class Insecta; order Coleoptera; family Cerambycidae; genus Leptura; species Leptura quadrifasciata. Next base: position 200,520,713 of record OY776673.1, on the reverse strand, counting down.
TGCGGCGCCACGCGGGGATGCTCCCTCCGGTCGCATCCCCGCAGTTGAGGACGCATGAAAGTCGGAGATATGTTCAAAATTCTAGGATCGGTCCTCGGATTAGCCTCAAAATTCTAAGGAATTGTCCCTGAATGCGCCTCAATATTAATCATTATTATTATCAATATCAGAATTAAAATGAATATCAAAATCGACATGAAAGGATGTCGAAATGAACATGAAAGAATATCAAAATCAACATCAGATTCAGTATCAAAGTCAATATTAAAATCAATATCAAAGTCAATATTCAGTATTTCAGCATTTCATTTTTCAGGATTTCATTTTTCAGTTTTTTATTTTTCAGTTTTTCATTTTTCAGTACCTATTTCATTTTGCAGCATTTCATTTTTCAGTTTTTCATTTTTCAATATTAACCGAACATATATTTTAAGTTCGTATACGTTATAAAATATTGAAACGACATTCCCCGAATCGTTCGAGGCACGAATTCATGAAAGAAATATCGATAAAATGTAATGAAAGATGAGGAAAATCTATTTAAATTTTTTTCTACTCCCTTGCGTAAATTTGCCGTTTGCCAAACAGTCTATAGAATGGATATGAAATCAGTCAATCACAGCTAATCTTCCCAAAAAACAGTATATCACTGAAAATATTTTTTAAATCATTATACAGACAAAATTTTAGATGTACGGCAAAAAAAAAGGAGCTGTGGGTGAGGATGGAACCAGTTACCAATTAAAAGCTTTTTTTATTGTTTTATAAGTACAATTCATTCTATTTATATTGATTTTTCCCTGAGCTAACGTTTTTATAAACCTGCACAATGTGCATACAAAAACTAATTATCCTGTTCTAAAATAGGTAGTTCCTCATAGATACAGGTTGGCTGGTGGTAGCCGAAATCAATATGCTTTAGATTTATTTATTGTTGTTTTAATTTATCATTTTATTGTGTAGGAAAATTTATTCAAACCTACTTAAGTTAATCATTAGTTCTAAAAATAAATAAGGGTATTCTATCTGTTATATACATAATAAGGTTAAAAATTTAAAAGACAGAAATAAAGATGAATTTTCAATTAAGATAAAATGTACGAAAAAAAAAAAAAGCTACTGTGGGTGAGGATGGAACCGGAGACCTGCCGCTTGGAACACGTCGACTATTACTGTCCGGCTACCGCGTCGCCTTTACAAAATGTTTCACGTACATCATGAGATTCAGAAGGAATTATTTGACGGCAACAAAATATTCCGTTTTACTATAAAGTAGCATTTTCTAAAGGCCACAACTTTCTTAATATTTATAGTAGAGAAATGAAACTCTGCATAGCGGTAGATAATTTATTTAGCTTTATTTTCGTTAGGTACGAACATTTTCGCCGAAAACGGCCTATTTGCCGAGATATTCGGCTTTTAACGAAAACGCTACGTATTTTGGCCACCCGACGTCGTTTCCTTCAAAACGCTCTAGCTCGAAAACGGTTCGTCGAAGGTGATATCTGAAAAATGGAAACGATTCCTCATTAAATAATCTTGTCCTTTGGGAGTTTTTATTTTTAAGAAATTTCCAGCGGTTTAGAAGTTATTGAAGGAAAACCGAAAATGTGCGTATTTCGCCAGAATCGTGAAAAACCACCAAACACGCAATTTTTAAACGCTCATATCTGGCGAAAAACACCTCGCAGACGGCCGTACGATGTCGATATGGAAAGTACATGAATGGCAATGAAAGCAAATCGTAAATCCCACCGGCATAATCGAATTATAAGGCCGCCAGGAACGAAACAAAAACGGAAATTTTTTACGTTTACCAAAATAAGCGGGCGCCTACGTCATCAAAAAGGAGCGACGCAAATTCATTTTGAGGGTCGTAAAAGCGTGTAGGGAAAGAGATAGCCGACATTATTAGCCTAATTAAAAATATCAACCCCGAAAGGCACTCGTCGCCAATATGAACTTGGGACGTAGTTCGTCCTCCCGCTTCCGCTCGTCCCGCTCCCGACCTCTGGCTCTGCCGCAAACCGGAGAATATGCGCCAGCAAAATTGCAAAACGCAAGGGGCACGCACCAACACGATTTTAATATATATTGATTATAAATGGTTATGCTTCCAAGGTTCCAAGTTATTTTAATGAAAATATTACATTTAATTATCAAGTACATAACCATTTGACTAGAAACCACAACGATTTCTATTTTGTCAAAACAAGTTTTAAAAAATCAATGGACAAATTATTCTTCAAGGGACTTAATGAATACAATAACCTACCTAGTATGGTTAAAAATAGCAGCAGTATTAACAGCTTTAAACATAACTTGCTGGTCTATCTAAGGTCTTAGTCTTTTAGTAAGATGAGATTATAATCTAAGTGTGTTCGTCTGTGGGTATGCTATTTAAGTTTGGGGAGGGCACAATGTATGAGATGGGCCAATGTCAAATCTAAATTTAATTTATTTGCTTCTTTGTTTTTATTTTTTATAACATAGTCTTAAATTTTATAAAATGAACTAGTAATAATAATAATAATAATATTCATTATGTAACAAACAAACAAACGTTGATTACATAAATGGTAATAGTTTGGCTACGCCGTTCTTCCACTCTACCGAAATTCAGAGAATAAAAAAACAATAATGAGAAAAGAGCATCCACAATAAAAAGCAATAGCACTAAAAATATAGGTAAAAACTTAATAAAAATTGAGCCAATCTGAAACCTTACGTATTAAATGCGGCGCCATATATGCAAATGAACCCTTAAATTTATTCGTGGAATGTTGTGGTACACAAAAGGAGTTAGTTCTTACATTTAAATTATGAACATCAGATCTTCTTGTAAGTAGGTTAAATAGATATTCAGGTTTTTGATACACTATAACTTTAAAAAGGAGTATATGATAAAGATAGATTGCCCTATTGGTCACATTAAGTACTTTAAATCTGATTAAATGAGGGGTTATATAACTTCGAGGAGGGATACAAACAGATAAAGCGCATACACGAATTTTGAATTTTCTGCAACTTGTACTTATTATAATTTGTTAGAAAATGGTAATAAACTGGAGAACAATAGTAAATATGAGGATCAATAAGGGACTTTACTAGTTTTAGTTTTGTCTGCTCGCTTAACTGATTTTTTAGGTGGTATAATGACTTTAACTTAAAGTAAGGAGTTTTAGTTATATAATTAATATGTTGGTTAAAGCTGAAGGATTGATCAATAAACACTCCAAGATTTTTTGCTGGTTCTACCCAATTAATTTGAACATTATTTATCCATAAACCTTCTTGGCAAATGATGTTTCTTTGGCTTTCATTGCCAATACATAAAGTGTTAGTTTTGCTAGGATTCACTTTTAGACCATTGTTAGAGCACCAGGTTGTGAATGAACACAAATCCTCGTTTATGGAATTGATAGATTCCTCTAATTGTAATAATGTATAGGCTTTGTATAGCTGGGCGTCATCCGCATATAACTGGATTTTGCAGTGTTTTATACAATTGGGTAAATCAAAAGTATATATCGAAAATAATATAGGCCCAAGTATACTGCCTTGTGGCACTCCATTAGTAGTAGTACCTAATTGTGACTCATTATCAGATGTTAAAATAACTTTTTGGGTGCGCTCTTTTAAATAACTGCTAAACCATTTCAGTGCAGAATAATCAAAGCCCATGTATTTTAATTTTGCTAATAGCAGGTCAAAATCTACCAAGTCGAATGCTTTGCTTTGATCTAATAAGATTAATATCATCGAGTTTGATTTATTCAACGTCAAAGAAACATCATTTAACACGTTTGAAAGAGCAGTCGAAGTACTGTGTTTTTCCCTGAATCCTGATTGAACAACAGGCAAAATATTATGTCGGTTCAATAAATGTTTAAGTCTTATCGATATTATTTTTTCAAACATTTTAGAAAATGTTGGGCATATTGAAATAGAACGCAAATCATTTAGGGTTAACGGTACAGATATTTTGGGAATGGGCAGAACATTCGCAGATTTCCACACGCCTGGAAATATACCGAGTTTCAGAGATTCATTAAATATGTTTTGCACTACATCAATGCAATGCGGAATTATTAAGTTAATCATTTTTAAATTAATATTATCACTCCCTGTTCCTTCAGACTTAATACTTTTTAAAGCTGTATAAATATCGTTTTGATTTATTTCCGAAAAATTAAATTTAATATCAGGTCTTATATAGTTATTATTGTAATAAGTCAGCGTATTTATATTTACATTGGGCTGTCTAGCCACGCTTAAAAAATAATTATTTAACTGATCGGAATTTAAGAACACATCTGGTAAACTACTCATTTCATACTTAGATTTAGTGCACACACCCCATTGCGATAGATTTTTCCATAATTGCTTACTATTGTTTTTATTTTTATTGACTATAAATTGCATGTATGCTTTTTTTTTCACGAGCAATTGCTTCTATAATATAATTTCTTAGAGTCACATAGGACTCCCTATCACTGGCTGTTTTGGTTTTTTCATACTTTTTACGAGCCTTATCTTTTGTTTTTAATCATTTCTTTTATGTTGTATGTAATATATGGTTTGAATTTTTTGTTGGTCTTTATCGTACATATAGGAGCGTGCACATCGAACAGTGAAATAATAGCTTGATTCAAAATATACGTTTTTCAGTTAACATTTTCAATAGTTAATATTTTCCCATGGTATTCGACTTGCATCAAAGTTAAATTGTTCTAAGTTAAAATCATTATAGTTTCTGTATGTTATTATTTTAGGTTCAGATTTTTTAGATTTTAGTTTACACGATACAAACCTATGATCCGAGTTATTGTGCATATCTATTGTATCCCAGGAATCTAAATCTAAATTATCACTATAATCTAGTATACTTTAACTTGGCGTGTGTGTGTATGAGTTAATATTTCCGTACGATTTCATTTTCTCTTGTACACAAAGATCCAGAAATATTGTCTACATAGACAATGTTTCTGGACTATTGCTTTTAACTTTGTGTACAATATGGGAGAAAATGAAATCGTACGGAAATATTAACTCATACATACACACGCCAAGTTAAAGTATACTAGACTCTAATACATATAATATCAATTAATGATTCACTCGTTTCAGTTATTCTTGTGGGCATATCGATAACTTGTTAGTGTATGTTTAGTTTATATTATGTTTATATTAGCATGTCTTATTTCCAAAAAAATAAAGATTATTATTTATTCTTGGAAAATATGTCCATAGATAAAAAATCACTATTTGTGGCGATTATAATGTCGACTGCTAAAAACACGGAAAATAATTTTTTTGTGGTAAATCATGTTGTATCTTTTGGTTTATATGATTGTATCAAACAGTTTACTAGAGCTACCAATAAGTCTAAAGCTAGAATAGACAATATTTTTACAAACTTGGATTGTATGTGCTGAGATTCCAGCAATGTAGGTCAAAAATTTATGGTATTCCCAAGGGTTTATCTTAGGACTTATTTTGTTTATTCCCTATATCAATGATATTGTACAGTTCATTAAATTCAGGTTTGTAGGATATGCAGTCGATACAACCATATTATCAAGTACAGATGTCTGATACGGATAAAATGCAGTCACAGCCAAAACGTATTTTAACAATGTCAAATTATCTTTAAATGTAGAAAAAAGACAATTTGTCATTATCAACTTAAACACACTATAGATTCAAACACAGATCTCGCCAAACATCTTGGCTTTTTTCTTGATAGTATTTTTTTTTTTTTGCCTTGGGTATTAATGGAAACAGAAACACAGGGTCACACATTTCTCGCCCAGGAGTTGATAGTAGGTTAACCTGGGAAGCACACTTTTGTATTTTCAATATCTAAATAAAAATTTGACGTTTAAAATTTTCTGGTTCACTAAAAATAATCAAAAATCATTTAAAACATAAACATTTTTTATTTCTCACCATTTGCAGCAAGAAAAAGAGGCAGTTTGGAAGTACTTGCTGATGAATTTTTCGAGAATGATTTTGAAGATGAACATATGTCTATTGAAGATATAATTCTTCCAAGTGGAGAACAAAGACGTACTTCAAATGAGAGCCGACACAGTACTGGTAGTACATCTAGTACATCCAACATTAAAAGAAAAACTCAGGCATCACTATTGGACGCTGGTTTTAGTAGAACTCGTAACAACACTCCTATCTTCGAAAGGAATAGCAACACCGAATGTACACATGAGGGAAACAGAAGGAACCCCTCATTAACGAGAACAAACAGCTTTGAACACAGAAACAGGCCACAACAACAAAGACTTACTAGTTTCGGCCACACTAGAAGCATTGTCGAAACAGAATCAACCCCGGTACTATCAACACAAGCCAGTGTGAATGAACCAGCAAGGAGTTTAGCTCCTGCCGCAGGAGATTTAATGGTGTATGTTGATGTTAAAATAGAAGAGAAGGTTTTCAGAGTGCCTGTTCTGCTGTCCCAAGTACAAAGCAATACCATCGGGTGGTTGGCTGAGCAAGCTGCTAATAAATATGCAAGGTAAGTGAGGAGCAATGTTTGAAATTTATCTGTGTGAAATTTATCTGTGAATAGTCTGATGGTGCAGGTCTGCAATTGTGAGGAATGATTGTGAATGGAAAGTCATTTCATACATAATTTTTCGTGCTGAATCCAAGTCCGGCGGTCGATTTTGGCGTTATGTCAGGATTCCCAGATGAAAGATAATTTTTAAGTAGTATTTCTGATTAACTTTAACTCCTGAACCGTTAAACCTTAACTATTAAACTGCAAGCTTTTAAACCCTCAACTGTTAAACCCTGAAATATTAAACGCCAAGCTTTGAAACCTTAACCCATGAACCTCAAACCCTTAACTTCTGAATCCTGCACCACCACAAGCAACCCCCAAGTCTAAAGCAAAGACTGTTTCTACAATTTCAATTGATATATTTGTGTATGAACAATCCGGAGATAAGAAATTTGTAGCTTGGAAGGCCAGGGTTTAAGAGCTTCAGGTTTGTGGGCTTGGCCATATTTGTAGATCAAAGGTTGGAGTCAAGGCTCTAGGTTTAATGATCTGAAATTTAAGGGTCCCAGAATTTAGAATATAAAGATTTAGGTCTCAGGGTTTGGTATATATAAACACCACAGAAATTAGACAACCCCCAATTCCAGAAGCCAGAGCTTGTGCGGAAGGGGGTTACACATTGAAAAAACGCGGACATACAACCATTTCCTCTGACAGTGCCGGAGCCAGGATTTGAACCCGGTGGTGCGATGTCCGTGTGATTAATCGCAATTGCCACCTCGCGCCTTAACCCACTCGGCTATCAACCAGACTATATGGTCGTATCTAATGAATATTTGGATAAGAAGACATCTGTAATTTAAATAGATCTGATATCTCCCAGGTAAAAAATGCAGGGAACAATTAAAAATGAATTTTAAAGAAGAAGGCTGCTTAATAGCACATATTAAAAATATTCAAAGAAAAATTGGTTCTCTTAAGGGCCAAATTATTAATAGGCTGTTAAAGTGAGTGTTAGTTAGCGGGTAGATAAATTTTGTTAGTATCATATTAAAACTGACCTGCAGAATAAATACAAACAGCCAGACGAACCGGCTGATAAATAATGTTCATGTTAGCATCATTTTATCTTCTACTTATCTCTAACAGGGTATTTATAGTTTCTATTTTTATACTAACAGGGAGATATCTGTATCAGATATCTTAACAGCTTGTTAATAATTTGGCCCTAAATAAATGAAAGAAGTTGGCCATAATTGGAATTCTTGACACGTTTAATCTTGTTTATCCCGGAAACCTGATGTAATGGGAAAATTGGGATTCAGCTTACAAAATTGCGTAGGAAATGACTTTCATTCTCAATCTTTAGAATCTTATTGTTATAGAAAGGAAGGTACCAAACCAGTGCTAGAATTGGAAACCATTACTGGAGCCTTATTGTCAGATGAGGATCCTTTAAGTTTACTTTTTCCTTTGGGAGCTACACAAGCAGAACCTGTTGTTGGAAGAGTACTAAAATTGAGCCTACCTTCTTTAGTGGAAAGGTACAAGGAAGCTTGTTCTCTGATGGATACACGTAAGAAACATATTTTTATATTTTAACCTAAACTGCATTCTTTGTTTCATATGGAGTTAATTCCGATTGTTCTAATTTTATGATTCTGACGAGTTGATAATCCTTTCAGGACAAGGCATGTTTAAGTGCAGTGGTTCGTCTGGCCTGCTACAATTACAACATGCTAATTTCTGTTCCACTCTCCTATTCGTCTTTTTACAATTCTAATCCAAATCACTATTATTTACAATTTCGTACGGCTCTTCATCTGTATATTTTTTATTAGAAAATTTTCAATGCAATTATATCAGTTCCTCACTAATAATATATCTCCAAAAGGTTTTATAAAGGAACCGTCATACTCTAATGTTTCTGCCTCTTATCGCAAGCACATCGGACCTAGTGATTATGTAAAAGGTTGATCAAGTTTATCTATCAAGTAAATCACAAAAGATCTTTTAAGTCGAAGTGAAATAAGACTGTTCGAAACCAAACGACCCCATAAAACAATCTACAAGTCTATCTCCTTCTTGAAGTTGAGCTCCTTCAGACATCACTCTTCACTCTGTTTTTGCAATTTGTTTTTAGGACTTAAATAATATGTTTTTAAATTATATATTCTTAAAATGAAGGTTTTAATTATTGCTGCTTAATATTTGACGATGATGATGATGTCAATATTTTATTCCTATAGCATTTGTTATGACGAGATTACAACATTAGATGGCATCACTGCAAAGTCAAGCGTCTTGCCCAAGTTCAAACTTAGGAAGTTGCTAGAACACCATTTTCAATATCATTTACTATTTCATTTGAGGATTTGCTTTTAAATAAAGTTGTGTCCCCAGCAAAGGCAACTGGAAGAATGTTATCATCAATATTTGTGAAGAGATCGTTGACATAAATAATAAAAAGAACAGCTCGTAATACTTATCCTTGAGAAACACCAAATTTAATATATTTCTAGTTAGATATACTGCCTTATTCTATTTAACAAGCTGAGATCTGTTTTATAAATATGATGCAAAAAGATTTAATGTAATGTCTTGTACACATTACATTGTTGCATGAAAATGGGATGAAATAAAATAGGTAAAAAAACGCATAATATTGCAAAAAAAATATTCTTTTCTTGAACAAAATCATTTTAAGGTACCTCGAAAAACCTACGGTTTAAAAAAAAATTGATGCACATCAAAATTATATTTCGTTCACTATTTTTAACCATTCTATTTGACATACAGCATCCACATTAGGTGTATTCAATTTGCTCATAGATGCGATTTATTTTCATCAAGCTTGATAAAATTACTCCCACTCGGAGGTTTTGAATTTTTCGATTTTTAATGTTTTTAAATTTTTTTCAAGATGGCGGTTTGATATGTGATATAGGGTAGGTCTAGATTTCTTCAGAATTTCATTGCGAACAAGACAGTATTTTAGTTATTCCGATTCAATTACTAAAACGAGATGTATTACACAGGTAAAAATAAAATTCATGGAAGCGGATAAAAAAAGTGCATATAATTACAAAAGTTGTTCCTGAAAACCATTAATTCATTCATTTTTATTTACATATTCTGGATATTATCTACCAATCACCCTGTATCGAGAATGTGCTGAAAAGTAGTGGACACTGGTTGGGAAGGTGCCTTGTAGATTATCTCAAGGGTCGTTGGGCTCTGAATAGCCTTATGTCACTTGGACCTAAAAGATCTTTTGTGAATAACTCTACAACTAATTGTTGCCTATAGGATTCCAAGACTTTTTACAAGGCTTGTGATTTTTCTGGTGGCTAATTTACCTATGTCTTCAGGCGTTAATTCCTCCTGCCCCAGGTACTTTAGCCTAATGCGGATTAACACCTTGCAATCACAAAATATATTATGTTCCGCAAGCAGCACGCCTTGCAAAATAACTGATTAAAAAAAAATTCCTTGTAATTGTCATCCAGTTACATTTGTGACTTTAAAACTCAAATACTGATGTTTCCCAATTTGATTAATCTAATTTGAAACTAAAGAATACCTTAGTAATGCTTTTTATGATCCTTGATTACAGATGCCGATGTTTTGATCTGCAACTTGCTGGAAGAGGTGTCTGTAAACTTGAACCTCGCAAACTTTGGATGTCTCAGTGACGCTCTTGCCCCACTGTGTAAAGCCCTAAATCACCAAACTTCTTTAATGGAATTGGATCTGTCGGGGAACTTCATGGACACGGATTGTATGATAAGACTTTGCTCTAGCCTGCCGACACTCACCAACCTGTGTATGCTTAATTTAAGGTGTACAGGGTTAACATCCAGTGACTTGGCTGAATTTGTAAAGGTTTTTATATCCAATTCCACACCAGTATTACAGAAACTTACTAGCTTGGATTTGAGCGACAACCCTTTGATGGATAAAAGCTTACTACACCTATTACGAATTTTGGCACATTTGAAATTGACTAATTTAAATTTGTCAAATGTTAAATTTACTGGAAATATATTTAAAGAAATCAACAATGAGAATGTTTCCTTAAATTTGACTGAAGTTCAGTGTTTGGACCTGAGCAATAACGAACTTGGTGTTGGTGATATTGTAAAGTTTATCTCCTGGACCGACGCAAGTAAATTGTGTGTTTTAAATATTTCAAGAAACGACAGTGCAAATAAAGGTATATTGTGGGCTTTACTTGATATGTGGCGAAATGTGACAGGAGGTTTACAAATGAAATGTTTGAATTTATCACGTTGCAATCTTCATGAATCCGAGCTATATGAGTTTTTAGGGTAAGATCTTATTTTATTAAGTTCAGAAATATTTTTCCACAAGGTACTATTTGCATAATTAATAATAAAAACTGTACGACTTGTAAGTTTCCGACTTCCAGAGATCTCATATACCAAGCTGGCCAAGTCTGCCGACGATACTGCCATGTACGCACATTTACACAACACGCAAACAGTGGACATACTGCTTTAAAGCACATGGCTCATGCCACGGCGCATTACGACTGGTGGAAGATTCGGGTAAACATTGAAAAGTCGGAGGTGGTCTTCATGTGCCGTTTAACTGAAAAAAGAGTTTCATCCTCGATTTCAATATGGGCAAATGAAATGCCAAACAAGAGGTGCATGAAGTACTTGGGGGTTAGACTCGACTAAAGGCTGACCTTCAACGCGTATCTCAATGAGATAATACAGACAGTGACTCCTGTCTAGGAGTCTGTATTCACTCATGGCCTGGTGTAGCAGAGTTTACCGACTAAATAAAAAACTGTTACGGATACGAATATGATGATCCAGCCGACAGTCACAATACCGGCATGGTGCAGCACGTCATTCAAGGCCATAAAAAAATAAGTCTTGGAACAAATTTATGCGCCTCATATTGAACTCTAACAGGTACACCTCCCTTAGAGACCTCTATGCACGTTGTAACGACATAACCCGAATAGCGGACTTCATCCAAGAAATATCTCAAAAATCCTACACCCTCAAATTGGGTGATAGTCGTAACACAAATTAGACAGCATCATGCACCTTTTCGAATAAAACATGCTTTACGTTGCCCATCTTCTGGCACTCTCTCTAGCCAACCTTTCACCTTCTATAACTTTATCTTCATCATATGACTGGTGGTCGAGAGGTGAGCGCACTTGCCTCTCACCCAAAAGTTCCGGGTTCATCCCCGGTCGTGGCAGTGGAAAATACTGTGAGAGGGATTTTTCCACTCTACATGGATGTTGGGTGTATGTCCCTTGTCTCTAAATGTGTAGCCCCCTCCCACACAAGGCTCTTCTAGAGCCTTCCGGGATAAAGAGATTCGTAATTACCTGTAGCGTTATTTATTATTTATTTATCTTGCACAACCCTCTGCATCTAAAATTTCATACCTCTTTGTAACGTACTTATTTTGGGTAGAGATGAAATGCCTTCTTTGTTTAACAATCTCTTTAATGGTATCTACATCTACTTAGGTACAATGGTACAAATTACAATAATGATATATCACCGTATTAACTCTGATCGGTAGGACGGCTTCTTCGTGACTGACCTCTGGGTCCGGAACTCTTCGCATTGTGCGATATTTATACATACACTACACTCTTTCCTGTCCACTCCTTTGTTTCTGTTTGTCCGTTTTTGTTTATGATTTTTTTCTTCTAAATTCTTACTTGCTAATCATAATTTTATCAAGAACTCCAATCTAATTTAGGCCACAATCTTAGAAAATCATACATTAGGCTGCCGAAATGCAACCTGCATCAGCTGCTTTTTTTGTCAAGATTTTTCCTATATTACTAGTCAAAATTCGTTCAGTGCGCACATAAATTTATTAGTTTTAATTGTTTTTATCCTTTTTTGGGAATCATATTACATTTATTTGTGTTCAAAAGGAGTTAGGTTCAAGTCTTTATATAGGGTGTTTTTGAAATATATCATGCATATATTTTTTTCTGTAACTCCCGATCGAATGTGAAGGTTAATATCATTTTTAAAATTTTTAAATTCAAAGAGAGAAAATTAATTTTTAGACTCGTCTTTATCCATACCGATTTTGATGCACACAACGTAAATTATTCATTCTTATTACAGCCGAGTTCAAAAGTGAAATACCTTGGGATAACCTTCGATGCCAAACTAATATGGAATCTTCACATAGATTGAAGACTAAAGAAGGCTTACATCTCTTATGAGCAGTGCCGCAGGACCGTGGGGAAAACCTGGGGAATGAAACCCAAAGTGGTCATGTGGATATACACTGCCGTCCAAGACCAATGATAACCTATGGAGCTGTGGTTTGGTGGTCTAAGACCAAACAGACTACAGCTAAGGTCAAGCTCAGCCAAGTGCAGAGAGTGCCTGCCTAAGCATAACCGGAGCTATGTGAACGAGAGCTATGGGGGTAATGCTGTGTCTGCCACCACTAGATGTATATCTAGGAGAAGTGGCTCTGACAACAATGGCATGCCTCAAATTCGTTGGCATACAATCAAATGTAGGCTCTGGAGAGGCCAGAAGTCACCTGTGGTATGAGGCTGTCAGAAAGACGCCTCTTCTGCAGGCGTGCACCGATGGCATTTGTCCCCGGTTTGTCTTTAACAGACCCTACATAATACAGATGAATAGTGAGAACGAGACTGCTGGCGAAGGTGCGACCAACATCTTCATAGGCGGATGGTTCAGGATGTGGAATATACTCCAGAAGTCTACAAATCCAATATAAATGGGCTATGGATGTGCGAGCCAACGTAGTACAAACAATTAAATTAAAGATACCACCCACAATGAATTCAAGAACCTGTGGGATGAAACAAACAGCTGTCAGCTTGCTAGGGAACTACTAAAATATCCCAACAAGAGTACAGCAATGGACTGCCTGACAATGTCTAGAAGGAACCTACGTTTTATAATGGGAATCCAAACTGGACACTGTCCGTTAAGGAAACATCTCCACAATATGAGATTAAGCGAAACACCTCTCTGTAGAGGTTGTGAACAAGAAGATGAGACGGTTCAACTTGTACTCTGTGACTGTTCTGCTGTCTCATCAATCAGAAAATCCATTTTGGGAGAACTTTGGCCGATGTAAGGGAGATGCCCCTAGGCAGCATCATCACCTATTTCGCAAGATTAGGTTGGTTGGAGGCTTAGGCAAGGGTCTGCCTACAGGGAGGATGTACAAGGTGCCTAAGTGCTGCGGTTGAATAATATTTATTGACAACCCTCCCAACCAATTCCAGATACAGCGAAGTTTACAGTGTTGCCAAATCTGCACAAAATGATCAAAATATAAATGCTTGAAACTGAAACTGAACACACGCACACGGGTTGTAGGCGTTGCACTCCCTGCATGTGATAAGGATGCAACTCCTGTTCATTCAAAGTGCGACACACTACACATTCGGACACTCCAGTTTGGTGTGTATGCTTGATTGTAAATTTGTGGCAACTTATAATCCGTATGTATATTAGGAGTTCCTATTTAAATAAATAAAAAATTGTGCAGACAATTAGTGGCTCCGCATCCAATGTCCTCCGAGAGTTTGTACAATTCCTGTAACAGGTTGAAAATGTTCACGGTGCCTTAAATGTAAATGTAAATACGAGTTTGATGAGCATTTTCGCCTACCGTACCATAACAAAGTACAATGTTTGTCCACTCAATGTTTGTAAAATTCACCATCATTAAAAACTTTCAAACACAGCAATTCGCTATTAACACGTAATGACATATATGTAAACTATCGATGGCGACAGCCGCTGCTAGATTACCTGCTACTTGGCGACGGGGCACTAAAAAATAAGCAACAAGTTCACGGTCAAGTATCATATGGAAACTGATCAGTGGCTTAACTTGATAATAATCTAAAGTTATTCCAATATTCCAAATTTATTTTCTTATTTATTTTTTTGTTTTTGGATAAATAAATATTGTTCTGCGGATTTTAAAAATGTGACAATTGATAAATCTGAAAATCTGAATATATGCCTGTATTTCAAAAACATCCTGTGTATACACTCGCCGAGCCAGACCTACCTCGCCTGATCCTGCAATTGCTACTTCACTCAAGCAGTGATTACATGATTGGTCCCGGGGCACGCTCTGGGGAAGATTTCTTAATCATGAAAACAAATAAAGTTTTTGATTGATTGATTGAGGCTCAGGGGATACGTGGAGTAATTACACGGAGAGTGGTGCGATATGTATCCAGAGTATCGCTCCTGCTCTCGACAACACCTGAAAGACCAAGTATCTTTCCTGTGCCAATCAAGTTTTGAAGAGGTGAAGGGTCCCTACTAAGGAAACTCATTACCAAGTTCGTCGGTATCAGAGGCACTGCTCAAAATTAATAGCATCAAATCTAATTAATCAAATACAATGTGCATTTAAGTAAATGAAATTTACTAAGATCTTTAAAAAAAAGAAATTATAGAAATGCTTTATTTTTAGGTTAATTTCAGAAAGAAAGACCCTAACAGACATTGATCTTTCCTACAATCCAGACCTGACTGGAATTTCACTTCGTCGCTTGATGGAATGTTCTTGCTTAGAAAATATTGATTTGATTGGCTGTGATAAGATTTTACTATACTTTGATAATTCCTTTTCCTGCAGCTCGCTTGAAGACAGCGATGACCATGGGGACAAAGCGTTAAAAATCTCCCCCAGCCTTGAACATTACCCTGGTGAAGTTGGAACGTTGATTAATATGTTCAAGAATAAATATAGCGATTGTTATATGGAAAAAAGTGATGATTTCTTATATTTGGCGTCATCAAAAAAATATAGTTGGCGACAAATATAATTTTTATATGTAAAACTAATTAGGGCGAAGTGATATTTATGTCGGTAAGTTATCTGCAGCTTCTTAATGTAGTTGAATTCTGCAAAGATTGTAGAAAGAATTTTTATTTTCAAAATAACCCTAAAGCTATCACATTTTCGTTTTTCTTTTATGTATTTAAGTTATCAGCAGGGTTTTAAAGCAGTTGAATGCTGCTGAAATTACATATTTTGTTTTCAAAATAAGCCTAGTCAGGAGCTAATGCCAGTTGATTGTTTTAACCTTTTTTTCTCTTTATCTATAGCACATTACATTGTAAAAAAAAACATTTTAAATAATATTTTCGGGACCGAAACTCGTATAGTTAAACATGTATTTTATATTTTTTAATAATAAACCATTTTATCAACTCATATCTTTAATTTATGATATAAATATCAAAATCGATTTGTTTTTAATAACATTTATACAGGTTCCGGCAGCAAAATATGTGCATCAGGTTGGATTTACATGCAAAATAAATGGGCAACTGATTTACAGTGCACACAGGTAGGTGATATCTGCTGTAGATATATCAGCACTATATCCATGTAGTAGTCAGTATTATGGTGTGATCGAAATAAATTCGTGTTAAATGATACCAAGACAGTGTTTATAAACTTTAATATGAGAAGACCTATAACCTTAAAAAGTAATCCACTTTCAGAGATCACTAAAATTTCTAGGGAACTACGTTGACGGGTATCGCAGGTTGAACATGTATGTAAACTATTAAATAAATCTTATTATGCACTGTTACAAATGAAAGGTACCCTCAATGAATCTGGTCTGTTAGATATATATTATGCTATGGCTTTCTCGCATATCTCTTTTAATATACTAGCATGGAGGAAGCATTGTAGTAGAGTTTTTATTATATAAAAAAGAATACTGCGGTTATTATTTAACATGAACTATAGAGAGTTGTCGAAATATTTTCATTGAAAAGGAGATTCTCACCACCCCTTGTATCTATATATATAAATGCTTGTTATTTGTTAAAAATAATCCCCAAAATTTCACTAGTCTAAATAGTGGATACTTATATAATACAAGCCAAGGTAACACACTGCTGATCCCTAGCCATAAAACGACAACGTTTAAAGATTCCCCTTATTACAACTGCGTAATATTATTCAATAGTCTGCCACATAGCATACGGGACCTCCCACCAAACACCTTTAAGAAAGAAATAAGCGCAATCTTACTAAGAAATGGTTTCTATTCAATGAAAGAATTTTTAGACAAGCAAAAGAATCATTAGACTTGTTTTTATTAAGTGGTTTTTCTGATTTCCCCTCTTCCTTATTTAAGGATATGTATAACTGATTAGGACTCATTTCATACACATAGTATTTCATATATTTATTTGACTGACTATGTTAATTTTCTAATTACTTCTGACATTGCTCCTATAACCAGCCAAAAGACTGATCCTACTTAAAGGAGCTCTCTGTTGCAATCGAAGCATTAGCATTTTGATGGTAATATGCAATTATTACACTTAATGCGCCAGACTTGTAACTTATAATTCAGCGCTCGGCGGGGCACATAGCCCGGAGAGTTGCTCTTGGTTGCAGTCTGGTTACGTTCCTTATAGTAAATAAGGACTTTATAGAGGAGTTTGCAACTAAAAATATTATGTTTAATATTCCGCCATCTAAAAGCACATTTGAACTATGCTAAGCCCAGTCAGGCTATTTATTTTTCGATTGCAACGGACACTGGACTGCTAGATGGCGTCTGCTGACTATTTTACATGTCGCTATTGTAAAAATACCGGGATGTACCAAATAGTCAAAGAATCCTCGTGCCGGTCGTCACATGCCTACCTTGCACTGACGAGAGCCAACAGCTCGAAACTGCAGTCTGCAAGTGGTGTGTGACGGCTGGCAAGAGAGCTCCTTTAAGTAGGATCAGATGTGTATCAAGGGTGTGCACATTGAAACTGAATCGATCTTGATAATTCCCTCCCTTAAAATTGTGATTTTGTTGTGGCCAATATCTTGTACTTTGTCAGTTAAATAACACCAAATTTGTGAACCTAGATTCACAAATTATTGTTTGGCAACATGTTATTTAGTAAAATCCAATTGCAAAAGTACATGCTGCTACGTCAAATTTTAAAACTCAATCTGACGTAACTAGTTGGTCGTTGTCTGTTGACATAACGGTATTTGCCGGCCGACTAACAGTGGAGATGGTCGGGGTTCTAAATTACTATGATGTATCAGGGCGCCAAGTAAATTTTTCCTCTCCAAATACCAGCTCAAGTACAATGTAACCTTAAATTTACTAAATAAATTACTTAGCGAGACGATAATGAAAAATTCAAATTCAGTTTTATCTTTTAATAACAATAAACGAAGTAACTTTATAACATTCAAGAGTACAATAACGTAGGGGATGGTAGACAAATTCACACAAAAAAAAAATATATCTAACTGGGTATACGCGTCTTACGTAAGTGCTTAAACCCCCATTTAGATGTTATAATTAGTTGACAGAATATTTTCATAAAATGTTTAGCAAAATTTAAAAAAAATATATATATAGGTACAGTGGTGAAATTTTTTTAGTAAAATTTATAATATATTTTTAAGAAAAATTCAATGTATATATGGCGCAAGAAGGATACAAACTGCAGGCAGCAGGGCTTCAGCTTCGGCTCAATTTTCAGGAATGGGCAACTTCCAGCCTATCAATTAACCCAAAAAAATGGATGGCTCTCCACAAAAAAAAAATTCCAGTCCAGTAAGGAGAAGTAACATAAGTACGTGTAGACCAGTGGAAAAAAGTTATTCGTTCGTATCAGGAGACAAAAAAAAATCGTATGAAAAACTACGAAATCCTAGACGAAACCGTAGGTGAAAATAAAACCCTAAAAATAAATTTTTACCATTGAACAATTTACTACAAGTGATATTTTGCTAGTTTGAATATAAAAATAAAATAATTACCTCGTTTCGGAGGGTTTTCCTAGAGAAATGTTGTTGACCTTGGATGTCCTTGGCCTCGTGTAAATTTGGCAAAAATGGCTTTTACGTATAGATCCTTCCAATGAAGACAATCGATTTCCAATACCATAAAAATATGCACTCGTCCAAACATAAATGGAAAATCGAAAAGTAACGTTGCGAAAATATCCCAAAATGGTGAAATTACTTGTTTCAAAAATCGCAACGAGCACGTAAAATTACCACTTAATAAATTGCCAAGCGTTCGAGCCAATTACACGTGAAAAGTGACAGACTACCGGAAGACAAAACCTAAGCCAAAAACTATTGTGAAGAAATAAATCTGTGTTACCGATCGTCAGTCGGTTATAGGAATCTACCTATAACCTAATTAAAAGTTATTGGTTTCCTAGCTTAAGAATTACAGAAATAGAGAGCTTAAGTATATGCAACACGCTACACAACAAAATGTATAAAGCCATGCCTATACCTGCAACAATTCCTTACAATTGCGAATTCATATAGACAACTAAATAATAAATATTACGCGTGACGACGGATAACACGAATTCGTTAGACATTAAACGTAAGAGATAAAGTAATGATTTAGAAATTTTTTTAAATAATGTATAAATGTTAAATTGAACTGTAACAATGCCTACTTTCGTGACCATTGTCGTACTAGTGTTAGTGTAATTGGTATTTAAAAGGTTTATAGTCATATTTATACAAAATTCGGCTCACTCTTTGGTGACTGATTTCTAATTCAAACGCAATTTGCGTTAAAAAAACAATTTCCACTCGAGCCAAGACGTTAATTTCCATTCCTTCTTCAATAATAAAATTTCCTTCGGGATCATCGTTGGGCTCTCACAGGGCATTGTCTATCAGGATATCGTTGGGCAGAAAGATTGCTAGCCGCAACTGCATTTTTCAACATTCCCTATAAATAATTAACATATCCACTATTTCATCTCTTGTAGAAACCGACATTTTGAACAAAGTTAACAAGAATTTTAAACAATTCTTAAAGACACATAGCCGTAAGCCAACATATGTTTGACAAGACAAATATTGCATTGTTTTCAAAGCGATAATGCAAGTTTACATGTTTGTTGGGAGAAACATTAACAAAAACTAATTTAGATAACTTGCAAAATGAAAATTTATTCTATTCATATCATTTCTATTAGGAACACATTATACATTATTTTGTTTTCAATGGACAATAAAAACAATACAGAATTAAAGAAATTTTATTTATTTATTGATTTATTTCTAAAATCAGACAGGCACAAAGATTGAGGCTATTAAGGAATAAAGTACAGTATTTGCCAAAGATCGGTTAGGTTCACCTAATTAGATTATATTAAGGTGGGCATATCCAAGAGAGAAAGAGGTCTGATAAAGAAATATTCCTTATTTTTGGCCATAACTTACATATATTGTTAAAAAAAAGTATAAGCCTACCTAAGTAGAACTATGACGGTGTAGTGATATGAATCTCCACTAAATAATTTCAGTCATCTGCAAAATTAGTTCATTTAAAACTACAAATTATGAAGATTGGCACTAATTTTTAATTTAAATTTACTGATCTCGCAAACAACTGAAATTATTGTGTGAAAATTCACATCACTACACCTGTCATAGTTCCACTTAGGTAGGCTTATACTTTATTTTAACAATATATGTATTAAAAAAAAGTTATGGCCAAAAATAATAAATATTTCCTTATCGGATCTCTCTTTCTTGGATATGCCCACCTTAAACCTCTGTAGCACAGGGCAACCTTAGCCAGCTATTCCTGCAGTAGCTGCGATTAATTGCCATTACTCCTATGTCCAAATTGTGTCTAAAAATATTCACAGCAAGCGATGTTGAACATGTGTTCAACTTTGTTCACCATTAGAGTGCGATTTCAGTAATGTGACCCAGTCGTACTACCTGGGTAGCTATTCTCGAGTTGTGCGATCAACATTCTCAAAAGGGGGCAAAGTTCACATGAAATTTTGCTATTTTTGAATCAGAGAAGATATTACTCCACCAGTATTGCAAGGAAGATGAGCTGCTTCCCATACTCCCATACTACTTTCGTGTGATGTGGCGTGGCATTTGTAATGTCAATTAAAATTGATGTCGGTCATAACTTTGAGTGCAGTTAGTATCTAACTGACATAATTTGGTGATTGTGATGCTGAAAAATATGATTATTGTTAAAAGTGACTAATGTAGGCAAAAGTTGAGGAATTGATTGAATGAGGTAGATACTTTTCTTTAATATCATAAGAAACTGACGGACTGCTCTACAACTTGATTGACTTTCTGGTAAATAATAAATGAATGCAACACAAACTTTAACTTTTGTTGCCCAAAATTTTTATAAAAATCTTTAAAATTTCAATACTGTAATAAAATGTGGGATCAAACAATATATGTTTTGATATAACAGAACGAGTTTTTTCAATACCGAATTTGTAATAAGAATATGGAAGAATTGTGTAATTTTTTGTATTTTTCTTGTGCCAAAATAAAGATTATTTTGTATACCAATGCTGTTATTTGAAAGTCTTTAAAAAGCATAAAGCTACCAATAACCCATAAAATACAGATTTTATTTGAAAAAAAAAACTAGTGTTTTATATATTTTTATATTCAAAACCTTATTAGAGAACTGTAAAAAAGACATAGAACTATTTAACATAGCGCGATAGTTCAGTCGACTAGAGCGCGTTCTGTGGCAAATTCGCTTTGGTGCGGCTGTGCTGTGTTCGATCCATAGCACCAACACTGGCAATGTTGGTGAGTAATGGATGTTGTCTGCATATTTTCAAATGTGTAACCCCCTTTCCAGACAGCCTTAGCTTTGGATTTGGGGATTGTCTATTATATAGTGCATCTCATGTAAAATGGAGACGCCCGGATATTTTCGCCATTTTTTGAAATCCGGATTTGAGCTTTGACAAGATTGTAGTCTTATATGAGACTTACATTTCGAGGTAACCAACTTAAATTGAATTAACAAACCGAGATAATTGCAGCCCCCCAAATGGGGCCCATTTCTGATATTTTGTTTCACGCTGATATCGAAAAAAGTTATTAGGAAAAGTTGTTGAGAATCTAATTTTGATCCCCAATACCAAATTTCATTACGAAATTCGCGTTTTTAGTTTTTTCAATATTTCTCTGTAAGAAATCCTTTACGAGTCGATAGTAGTCATGGAACTGCAGCAGCAATAAATGCTCTTTTCAATGAAACTGGCAGTGTTATTAAAAGATCTAAGAACGACTAACCTTGTTGAATACATCCGCATCCTGAAGACAACGTAATCTTAGCAGCAAATTAAGCGAGTCCAAGATTGAGTTTACGAGATTTTGCGTCTCAACTGAACATCGACAAGGAGAAAATTAGATGTTTCAGGCATCACAATATCAAGTCTTATAAACCAAAATTTCTAAATACTTTGAGAGAAGGTGATGAAAATAAAAGGTTAGATTATTGCTATTGGGTCCAGGGAAATATTCTAGATGACTGGAAATTTGTAAGTAAAATTTTGTTTACTGATGAGGCTACATTTATTTACCGCTAATGTGGTGGTGTCTTCTCAAAACTGTAGATACTGGGCTACAGAAAATCCTCATTGGGTTAGTAATTGTAAAGATCGGTATTCAAAGAAAATTAACCTATGGTGTGGAGCTTTAGTAGACCGAATAATTGGTCCGTTTTTCTTTAATAACTCGTTAAATGCTGAAGGCTTAGTTAATTTGCTGCAATATGGAATTATGGGATGCATTTGACGATCTTCCTTTTAATGTGCGACAGGAGATGTTTCTCCTGCTAGATAGTGCATCAATTCATAATTCTATAATTGTTCCTCGATGGTTGAATGAACATTTTACAATGCATTGGATAGGAAAAAATAACCCTTTTGAACTGTGGCCTCTTAGGCCCTCCGATATTACACCACTAGATGTTTTCTGTTGGGTAGTTTCGAAGTTATGGCAAGAAGGCTGTTTCTGACGTTTTATATAGTTGTAAAAATTGGTGAATGCGTGAAATTGTGAAATTTCATAACTTAAAACTTTTTTATTTATTTAACTATGTAGAAGATAGAATTTACACAGAAAATTGAAATTGCGTTCAAAAAAGGCACAAGGGCTGAAGCAATAATTCTCCCTTTAAAAATCAGTAAAAATTCCATGCAGGTATCCAAATAATTGGATCTTCTGTTCTATAATAATAATACTTTATTTCGTCTTTGGGGCTACACAGTATTTGTAGATAAGTCAAAATAGTACAATACATAGGATACAAAAGATATAACATACATGTATACATACAAAAAAAAAAGACAACTGAATTGTGAAGTACTGTTAAAATGTAAAACCGATGGATGATAAACCTCAAAACCCAGTTCCAATGAATGGATTTTTATAAAATCTTCAAAATTGTTTGTTTTGTTAAAACCCAATAAAAAAAGTTTACCACTTAAAAATAGCAGCTTTTTATTTGGGGGTGGTTTTCACATCTCCTAGGGGTGGATAAAAATTTACTAACTAAGTTTGAAAAGCATGGAGTAAGAGGTGTTGCTCATTATCGGTTTGCATCATACTTGTCAAATAGATATCAGCAGGTGAAAATGGTTGTAATAGACAAAGATGTGGCTGCAAAAACACGGCTTAAAATGTACCAATTTATGCAGCAATTGTCATAAAAACTGCTCAAATAGAGATAAAGAAATATTTGAAGACTTAAGTGATTCGGAAAAGCCAGCAAATAGTCTCGATATTGAAATTGAAGAGCTCAAAGATCCTCCGAAATTTGAAAGTTTTATTGATGAAGAAGAAGAGCAACCACTCACTATGCAAAATATCTAAAATTCATTAGAATTTTATAATTTTTCATTTCATTTCATTTTTTACTTTTATAAAAAAATGATAAAAGACAAAGCGAGTCAAAATTTGTAAAAAAGTGAATAAATTAATTGTTTTACATAATAATTATTTTTTCAAATTTACCGAAAACAGATTACTCATCGTTATACTATTTATTTAGTGAAAAAATAGTAAAATATTTATTAATAAAAATGGACACTGGGCCAGTGAGTCTTTAAAATTGTAGCTTACGACTTTCAGTACGGTGCATTGCCATGAAAAACTTAAGTTTCAGAATGATTTTCCCCACTTTCTTCATTTAAATTCATTCAACAGTAATATTACATTGAAGTAAATTCTGTCATTGAAATTTAATCCATTATTTACATAAATAATAAAAGAAAAATTGAAAATAATAAAGAATATTGAAAAGTAATTTTTTTGGTTTTCTCAATTTTAAGCGGTTTCATGAAAAATAAACCATCAACATATATATATGCTATTTTAAACTAGACATTTCAACGGTTAAAAAGCCCAGATAGAATATTTAAATTAAAAAAAACACTACTAACAAAGTTTTCCGTGGAAGATTTTTTTTTTTTTCGAAAAATGTAAATATCTTAGAAACTACTCGTTTCCCAGATTCATGCTTCTTCAATGAAAAGAGGTATACTTTCACATAATTTCATGTAAATTGAATATGTTGGGGAAACTGTTTGGGAATAAACCAAATATTTATTGCTTGTATATTCTTGAAAGTGTGTACTATGTCAGGAAGAACATTAAAGATTATAAAAAATGCGGAGAAATAAATCCCCCTCAAATCTATATGTAACAGTGCATAGAATCACACAAGTAGAAAAAGGACCTTTCATCTCATCCATTAAAATGTACAATCACCTGAGAATATAAAAAACGGTGGCAGCATCAACCATTTTAAAGTCAAGTTTTTAATTGAATATTGCTTCTATTCTGTCCGCGAATACAATGAATATTGTGATAGTGTATGTGTATAACTAGTCCATTTATTATCATTGTGATTCTCAAATTCTGTTACAGTATACCCTATTTTAATTCATGTAGTACAGGTACCAGCCCAGGTACATTTTAATTTCTCTGTGACAATTCGTATACTTATTGTTGTGAGTCCTATGGAAATAAATATTATTATTACGAGAAAAAATAAAATACCGAAAAATCAGTTTTCGCGCAGTCTTCTCTGAAAATTTGTTATGTTGAAAAATGCCTAATTTGAGAGTTTTATATTTTTTTATTATCTACAACTTTTGTAAAGGACATTTTTTGCTAGGAGGTGACGTTTCGCCGAAATTCGCAAAAAAAACACTTTCAACCCCTAAACAGCGCCCTCATTTCACAATTTCACTTTATCTCGGGTTTAATTTTTGTTTTCTTAGTTATAACCTTAACTAAATGTTCTGGCTGGTAAATTTTTTTTCAAAAAAGTATTGGCACCAGCCTAAAGGTCTTGAAATTTCTTTTAAAATAATTTTTATCTGTTCCCATAGTTTTAAAAATGAAGTTATGATAAAACAAAGAGTGTCTTGCAATTTTCTAAAAATCCCTATTGATTTTTGGTAATATGAAACATTTCAATTTTTGGGGATTTTTTTAAATACTTTTTATAAAATATTATACACGATACAAAGCAATGTTTGGAGATTTCACTGGAAAAATTCCTCTTTTTGCAAATAATTCAAAATAAACTAGTGTATTAAACGAAAAAATGATAGCAAGAAAACCATAAACTTTTCTAAACAACATTAAACTATTTTTTTTGCTCATAACTTTTAAAGGGAATTTCATTACCTTTAATTTCCACCATATTCATTTTTAACATCAACGTTGTTGAGATATTTGGGATTTAAAGTTTAAATTACCATATAACTACACTCACATGCAAAAAAAACGCAACAAGTTAATATTTGGTAAAATTTGAGGTCTTATAATTTTTTTATTTTTAGTTCAATTTTGATAAATTTTTAGCAAACTGTAGATGAAATGACTAATTTCAACTTGCATATCCAGTCTTTTATTAAATGCCGGTATATTAGTCATTATACAGGGTTAATTAAAAGTTCGTTGTATAACCCTAACTTTAAAACACCCTGTGGAATAATTTCGTTGCCAAATTCTTTCAAAATACCAATTTTTGTTAAGAGCTGTTTCTTTTCTACACTTTGTTTTTTGGTTCATGTCTTTAGGTGCACTGGTTCATTTTTAAGAGCGAAATGAACTTGTCAACAACAGTTTACTTTATGACGAGATGGCTTTGCTCGTTGCTCTAACGTCAGTTTGACAGCTTAGTTTATGAGTCTAGCAATGAAATGGCAACAATATATTGTTTAGTTATTACAACTTACATAAAAAGAAAGAAAAATAAGAAAATTTATTTATGCAAACAATTCAATTTCAAAATCAAAACAATTCAGCTAACTTAATTGACCTAAAGAAATGAACTTTTTCAAACAAATTTAACTTAATATTTTGTATTATCACCTCTAGCCCTTATAACTGCCTGCATACGTCGGTTCATACTGTCAATAAGGTTACGAATAGTATCTTGAGGTATATTTTGCCATTCCTCCTGAAGGGCTAAACGAAGCTCATTTACCGTAGCCGAAGCTACTTCGCGATCCCTGATCCACCTACCAAGCATGTCCCACACATGCTCTATGGGGTTAAGATCGGGCGAACATACTGGCCAGTTCATTTTGTTAATACCAACTTCCGCGAGGTATTGTGTAACACGCAATGCTGAGTGTGGCCGCGCATTATCCTGCATTAGAATAGAGCCATCGCCGATAAATCCACTAAAAGGTACAACGTAATTGCTTAATATCTCCTCAATATATCGGTGGGCCGTCAAGGATCCATCGATGACTACCAAATCGGTGCAGGCCTCCCGGGTTATTCCTGCCCACACCATTACCGAACCTCCTCCATAGCTTAGACGGAGACTGAAAGTGCACTTTGCAAATCTTTCTCCGGCCTTTCTCCATACTCTTTTCCATCCATCTGGAGAATGTAAGCAGAATCTGGATTCGTCAGTAAAAAGAACATTATTCCATTGCCCTCTAAGTTCCAAGGTAAATGTTCAGTGGCAAATTGCAGTCTAGCTACTCGATGACGAGGAAGCATTTTAGGTCCAGTTGCTAGTCTGCAAGCTTTCAAACCAAACTCCTTCAATCTTCGGCGAACTGTCCACACACTAACATTAGTACCTCGGACCTCTTGGAGTTGATTTCTTGTCTGCACTGATGTTAAATGACGATCCCGCAGTGTTAATGTGAAGAAATCTGTCATCCATAGCAGTAGTTTTTCGTTTTCTGTCACAACCTGCCCTACGTTTATTTCTGCCAGTTTGTCTAAAATGTTCGACTACTCTTTTGATGGTAGAGCGATGAACATGAAGGGTTCTTGCAACATATTCATAATTACGTCCATCTTCAACAAGAGCAACAGCTTTTGCGCAATTTTCCGCACTTAAAACCATAGTAGCAGTATAACAGGTCTTGCGTAACAAAAATTACTGTCAATATGACATTAGAGCAACAAAGTAAACTGTTGGTGGCAAGTTCATTTCGCTTTTAAAAATGAACCAGTGCACCTAAAGACATGAACCAAAAAACGAAATGTAGGAAAGGAATGATTCTTAACAAAAATTGGTATTTTGTAAGAATTTGGCAACAAAATTATTCCACAGGGTGTTTTAAAGTTAGGGTTATACAACGAACTTTTAATTAACCCTGTATAATGACTAATTACAGTTTGCTAAAAATTTATCAAAATTGAACTAAAAAAGCTACTGGAAGCGGCTGGAACCTCCCCACTCGGTGGATCTATGAAGCCGAAAAGAGCATTAAATTGTGTAACAAAACGGCACTAAACGTAATCCGATCTGATCCAAAACCTTTTCAGATCTTCTGGGGCACTAAAAAACCTTCAACTTAATGAATTTACAATCATCTATGCGAGTTATTACCTACATTATCGCTCGTTGAATAATATACTATTAGGATATTCACAACTTTAACATCACTTGAACGACTAAGAAAGTCTAGTTATCTTAAATACTACAGATTTGTAAAGCAACAAACTGAAAATTGGTAAAGTGATAATCTATAATAGATTCACCAACGAAGGTACAGAAAGCATATGATATTGATATTGTTACATCTACCTTTAAAGTTTGTGACAATCCACTAAAAGTTACAAATGTGCCGAAATCTTATTAACATGACATGACACCAACGTTATCGGATGACAAACGGTGACAATGACAATCATCAAAATTTGCTCATTGCAATCCGATCGCTCGCGGCTGTCTTTGTTAAATCAAACATTAGCATTTCAGTAATTTTACTAGATTTTAGAGGAATATTTGTAGTTTAATTCTTCGATTTGTCTGTATATATATTTAAAAACAGCACTAAACGTAATCCGCTCTACTACTAGAGCAGTGAAGAAACCCTCACACGTGAATTGGCACGTGATGTGACGAGTTTTACGATGTAACGGCTACGCGCATCGATCATGTCATGCGAAATGCGATCTATGCCATATTTGCTTTGTTTTTAATTTTTTTCACGGAAACCAAATCGAAAGGGTGGAAGTGTGATATATCGTTGAAATCAGAATTTTAACTGCTTTTCAATGGTTCCATTGCAAATTGAAAGTAAATATAAAATAAACAACTTGTTGCGTCAAAATGGCACTAAACGTAATCCGATTTCAACCAAAACCTTTTCAGATCTTCTGGGACACTAAAGAAATGCACACGCAAAGTTTCATTCAAATCCGTTCAGTAGTTTCGGCGCTATCGTGCTAACACACATACATACACACACACAGACATTTTTCAAAAACCACTTTTTTGGGTTCCTAGGACCTCAAAACGTAAAGATTTGATGTTATCTCAATTTTCGTTTTTGAACCAATTTTAGTAACCTCTCACAATTTTATTGTGGAGAGGTTAATAAAAAAATTATAAGACCTCAAATTTTACCAAATATTAACTTGTTGCGTTTTTTTTGCATGTGAGTGTATTTGTCGCACAAAAACAAAACAACATATTTTGTTTTTTTTGTGCGTTACCATTTAACCCATTTAAAAGTGGGGCACCTTTCTAAAATTTTTATTTGTTGGCCGAATTAAACGTCTTTTTTTTTTAAATGATGAGCTTCAATAATAGTGAAGCAGATCTGGCTTTGGAATACGGAAACGTCCGACACATTTGTGCAGCAGATGTCAAGGGGGGGGGGGGGGGGGGGCGATATGTTAAATAGTGGTGAGAGATAAGTGAATCCCCTCATATGGTATCAATTACTACTATACACCATAGATGTCTCACACTGATGACAAATGATATTGGCTACCACTCTTTCATGATTTGTAAGGTGTAATTCAATGCATGTCGGGGTATTTGCCCGCTGAGTAGTTGTTTCCTGCAAATCATATTTCATAACAGTAGGTTACGTCCTTAGGTCACCGCTCTCAGGTACTTGCAGAATCGCAAGTCGCAATACGCCCATGGAGACATCTATGGTGTATAGTAGCAATTGACCATATGAGGGGATTCACTTACCGCTTAAAAAAATTAAAAAATTTTGTTCCCAACCTCATCGTCGTCAGACCATTAATTCGCGAGACATCGCTGCATATAACACTTTTTGAGTTATTTACGAGAAAAACCGTCTCCAAGTATAGTATAGTTCACAGATTCCCTGCAAATAAAAAATGCAACCGTTACTCTTTGTACTATTCCGCCGGCAAATTGAATCACTTACCTTTATAGGCTCTTATAGGTACATCTACTTGTTTGATGACACCATACCGACCGAAATCTTTGTTGCATTTTTTATTTGCAGGGAATCTGTGAACTATCCTATACCAACTTTTCAATGCTAAAATTGCAACCCTCAAATTATTATAACTTGAAAAACATCAATTCTTATAAAAAACTGTATACTGCATTTTTTACTTGAAATTTGATTATCCATCAGATTCACCGATCAGTTTTTATTTTTTTATCCCCTTCCTAGAAGATGTGGACACCACCCCACAAGTAAAAAGTGGCTACTAATTAGGTTACATAATAAGGTCGAATTAACTAGACATCTGTGTGGAATTTTTTAGTGACTTCATGCAATTTTTTTTCAGTTCTTAACCGTTTCAAGGCACCACACGTAAGACCGATCAATGGCATTTCTACATTTTGCGTCTAACCACTAGATTAGGTGCAGTAGTCGCAGCTGACAAGTACCGAGTAAAGTTGCCCCCTGTGACAGAAACTTTAGAGCACGACGATCGGTATTTCAAAATAAACATCAACTAAGTCGATGACTATTCATTAATAATTACGTTTATTATCAATCAATATACAAAACCACCATAGCGTTCTCTTTACGCAACATCAGCGTCAATTCCGTACACCGTTATTTCAAAAACGATTAATGATAACGTGTAACAGACCTGAAACCAAAAATATTATAAGCATAAACCCTATTCAGGAACTATTTTAATCCAAGCTTCCTCCTCTTCTCCATTTTCATTCGGTATGCGAACTTTTACGAGTTGCACGGGCCCCTCGGGAGTGTCTATTATTTGAGTCTCTCCATGAGACAGCGCATCACTAGTAATAATTTCTTCGTAATCTTCATCAACTTGACCCGTGACCACTTGCTCAATCTCATCGATTATCTCTCCATCGTTCTCATCATCAGAACCCGCCTCAGCAAAACTAATTTGCTGACCATCAATGATAATATGCTCCGTACCATCATGGTCTTGAATATATAACTTAGAGTCAGCTGCGGCGGCGGTAGCAGCATCCACAATTTCCATTTCTCCAGCAGAATTCACCGTTACCAGTTGATCATCATCAGTGGTGAGTCGTGGCTGGTTCACTACAATCGTGTCATTAAGATGCCCTTGTGCTTGCATGTGCTGATATAAAAGCGGTTTCCTCATAAACCCAGCTCCGCACACCAAACATTCATATGGTTTCTTGTCCGAATGAACGAATCTGTGGGCATTTCGATTGTCTCTGCTGTTAAACGCCTTTCCGCATACTTCGCACAAGAAAGGCTTTTCTCCGGTGTGTATCCGACGGTGTTTCTTAAAATGTTCTGGATACACAAAAGTGGCCTCGCAAACGTCGCATTTGAATGGCCGTTCGCCTGTATGAGCGGCTTTCACGTGGTAATCTAGCAGACGCCTTCTCTTGAAGCCCTTGCCACAGTCTGAACATCGGTAACGTTTATCGTCGTAGTGTGTCGCACGCTTGTGAGACTGCAGATTAGATCTCTGGCTAAACGTTGCACCACAGAATTCACACTGGTAAGGTCTCTCTCCAGTATGTGTTCTTTCATGATCTCGTATTTCAGCTTTCCTAGCGAACGCCTTCCCACAAAGTCCACACACAAACGGTTTATAGCCTGTGTGTACGATTGAGTGTACTTCCAAGTTGTGGGCAGAGCCGAATTGTTTACCGCACAAGTGACACGCGAATTCTTTCATTCCCGAATGAGTACGTTCATGCTGAGTCAAATTTTGTTGGCTCAAAAACGACTTGGGGCATTGGGCGCAGCGGAAAGGCCTTGGACGTACTTCGTGAGTTTTTTCGTGAGCCTTGTAAGTGTACTTGCTGGCAAAATCTTTGCTGCATATGCCGCAAATATAAGGCCTTACTCCCAAGTGGGTGTTAACGTGCTCTTCGAGTAAATTTTTGCTACTGTATTTTTTACCGCATGTCTCGCATTCCCAGGCTTTGTTTTGTGGATAATGCATGCGCCTATGTATACGAAACAGTCGTAAGTTGCTGAATATGCGGTTGCATATTTCACACTGGAAATCTCCATCTTCAGCGGCGACATGCTCATCTAAATGAGCGGAAAGTTGGTTGCGTTTACGAAAATCTTGCCCACACACATCACATATGTATATCCGAGAATTGTGAGCCTGTTTCATATGTATAGTGATAGCTTTGGCTTCACCTGCTACTGTTTCATCCCCTTGGCATAGAAGGCATGTGTATAAGTTCCCATCTCTCGAGACTACAGGCAGAGCAAAGAATTCCTCAACTTTCTTGTCATCCTGCTGTTGAATGATATTGTTTATGCCTGCAGTAGTTTTTTTTTTAAGAATGTTTGGTTTTTCCATTCCTAGTGGGCCGCTATTTGTTGACTCCTCTGTACCAGGTTCTAGTTTCACTTTCACATTTTCTAAAAAAAAAAAATATATATATATTGGTATAATATTCAACGATGTAAAATGCAGTGGACGATAAGCATAAAAACAACGCCACAGTAGGTCTAATGTTTACCTTTTATCTTATATTGTTATTATCTGGGAAAAATAGTTTGAGCAGTCTTTAGTAGCAAGTCTCTATATTTTTATTGACTTGAAGTATTTGGATCTGACATGCGGATGAGTCAAATGAGAAATATAATCAATGTATGTGCTTTTTTAAAATTAATAATGCAGTGAAATGACTATTTATTGACCTTACTACACTTTATAAATAACATAAGGCATATTCAATTACTTCATATATACACTTCTCCAAGAAATTAGCGGACCACCAAAAAATAACCAAAAGTTTGAAGTTAATTTTTGTCTAGACCTCTTGTCCGATTTCGATGATTTTTTTTTGTATGATTAGCCTCTTTATTCAAGAATGTGAATGTTCTATTGTTTTTTCAAAGAAATGTTGTTTTATTCATTACAGGGTGTAACAATTGCGACGTGTTTTTTCCATAAAATTTGTAACACCCTATGGAGTTCAACAGTTACACCAGCAAGTTAGAATTTAAATCGTACTCTAGCCTTATCTTTTCTTAACATTCTTTTTTGATTCATTGATTCAGCTCATTACCTTCATTAGTACCAGAAAAACACAATTTTATAGCATAACATGTTTTTACTTAAAGGTAATATCGAAACAAAGATAAACAAGATGCAAAGAAGGAATGTCAATAGCGAGTATTTCCGCCTCTATCACGAATAACTGCTAAGCCCAGTCAGGCTATTTATTTTTCGATTGCAACAGACACTGGACCGCTAGATGGCGCCTGCTGACTATTTTACATGTCGCTATCCCAAAAATACCGAAATGTACTAAATAGTCAGGTGATCCTCGTATCGATTGTCGCATGCTTACCTTGCACTGGCTAGAGCCAACAGCTCGAAACTGCAGTCTGCAAGTGGTGTGGGACGGCTGAACGAGAGCTCCTTTAAGTAGGATCAGTCTTTCGTTTGGTGTTTGTTGCAATCGAAGCATTAGCGTTCTGTTGGTAATATGCAATTATCGCACTTAACGTGCCAGACTTGTAAAGCGCTCGGCGGGGCACATACCCGGAGAGTAGCTGTTGGTTGCAGTCTGGTGACGTTCCTTATAGTAAAATAAGGATTTTATAGAAGAAAAATATAAAATAATTCAAGATGAATTCAAAAGTAATGAGTGTCACATCCTCGCACTATGGTAAGAAATATTGAAAAAACTATAGGAACAAAGATGTAGAGAATTAAATTCTACATAAGCAGAGATAGATAAAAAATAATATATATCCCTGCTTTTTTTAGAAGTTGTGATTTTGTGATTTAGGTCAGTATTAAATATAATGGGAAGGGTTCATGTTATGATACCTACTGGTTATTCATTGCAGTAATAGAACTGATAGAGATAGGACTAAGATTTTTTACTTTCCAACTTAGATTATTCAATGTGCCGCAACGCTCTAATGGACTTAGTGAAAACTATTTTTATGTTACTAAGATAGAAAATCCCAACTATATCTTTTTAGTTGGAAATAGTTTGTCATAATAAAGTTTGGGAGTTTTAACCACATTGCCGAATTCAGGTGCATACGCAAATATGGTAAAAATGAAACAAATAATATCGTGTGCTTCGTCAATATGTTGGAATATTTTCAGCACATTAGAAGGTATACGAAATAGCAGTCCATACGAGTGTATGCGGCATGAATGGTCTAAGCTTTCCACCTATTCCAAACAGGTAATGACAAGAGTAGAAATATATTCCTGTTGAGTAGCAGCGCTCCATAAAGATGATTTTTCCAGAATCCAATGTTTACTCTTACTTGTTTAGATTGTTATAACCACAGGTACACAAATCGCAATAAATAATTGTAACAATTAACGGGACAACTACGGATAAACAGACATCTGAACTCTGAATTAACCTAATCAACAAACGGTCAACTGTGCCAGCAAAATTGTAAATTAGCGACACGCATATGACATTCCGAATGTAGTGACATCATTGACATGTCTGCAAAAACTGAAATGGGGACACATCAACATGCATCTAGTCAGTTCGTACTTTTTTTTCGGCCGCAATAGTACATTTTAAACATCACACAACAATAATAGTTATTTGTTAGACTAGCGAGTTATGTTGCAAAACTCGCTAATCGACAACATTGATAAAAACTTTTTTTTTGCTAAATTTGGTTAATTTTCAGGGGAGAATCAAATGGAAAATTCAAATTTGTACAAAACTCACTCTTTGGCTTTGGCCATTTATTTGCAAAACTCACTGTTCGCTCCTTAGCCAATGGGATTTATCGACTAACTCATATGACTCGTATGCTATTTACAACAACACACTCTTTATTACTAAGCAGCAGTGGAACAGTATCAACATGTTTTTTTATATATTAAAATTACAGTTACTGTTTAACACGTTCTGCGCCATAAGGATATAACAAAAATGGTCCATTGGGCCAGCTGATTTTTTTTGTAGTTTTGTACAGTACAACATGCAAAAAAGCTCAATACAATGTTTATTCATGTTCTTTTAAAATAAAAATTTAGCGGCCCCCCAGGGCCCGCCATGGCGTGTAGAGAAACATTTTCCTGTTGCGCCACAGCGGTCCTTCCAGCGGTCGATTTTATTGTACCTTCCAGGCCACAGCGCTCCGGCTAGCGGATCACACTTTTGTTTAGATTGTTTTGCTGTTTATACAATAATATAATGTGTAATATATCACATATCATTCTTTATTATGTTGTTTCTGCATTACAATAAAGTTTTTTCCTTTTTATATGTATTTTGGCCATAATTTCTTTATGATGAGTAAAATGCACCACAGCGGTCCTTCCAACGGTCGATTTTATTGTGTCTTCCAGGCCACAGCAGTCCTTCCAACGGTCAATTTTATTGTGTCTTTCAGGCCACATCGGTCTAGCTATCGGGCCACACGTTTGTTTAGATTGTTTTGGTGTTTTTACAAATAATAATATATCTAATATATCACAAATCATTCTATATTATGTTATTTCTGCATTACAATAAAGTTTTTCCTTTTCTATTTTTACCATAATTTCTTTATGATAAGTAAAATTTAAAAAATCGCTATGACTCACAAGCCTCCACAGCCACAGTGGGCCCTCATATAAGTTAGATCTGCTTTATTAGTGGTCCTCTGGCGTATAGAAATAATAAATAACTACACCACAGGTAATGACGACCCCCTTTATCCCAGAAGACTCTAGAAGAGCCTTGTGTGGGAGGGGGTACACATTTAGAGACAAGGGACGCACACCCAATATCCGTGTGTAGTGGAAAAATCCCTCTCACAGTATTTTCCACTGCCACGACCGGGGATCGAACCCTGAACTTTTGGGTGAGAGACAAGTATGCTCACCTCTCGAACATTAGTCATATACGGCAATATATACAACTTTGCTGACTAGCGGTCCGTAGGGCCCGCCGTGGCCTGCTGGGCCTCCTAGGTAGAGGTTTCTGGGGACCTCCCAAACGCGGAAGGTGTTAAATTTCATTATTTGAAAAAATAATTTAATTTTTGTTGTTATTTGAGATTCTTATATATGTAAAACTGGCTATATACAACATATTATTTTTTTTATAAAAAAACTGGTAACTGCTTTAGGTTTCAGACCACTAATTTTGGTACTTGTAGATACTAAACTATATGAAAAATAATGTTTGCAATGTAAAATATAATTTACATAATCGTCAATTGATTTTTTATTTCCCAAAAATTTGCTTCGAAGCATATGGCGAGTTTTGCAAGTAAAAGCCTCAATAAATCACACAGAAACACATTTATGAGTTCAAAGAGTGAGGGGGCTAATTTTCTAGCCTCCTTTATTTGAACAGTACATTTACCATTTACTGTATAATGGGAAATATGGAACAGCGCCAGTGCAGTTAAAATAAAGAATCAAAACAAGCAAATTTTAAGAGTATGTTGAGAAGGTCAAGTTCTGTGTTTTAATGAAAGTTGATTTATAATAAATCGCCTTTATTTATATTTCTGTCTCGGTGGAGTTCAGTCCAAAAATTTGATATTCTATTTTCCAAAATATTTACTAAACTTTATGTATGGGTACTATATACATACCGACAATATTTCTTTCAGAAACAGTTGCAACTTGAATAAGCTCATTAGATGCTGATGACGTAGGAGGTTCATAATCTGAATCGGAAGAATGATCCACAGCACCTGAGTCGATAATATCTCCTCCATCTGCAGAAAATGTGTGAAATGTCTGATTTGAATTTTGTATGACCATATTGACATTTTCTTTTTCTTGCTCCTCAACGTCCTCGCCAATACCTTCGTGCATTTTAACTAATTCCAGTTCAATATCTTCTATAGTTTGTAAGTTCTTATCCGCCGATATCTATGAATATAAAATTTGAATAAATTTAATTTTCTGTTTAATCCAATAAGTGAAAATTTAGTAAAATGACCCAGTATATAGAAATAATATACATTTAAATAAAAGTTTATCGACACCTATGTGTACTTAGTTGTAAGAGTTTATCTCTTACAACTATATAAGTACATAGGTACATAGATACATGTATCGAGTTATGACAATTTGTCAGCAATCTACGATCATTATTCTAAGGTCGACTGTCAGGAAAAATTGTATACTTTACACTTTAATATTTCACATCATAACAAATTTCGCAACGTGGACCTTTCCGATTTATTTTTAAAATATGATTTACTTGTAATTTACCTGCGCAGAATCATCATCTGAAGACGGTATGTCAAGGATTTTCTTAGGCACTTCGTTCTCTTTATTTGATTCTTCTATTGATTTATTGTCCGTAACCTCTTTAGTTTCTTGTAGTTCAAAGTCATCCTCCTCTATCTCCATTTTTTCAACACAACTCTTATGGTTCCCAAGTATTTCATTTTTTATTTCAATAACCCTATTTTGTAATTCATCTAGCTCGTCAACTAATTTGTAGCATTTCTTACAAAGCACCTGGGACCGTTCAGGATCCTCCTTTATTTCCTTATTCAGTATAGTTGAAAGTAACGCAGCAATGTGTTGTTCATGGCTCATATCACCCTATAAGTAACATTTTCTAAATAACTGAAGAAAAAACTTTTTACACGCTTACCTCTTTATTGAAAATTTGTACAGTATTCCTAGAAGACAGGCAACTTCCATTACAAACTATACAGACACTACCGCTGGTAGACATTCTACAAACAAATATTTTTGTAAATCACTTTTCACATTTTCTTCATTCTAATCAGCATGTTTTTTTAATTTGCAGATAAAAATTCCGTTGGGTTATAAATAAAGTAGTCAAAGTTGAATAATCATTGACATAAATATCTGCACTTTCTATTTTCGA
The DNA here is from genome assembly GCA_963675555.1 of Leptura quadrifasciata. Classification (NCBI taxonomy): domain Eukaryota; kingdom Metazoa; phylum Arthropoda; class Insecta; order Coleoptera; family Cerambycidae; genus Leptura; species Leptura quadrifasciata. Next base: position 200,483,814 of record OY776673.1, on the reverse strand, counting down.
CATTAATCATTTAATCAGGAAAAAAATTATAAAAGTGTCCGAATAAGCTGTTTACCTTTTAAATTTTGTGAGAATATTTAGGGAAACATTTATTTTCGCCGAAAACAGGGCTGCTAACAAATGCTGCCAAGCTTCAGAAATGACGCGACGAAAAAAGGTCGTTTGCAGATCAAGGAGGTGGTATCGCGCAAATGCAGATAGCCAATCCTCAAAATGGCGTCGTTATTTATGATGAATTAATTTGAAAAATGTTTGTGACTTAAATAAAATGATTCAAAATGATTCTGAAAAACTTCATAGATCGTGGAGAATTTATTAGGATGGGGGATTAAATTTTTATTTTTATTTATATCACCCTGCAACTTTTTATACAGGGCTTCCAATCGCAAATTTGCTTTGAAAATAATTTCATCTTAATACAGAATTAGTAACCTGACGTCACAACATGGCCGAACAGTTGAGTTGAACTCTGGTGAACACAGATCAAATGAAATTTGTGTATAATTTACAGTAAACTGTTAATATTGACAAATTTTAAAAAAAAATTCTGTAAAAGTTAACGCGGAAGTTTTTATTTATTATTATCAAAATATTTATAACTGATTTATAGTTACTTTTATTCAATTTGATTGTCGTATAATTAGAAATAAATTTCTATTCAACAAAGATTTCTTTGTAATTTTATGTAACATTTCTCACGGAAATACATTTTACTTCGGCATAGCAAGTACAACTGTTTTTCCTCTTCTGATACTAATTAATAATAAAATTAATCCTTTTTGCAATTAAACTGAACCTAACATTAATGAGGTATATTATAAATTATATTATCACTATCCCTTCGATTGAACTAAGATTTAAATGCTAGGTAAACTGATGCCCTCGGACTATGATCTTAATGTGTTTATGCCACAAGGATTATGATTATAAACAAAAAAATTATAATACTTGGTTTATGCCAATCAAAAAGAAACTATTCAATTGTTTCTTTGTATGAATTTGGAAACTTGCATTTATACCATCACTGCAAATTAAAAATCACCACGTTGACAGGATTTCAATGAACTCTAGAGCTATATTTTTGCGCATTACACTGTCTATAGGTCACGGTCAAGATTAATAATCTTGGGTCACGGTGTAGTATATTAGGTGATGCGACAAGACCCGTAGGAATGTTTTCGTAAGTGTTTAGTTGTGTGTAATGCAATAGATGGCAGGACAAATAAAGTCGTTACTTACGCATAGAAATATTAGAAATTCAGTTTATATACATACCAATAGTCAAAATTCTGTAGATTTGTTTTATTTATATTTAAAGAGCCTTTTAGTTCGTTCTTTTTGTCTTAGTTTTGCCGTTTAGTTGTGTATATATGCAACACTACATGCATCAAAGGAAATCCGTCTATCTATGCCAGCATCTATACCTTAGGTAGTTGCAAGGGTATATTGCGGGTGCCATCTAGTGAATTAAATAGAAACCAAGCACTTATGAAGCCGTCGATTAACATGGCAAGTGCTGTGTGTCGGACCACCTAATATACTACAACGTGCTATAGGTGATGTTGATTAGACGCGATAACGATAAGCGGTGCCATTCGAGCGTATAAGCGTCACATTTAAAGGCTCTTGCAGCGGTATCGCGCGGCTTTATGAGTACGCTAGAAAATGACATCACGCTTCAAGACGCTTAAAGACATTAGCCGCGAGATAGCAAAAATTTAACTTAGGTAGTATTATAGAGTTCATTGCAGGATTTACCTTTCCACAATCTTGAGTAAATAAATAGCTGCTTTCCTTTTGCACTGTGATTCGTAATCAGAATGAGTATGTCTATGGTTAATCTGGCAGTTCCTCAGATTCTTAATCTGAGGGTAGTTCTGCTACACATAGTAGACACTTAAAGCAGCAACAATAAGAGCGTAGACGTAAACGTATGAAATGACAGGTACGCACGCGCAATAGCAAATTGTTGTACGTTTATACTTACGCTTGACGTAAACTTATGTACGTATACCTAAAACGTATCGTATCGAGCCCAGTAATGGAACCAACGATTGCACCCGACATTGTATTATTGTAGCTGTCATAGATGCCACATTCACATTACCATCGATTTTCTTATTTTTGGCCTATTTACAAAACTATGCAATAATATAAATAAAACAAAGACACCAATGAAAAGCGTTCGATTAAGCTGTTATGTTTATAAGGTTCATCGTTGAAATTTAAGTCCATGTACCGTAACATGGATTTACGTGCATTTCTCTGTTTACTCCAAACAGTCACCTATATGGTGCTGGTATTGCTTTGTGCGTTTGTTTGCTATTTTATCTTCATCACGAAACTTTGAATTCTGATTTGTAATCCCTTACCAAGGATTGTAAACATCTGAATTTGGATTCTGTTATGCTCGACCTTGACCGGACAAAGTTCTCGGGGAAGTTGCCAGTCTGGGTAATTAGTGTGTGTTATCAGTAACATATATATGTACAATCGCAGAAAACATACGTGTCTTCTGTGATACAATGATCAGATATGAATATTGTGATTAATTATGTTACCATATTATTATAACCTCTTACAAATCGTAAACTTCTAGGATTTGTCACTGAACTCTAAAATTTACTTAAGAATTGTCTACAAAGATTATGAACAATATTTTTATATGAATCTGTGTGGTACAAATTTGAATTCAATAAAATGCTCAGTAATCAAGTAAATGTTATATGAAAATAAAAGGTACGAACCACGAACAGTAGCGTATCTGCAGTAGCCCTCGTTCGTTAATTTATCATGTGATTATGTTCATTACAATTCTTTTAGATGTTCACTGCAAAACAAATGAAAGTAGTTTATAATGATATTACAACAAATCGCAATCATTACTACCATAAATAAGTGAATAATGGGTCCATTCCTTTGCTCAAGCAGTATAACGCTGATTTTGAGTGGCACATCGCATCAGTACGGATATCATAAGCTAAAGAGAGACAAGCTTACACCTGAGCTGAGCAGCTCAGTGCTACACTTTCTAGTGCAAAAGAATAGACCTAATACAAAGAGTTGGGACAGTGGAATAGAATTCCACTGAATACCATTATACGTTCAAATGCCAAGGTTTGTAAACTTTACAAACCTTGTTCGAATTCAATCTTTTGAACCACTGGCGACTACTGCATCGCTGGGAGTGTCTGCTGGAGGCTAGCAGGTTGGTGGGTAGTGTTTCTTGACACAAAAGTATTTGTTTTCATTTTATTTACTTGCAAATTCTTAATAGATCCAAAATTTTTATTCCAAATTGTATGGAAAGGGAATGCGGATTGCAGTAGTGTCCCAATGAGTTTTTATTTGAGTTTTGGATATTAGAAGGGTAAAATAAAAAACTAAGATTTACAATATTAACTTTATTAGATAATACTATTTATTATCAACAAATAGGAACGAATTAAAACAATGCATATAAACAAATTTTTCATTCACACCAATCTGCTAAGACAATGACGTCTATGAGAAGTGCCGCTGCCGAAAAGTGCTTGTGGTAAAACTAACCCGATAGAGGGCGAAATGGTAGTCCGCTACCTGCGCGGCGAATTTGAAAACAACATATATTGATTTGTGTGTATTTCCTAAAGTTACTAAATAAGAAATATTTATTTTTTTAAATGTCTAAAATGATAAAAATTGTTTAGTTCCCAAAAACTGTTCATTATTTGTTGTGCACATTGACACTTTTATTGCGGATATCAAAACATACAATATATCAAAAATTCAGACAATTTGACTGAAATTCTATTTTCATAAAATTTGCATCGTGTCTTTCAGAGATATATCTATTTGCCATATACAAGTGCCCTATAAAAATCAATTATTATACAGACTTATGTTTTTCATCTTTTGTTTCAAATGAAAGAAACATTAATTATTATTATATACGACGAAACATAAACTTAAAAGTACCTAAGTCATTGTTCTTCATTATGAGGTAGAAATGAAGCACTTTCTCACTATATAGCTTTACTGAGTAAAAACAAGCAATGTCTTTTCTCGGTAAATTCTTTTGATCTTGTAATGGCGACCGGTTTGGTGAACTATAAAACTTGCTTCACGAAACCGATTGTCATTACAAGATTAAAAGAATTTAGTGAGATAAGACATTGTTTGTTTTTACTCAGTATGAACAACTCACTTGGGGTCTACTCTATGGAATTATATAGCTTTAATTTTAGTACACTACTATTATATTCTGCTGTACATAGACATAATTTTATAATTATATCAAATACTCCAGTGAAACAGAAATAAACAACAAAAGCAATATAATATATCCGATTAAATTCCCTCAACTAATTTTATTTTACATGCATTTCATAATATATTCTATTTGGTACTTTCTGGATATGCTACTTTTCAGTTTTCATTGATCATTTTTTCTCTTATATTTCTTCATCCTACTATACATATTTTTAATGTCCATTTGTATCTTTAATTGCATATAAATTGTAGTAAAATGAGTGAGAAATTTTCTTTGCGAGACGAGATTTTATTTGATTTGTAAACGTCCACCATTACACGAAGTAAAAAATAATATCATCTAATAAAAAAACAAATGTAATTCGTATGTATGGAGCACTGTTTTAACAAACTGAACCTTTAAGAATATGTTTACAATCTGGCATGACACACCAGTTTTTAACATCATCCAGTACCGGACTAACCCCAAGGCAATGAAGCATTGTCTCGGGGCCCCCACCAAATTACCTTGAAAATTTATTTTATTAAAAATAGAAAAAATGCATAATTTCGGATTTCTTTCAAAATTTAGAATGACAAATCAAACTCCCGCCACTCAGTTAAGCACACGGTTTCCACTATATCGACCATGCGTAAGATACCAACACGAGCCTGCTCCGTTTGACTTATTTACTGCAATTGCAATGTTATTTACCGCAATCGCCAAACATTATAAATACAAAAACGTTATTAAACAATATGTAAATAAAAAGGTCCTCATGATTTTCACCCCAGATTCCAGAAAGCTATGGAGGTTGATTTTTCGAAAATAATCAGTTGTCGAAAAATTTTGGAAATATATGATCAAACACAATACAATACATATACTTAAAACAATAATATTTCAGTCGCAAATTCCTCTATAAAATCCTTATTTTACTATAAGGAACATAACCAGACTGCAACCAACAGCTATTCTTCGGGCTATGTGCCCTGCCGAGCGCTGAATTAGGAGTTACAAGCCTGGCGCATTAAGTGTAATAATTGCATATTACCAACAGAATGCTAATGCTTCGATTGCAACAAACACCGGCCGAAAGACTAATTCCTACTGTTATGTGCTGCCCTCTAACAAGGAAAGATGTGATTAAGTTCATGTTCAAAGTTTTCCTCAGAAGCTTAGTTACTTCCCTGACTAGTAGGGTGGCGCCGTCTATGAGCCAATTGACGAACAATCATCTATTACATGGTAGAAAACTATGGAGAATTCTAGAAAAAAGTTCTAGAAGGATTCCAAGTGTGTATATAAAGAGGTGACTCCAGCAGATGGGGGAACAGTACAGTTTAGTGAAATATAAAGAAGAGTTCAGTTCAGTAAACAAACAGAGAGTTCTTAGGTTAGACAAGAGTTGACTAGTTTAAGGGAAAAAGTAAAGTACATAGTGTTTTAAAAGTTGTGAATTTATATTAGATTAAGTGATTATTAGTTGTGTGATTGTTAAGTATTTACTAGTGTAATTTTAGTGATTAAATAAATCAGTGGTTTGTGAAAATTCTTGTTGCAAGTTATTTGGAATCCACAAAGTGTTTACTGAAAATTGTAAGCACGTTACAATTGGTGTCAGAAGCGGAATTGCAACAGAATTTCTGAAGAATTCGACGAAGTTCCATAGTGTTCTATTTGGAAACCACTGGAGATAGTGAAGTGAGTCGAACTGGAAAGTGATATAGACATTAGACGAGACCTATTTGTGCTACTGTGAAGAAATTTCTGGAACATTCTGCTTAGAAATTAGTGTAGTTTTATTTAAGTGCTTTCAACTGAGAAGTGATATAGACTTTAAATAAAATTTGACTTGTACCTGGCAAAGACTATATAGACTTTAAATAAGACTTGTTAGTGTTGTTTGTTAGTTTTTGAATGGAAACAAGAAGCATGGCTGCTGAAAAACAAATACAAGACATGTTCGCCGCATTTAGAAAAATGATGCTAGAAGAGAAAGAAGAACAAGAAAAACGACGTCAAGAAGAAAAAGATAGGCGACGTCAGGAAGAAAAAGAAAAACGACGTCAAGAAGAAAGGGAAGAACAAGAAAGAAAACGACAAGAAGAAAAGGAAGAATTGAGAAAAATTATACAGGTGCAACAAGATGCTATCCTGTCAGCAACTAATGAGGTCAAGGAAAAAGTAGATAAAGTTGAACAAAAAGTTGGTAACGTCGAAGGAGAAATTAGTGATATTAAGGGAAAAGTTACCGACGTCGAAGGAAAAGTGACTACAGTCGAAGAAAAAGTTACTGGCGTTGAACAAAAAGTTACTGGCGTCGAAGGGAAAGTTACCGATATAGAAGGAAAATTTCAGGTAGTTAAGGGAGAGGTAGAACAACTTAAGCGACAGTTAAGAGCACAAGGAGGCCAGTTAGTATTATCATCAGGTCCTCGATTACAACCGCCTTCCTTTGATGGTCAAACTTCTTGGTCAACTTACAAGAGACAATTTGAGGCAGCGGCATGCGCAAACAATTGGAGTAATGAAGACAAAGCTATGACATTGGTGCTAGCATTAAGGGGCCAAGCCTCAGAGTTGCTTCAGAGTATCCCAGTGACGCAGCAACGGGATTTTAAAGTTTTGGAGGCTGCACTAGATCTAAGATATGGCGACCAACACCTCGCCCAAGTATACCGGACTCAGCTCAAATCACGCACACAAAAGGCTGGGGAAAGTTTACAAGATTTTGAAGCAGCTGTTGAGCGACTGACATACCTGGCTTACCCGGATGCGCCCAAAGAATTCCAGGAACAATTAACAGTTGGTACTTTCATCGATGGCATAAGAGATGAGGAGATCAGGCGAGTCCTTAGATTATCCCGAGATAAGACTGGTAGTGAAGCCTTGATCCATGCCCTCGAGGTTGAAGCCGCTTACAAAGAGACTGCACGTCCGAGAGTACGAACCATGAATGTAGAGGAAGAGGACCGTTTAGAAAAATCAAATATGGAATCTTTGATGGCTGACATGCACAAAATGATAAGCCAGTTGATGACAAAACCAGATGCTCCAAGGAAGCAGGAAAGAGAGCAGAACGATGAACAGCCAAGGAAGGTGATTCGTTGTTATAAGTGCGGCAAACCAGGGCATATTAAGCGAAACTGTCGGCAGCGGAGCCCTGAGAGAGTAAATGCCGCAATGACTGAAGAGCCGCAGGAAAAACTAAAGATAGCCAGCACCTTGGGGGCTGTGCTGGCTGCTGAACACGGTGCCCCCAGAGAGATACAGGTTTCCCAGATTAGAAGAGTCCCGAGTAGTCTGCTGTTGGATGGCTATGTAAACAAAAGGAGATGTATCTTCACTATCGACACAGGTGCCACGTCATCAATAGTGCGACCCGGATTTTTATCAGGAATAAAAGTTGATAAAAGCCAAAACGGATTGGTCGTTCGAACAGCCACAGGAGACAGGGTAAGGGTTCATGGAGAAGTTGACCTAGATCTGCAGTTTGGACGCCTGTGCTTTAGTCATAGGGTTATTGTGGCTGACATCACGGATGATTTCATTTTGGGGCTGGATGTTATGGGAGTACAAGATCAATTTGTACTTGACGTGGTAGAACGAGTTCTAAAGATTGGAAATAAAGAATTTATTTTGTCAACAGCAAATGACCGATTTCAAAAAGTGAGGCTACTGACGGCTCAGACAATCAAGATTCCTGCCCGTTCAGAACAAATAATCGAGGCCATTCTGGAAGGAAACTCTGGTGGATACCGTGTTGGCCTTGTTGAAAAAGATGATTCAATTAAGACAGAAAACGTAATCTTAGCAAGAACTCTGACCCGGACAAAAGACAAAATTCCAATTAGAGTGGCTAATTTAAATTCCCACTCGGTAACTTTTAAGGAAGGCGAGGCAATAGGATCCTACGAACCAGTCCAGTGGATAGCAAGGTGTGAGGAGCAAGGGGAGAAATGTTCGCCAACCAGTGTAGACAGGGAAGTTGTGACTTTGTTGAGTACCCAGTTTGAACACCTATCCGAGGATGAACGTAGAGAGGCAATCAAGTTTTTGGAAAAAGAAAGTACGGTATTTGCCAAAAACACAGACATCCTCACGAAAACTGATATAGTACAGCATCGAATAGACACTGGTGATTCAGCCGCCATCCGCCAACAACCTAGGAGGTTGCCACTAGCTAAACAGGAAGAAGCTGCTGCGATGGTTCAAAAGATGCTACAAGATGGAGTAATTGAGGAATCAACCAGTCCCTGGTCATCACCGGTAGTTTTAGTTGCCAAGAAGGACGGAACTTTGAGATTTTGTGTCGACTACCGGAAGCTGAATGATGTTACGAAGAAAGACAGCTATCCACTACCACGAATTGACGATACATTAAGTACGCTGGCAGGGTCACGATGGTTTTCAACTCTAGACCTTCGAAGTGGGTATTGGCAGGTGGGACTTCACCCTGACGACAAGGAAAAGACTGCCTTCTCAACCGGTAGTGGTTTATATCAATTCACCGTGATGCCTTTTGGACTTTGCAATGCGCCAGCTACTTTTGAAAGATTGATGGAATTTGTACTCCGAGGACTAACTTGGAAGACGTGCTTAGTTTATCTTGATGACGTAATGGTTATGGGACGAAACTTCAGGGAACATTTGGAAAATCTTCAAGAAGTATTTGGGAGAATCAGAAATGCACACCTAAAGTTGAATCCAAAGAAGTGTCTACTATTCCAAAAAGAAGTGAAATTCCTTGGACATGTCGTATCTTCGGAGGGAATACAGACAGACCCGGACAAGATCTCTGCCGTGCGTGATTGGCCAAGACCTTCAAATGTACACGAATTACGAAGCTTTCTTGGCCTCTGCACTTACTATAGACGTTTTGTGGTAGGATTTGCGGATATAGCAAAGCCACTACACCAGCTAACGGAGGAGAAAGTTAAATATCAGTGGACACCGGAGTGTGAAACATCATGGAAGAAGCTGAAAGCAGCGTTATGCAGTGGTCCTGTGCTAGCATATCCCAAACCAAAGGGCCTCTATATTCTTGACACGGATGCTAGCAACTCCGCAATTGGATGTGTACTATTTCAAGTCCAAAATGGAGAGGAAAAAGTAATCGAGTATTTCAGTAAGGTACTGTCCAAACCAGAGAGGAATTATTGTGTAACAAGGAAGGAACTATTGGCCATTGTTAAGTCCGTGGACCATTTTCACAAGTACCTCTATGGCCAACATTTCAAAATCAGGACCGACCATGCTGCATTAAAATGGCTATTGCAGCTGAAAACCCCAGAAGGTCAACTGGCTCGCTGGATAGAAAGACTGCAGCAATATGACCTCACAATTGAACACCGACCTGGAAAGTCTCGTAAAAATGCAGATGCTCTGTCAAGAAGACCGTGCAAAGATGACTGCAAGCACTGCTATCGGGTTGAAAAAGCACAGGGCACGGTAATAGTAAACACAGTTCAGGTAGATGTTCCAGATGATTGGACAAAGGAAGTTCTAAGACGAGAACAAATGGATGACAGCGTAATTGGTCCTATATTAAGGGCAAAAGAAAAAGGAACGCGACCGGAATGGAAGGATGTTTCGGACAAAAGTGTGGAGCTGAAGGCATTGTGGGCACAATGGGACTCCCTTAAGGTTATAGATGGGCTATTAAAGAGAGCATGGGAAAGTCCAGATGGGAAGGAAGTTACCATGCGTCTGGTGATACCCAGCTGTCGGATCCCAAAAGTACTTCAGGAAATACATGATGGAGTGTCCGGGGGACATTTTGGTATGAATAAGACATTGGCTAAAGTACGGGAACGATTTTATTGGATAAATAGCCGTCAAGATGTGGAAGCTTGGTGCCGCAAATGCAAGGCTTGTGCAGCTACCAAAGGGCCACAGACGAAGAGCAGGGGCCAAATGAAGCAATATAACGTTGGAGCTCCTTTTGAGAGGATTGCTATAGATGTAGCGGGCCCATTCCCAGTGACAGATGATGGGAATAAATACATCCTGGTCGCTATGGACTATTTTAGTAAATGGCCGGAAGCCTATGCCATTCCGAATCAGGAAGCAGTTACTGTTGCTCGAGTTTTGGTGGATAACCTTGTATGCCGATTTGGTGTACCCCTGGAGCTACATTCCGATCAAGGGAGAAACTTTGAGTCGGGGGTATTTCAGAAAATTTGTGAGTTGCTGGGCATTCACAAGACTCGGACAACCCCTCTTCATCCCCAGTCAGATGGAATGGTGGAACGACATAATAAAACCATGAAGGAATATCTTTCTAAGGTAGTTCACAAGAACCAGCGAGATTGGGATCGACATATACCATTTTTCTTAATGGCATACAGGGCTGCCATTCATGAGACGACTAAACAGACACCGGCTCGTGTAATATTTGGGCACGAGATCAGACTGCCATGTGATTTGATGTTTGGTACACCAGATAAGAAGCCACTGTCCGTGGATGACTACGCAGACGAAGTTAGTCAACAGCTGAGGAATGTCCACGAATTGGTTCGAAACCAAGTTAGCATAGCTAGTGACAGAATGAAGGCTCGCTATGACCGGAAGGGGACGTCAGCAGGATTCAAGGAGGGCGATCTGGTTTGGCTATATAACCCACAGCGAAAGAAGGGAAAATCTCCGAAGCTTCACCCACCCAATGACGTTGTTTACCGAATTCAACGTAGTAAGAAGTCCAAGATGAAGATCGTGCACTTGGATAGGTTGGCGAAGTATGAAGTATGTTGGGGAATCTGAATTGCCTGACCGGGACGTTCAGGCTTAAGGAGGGGGCAGTGTTATGTGCTGCCCTCTAACAAGGAAAGATGTGATTAAGTTCATGTTCAAAGTTTTCCTCAGAAGCTTAGTTACTTCCCTGACTAGTAGGGTGGCGCCGTCTATGAGCCAATTGACGAACAATCATCTATTACATGGTAGAAAACTATGGAGAATTCTAGAAAAAAGTTCTAGAAGGATTCCAAGTGTGTATATAAAGAGGTGACTCCAGCAGATGGGGGAACAGTACAGTTTAGTGAAATATAAAGAAGAGTTCAGTTCAGTAAACAAACAGAGAGTTCTTAGGTTAGACAAGAGTTGACTAGTTTAAGGGAAAAAGTAAAGTACATAGTGTTTTAAAAGTTGTGAATTTATATTAGATTAAGTGATTATTAGTTGTGTGATTGTTAAGTATTTACTAGTGTAATTTTAGTGATTAAATAAATCAGTGGTTTGTGAAAATTCTTGTTGCAAGTTATTTGGAATCCACAGTGTTTACTGAAAATTGTAAGCACGTTACACTACTTAAAAGGAGCTCTCGTGCCAGTCTTCCCACACCACTTGCGACTGCAGTTTCAAGCTGTTGGCTCTCATAAGTGCAAGGTAGGCTGTGACAACTGACACGAGGATCCTTCGATTATTTGGTGCACTTCGATATCCTTAGGATAGCGACATACAAAACAGTAAGCGGGCGCCATCTAGCAGTCCAGTGTCTATTGCAATCGAAAAATAAATAGCCTGACTGATGGGCTTAGCATGAGTTCAACTGTGCTTCTAGAGAGCAGAATATTAAAACAATATTATTTCAGTAGCAAATTCCTCTATAAAATCCTTATTTTACTATAAGGAACATAGCCAGACTGCATCCAACAGCTACTCTCCGGGCTATGTGCACCGCTGAGCGCTGAATTACAAGTTGCAAGCCTGGCACATTACGTGTGATAATTGCATATTACCAACAGAACGCTAATACATGAGCTCCTTTTATGTAGGAATTAGTCTTTCGGCCGGTGTTTGTTGCAATCGAAGCACAACCTTAAGTGAGAAAATTATTTACAGCTGTTGTATATTTATTGGGCACGAAACCATGTTGTTTTTCACTAATAATGTTATTTTTAAATAAAAAATTAAGTGTGCGGTCTTGCATACAATACTCAAAAAGTTTTGAGAAACAAGAACCAAGTTGATAATTCTTTAACAGAAGAGAGTCACTTTTTTTGTAAACATCAGGAATAACTTTACATCTTTTTAAAAGTTTCGAGGAAATACCCAATTCAAAAAAGAGTTTTACTAACAACGTAAGGGGAGCTATGATGTATTTCGCTATAATTTTAAAAATTTTGGCTGATACCTCATCTGGCCCACTAGATTTTTTAGGTTTTATTTTAGTCTTTATTATATTCAAGAGTTCAATTTTGGTAAAGGGAATTCTGCCCATACTATGGGTATTCATAAATGGGCAATTTAAAATAAAGTATGATCTTTTTCTCGGCATATCAAAAAGAATAAAGTTTACTATAAGAGTGGCAGCGGTATGCCATCCGGTGACACACTGTATAAATCATTAAAATTTGCTCGACAGATGGGAATGTTTTCAAAATGTAATAAAAGAAATATTCCTATCTTGAAAAACAAATTGGAAGAGTAAAATTTTTTATTTTTAATAAATCCCTTATATAAAAAACAAAAAAATTAAAATTACATATCTTCTGTACTCCATTTAAAGGCTTCTTCTTGAGTAGCCCTCTTTGAGTTTTGCATTTTAAACCATTTTGCTTCATAACCGTTTGATCTGTCTACTCCATCCCAGCGGTATCCAGGAGGAATTCCAAATCTGTTTGGCATGAATTCACCCAAATATACTGGCTTTTCTGCAAATTAGAATAAAACGGATATAGGTAAAACTGGCATAAATGTGTAATACAGACAGATTGCTTATAACATTAGCGACTTTCTGCATTATTAATTAAAACAGGCACTGGGGAAAATGATTGGAGCTACCATACAATCAATAATGGTCTTCATGTAGTAGTATAGTCGTTTACAAATGAACCGTGTAGACAAAAAACACAACAAAAACTTTATGACCTCATTAAAATACCTTTACTCTCTGTATTATGCCGCTAGCAAATTGAATCACTTACCTTTATAGGTTTTTAATGTACGTTCGGCTTGTTTGATGACACCATACTGAATGGTTCACCGGCATTAATAATGAGCTCATAAAGTTTTTATCGTCTGCAGGCTACTAAACCAATTTCACATCGGTGCTATATTTACTCGATTTGCATAGGATGATTGTGCAAATAATTACCTGAAGTACCGGCAACAGCAGACTCTTTCTTTTTCTTCTTCCTTATATATGCTAACATAGGGTCACCATCTCGCTCTTGTTCTTTAAGATATCTCTCAAGATCTTCGTCATCAGCGTATCTTGCAAGAGGTTTACTCATTTCATGCAATTGTTCTGCTATTCGTTCGTTTTGATCTTCTACTTGTTTAAGACCTTTTCCCCAACGGTCATACTTTTCCTTGGTCTTTTTTTCATTATCTCTTTGTCTAGCTTCTTCCTCGATATCTTTCACCTCTTTTCTTCTGACGACAGTAGCTGCGTTCATCCCTGATACTTCTGTGGACAATTTCTTGAACATTTCATCTTCTCTATGACGTAGTAAAGTTGTTTCCTTGACCAAATCTTTAGCATCTTGAAGACCGGCTTTCTTCCCATCTAAGGTTTTCCTCATTTTCTCATCAGAGCTTCCTGGCCTCTCAGGAGATGCTTCTGGACCCCATTTACCCCAACGAGATTTTTTTTGTTTATCTTCTGTTCTTTTATTTCTTCGAGGAGGTGAGTTATCAATCCCTTCGATTCTACCTCTCATTCTTGGTGGCGAAATATCTTTGTCGCACCTTTTTTTCCTTGGAGGTGAACTATCATCAAACTTGTCTTTTTTTCTTGGGGGAGATCTGTCAGCGGCTTTGCTTTTATGTCTTTCAGGAGAATTATCGGGTGCATATTTTTGTTTTGGCGGTGACCTATATTCTCTACTTCTTTCCCTTAAGGAAAGATCATTATCATGTCTTCTCCTAGGTGGAGAATTATTATCTTCATCACTTCCCTTGTTTCGTAGGGGTGAGATGTTTTCTCCATTTTTTCTCCTTGTAGGTGAACAATCTTTATCTTCTTTTCTTCTTAAGGGAGAATTGTCGTACTCACTATTTCCTTTTGTTGATGATGAAAAAGAATTTTTCCTATTTATTCTTCTCGCTGGAGAATCATCACAATATTCTTGTTTTATTCTTTGAGAACTATTGTAACTATTTTCTTCTACCTTAAGCGAAATATCTTCTTTTCTACTTCGTTGCCTAGGTGGAGAATAATCATAATCTCCTTTATTATATATTTTATCATTATACCTATCTCTCTTTAATGGTGGAGAATGATCTTCATTTCTCCTGTAACTAGAATTACTTTCAACTTCTCTAGGAGGAAGATTTTTACTACTTTTTATGTACTGTCTAGGTGGTGAATAGTCACTTTCATTTCTTAACGGCGAGGTGTCTTGTTCTATTTTAATTTTCATATTATTTTTAATGTCATGTATTCCACGGTTTCTGCCACTAATTTTTATTTGTTTGCTAAGTTTAAAACTGCTGCTCAATTTTAAACTTTGAATGTTAACATTTGTGTTAGAACTTTCCCCTATCGGTGTCCAAAGATTACTTTTGGTTTGTTCGTCTATTCGAAGTGAGGGCGGTCTTTCATCTATCACCGCCACAATTTGTGGAGCATCTTCATTGGCAGCTGATATATCATCTTGTATTTCTTGTGAAATTAAGGCATCAGCATCATCATCTATTATTTTTAGCCTAAAACAATAAGTTTTTAGAAAAAAATGTTACAAATGTAATTTAAAACGTACTTGTTCCCAATGACCTTTTCTTTCTTCTTCTTTTTTTTCTTTTCGCCAGGCGCTTTACCGATCCCTAAATATTTTTTCAGGTATTCCTTTTGGTTAATTGTAGCCATTCTAAACAAAAAAATCGTATTAGAAAATAAACGCAATTAAGGTTATTTACGTCATATAATTTTATCGACACAAGAGAAATTAGATGCGTTTCCAGATGTCATACCTTTCCCACGTATGATCCAAAGCCCAAATCACTAGAGTGAGTATTTTGTGATCGAAAGTACATGGATCCAAGATATCGAAATAAGATAGAATAGGTCTGCTCAGCTGTTCTCTCTTTAGATGTCATGGAACACGGTTAGTATAGATACGATTGGATTAATAGGCGGGGACTGTGACGTTTAAGTAGACCTTGGAACGCGCCATATTTGTATCGTTTGTTTGGTCACAGACACGGTTTATCGGGTTTATCAGATACTCTGTGGTTTGGTTGTGCATTGTGAACTTGTTTCTTTACTTTTGTGTATTCGGTCTATTTTAAAGACGCTTTAAAAAGACTATTATAAGGAAGTATTGTGGTTTGGTTTTGGGAAGTCGACTTGCCCTAATAAAAAGTAAGTACAAGTATTGTTGGTTCATTCTATATTTGTTGGGTAATTTTTTATTATTATTGTGTAGGTAAATATTGTTTTTTTAACAGTTATGCCTGGAACAAGGTGTGCCGTGGCTATATGTAACAATAGTTTACAAAAGACTAAGCAACGAAATTTGGCTGTTTCTTATCATAAATTTCCAAAAGATGACAAACTATGATGTTTCAATAAAGACTTATTATTACTATTTTATTTAATTTTACATAATGCTAGATATATTTGTTTATTTTCATTGCTCAGATAGATATTCGCAGTCAGCAACGTTCGATTACCAAATTTTCACTCATTTCTTAATAGCCTTAATTAAAAATATCTTTAAATAAATTTAATATATCACCTAATATAAAGTTCGTTCGTACGTGAGAATACTGTATATAACATTTTCCTTATACTTCTTCGTATTTTTGTGTGCTATGCTAATACCTAAAACCTATATTTTGCTTTAAAATTATGATAAGATAGGACGATAGCTTACACGATTTTAGGCTATGTTAAAATAAGAAATACAGACTTTTTGTGCAGTAACTTAAAAAATTTTTGTCCGATTCTAGTGCGTCCCTTTCTTATTAAATCAAATTTGTATAAAATAAATAATGCCTGTTTTTTGTATTAAAATAAAATAATGATTGCAAGATATATAAGTGGAAACAATAACGACTTAAGAGACTATTAATGAGGGAGAACGAGACAGCATTATATGCGAGCGTAAACGAGGTCTACTTTGGCGTCAATGCACTAAACGTTTTCTGATTGGTAGGGGCGGGCATAATCCAACCGTATGTATAATAACCGTGGTCATGGAACTACACTTACCAGGACCGAACTAGATATTTGTGCCGGTTTATATAATTTTATAAACAATACCACAAGAAACAAACACAATCCCAAAAGATTTGAAATAGTTCAGATGGTTAGGATGAGTAACAGGACAGTCACCGTTCATTCATAGTGGAAGAGAGCTCAATACGATATATAAAAAAAAATCTCTGGTCTCTATGATACTGTAATAAAATAGTTTGCATAGAAAATTTAGAGCCATATATGCCAACTTTCATTGCAGTTGAACAAAAAATAATAATAATAATAATACTATAAATTAAAGTAAATAGCTTTTTATTTTTTAACATAATTAACAATTTCAACGAATTCAACTAAAAACTTACCTATTCAAATAGTGCTCCATCTAAATTACTACATTATTCCACCCTTCTTACAGTTTTTAATACAAAACACACTTAATGCTACAAAATAAAAAGCTACTTCCTTCAATGCAAAATATTTTTTTGAAACAGAATTTTTCCGTAAACTTAACAGAAAAACCGTTTGCCTACAACGATTTATTTTCTTCTTGGGTTAAATCTGATGAGAGTTAGACCCCATTTGAACTGCAATTTGGTAAAAATTCATTTTAGGTCAAGCAGACCGAGACTGCAGAAAATGAAAAAGCCATACTATTTTTTTCATTTTGGTATATTACACCTTCTATAATAATAATAACTTTATTTGATTACAGTAATAAAAAAAGAAATGATATAATAATAAATAATAAAATAGATAGTAATAAGTATAAGTATAAAAATCATTGCTTTTACAGTCATATAAATAAATAAATAAATAAATAGAATACATCAAAATATTTTTTTACATGGTCAGGAAATTTAATAAACAACAAACGGGATGTTTGACAAACACTATATTAACTATGTCTGTTTTTAAACCAGGAGGACTCTTTCGAATTTGCCGCGCTAAATCATACGCATGCGATTGGCTGCGCGTTCGCCAGTTTTACACCAGGCCAAATCGTAAATTTTGACATACGTCAGTTGAATATTTCAACCAAATTTCAAAGTGTCTTCATTAATTATTTACCATCACTCATTATTGTTTGTAGAAATTTGAAAGTAAAAGGAAACAGTTCTGTACAGAACTAATTATGTTATTTATATTTATTATATTCTGGAAGTTTTTCAATATGGATGTTGTGGCAAATACATTAAATACAAGTTTAGTGGAAGTTTCACCAGTAAAGAAACGCAAACGATTAGATTTGGGTGCTTTAACATTATCTGAGATGCAATGTGTAATAAATATGTATAAAAGATGTTGAGTGGAAAAACAAAGGTCAGAATGTGTGAAATCGTATCTATAATAATTATGAACACAGTGGGTGAGATATTAAACAATGTAAGCTATTTTAAACACTTTTACTGTTAGAAATTGCAAGATCAACTGTATTCCGTACGATAAGGGAATATAGAAAGACTGGAAATATACACAGGCCAAAAAAACTTGGAGGAAGACCAGGAATTATTACCAGATTTGATGAAACAATGAAAAACTCTATTCGACAAATAATACATAGTTTCTTATATAAAAATGAAATGCCTACCCTAAACAAAATTCTACATGAAATAAATAGTCGCCTAGATTTGCAGAAGTTGCAAGCAGTAATCGAACCCTGTGATAATAAATAGTTGTGTATTTAATAGGAAAATTTTGTTTTACTTTCATTTACACGCTTAATTTTTTACAGGCATATAATTTAAAAATTAAACGCACTTTATATCTCAAAGCTTCCACAGTACATGGAAAATTATATATATCATTGTCACATCAATTGAAAATAATTAAATTTGTTTTTTTTTAAATATTGTTTAATAAGTTTCATATATCAAATCAAATTTCAAATAAGTATATTAGACTGCATACACCTATACTGTAGTCGTGTAAGGTTGGTTGCTTAGAACCCCTACAGTATTCTAGGGTAATTTTCTGGTAACTTTTATAGTGTAAATTGGGATTCTACATTTAGCCTCCTGGTTTAAAAACAGACTATAATTACATAAAAATACACATAATTACTATCACTGACATGCTTAAGTCAGATCACATCTAGTTGTAGTACAAAAAATGACAAATTCGTGCTAGGTGTAAAAACATTCCTTAAGCCTATAGTTCACGGTTATTATACATACGGTTGGACTATGCCCGCCCCTACCAATCGGAAAACGTTTAGTGCATTGACGTCAAAGTAGACCTCGTTTACGCTCGCATATAATGCTGTCTCGTTCTCCCTCATTAATAGTCTCTTAATTCGTTATTGCTTCCACTTATATATCTTGCAATTATTATTTTATTTTAATACAAAAAAACAGGCATTATTTATTTTATACAAATTTGATTTAATAAGAAAGCACTAGAATCGGACAAAAAAATTTTAAGTTGCACAAAAAGTCTGTATTTCTTATTTTAACATAGCCCAAAAGCGTGTAAGCTATCGTCCTATCTTATCATAATTTTAAAGCAAAATATATGTTACCCCAAGGTTTTAGGTATTAGCATAGCACACAAAAATACGAAGAAGTATAAGGAAAATGTTATATACAGTATTCTCACGTACGAACGAACTTTATATTAGGTGATATATTAAATTTATTTAAAGATATTTTTAATTAAGACTATTAGGAAATGAGTGAAAATTTGGTAATCGAACGTCTATAACTAGAAATTATTTTCGAACATACAGGGCGAGCCAAGACGAAATTACAGGACCAAGTGCCTTTTTTAAAAATGGAATGCAATGTATATCAGCACATTTTTTGAAGCCTCTTTCTAGGCTCTATTCATTTTCCTATATTGGCATTGAATATCTCCCAACCACTTGGATGTAATGAATTTTTTTGTTGAAATAATGCAATCTGCAGATGAATATTAAAAAAATCACCACAGTCACAATTATGGATTTTAAGAAAAACGTATGTTAATACCAGTTACGAGACATCTAATTAATGTTTTTGAATCATTTTCATTTCCTAAAAATGTACAGGGTGGCCAAAAATTATTTTTCAATTAAGAACATTTTGAATTGAATGAAAAACGAATATTTTTTGTAAGTACTTCCCTATGGCTAATTGTAACCATTTTCGTTTTATAAATAAATAAGTATCAAATGCAAGAATAAACTTAAAAAAAGAGGTTCCCCCCAAGTAATTCATTAGAAAAATTTATAATAGGTATTCGACGTGTTGCCCATTTTAATTGACACACGTCTTTATGCAATTTTGAAATTAGGCTATTTAGTGGGACCATTTCTTCCAATCCATTGAAATGAGTAAATAGTATTTAACCGGTCCTTTACTGTAATGTTTCTTTTGTATATTTTTTTGCTGTTTTCGTTATTCGACAAGCAATAAAACCTCAGTTTGATATAAATTGTCGTGTACAAGGGAGCATTTATCACACTTATCTGTCGTTACAATTTGTATTGAATTTAAAAATTTTACAATATGAATTTTAATAAATAAATATTCGACTAACGGTTGTTTTCATGAGTATAATACCAGAACAAAAAATGATATTCGAGTTTATCACTTTCGATTAGAAAAATCCCGAATTTCAGTAAATTATTAGTCCTTTATTTTTGAACAAAATTCCTCCATGTATAAAGGCATTACCATTTAAAAAATATAAAAATAAGATTAAAAATATGCTAAGAGCTGAAGCTTTTTACAGTATTAATGAATTTTTACAATGTGACAACATAATTTTTGGGCATGTTTCAAATACCTAAAGATCTTTTAATTATTTTGACATTATTTTCTTTTCAATCATGTCTAAATTTGTTTGTGTCTTATTGTTTTATGGATTTTAATTTATTTATTATATTACTATACTAAATATATTGTTATACTTAAGGTCAAATAATTTTTATGCAAATTTTAATTTTAGTAATAAGTAATTTAATTTTAGTAATAATTAATGTGAACATGTAATGTAACATCTTTTGATGATGTATATGATTACTCTCTTTTGACTTGTGAAATGATTTTTAATGTATCAAATGCACCAATAAATTACTATTACTATAAAGCGGAATTTTGACTTGACTTTTGTTTTGGGCGAGTCAGACAGAAATTGTTTACTTGCTAATAGAATTTATCAGTCACGTTACCCTGAAAGAAGGATTCCTGATGTTAGCAGCTCCGAAAACCTCCTCGATAGAATTCTGGAAATTGGAAATGTCAAATATAAAAAAAAGTGAAAGAATAAAACGTGTTGTGAACGAAGAAAATGAGTTTTCTGTGATATTGGCAATGGTTGAGAATCCCCATGTTAGTCAAAGAGAAATGAGCTCATTAGTAGGAATAAGTAGATGGTCTGTGGTTCGAATCTGAAAAACAAATAAGTTGCATGCATATCATATTCAAATGCACCAGAGGAATTATCTGATGACGATTTGCAAAAGCGCTTACAATTTTGTAATTGGACATGATGTCAACTTTTTCGATACTGTTTTATTCAGTGATGAGGCAACTTTTCATCAAAATGGGTTTGTCAATAGGCACAATTTCCATTATTATGCTTCGGAAAATCCTCACTTTTTTATGCAAGTTGATAACCAACATAAATATGGTCTATAAACTTTTGGGGAGGAATTATTGGAGAACATGCAATAGGGCCACATTTCTTTGACGGTACATTGATTGGAGTTATTTATCTTCATTTTTTGGAAAACTATCTGCCAAAATTATTGGTAACTCTCCCTGAAAGAATTCGAAATAGGATGTAGTTTCAGCAAGATGGTGCTCCATCAAATTATTTAAATGCAGTTAGAGACCACTTAAATAATACCTATCCTCATCAATGGATTGGAAGAAATGGACCGACTAAATGGCCTGCTAGATCCCCAGATCTTACAAAAATGGATTTCTTTTTATGGGGATACGTGAAGAAAATTGTTTATAAAAACACACCAACCACAGTACAAAATATGAAGGAAAGAATAATCTGCCTTTACATCTATCACACCGGCAGTTTTAGGAACAGTGGGAACCACATTTCAAAAGCGCATAGATGTGTGTAAGTCAAAATGAGCAACATGTGGAACATTTATTATAATTTTTTCTACTGAGTTATTTGAAGAAACCTTTTTTAAGTTTATTTTTGAATTATGTAATTGCTCAATAAAACGAAATTGGCTGCAATTAGCCCTAGGGAAGTATTTACAAAAAATGTTCGTTTTTCATTGCTACATCACATAGTCGAAAAATATACAGGGTGAATTGAAAAATAATTTTTGGTCACCCTGTACACTTTTAGGAAATAAAAATGATTCAAAAACATTAATTAGATGTCTCGTAATTGGTATTCACATGTTTTTCTTAACGCCCATAATTGTGACTGTGGTGATTTTTTAAATATCTATCTGCAGATCGCATTATTACGACAAAAAAATTCATTACATGCAAGTGGTTGGGAGATATTCAATGCTAATATAGGAAAGAATAGTCTGGAAAGAGGCTTCAAAAAATGTACCGATATACTGGTGGTCGAGAGGTGAGCGCACTTGCCTCTCACCCAAAAGTTCAGGGTGCGATCCCTGGTCGTGGCAATGGAAAATACTGTGAGAGGGATTTTTCCACTATACACGGATATTGGGTGTGTGTCCCTTATCACTTAATGTGTAGTCCCCTCCCACACAGGGCTCTTCTAGAGCCTTCCGGGATAAAGGAGGTTGTAATTACATGTAGTGTTATTTTTATTATTATTTATACATAGCACTGCATTTAAAAAAAGGGCACTTGGTCCTGTAATTTCGTTTTGGCTCGCCATGTATGTTCGAAAATAATTTCCAGTTATAGACTTTTTTATCTAGTTTTTTAAAAAATTTCTAGCTATCGTAGAACTCGAGATATCGAGGTCTGACGCACTATAGCCCCATCCTGTATAAGTATATATTTTGTTAAATATTTAAGTTCACTAGCCCCATATTTATTTTGTTTGCACATACGTCTGGATATTTTCGAGCAAAAATTGGACGATGTTTCTTAAAACGTGTATAGTTTAAATCTGAATCCTCTGAATTCATTAGGTTTGATGTACCTTCTTAACAATTAGAAATTTTTTCAAATCTCGGTAACATATTAAAAACGCTACTAAACCCTAGCCGAGATTTGACTCCGGATAACTTTGTTCTCAAGCCTAACACGAAGAATGAATGAAAATTGTAACATCATTTACATTTTAAACAAATTTATTTACAACAAAAAAATAATAAACCTACCTAAAACAATTGGTTAGCTAATACAGCTAATAGCTAATGAAAAATTAACATGTTAGTTTCTTCACTATAATTTTATATTAATATGTATAAATATCTATCTTATCACAAGTATGTATAGAAATTTCAATCAATCAGTCCACTGAAAACTAATTCTATAGCACCATTAACATCTCCCGATGTAGCTTGTAGAGCTCTAACATTGACAGAATCATTCAATAGCCCCATTTCATGCATTTGTTGTAGTTGAGGCTGCAATCTCCTTGTAATAGCTTCTAGGGTTTCTTCTTCACCCCGATTTGGAGTAGCAGGTGAAAAGCTATCATTACTAGATCCTCCAAAAGCGAACGCCTGCTGAATGGCATTCGTAAACATTTCATTGGTGATCACGTTACTACTTGAAGTAGGAGTGCTGGGCATACCAGCACTATTAGTGTTAAACTGAGTATTTGTAGCATTAGCAATGGCTGCGGCGAGTTGCGCTGCAGTGATGGCATTATACGATGCATTACGACTCAAAGCATGCTGAGAAATATTTGTGTCTGAACTTGAATCCATGTCGTCATCATCTGAGAGTGCTTCTAATGAATAAGAATATCCGGTGCTAGTCGTGGCTTGGTTTGGATTGACGTTAGCTTGTTCCTCATGGATGTGAGCGATAATATAAGTGGCTGCCTCAATTAATACCGGATGTTCTTCAGCTACTTTACGTACAGTGTCGGGATCAGCTAAGTGAACAATGAGCTCTGGGTCTTGGATAATGGCAAGGGCTGCTGGGTCTTCTGAGAGGCCAGGGGTGGCTGCAATTATTTTGTCCTGGACGTCTTGTCTAGACAGTCTCTATAATAAAAAAGTGAATATGAACATAAATATTTAGTACATTTTATATTAATATAACATAATTATTATTAATATAACATTATTATTAATATAACATAATAATTTGTGGTATGGTGTGTGGTTATAACAATAATAATAATTATTATCAAAATTCTAGCTTAAGTAGTTATCAATATGGATGTAGACCTAGATTATAGACAGAAGCGAGTATAACAGATTTCGGCCAATTCTCGCATGACAAAATGGATTCAGGTGAACGGGTCTCTGGTGTATTTGTTGATCTATCTAAAGCCTTCGACACGGTAGGTAAAAATTTTATTGTTCAAAACCTACATAGCTTAGGAATACATGATCCATTAAATAGCTTACTTTTTGTTATCTATCAAATAGAAAAGTTTTGGTGAAAATTGGTACTATTCATCTGATAGGAAAGATATTTGCATTAGAACTCCATAAGGTAGTGTATAGGCACTATACATTTCTATTATATGTGAACGACCCATATAGTCATTTCTCTCTAAATTTTCGTGTACGCCGATAAAACTACAATAATAGCTTCTGATCCTTCAATATTAAGTCTTAAAGTATCTACTGTCTTACAAGAACTTAACCAATGGTATTACGATAGTACGCTGATAATTATATAACCATGAAAAAATAGTTTTAGTAGAATTTACCCGCAGATAAAAGAATCGCTCTAATCTGAACTTTGGATTGAATGATTTTTCACTTATTGCTATTGAACAAGTGAAATTTCTAGGAGTTAGTCTAGATCACAATTTTAACTGTTATAGCCAAATTGACCAAGTATGTAACAGGCTAAATAAAGGTTTTTATATCATTAATTTGCTAAAAAATGTGCTTAACAAAAACTAATTTTTAAATGCATATTATGCACTCATTTATTCATCTATGGCCTATAACATTAACGTATGAGGACAACCAAGCGACATCGACAGATCGATAGAATTTTCATCCTTCAAAAAACAGTTGCTTTTAAATACGATCATGAATATCCCAAAAAATCGCCACGCTATGCTGGCATAACTTTCTATAACAAGCTGCTTTGGGAAATGCATAATTCGAAATTCATGGAAGTCTTAAAAAAAAGCTGAAGGTTCTTTTGCTGTCTCTTGTCTTTTACAGCGGATAGCACATCTGGGTTCGAACCCCACTATTGCAAACTAATTTTCATTTATAAATTACCCCCAAGAAGTGGTTCAGATCCCACTATAAACTATAAGACCCTGTCTCCTTCACTCACACAAATCTAGGCTTAAAGAGATCATTCACATGACCTGGAAGGTGGTAAAAATATTTATAACATTTATTTATTATTATACTTGAGTTTCTAGACGTCTTACTTGTACAGTAACATACTAATCAATGATAACTCCACAAAAAAACTCTAGTTTCATATCAAATTTCTTTGATGACATGTTCAAAAGAGTCGGTCTGTTTTTTGAAGATAATATAAATGAACTTACTTGCAAGGCTGTACGATAGCGAGAAGTTAATAACGTGAATGCCCTGAACGCACTAACGATCTGCTGTACTTCTACTTCTGTCATCTTCTTGTCTTCAAGGGCTTTTTTAGGTTTAGGTTTTTCCAGCACATGGATTGTGACCCCAGGTGTTACTCCATAAGATGACAACGTATTATTATTTTCAAGGATAACGCCGCAAAACGCTAGTTCTGAAACAATGAATGACACTGTAAATACCTAAAATGTTCCAATGTAAATAAAAAATTCTTACCTATATTTGTAGTGTTATTGAGAAGTTTTATAGCTTGATTTTTAAGCTCCTCTACTTTACTTTCCAAATCAACGTTTTCGATTTTAACACGTTGGAAATTACTGGAATTCCAAATTCCTAATATTACATTCGTCGTCATGATATGCACTTTTTACTGTTTTTCTCTTCAAAGATACGTCTTATAACCTACAACAAAGAGCAAAATGAAAACAAAAGCTGCTCTTGCACATGCGAAGTTGTTGACGATGGTTAGAACATAATCCAAGTGACGCTCAATCCAGAAACTGGTAGCTCTAATGTAGCCCTAGTAAAAAATGTAGGCGTGGTTGTATGAACCATAGATAAATGAATAGATAGCATTTCAAGATGGAGAACTAGTTGCTTTACAGCGCCCTCTCTGATTTGTTGACAACTTGCATTTTAAAAGTTGTTAGTGCGTTTATGATCATTTTCAATATTTACTATAAATATTTTTGGCATAATAAAATCACTTCTATTCTAATTTTATTATGCATGTTGTATGTGATTGACAGATCGGCATTGTAAGTATGAAGTCAGCTGCGCTATTCTTGACTGTTCGCATTTTTAAAAGTTACTCGCATACCACTAAAATGCGAACGAAAACTCATACTAGATATTCTTGATCATTCGCAAGACATTCGAGTATTCGCATTAAACAGCGAGTGGATTTTGACAATCGGTAAATATGCGAATGATGACATAACCTAAGTTTTTATTTCAAAATCTTTAAATTTATTACGTTCGTGATATGGTATAAATCAAAAAGTAAATCAAAGGAGAGCTACCGATTTGAGTAAAATTTACCAGATTGGGATTTTTCTTTATAAATTCCAGTATTAACCGCTTTTGTTCAGTAGAAGCATTAACAGTTCTACGTGGAGTCTCCATTACACAATAAATTATTCGCTTTTGTTCCTCTTAGTAGCCACGTACCCACGGTTAGTATAGATACGGTTGGATTAATGGGCGGGGACTGTGACGTTACAGTAGACCTTGGAACGCGCCATGTTTGTATCGTTTGTTTGGTCACAGACACGGTTTATCAGATACTCTGTGGTTTGGTTGTGCATTGTGAACTTGTTTCTTTACTTTTGTGTATTCGGTGTATTTTAAAGACGCTTTAAAAAGACTATTATTAGGAAGTATTGTGGTTTTTGTTTTGGGAAGTCGACTTGCCCTAATAAAAAGTAAGTACAAGTATTGTTGCTTCATTCTATATTTGTTGGTTAATTTTTTATTATTATTTTGTGTGGGTAAATATTATTTTTTTTGACAGTTATGCCTGGAGCAAGGTGTGCCGTGGCTATATGTAACAATAGTTTACAAAAGACTAAGCAAGGAAATTTGGCTGTTTATTCTTATCATAAATTTCCAAAAGATGACAAACTATATATGATATGTTTCAATAAAGACTTATTATTACTATTTTATTTAATTTTACATAATGCTAGATATATATATATATATTTTTTTCATTGCTCAGATAGATATTCGCAGTCAGCAACGTTCGATTACCAAATTTTCACTCATTTCCTAATAGTCTTAATTAAAAATATCTTTAAATAAATTTAATATATCACCTAATATAAAGTTCGTTCGTACGTGAGAAATACTGTATAACATTTTCCTTATAGTTCTTCGTATTTTTGTGTGCTATGCTAATATCTAAAACCTTGGGGTAACATATATTTTGCTTTAAAATTATGATAAGATAGGACGATAGCTTACACGCTTTTGGGCTATGTTAAAATAAGAAATACAGACTTTTGTGCAGTAACTTAAAATTTTTTTGTCCGATTCTAGTGCGTCCCTTTCTTATTAAATCAAATTTGTATAAAATAAATAATGCCTGTTTATTTGTATTAAAATAAAATAATAATTGCAAGATATATAAGTGGAAGCAATAACGGCTTAAGAGACTATTAATGAGGGAGAACGAGACAGCATTATATGCGAGCGTAAACGAGGTCTACTTTGACGTCAATGCACTAAACGTTTTCTGATTGGTAGGGGCGGACATAATCCAAGCGTATGTATAATAACCGTGCCACGTACCTACTGAAAAGTTACAAAGTATGGGAAGTAAGCGAATTAGTACCTAAATAAGTAGATCGTCATGTATACACGTGGATTACCAATTGGATAACAAAACACTATGACAATGCTCAAGTGGAACTTTAGTTCTTCGACTATGCATTATCTGCTAACCATCCTATTGTACAAAGTAAAAAAGTATAAACTATTTGTATTTTTGCACATGTATGTAGGTATCTATTTGTATTTCTTTTTACTTAATCTTATCAGTTAGGTATGGGAAGATAATATTTAAACCTTAACCAATGTCATATTTGCTAATCTATTTAATATTTGGTGATTAATAATTTTATATCTAAAATTCCTTATACCTTTAAATCACTAGACGAATAGTTATTTACCATTTTACTTGTCTGGTCTTCTAAACAAAATATTTTTATTATACACGAACCGAAAATCTGGTAGGTAGTTTTCCGAATTCTCTGATAATTAATGTTCTCAGAATTCATTTGAATCATTCTGTACGTTTTTGCAATGTTGCCATTGTATAGGTATTTATATGAGTACGAAAACGAGTTAAAATTGAAAAAAAGTTCTTGCTGAATAGTGGGACTTGCTAATAAATTATCATTGAGGCAAGGAATGATTGAGACAAACCGTTTGTTGCTTTTACTCGCACATTGGTAGATACAGAATCCTTTATTACCGCATGATGAGGGAGATATATTGCTTTCTGATTCATATTCTCGTATAAAGTCAACGTTATCATTTTTCAAATCGGGCTTTCTAGCTAAATTTCTCTCAAGATTATAATATGGTTTCATAGCTATTTATATTGCATAAATCGATTAAGGTGAATTTTGTTTAAATGATGGTCTGCATGCTGTTTAGTCGTCTCTTTAAAATAGGATTCGCACTCTAAATGTTCTAGAAAGAGACTGGGAGTAGTACAAATATTATTACAATTTCTAAAATTTCTCTATTTGCTCATTTACTGTTCAAGTATACTATTATCTATTTGCTGAATATCTAAGCCACTCACCAAAAAAGTGCGCCATATTTAAATAGAATTATTCTAGTGGTTGATTTTGTAAAACCCATAATAAAACCAACCATTTTATGTTTTAATATTATTTAGGTTTTGGCGTTTGTCAAAAATTACTGTTAAGTTATTTGCTATCTTTATTACTCCAGTCGAATTCCGGGGGGGGCTTCCATTATAATTCTGAATAAAAATCGTATTCAATTCAATTCATTTTTCCAGTTTATTCTTATTCAAGGGCAGTTTACACCCCTATTAGGGGTTGGAATGGATTTTTTCATTGTAAATATCATGAGTTACAAAGTTGGAAAACAAAATCATAATTAAAAATAGTTTTAACGAATTATCTTAATTTTTTTATTTTGGGGTAGTTTCAACCCCCTCTAATTAACCTTAATATTAAAAAAATTTAAAGTGTAACAACACCTAATAAGTTTTTCAATTATAAGTACAAAAAAAACGTTTTTTGATAATTTTATATTTGTTCTAAGAATACTGCAAACCCTTGAAAAGGTGTTTTTGCCCATTTAAGGGTGTTTGACCCATTTTATGGGTATGGGACCCCGAATATTGCGAAAAAAACCCAAAAGGGATGTTTTTGCCCCAAAAGGGGTGTTTCCGGAATTTCCACCGAGTGAAACTTTTGTATCATAATCAGAGACCAAGAAGACTTGGTTTAAGATATATTTTGTTCCGGTAACTGACAATACAATCAACCCCGCAATTCGACTGGAGTATATTTGCTGTTATTCCCATTCATTCTAATAAAGCAGTATTTTTAAGTACTTTGGTGTACATTTGTGTATATCAAGGTATAATCCAAGTAAGAACTTCCCTGCATTCAAAAGACGCAGCAAAAACTTTACGACATAATTATTATCGTCGCGGGCCATGCGGCATGCCTGTCATCAAACGACCCGACGCACATTAAAAACCTATAAAGGTAAGCGGGTCAATTGCGGTCGAGACAGCACAAAGAGTGATGGTATTTTAATGAGGTCGTAAAGTTATGCATTTCTTATGTACCGGGAACTGATTACTTCAACTATACGTAATGAAAATAATTAAAATTGATTAAATGTCAGAACCACTTCTTCGTTTTGAGGTTAGAAATTGTTTCACGACATTTGTCGCGTGTAAAACTCGTCATTGCATAGATTAGTCAAAATTAATGAGGAGTGGCTTAACAGAGAATAGTGCGCATAGAGATTATTTGACATGTTTTTTTTGGAAGACAGAAGAAGCCTTTACGATTCTTCTATTGTCCCTTAATAATTTCCAAAATATATCTATACCTATAAGCAGGTCTATCGGTGTAGACAAATTAGAATTAGTGTGTGCTAAAGGTATATTATTTGTGATTTTCAAATAATTTTTGTTTATTGTTAACAATGGCAGACTCTGAGTTATTTGTTCAATTAAGTTCAATAAGTTGACAAGAATAATGTTTTAACATTTAGAACCTATCCCGCTAATTGTGATATTAATAGGTTTTTTTGATATTTAATTTATTATACAGAGCTGTGGTTATGCAATTTGACATTGAGGCAGAATCTAAAAGCGACCTACATTTTTGTGCATATTATTGTGTGGATCCTTAACTAAGATAATAGCTATAGGTAAAATAGGAATTTGATTAGATTTAATAACGTCAGATAATAAAGTAACTGAATTATCAGGATTATTTGGCATACTATTAATAATCTGCTTGCTTTCATGAATTAGTATATGGTGCTTTTGATTGCACCTGTTACATGTTTGCTTTGAAAAATAATTAGATATTTCATTATTTTTAAGGAGGCAGTTTGTTGCGTTGTGCAACCAATAAAATTGTTCTTTAGCAGGAAGTATGTATTGAACACTACTTAACAAGAGTTTAACATAAAAGTTTACAAGTTGCGAAGTGAATTGTTTGGGATGAGAAATACAACTGAATAATATAACTGACCAGTTTTGGGTCAGGCTTGTGTACCAAAGGTACATGAATTTGGGGTAGGTAATAAACGGACTTTCCTTTTAATTACGGTCGCCTATTGAACTTGTTTCTTAAAGTATTTGCTGTCTGCCTGCTCTAGGTTTAATATTTCAATTTTATAAATTATGTTTACTTGTTTACATTCTTAATTGCGGGAAAGTACGCTACACAAGGTAGGCATGATGGCGCCTGCTGACTATTTTACACGTCGCTATCCCAAAGATACCGAAATGTACTAAGTAGTCAAGCGATCCTCGTGTCGGTCGTCACATGCCTACCTTGCACTGACGAGAGCCAACAGCTCGAAATTGCAGTCTGCAAGTGGTGTGTGACGACTGGCACGAGAGATCCTTTAAGTAGGATCAGTCTTTCGGCTGGTGTTTGTTGCAATCGAAGTATTAGCGTTTTGATGGTAATATGCAATTATCACACTTAACGCACCAGGCTTGTAACTTGTAATTGAGCGCTCGGCGGGGCACATAACCCGGAGAGTAGCTGTTGGTTGCAGTCTGATTACGTTCCTTATAGTAAAATAAGGATTTTATAGAGGAGTTTGCGACTAAAAATATTATGTAATAATTTTAATTGTTCGATTTTATACACTCCGCCATTGTTAATTATAAGAAATCTATGCATTGATGAATGCTATGTGATGTTTTATTATAGATAACACAACCTATGATTTTGCGCGTAGAGACACGAACTTGTTTGATTGTAATTTAGGTAGGTAGTTGGCATTGATTGTTTTATGTAACAGCAATTAATGATTTTAATAACTAACATCTGCGTTCTAAAAAATCCAGAAGGGAATCAAACTTTGGGATTTCCTTAGTAGGTGCACTCTGCCAATCTTTACAGGTATACGAGCAATAACAAGCACGATAACTCAATGTATTAATCTTGCCAAAGGCATAACTTATTCTGCAAAGGGAATTCAACTCTGATCTGGTTGACACTTCTTGAGATGTTGCGTTGCCGTGAGTGTTCTTTGCAAACAATAGACGATGAAATATCAAGTTGTACTCATAAACAGACAAATCCAAATTTCGAAACACTAATTCCCTATTGTACTACACTGAGAAGGTTGCCTCAATTAGGGTTGCAGAATTAAAAAGGTACAACTTGATTATTACTTGTCTATAATATAACACAAATTTTCATCTCTATAGTCTAGTATACTTTAACTTGGCGTGTGTATGTATGAGTTAATATTTCCGTACGATTTCATTTTCTCTTGTACACAAAGATCCATAAATATTGTCCACGTAGACAATGTTTCTGGACTATTGCTTTAACTTTGTGTACAATATGGGAGAAAATGAAATCGTACGGAAATATTAACTCATACATATACACGCCAAGTTAAAGTATACTAGACTATAACAGGTGTAATCCCACGTCTTGTTATGTCATAAGGTGTCACAGGTTTTATTCATCAATATTTTATTGTGTGCCTACTTGAACAAATTTTTGTTATGAAAACCCTGGAGATAAAAATAAAAGGTTGGCTAAACTGATAACTGATTAAGGTATTTGTATTTTTATTCATCGTTACACTTCCAATTCCGACAATCTTGATCTGGACAACAAAATTGAGGGACACAACCGTTATAGTATTTCAAAATTTGAATGTATTCACCAGCCATAAAGTGCTTGGGAGTTTTTGGAGTGCAATTGCGAGCTTTTTCGAGGGCTCGTGAGCACTTTGCTCAATTATTAAGTACTAGTCTCTTTCATAAAGTGATTGAACCACTAAATATGGATTTTAAAAAGTGTTCCTAAGCACAGTGACCACAAGTGCAAAAGTGCTTAGAAGGGAACTAAGCGCATGCTTAGGAACAGCTCTGGTTCTATACAATATCAAATATCTGCTGAGGCATCGAAAGAAAAAAGGTGATTTATATTGTTGAAATACGATGAAATTATTAGACTTTAAAATTAAAAAGCCAATTTTATTACCAATACATCATCATTTTTATTTGATTGACAACTTAGAGCTTATATTATTGCTAAATATATTTCTATAGACGATAAAGGGTTATTTATTAGTTTAGATTAGTCGATAATACAAATGTATAAAATGTTAGTTGGATTATCTTTAATTTTACACTTTGTAATATTGCAGTCAAAATGTTGAAGTGGGTGGTACTTTTCACACTTTTTGCTGGTTCTTATGGTAAGGATTTTAAATTATAAAGTGTATTTGAAGTAATTATTCTGATGATGTTTGTGACTAAGATTTTTTTATTAACAAACACGTTTGTGATGTGTCGGTAAAGGTAATAATTGTAAATTTTGAGAAAATTTATACCGACTGATTATTGCCATTATTTTTTGTGCAAAATTTAGATATACACTATATTTCTAGTTAAGTTAGAACTCTACAAAACTTTTTTGAAGAATAATCCCCCTGCTATGGCCCCATACGAAGAAGAAAAATCCCATTATTATAGTATTTTTTGTAGCGCTTTGGTTTATTTCAAGCACTTCATAGTTATAGTACACCGAAAATATATGCCAGAAATAGAATGTCTAACAAAAAAGGACGCCTTTTTTATAGTTTGCCGATGTCCTTTAAGTACAAGTGGGTCAAATATGTTGTTGAAGTACTTTTATCAGAAAGCTTATTATTGGTCTAATTTTTATTGATTGTAAGTGAAACTATAATTATTATATTAAATGCATGTTCAAATAAATTGCCAGATCAATACGATTTTGGTTTATATTTATTGTTTGTATAATCTCTCAAAAAAATCCTATAATTGTTTGCGCCGACCACCCCTATATCTATCCTGTTACCGACTTTGAGGCAGAGGTGGACTTAAAAATTTAAGTCATTCTCGGGAACCTGGCTACATAACAAATAAATTAGTATATCAAGTAAAACTTTTCTTATTTCTATCTTCCGTACATTTTATAATATTACGCTTGTATGCATAAATATATTCCCCGTCCAACCCTGGCTATGTTATTTGTCCGCTTTCATTGATTACTTTTTATTTATGATATATCTTTTCGTCCTACTATACAGATTGGTTTGAATTGTTATGAATGAAAAGCGACCAGTGCCGTTGGAGGATTGCAACTCCCAAATAACACCGTCTTTTTGCTTTTCAAAATCTATAATTGCGTTACAGCAAAGGCTTCTTCCTTACTACTTACTAAAAGTTTAGAGTAAATCAAGGCACTGCAAGAAGAGGACTTGTTCCTATAAAATTAGTGCAGAGCCTTTATTCACCAGGAAACATTGCAAGTGAACACTCAAATGAGAATTATGTACATTGGGCCAGTTAGTGTCAGTGGCGACCAGGCGCATGCTGGCCTACCGGAAAACGGGGGCTTCCTGGTGGGCCCTGACAAAGTGGTCTAAAAGGGCTCGAGTCAGCACGCGCCTGGTGATGATTCGGGGTTATCAAAAGTTGGCTGGATTGTGATGAGGCGTCCGTTTTGATTTTCTCTTTAAATCCAGATACACTGCTAACATTGGTAATATTGAATACACTAGTTTATTTTGTATTGTTTTTGATGATCTCAAAAACACTTTAGTTTTCGTTTTATCAATTGCTCTTTCAAACCTGAATCAGCGTATACGCATTTAGTATCCTGTTTTACGTATTTTGACACGTTGAATCGATTGGCATAGAGGGAACCTCAGCCAGAAGCTGTCTTATCTCGAATTATTTACGAGAAATTGTCAAAAATAGTGTTTTGTTGCATTTTCTTTTGAGGTATACATAAATATTAATATGTCCACGTTGACGTATTTTGATATGTTGGATCGATTGGCGTGGTAATTCCAAGATCTTAGAAGTGGTTGTTTCTCGATTTATTTTCGAGATACTGTCAAAAATGATGTTTTTCTTATTTTATTTCGAGGCATACAGAATGATCATGTCTTAGTGTCCATTTTAAAACATTTTAATAGCCGGATCGGTTGGCGTAGGCACCAAATCCCACAAGTGGTTCTAACTCGAATTATTTACGAAAAACTGTCAAAAATTATGTTATTTTTACATTATCTAGATATATAGATATACTGAAATATTAGCATATTGGTGTCAATCCCCATGTATGTTAATACGCTGGGATGATTGGCGTACGCTCCAGATACCAGAAGTCCAATTTCGAGTTATTCATGAAAATCAGTCAAAAAGAGTTTTTTTTCGCTTTTCTTCAAGGCATACAACATTAGCATGAATGTGCCTAATTTAACATATTTTGATGTGCCGGATCAATTGGTGTAGAACCCAGATTATAAAAGTCTCATTTCGAGTTACTCATGAGAAACTGTCTAAAATGGTGTTTTTTCGCATTTTCCTTTTTATGTTCATATTTACGTGTATTGAAACGCCGCTGGTTCGATCGGCTTTAGTCACGTTCTTTCGCAGCTATTGACCCCATACCATCTTTACAA
The DNA here is from genome assembly GCA_963675555.1 of Leptura quadrifasciata. Classification (NCBI taxonomy): domain Eukaryota; kingdom Metazoa; phylum Arthropoda; class Insecta; order Coleoptera; family Cerambycidae; genus Leptura; species Leptura quadrifasciata. The sequence goes on along the minus strand of OY776673.1, from coordinate 200,449,092 downwards.
TCAGTGGTTTGGGGAATACTGAAATAGTGACATTGGAATGGCGAATGACCAGTAGATAGTCTTAATTTAAAGTTCGGTCGTGAGCAAAAAAAATAGGACAAGTCTTATAACGGTATTTTGCTAAAATCTAGTTGTGTATATCTAACTTTAATTTTTGTGACATTGTCAGTTAGTTGTCATAATTTATTGCAAGTGTGCAAAAAAACTAATATGCCTCATATAAGCGATTTAGTAATTTCTAAAGCAGAAGATGGATGGTCAATGAGACAAATTGCACTGCGTTATAATATTGACAAAAATTCGGTGTGTAACATTTTAAGAAAGTGGAGAATAAACGGTACGATTAGTAGAAATCCTGGATCAGGGCGACGCGACGAAGGATATCAACTCAACAACACGATTTGCAATTGGTAAATGCTTTAGTAGAAAATCCATTTTACTCGGTTATTCAGGCTGCTAAAGAAACGAATATTCCTGGATCGAGTAATACTGGTCGCCGACAAGTAAGAGAATCGGAGCTACGCTATCATGCAGCAGCACAGAAATACTTACTTAAAGCTGAACATAAAGAAGCTCGAGTAGGATTTGCGCTTGAATTTTTAGCGCATGATGTAAATTTTTGGAACAATATAATCTTTACAGATGAAAAAACTTTCCAGTCAACACACAGCGGTGGTATTCGTATTTACCGCCCCCCGAATACTCGATTCGATGAGAAATATATATCTAACAATGATAAAAGTGGTGGATTTTCCGTCAATATGTGGGCTTGGATATCGGCACGTGGTTCTGGTGTTTTGTGGTATATTGAGGAACGATTTAATAGTGAAACGTATATTAGGATTTTAGACAATATTATGCTTCCTTCTGTGTCACAATTATTTCCTAATAATGAGTTCATATTTCAACAAGACAATTGTTCCGTTCATACTGCTCATACCGTAACTAACTGGTTTCAAAATAACAACATCAATGTTCTTAACTGGCCCAGTCATAGTCCAGATCTTAACCCTGTGGAAGAAATATGGGGACTACTCGTAAGAAGTATCCAAAAACGAAATGTGAGACCACGGAATGCCGAAGAATTACAGGAAATAGTAAATAATGCATGGGAAAATATTACTACTAATGATTATTGTATAAGGTTATTTAATTCTATGCCAAACAGACTTATAGAAGTTATAAATAAAAATGGTGCAATAATGAAATATTAATAGTTAGTTTCTTGTTAAGTAGGATATCCTTTGTCCTTTGATCCAGGATTTCTACTAATCGTACCGTTTATTCTCCACTTTCTTAAAATGTTGCACACCAAATTTTTGTTAATGTTATAACGCAGTGCAATTTGTCTCATTAACCATCCATCATTTACTATAGTAATAACTACAGCATTAAAATAAAAAATAAATTAAAAGTGATATCTGTTTTATTTCGGCTACTCATTACATATTCAAATAGAAACAGATTTAGAAAAAAAAGTTGTCCTATTTTTTTCTGCTCATGAAGTAACTGTAACACAAATTTTATATTATTTTATACAGAGTCGGACTGGGCCTATGGGGCCCGGGTGGCATTAGGACTTTAAGGGCCCGTCGTGCCATCCGCCTAGGATCAGGGCAGATGATATCATCAGGTCAACCAACAAAGCAACTGATAATAATAATCAAATAGGCAAGATTATTGGAAGTTTTATTCCCAAAGACATACATTTTTATGTAAAAACTTCCAATTAGCTATAGCTGAAGCTAGCCAATCAATATTTTCTTTAAAAGAGGAGAAGTTCCAGCTAAATTGTCAATAACTCGTTCAAAAGCTGCTATCCTCGTCATCCTTGGTAAGATTCTATGTTTAGGATAATCAACGAGTCCAGGGGCCTAATTCTCGAGCGTAAGGGAACGGGAATGTTCACCGAAATGATCGATCATATCCCTCGAGCTCTGAAATCGGTATTCTCGAACACGTGATGTATTCCGTTAAGGGAACTGATGGTGCATTGTTGCACGATGACTTTTGGGGATTTTTTAAACGTGTATCTTGCAAATAATTAATATGTAAAAGCCGCGGTAGCTGAAAGTTAAAGACCCTATCAAAAGGCGCATTCTTGACACATTTCAATAAAAATGAAATATAAAATTAAGGTTAGAAACCACTAGAAATGGCACTTGCCGTAGGTACTCCACGATTGATCTGTTCCCTCAAAAAATAGCAGGAGAAACCTGTTCTCTTACTATCATGTGATGTGAATAATCACTTGTATTCGAGAATAACATTTAGGTATTTCAGGAGAACATTGTTCCCCGATTTCGACAATTAGAACACAGCAGTTCTGCCTCAGTAGCGAACGAAGCTTCGTCTTAATGCGCTTCAGCGCGGAGAATCTTCTCTTGCAAAGTTACTTGCATAAACGAAATTGCGAGGATTATAAAATAAGCGACGTAAGTATAAGTTGGAGTACGTACTGATGTGCATGCTTTATTGAGACAAAAGTTCATGCACATGGTATGCAACTTCAGCCGGCATCCGAACAAATAGCGTTCTTTGCTGTTTGATCTAAACTGTCTTAGCCGATCTCTTCCTGCTCCTCGTCCTCTTCCTCACTGTGATAATCAGAACCATTTGTGTGTTGCTGCCTAGGTGGACCGTGTTCGTCCCAAATAGTTTTAGAAAGTTCGTTAAAACTTTTCGAAAAAGATTCGAGTTCTTTTTAAACTAGTTGTCGATCGACATTGGCAATTGATGCGATTGGCTTTAATGCATCATTAGAAGAATTTCGCTTTTGTCAATTTCATCGAAGTTTTTCGGATCCAAACAAGCCGCATCCTTCAGTAAGTTCTCGTTGCAGCTGAATTTTTCATCTATTTTAACTAAAGCCTTGTTAATAATGACTTTGTATATGGTAATAGAGTAGAATCTCTTTGGATCCGCAGACAGTAGGCTCACTTCGTCTTGGTATAACTCATCGTGTTTTTTTTCGGTTCCCTAGATTTCTCCGTAACGGAAGCGTGGTCTGTATTTCAACATCGATGTTTTCGACTTGAATTAATTATTGAACTTGGGATGCAAACAAACTCGCAGGACTGGAAACGTTGTCAAAATGATCTAGTGGTTTCCGCAAATTCTTCTCCAATGTTTTGATAAGTCCCCAAGCTTTAAGGTAGTCTAGTGTAGAAGTATGAAGGTATTGGCTTACCGGGGTTGATATATCGAATATTTTGTTGAATGCGAAGCCTGTCAGAATAGTTTCAAATTTCAAAAAGGAATCCATCAATGCCTTTGCTTAAAATGAAACTATTGGCTCGAACTCCGTGCTCGAAGATATGACACTTAGGGTACTTATCGACGCAACGTATCGAGTTTTCTCCATGATGGTGGTCACTGGTCAAGCCTTTGGCCCACCATCTAGTTTTTCCAATGTTCTGCAATCGTTCAACTTATCTCTAATAATTGTAATTTCCGCTATTTTGTCCATCCACACAGAGGTGTGCTTGAATGATTCGTGAATAAATACACTTGTAGATTCCAAGAGGCCGAATAAATTCGTAGCGCCTCCCAGCACTAAATTCAAAATATGCGCGTAACAATGCGTGAAAATGAATTTTGGCACCTCTTTTTGTATGACATTTCATTAAATTAAAAAATTAATTATAAAAAAAATTTGTAACATTAATGTATGATTTTATTAAAAAAATTTTTAAATATCACCTTGACGCTGTGGTAACAACTGAATTTCGAATCACTTGCACTAGGGACACGATAGAGATTCGATACTCTCCGATAGTAATAATGGTATAAGATAGTCAATTTTACTCTTCTAGCGTTAGAATTTTTGTGTGACAGATGTGAATATTTCATTACTTACTTACATCTTGCAACGAGATTACCATGCAGAACAGTAATTTTCCATACACTGGCTTTATAATTTTTATGTTTCATTTATTTCCGTGTATGAACTATTTTGCGTGTAGGTAGTAAGCCTGGGGGGCCCGGGCAAGCTAGGGCCCTAGTGGCAAACGCCACCCTGCCTCTTTGCGTATTTCTACCCATTTTTATTGTCATCATATTACAATGTTTATGACTTAATACTTTTTAAATTCTAGCCGCTAGTATCAGAATTGTAAATGGCACAAACGCCGTCCAAGGGGAATTCCCATTTGCTGTAAGTATTTTATAAAAATGTTTATTCAGTAAAGTCATACAGTTATACAGGATGGGGCAATAGTGCGTCGGACCTCGAGCCAAGACGAAACTACAGGACCAAGTGCTTTTTTTTTAAATGGATTGCCTATGTATATCATTACATTTTTGAAGCTTCACTCTAGGCTCTATTCATTCCTAATATTAGCATTGAATATCTTCCAACCACTTGGATATTAAAAAAATCACCACAGGCACAATTATGGGTTTTAATAAAAACTCAAGCGCATACCAGTTACGAGACATCTAATTAATGTTTTTGAATCATTTTCATTTCCTAAAAATGTACAGGGTGGCCAAAATTTTTTTTTCAATTAAGAACATTTTAAATTGAATTTTCTCAATTTCTTCAAATGGAACATATATTTTTCGACGATGTGACGTAGAAATGAAAAACGAACATTTTTTGTAAGTACTTTCCTAGGGCTAATTGCGACCAATTTCGTTTTATTGAGCAATAATTACAAAATTCAAAAATAAACTTAAAAAAGAGATTTCTTCAAATAACTCAGTAGAAAAAATTATAATAAATGTTCCACATGTTGCTATTTTGATTGACACACATCTCTATGCGCTTTTGAAATGAGGTTTCCACTGTTCGTAAAACTGCCGGTGTGATAGATGTAAAGGCAGTTATTATTCTTTACTTCATATTTTGTACTGTTGTTGGTGTGTCTCTATAATCAATTTCCTTCACGTATCCCCATAAAAAGAAATCCATTCCATCAGATAATTCCCGATGCATTTGAATATGATATGAAAAATTTATTTGTTTTTAAGATTCGACCCACAGACCGTCTACTTATTTCTACTAATAAGCTCACTTCTCTTGGATTAACATGGAGATTCTCAACCGTTGTCAGCACCACAGCAAACTCATTTTGTCCATTCACAACACGTTTTATTCTTTCACTTTTTTATATTAGACATTTCCAGTTTCCAGAAATTTATCGAGAAGGTTTTGGAAGCTGCTAACATCAGGAACCCTTCCTTCATGATAACGTTGGTGATAAATTCTATTGGCAAGTAAACAATTTTTGTCTGACTCGCCCAAAACAAAAGTCATGTCTACAAGTTCCGCGTTATTAAAATTCATATTGTAAAATTCCAAATATTTTAAATTTAATACAAATTATAACGACCGATAAGTGTGATAAATGCTCCTTTGTACACGATAATTTAAACCAAAGTGACGTTTCATTGCTTGTCAAATAACGAAAACAGAAAAAAAAATGTCCAAAAAAAACATTACAGTAAAGGACCGGTTAAATACTATTTACTCATTTCAATGGATTGAAAGAAATGGTCCCACTAAATGACCTCATTTCAAAATTGCATAAAGACGTGTGTCAATCAAAATTGGTAACACGTCGAACACCTATTATAAATTTTTCTGATGAATTATTTGAGGGAACCTCTTTTTTCAAGTTTATTCTTGAATTTGACACTTATTTATTTATAAAACGAAATGGTTGCAATTAGCTATAGGGAAGTACTTACAAAAAATGTTTGTTTTTCATTTCTACATCACATCGTCGAAAAATATATAGGGTGTTCCATTTGAAAAAAATTAAGAAAATTCAATTTAAATGGTTCTTAATTGAAAAATAATTTTTGGCCACCCTATACATTTTTAGGAAATGAAACTGATTCAAAAACATTAATTAGATGTCTCATAACTGGTATTCAAATAAGTTTTTCTTAAAACTCATAATTGTGACTGTGGTGATTTTTTTAATATCCATCTGCAGATTGCATTATTTCAACAAAAAAATTCATTACATCCAAGTGGTTGGGAGATATTCAACGCTAATATAGGTATGAATAGAGCCTAGGAAGAGGCCTTAAAAAATGTACTGATATACATAGCATTCTATTTTTAAAAAAGGCATTTGGTCCTGTAATTTCGTCTTGGCTCGCCCGGTGTGTTCGAAAATAATTTCCAGTTATAGACTTTTTATCTAGTTTACTTGCAATTTTTTTAAAACTCGAAATATCGAGGTCCGACGCACTATTACCCCACCCTGTATACATTTAACGAAATGTTTGTTAGTACACGATTAAGCTTAAATATACACGTACAGCCTATAGTAAAAAGGTACATTAGTATTTATTCCCATCAATACTCCACATATACATGAGTAAAGTGTACAGGAAGAAAATCATTTGGAAATCTCATATAAGTTTTGAAAATGGAAGTAATTTTGAATAATTGACACTACTACACAGATTCAAATAAACAAATGGGTCAAAAACCAGAACAAAGAATATTGGGACGAAATAACCGGATATCAGCATGAAGAAATTTATTATAAATGTTTATCTCGGAAGAAAACCGAACAAGTGCAGTTACTAAACAGGAATCAATTACACATAATCATAGAATACTGTGCCCTGAGACGACACCTGCACATAATAGGCGTATATAATAAGAATCTGCAGACAATAGATTAGATCAATAGAGGTAGCCTACCACATCTTGTGTGAAGGTTCCGAACAAGATGTCTTGAAGGCTCTAAAAAAATTTTAAAATAAACTCACTACGAGTCCCGATGGTATACCAGCTTCCTTGTTAAGAGACTGTGCCCCAATCTTTGCCTTACCTATCTATCATCTTTAACTTAGCACTGCGAACAACTACTTTTCCCCACATATGGACTCAATCTAAAATATGTCCTGTTTTTAAAGAAGGTGACAAGACTTTTATCGAAAATTATAGACCCATAGTTATCCTGAATAATTTTGAAATTGTTTTATACGATATAATCTCTTTCCATGCAACATCTCAACTCTCCTTCAGTCAACACGGGTTTTTGGCAGGTAGATCTACAGTTACCAACTTGGTAAGTGTTACACATTTCATCGCAAATACACTGGATCAAGGTGGTCAAACAGATATAATTTACACAGACCTGTCTAAAGCATTTCACAGGCTGGATCATGGGCTCCTACTGCGAAAGTTGTCAGTCTTTGGCTTAAGTCTTGACTTTCTAAGTTTCTTCAAGTCATATCTTTGTAACAGGAGATTAAACGTCAAGTATCATGGATTCTCATCTATTGAAGTACTAGCGACGTCAGGAGTTCCGCAGGGCTCTGTTCTCGGCCCACTGTTTTTTATAATTTTCATCAATGATATTTGCCGAGATTTGAAAAATAATGTCCTTCTATATGCCGATGATCTTAAACTGTTTGCATCTATTAATTCCGAAGAAGACTGCCGTCGTTTACAACATGACCTCTCAAAAATAAATTCGTGGTGTGAAATCAATAGGCTACCTTTAAACATATCCAAATGTAATGCGATGACTTTTACGAGGAGAAATAACTCAATAAACTTTTCCTACAAAATAGGCAATGAAATGGTTATAAGATGCACTCAGTTCAAGGATCTTGGAGTCATCTTTGACTCAAAATTAACTTTTGCTCCTCATATAGATTACATAACTGCTAATGCCTACAGAAATCTAGGCTTTATCTCACGTAACTCAAGGCACTTTAAAGATATCTCCACACTTTCTCTCCTATTTAATGCTTTTGTACGGCCAAAATTGGAATACGGTAGTATTGTTTGGAATCAACATTACAATAATTATATCCTTAATTTGGAGCGGGTTCAGAGAAGACACATTAAACATCTTTCTTACAAAACTGATGGATTTTATCCTCCCAGGGGCACACCACAATCTGACTTGCTAGCCAGATTTAACTTAAATGACTTAGCAACGCGCAGAGTCTACTTTTCGGTACTATTCCTATTTAAACTTTTAACAAGTCAGATAGACTGCCCGGATATTCTTAGCTCCATCCAATTTAATATTCCATCTTTTCAAACTCGCTCATACGCTCTGTTCTATTTGGATACACCAAGAACAAATGTACTAAAATCTTCTCCTATTCACAATATGTGCTTAAATTACCTCAGCTATCAGGCGAACCTCGATCTTTTCAATTGTAGTATTAATAATATAAAACAATGTATTTTAAATCACTCTTAGGTTAACCTTCAGTTTTCTACTAAGCCACCGTTTAAACTATGTCCTCATATATATTATTTTTGTTTGTTGTTTCCTCTCTTCAGTTTATTAGTTTAGTAGTTTAGTTTAATAGTAATTATACTCTGTAAATTATTGATTATTAAGTTCCTATTTCAGTATATTATTTGTATATTTCCTGCCCTGTAATTGGATGCATATCTGCCTGGGCAGCTGTATTCGTAAAATAAAAAATAAAAAAATAAATAAAATACGATATATCTATATATGGATCACTAAAATTGCGCCCTGAAGATTATGTCACTCAACCAATTATGAGGTTATCCAAGTTAATGCAAGAGACTAGAATAATGCAGTGGATGCCATGAAGTAAATGGAAGATTAGCACGATGAGAGCAGGAGGCTGTAGAAGCCAGTGCGTTTTGGCGAATATAGAGGCATTCATATATTAAGTCCACCTTTAACTGAGATAACTAATAACGAAGAAGCCAGCGATCTTTTTTGACGACCAAAAGCGCAAGAGCTGGAATTTTTTTCTACGCTTTATTCGGCATTCCACGTAAGGGAATGGGCCCACTTGCAAGAGGTTTAGCTGCAGCAGCCTCCAACACACGTAAAATAATTATAAAAAAAATTAATACAACATGTTCACGATTCAATTTTTCTGAACAAAAATAGTTTTCAAGAACCTTTTCATTAAGGAAAATATATCTTGCGAACAACTTATGCTATTGCATTACTTTAATATGTATATAAACTAATAAAAATAAGTTAAAACCAATTTTTAAGAATTGTTATGCACAGTTGTTGCAGGAAAATTTTAATTTATAATAAAAAAGAAATGTTTGCTCATAACTTTAAACAGCTGTAACTCGTGAACCATTCATTGTATGAAGTATTGGAGCTCAGTTTTATTATTATTATTATTTAAATACAGTTAGGCGGCAAAGCCGTTTAAACTGACTCATATACACACGTATAAAATATTAAAATTTGATAATAATTTACTATCTACCTATCACATACTCAAAGAAGAAAATAGAAAAACAAATTATATAACATACTACAAAGCTAAACAAAGAAGGACATAAAACATAAAATTCAGTATGGTTACAATATAATTTATAATAAGTCATTAAAATTATCGTAGGAATTTTTAAAGGCGTTCAGAGATGGCGAGTTGGCAATTCTACTTGGAAGACTGTTCCATGACGAAAAAACTCTATTGGATAGAAAATGTTGGCGGCAAAGTCTATGAAATTGTTCGTGCACTAATTTAAATTGATGACCGTGGAGTCTTTCGTCTCTGTTTATCACAAAAATGTTAACATCTACCGAATAGTGACCATGTAGGATTTTATAAGTTTCAATTAGATCACCCCGAAGTCTTCTGCGCCACAGCGTCGTAAGTCCAAGAACACTTAGACGATCCTCATACGGCAAGTGTCGGATGGAAGGACAGAGACGAGTAATACGCCTTTGAGTTTGCTCGAGGGCATGGATGTCTTTCGTAAAGTAGGGACTCCACACAGGCACTGAATATTCAAGTTTGGGTCGAATGTAGATTTTATAAATTTTGGTTAGTAATTGCGGTGACATATTTTTAAATGCGACAGATATCATGTATACTAACGAATTTACCTTCCTAATAACTGTACCTATATGTAGTTCCCATTTTAAATCACTTGACACTAAAACGCCGAGATTCATTTGTTGGTTAACTGGAGAAATGATGTTGTTGTTTACACTGTACTGGCGTCTTGGGTTATTAGAACCGATGTGAAGAACCGTGCATTTGTTTTCATTTAAAGGAAGGCACCAGTCACTGCACCAAATCTGGACTAGCCTGATGTCTCCTTTTAACAGCGCGTCGTCTACCGATGGATTGGCAAAAAATTTAGTATCGTCAGCGAATAGTGCGGAATTGGATGTCAGCAACCTGGACAGATCGGCAATAAAGATATTAAATAACAGCGGCTCCAAAACTGATCCTTGGGGTACTCCACTTTTCACTGGGAAATTTCTTGAGACCTGATCGCTTACTCTAACACACCAACTTCGATTATCCAGAAAATCCTGCAGTCACATCAAAAAACGTCCCCTGACTCCGTAATGCTGCAACTTGTAGATTAGTCGCTGGTGGGGAACCAGGTCAAAAGCTTTTTTAAAATCCAGATAAATAACATCGACAGGTTGGTTGTTGTCAAGAGCCTTGGTCCACTGATCAACGCACTGGAGCAAATTCGTGGTAGTTGACCGTCCAGGCAAAAAACCATGCTGGTTGTTCTTTAAAATATTGTTGGCAACAAAAAACTCTGTTAATTCTTTTGCAATGATTTTTTCCATGCATTTGCCGGGTATTGACGTAAGGCTAATTTGTCTGTAGGTTTTGGCGTCAAGTTTGTCCCCTTTTTTATAGATTGGAATCACAATAGCTTCTTTCCACTCATTTGGTCATTTCTCTTCCTCTAAAGAGGTTCTCATTAATTTGGTTAGTGGTGTCGCTAAGGAGTCTGCGCAGTTTCTAATGAGTAAAGGATGAATTCCGTCGGGACCAGGAGATGAATCTATTTTGATATCCTTGAGAGTCTCAGTAACTTTGTCTACAGTGAATTCGATAAACTCGATGGTATTGTTGTTTTTAGTATTTTCGCTAAGTCGTGCCGATATGGGCAGTGGCTCTTCTGCGAAGGAGCCGGCAAATTCATCTGCAAACAAGTTCGCCACCGCTTGGGGCTCGATTTTTAGGTCACCATTCGTATCATTCAGTGCTAGTGTATGGATGTTAGATTTTAAGGGCTTTTTAACATACTTGAAAAAAGTTTTGTTACTGTTGCTCTCAACTATTTCGTTTTCAAATCTAGACTTCGCTGTACGTAATGTGTTAGTATTACAACTCTGCCTGTAGATTTCATAGTCTTCTTATGTTAATGATCTGCGATCTTACAGATAATTTAATTCTCTTCAAAAAACCTTTAGTGTCATTGCCGCCTAAAGCCAATTAAATAATAGCTATTTATCAAAATGCACTTGAAAACGACAATTTTTCATATTTTTCCCTTTTATCTCCATTCACTCGTTACCAAAACGATTTTGTACATACACCAACATATTCAAAATTTGATTCTCTTTAACTTTCATTTGATACACTAATGCGTATGATCTATCGTTTTCGAGTTTTTATCGATTTTATCATGAAACAAGTGTTCTGATACCGCGATGTTTAAAAATTCATATCTCTGCCAATATTGGTCGAATGGAAATGAAAAATAAAAGGAAATTGTTCGTAATCGAATTTTTTTCAACTTTCATTGGAAACATTTTGTGATACGAATGACCATTTTCGAGATTTTAGCGAAAAACGCGCGCGTTTCCGTTGCGTTGCAAAGCTGTCAAAATTTCAAAGAAACCTATCTCGGCTCCAATAGGCCGTACGAAGTTAAAAAGAAAACGAAATTGTGCGGATTTTCATTACCTAAAATTTACATGTGTACATATTTTACAGTAAAATTGATACTTTTCGAGTTCTTTGCAAAAAACCGATTTTCTCCCACTCTCCCCTTCGCCGGCGTCTACGGGTGAGTTTTGATGTGTTAAAAAGTATCACAAAATAAGCCTGTTCCCAAAATTCAACCCGCTCTGAATTATTTCATCCAAATCGACAAATTTCTTCCCATGTTATTGGGCTATTAGGATTTTAATATGAATTGTTTGCTTAGGGGAATTTTTCATTTTTAATTTAAGGGCCCAAGTTGAGTTCACAATCAGTTTTGCAGTTTCCGCGAATTCGGTGTGATGTTTATTGTAGCAATACATCCCCGTATGTTTTTTGTGTATAAATTATTTTTGGTAAAAGGTAAAATATTAAAAGTATAGTGTATACGACCAGAATTGAAACCGTATAAAAACTAAAAGCCGGCAAAAACAGCCGGCATCGCTTGCGGAGGTAAATAGAAAAGCTTGTCATAAGAAAAACAATAAAGAGATGCCGATTGTTTTTGCCGGCTTTTAGTTTTTATACGGTTTCAATTCCGGTCGTATACACTATAATTTGTATGTATAATTTTATTTCACTTATTTATTTTTTGTTATTATTTTTTAAGAATGTAGCGTACTTTCCAGCAATTAAGAATGTAAACAGGTAAACATAATTTATAAAATTGAAATATTAAACCTTAGAGCAGACAGACAGCAAATACTTTAAGAAACAAGTTCAATAGGCGACCGTAATTAAAAGGAAAGTCCGTTTATTACCTACCCCATATTCAGGTACCTTTGGGTACATAAGCCTGATCGAAAACTGGTCAGTTATATTATCCAGTTCTATTTCTCATCCCAAACAAATTCACTTCGCAACTTGTAAACCTTTATATGTTAAACTCTTGTTAAGTAGTGTTCAATAAATACTTCCTTCTAAAGAACAATTTTATTGGTTACACAACCCAACAAAGGAATTAAAATTCTTTTGTGATAGATTTTAAGACTCTATGGCTTGTGTTTTGGGATTATATTGTAATTGAAAAGGTATATGGAATGAATATTAACATAAAAAAGGTTAATATTTAGCATAACCTTGCCTTGCATCGCTTGCGGAGGTAAATAGAAAAGCTTGTCATAAGAAAAACAATAAAGAGATGCCAACTGTTTTTGCCGGCTTTTAGTTTTTATACGGTTTCAATTCCGATCGTATACACTATAATTTGTATGTATAATTTTATTTCATTTATTTATTTTTTGTTATTATTTTTTAAGTGTGTAGCGTACTTTCCAGCAATTAAGAATGTAAACAGGTAAACATAATTTATAAAATTGAAATATTAAACCTTAGAGCAGACAGACAGCAAATACTTTAAGAAACAAGTTCAATAGGCGACCGTAATTAAAAGGAAAGTCCGTTTATTAGCTACCCCAAATTCAGGTACCTTTGGGTAATAAGCCTGATCGAAAACTGGTCAGTTATATTATCCAGTTAGTAGAGGAAGTTAGCCGTAGGTCGGTCTCCCCCCACCACTTCACCTTGGCCTTGACCGCACACCTGTAGTCGTTGTGTTCAAGGTTACGGCGTCCCCTTAGCCCGGCATAACAGTTTCCGTGACCTTGACTTTGACCGTGCCAGTTGGGTTTCGGCTTCAAGGTCGGAGTGTTTCTCTTACTCAGAACGATCACTTGCGGTGACCTTGGACTTGGCTTGCCTAAGTTTCAAGGACGAAGCTTCCTTCTTGCCAAGCAACTTGACCTCTAAAACTATATTTGTTCAATACGTATACAATAAAATGTGGTGAGGTTTGATATTTTGTGACGTAGCATACCTTTTCTATAAAATAGTGAAAGGAGTTAATGTGTGGTCATTCTTAACGTCAATTTCCTTGAGTAAAGAAGCAAAGATGTATTCTAACTACAACTAACCAAATGAAGTCTCATAAAAGAACACTGCAACATAGAACAAATTCATGTGTAGGGTTGGCGGATGGTATAGGAATTGTCCGAAGTCCTTTCAAATATAGAATTATAACTTACCGAGTGCACAGTGATAATGAGAAACTTGACTATATTATATTTTTCAACGAAATTAGACATAAAATATTGAATGTACTAGAATAAATACTGTTACTTCGTAAAACAATGAAAGTAAACATGGAAACGTTTGCCAGCTACATATTACAAGCACAAGAAATAGCTGAAATTAAATCGTTTAATACTTCTAATAAAATTTTAGATCAAGGTGTGGATTTAGACAACGCCCTCAATACTTTTATAGACGTGATGGTTACGCAAACTACGGAGTTTCAAGAACGTTATTTTATTTGGTCTATTTTTGTCATGGTTTTCCTTTAGAACAGTGCTGAATGTGTGGCTGGTTTTATGTTAACACCTGGGGGGGTATTCGTAAAGAGCTTAACCAATTCTATATTGCTTTCTTTAAGGTCTGTTACCTTTTGTTTTAGCTGTCCCATTTCATTTTTAATGAGGTCTTTTACTATGTTGATGAAATTTATTCTAATTTCATCCTGCAGATCTTTATTTGTATCTTCCAACTGAACTATTTTTCTACTTAGCTCAGTATAATTATCTTTACTTAAGTACTTTATTGTAGAATTTAGTTTTGATAGTTCTTAATTTTGGTTTTGCAGCTTCTGGTTTTCTAGTATCAGTTTTCTATTTAATTTCAGACACTTTTTATATTCAAGTTCACATTCTGAACAGAAAAATTTCAGTTTTCTTTTGGTCAGATTCATACATCGGTCTTCGGTAGATGATAATGATGAACATTCACTACATAGTCCTTTTTGGCACAAGTCACATGCATGTAGGGATTTTGAGTTAGGGGTACTGTAGCAGGAATATACGGTAACATCGCCAATTACACAACTAACAATTCCATTTGCGTAGCGAAGGTTGCTAGCGCATTTATTATACACCCTGATGCCCGCATCTTGTGAGGGATCAGTAATCCAGGCACTGTTTGTCGTGACGTGCCTCTTGTTCGGCTCGCTGACGAGTAGCACGTCAGCGTTATACTCCACCCTATGTTGATATAGGAGGTCCTGGGCTACCCGGCTCCTGTTAAGGTTAATTTGAAGATATAATAATAATAAATCAGTTTATTCTGTAAAATTAGAATAGGCCAGGTGACAATTTGTTGAATTTGTGTAAAACCTGACCTTTGTACGATCATACATCTTTACAAAATACTTAATATATCATCACAAATTAAAAACATATAATGTCTATACAGAAGGGTTGGATAAGTTAAAAAATACATATAATGCATATATAGAAAAAATATATATATAAATAAATAAGAACAGAACAAAGTACAGCGGCTAATGATTAATGGTAAGTTGTTCCGACTTTAAGAGTTGAATTATTTTTGCTTTAAAGTTGTTTGGACTCAGTATTTTTAGATCGGATGGTAGTTGGGTAGTTGGTTATATATCTTGGTTGCTTGGTATGTGAAATTCTTCTTGAAATTCTCAGTGTGATGTGCTGGCACTGTTAGTGTAATGTCTCGATTTCTAGTTGCTACTGAGTGCACATCTTCGCGTTTCTCGATTTTGTTTAATAAGTATTCTGGTTTTTTTTTGAGACAATCACATTATGCACCATACAGCATAGATGTAACCACTGTCTTTGTTTCATGTGCAGCCATCCCACTTGCTTGATATATAGACTTATGTGTTCTCTGTAGGGAACATCTTGCGCATACCATATACAGGCGTTTTGAACATTCTGTATCCTGTGTGTGTTTCCTACTTTGAGGGAGGGACCATACACGGAGTCGCAATAATTTAATTTTGACAGTACTAGTGAATCGCTTAGTTTGATTTTAGCATCCTTTGGTAAGTTGACTTTCAAGTGGTACAGACCTCTTAAACTTAAATATGCTGAGCGACACATACTTGACACTTGTTTAGTGAAATTTAATTTGTCATCCATAATAAGGCCGAGATTCCTAACATAATCGCTGAACTTTATCTCATTGTTATTCATCATCAGTTTGAGACCATTGTTGCGTAACTCGTTTCTGTTTTTTTCACTACCAAAAAGAATTGCATCTGTCTTATTAATATTTAACTGCAATCCATTTTCAAGTGTCCACTGCAAAGTGTTGTTTAGATCATTACTAATTTTTTGGAAAGCTTCATGGCATTTACTCACGTTAAAACTTAACATGAGTTGTAAATCATCTGCATAATAATGAATACAGCAAGATTCAATTTTCTGCTCAAGATCTATAATGAAGACGTTGAAAAGTAAGGGCTCAAGTATAGATCCTTGTGGTACCCCGATTTAATAGTACACTGTTTTGAAAATATATGTGTGTCTTTCTCGCTAAGCTGAACAGTTTGCTTACGCTCTGTTAGGTAGCTTCTGAACCATTCCCACATTATTCCTCTAACTCCATAGTAGTATAGCTTAGACAGTAATAGCTCATGACTTACACTGTCAAATGCTTTTGACATGTTTAATAGTACGAGCACTGTGATCATGTTATTGTCAGTTGCTGTTATGATATCATCATGTATTTTCAGTAGTGCCGTTGTTGTGCTGTGGTGTTTACGGAAACCTGAATGGGCTTTGAGAAATATATTGTGCGTTTCTAAATAGTCTGTCAATTGTTCATGAACTACTCTTTCCAGAACTTTTGATCCAGGTGGAAGGATACTAATTGGTCTTAAGTCTTTAAGTTCTGTAGAATCTTCTTTTTTTAATGGTGGAATAACTTTTTTTTTCCAGGGAGTAATTTATAATGTGACTAAGTTCATTGTTGCAGTATTGTAAGCATATCTTTATCATATGTATTGTGATACCATAGATAGTAATAGTTATATAGCATTTCTTCACAAGAGATGTGTCTGGTGCAGTTTATGAAATGATCATTTATTACATTAGCATTGAAATTTTCACCGGTTGCTATGCCGTTACTTTTATTGTTGCTAACGAAACCCCATCGTCTCATTTTATTCCAAAATGCTTTAGAATTTCATGTTCTGTTCAATCGTATGTTCATAATACTTTTTCTTTTCGACGTTGACGGCTCTGTTAGTGTAGTTTCTGATTTGGCAGTAATATTGCCTATCTACTTCTGTCATTGTTCTTTTATACTTTCGATGGGCATTGTCTCGGTCTCTTAGTATCCATTTTAGGTTGTACGTCATCCAGGGTGCCTTCGTCTTTTTTTTTTTTTTGCTTTTTGGTATTAGAGGTGCATGAAAGTCAATTAGGGATAAGATACAGGAGTTTAGCCAATTTACTTTGTCATCAGTATTTTCTAGTTGGTATACACGTCCCCAATTCATATTTTTGGCATCTTCAGTGAATTTATCCATTTCGATATTCTTATAATTTCTGCAGAATTTTTGTTCAGTTATCTCCTCTTGGTCAAATTCCAGAAACGCATATTATATGTCATGGTCAGATAAGTGTGTGATGCATCTTTGGTTCCAGATTCGATTACATTCCACTTTTTTATTTACGCATAATATATCAATGAATGACTCGGTATCTGCTGTTATTCGAGTAGGGTGTGTTATGATTTGTTTCAAGTCAAATATGTCTAGCATTGAGATTAGTTGTTCTGTGTTCGTGTTTGTTTGCAGCTTGTTATTATTTAGATCCCCCATGCATATTATGTAATCAAATGCTGTCGATATCTCTGCAAGACTATTTTCTACCTTCTCCAACGATGTTTGCATGCTTGGTCTGTATATCACCCCAGTTGCCATTGCTCTTCCTTTGTGTATACAATGAATCCACAGCTGCCCGATTCCTTCTTCAATTCCAGTTATTTCATTTAAGATTTCGCCTTTTAGTGTTGACTTAGAGTATATGAGTAGCCCACCTCCTCTGCTATGTGTTCTGTCAATTCTAGCTAAGCTGTAGCCTCCTATCTTCAGTGTGCTGTTCAAATCTTCATTGGTGAGCCATGTCTAACTAACAGCTAGTATATCGTAGTTTTCTTTTTCAATTAGTTTTTTGACCCGACATACTTTATTTCTGATGGATCTAATATTTATGTGCGCAACTTTGAGCTTATGTACACCCTCTTTATTTTGCAGCTTTTGTTTTTTCATAATTGCTATAGTGTTGGTGTCTGATAGTCGATATTTTTTTATTTATTATTTAACATTCTCTTATAAAATGGACAGTTTTTATCCACAGCTGTGTGACCTACATCGATACCCAGGTTGAATTTGCTATTTGCTTTTGTACAATTTATGCATTTTAGAGTTCTAGAATCACAGTCTTTGTAAGTATGGCTTCCTGAGCAATTTGAGCAGCTTAATTCTGATCTACAGTCTTTGGCGAAATGGTTATAACTTTGACATTTATAGCAACGTAGAAGACTTATGTGATCAAACACCCTGCCTCTTGACCAGCCTATGCATAATCGTTCACTTGTTATTAAATTTTTGTGGATTAGAGAATCAGTTTCTATAATGAGAGTAACTTTTTTAAATTTATTTTCAATTTTTTTCATTATTTTCATATGAAATTCTTCACCTTCGTTTACACTGTTGTGCTTTACTATTTTTTTTATTGTGTCTTCGTCATTTTCCTCTATATCCTCCGCACTAATATTCACCACTTTTATTTTCGGTTTTTTAATCCAGGGGCTTCTATAGTGTAATTGTTACCCATTTCCTGTCTTAACTTATTTTGTAACAAGCCTCTCTCAGTTATGTTTTCACAGCCTATACTACTGCTCCGTTCGACACTTGTCTGAACTTTGATATGTTAATTCCAATTTCTGCTGGGTTTACTTTTTGTTTGATTTCACTTTTGGTTTGTTCCCTTGCTTGGTCTTTGTGTGGTTTAACTACGAGAACTCGTTCTGGTTTGTGCTTTACTGCATTTGCATAACCATTCATTTCTGGTAGATTATTTTTCGATTCTGCTTCTTTTAATTTAGCTATCAATTCACTTTTTTCTTCTTCTAGTTTTTTATTTGCCTGTAAATATATCCCATTTTTGTCTTATATCTGCTGTATAATTTCGCTCAGTAAGTAATTTTCCATTTCTAGGGAAGTGAGGTTAGTCACATGTTTTGAGTTATAGGTTATGGTCTTTAAACAACAAATAACTCTAGTTTCATCAACTCTTGTGTAACTTTTTCTTGTGGAGCAGCTATTTTGAAACATTGCTCCACATTTTACACAGACACTGATTTGATTAGCCTTCTTGTTTTTACAACATTTAAAGAAATTTTCGGGAGGATCGCCCGCACCATCCTCACCTGCCGCCATCTTCTACACTTTTTCTCTGACCGCCATCAAAATGATTGCAGCTACCCTCCACATGGTCCTTGTCACCACACTTAGGACACCCAGGTTTAGCCTTGCGGGCCTTAGTCAGAGCTCTCCTAAAATTGTCACATTTGCCACTTCCAGCTTTATGGCCGGCCTTGTTACAGACCGGGCAGGATTCCTCATTTGTGCAATCCTTTGCGTTATGTCCCTCACCGCCGCATTTGAAACAGGACTTTGATCTATCCGGACCATCGCACTCAGCTGCTACATGTTCCGATGACCAGCATTTAAAGCACCTCTTGATTCTAAGACGTTTTTCGATCGTACAGTTAACCAGTCCTACCCGAAATTCCTTATCCTGCAGGAGCGTGGCTCGCTGAGTCTAACGGTCTTCCCATCCAAGGTTTCCCAATTTAGATTGGATTGCCTCCATGACCTCTGCCACGACGGTGTCGGCGTCCAATCCTCGGATATGCAAAGTCTCCAGATTCTCCTCCGCCCCTACTACCCTAGTTTTGATTTCGTTGCCTTCGGTCAAGATCTTATTTATTTCTTCCAAGGCTACTTTATCTTTCTCAGTCGTAATAAGCAGCTTACCATCCTTGGTATAGCCCTCGTATGGCCTTAGTGTACTCACTATCATTGAGTAGACCCTTTGCTTTACCCAAAAGCGTCTTGTACGTTGTGCCGCTCTGCTCGGCAATCAGCGCAAAGGTATTGTACTCCCTTTTCTTCTCCTGCTTAGTGAGGGCTTTGCGGGGTTGCTGGTTTGTATATATCACCACCCGGGTGTCTGTGGCGTGGAATACAGCCTCTGCCATCTTTTTAAGGCGTTCAGTACTGACAAAACTCAGATGGTGGATGGCCACCCATTTGTACTCGCCGGTTTCGGCCTTGACTTTGTGAAGGTTACCCCAAATATCCTCCTCCTTACCGTCCAGCGCGATTCTTATAATTCTCGTGCTCCCGGCTTCTCCTTGTGCAAGCCTCGACCACAGCCTGGTGATTAGTTCAATCACCTCGAACGCCTCAGTAATAGTACTGAGGTCGGAGCATCTGTCCTTATACATTTTCTGTATACTTCTCTCCATGTTGCGGTCACCAGGTTCCACCAGCACCACTTTGGGGACGAACTCATTAGTATCGATGAGGTTTCCGACCTTTATCTCGGTGTTCTGGAACAAAGAATTGTCCCATGATTGCTGTGCCGCGCTGACCCATTCTTCATAACTGGTGATTCCCGTTAAGGTGTTAAGTTGTCCTGCTGCACTTCACGCCATGGTTTGTATGCCGACTACTCGTGTTTCTTTAGGTGTCCCGCTAGTTTGGGTATCAGTATCATGCTTGGGCACCATATTGGACACAAATCGATGGCTGGTGAACCACTCCTTTACGGATGTGCCATCTAGGACGTTGGCCTACTTGCGCAGTCTTAGCGCTATCCCCTTTATCTCACACTTCGTATTACTATCGATTTTCCACTCTAGGTCATTAATATGCTTCAAAAGCATTTATATTGATTCAGTGATGCTGAAGGCAACAGGGCACTCAATTTTCTTGACCGCCCCGCTGTCTCCCGCCTCAAAGGATACCTCCATTAACTTTCTCTTGTTTAAGCCTTCACTGAGAGAACTACATCTTTCAAACCTGCTCACGAGATTGAGCCGGCTATGCTGATCACGCTTGCTGCTAATCGTCTTATTAAGAACGTCATCCCATATGAGATCGATTTCTTTTACACTGCCTCCTGCACTTGTTTCAAATCTGCCATTAGGTGTAACCGACACCCCAGCCTAGTAAACCACTGGAGTTATCTGGCAGTCATTGGATGACGACCCGCAGCACCCTCGCCCCGTGCCGGTACTGAGGTATCCAACGTCTGCACCGTAAACGATTTATCACTTTCCTTGTCCGTCATAGTTATATCAGTTCACGACTATTTATATAAGAGGTTTTTCCCTCTGTGCTATCCTGTTGGTCCGCGGGAGGTATTTTATTTCCCTCCTACCTGCCGGCAGAGCCGGTGAGGGCATTCCCCTATCCGCCACCCGGGGGACGCGGAGGAGGTTACAAGACATATTACTTAAAATGAGATCTAATAGTCTGTTATTAGCATTGAGTACATTATTTTGTTGTTTTAGATTAAAAAAGTTCATAAAATGCAGCATCGAATTATATTTTAGTCTGGGAGTTTTTGAGAAATATTCAGGGATGTGAAAATCGCCGATAATGAGAATGTCGGATCCATACAGGTCATATAGTGATTCAATATTATCAAATAAACACTCATAATCATCACAGGTAGCGTCAGTGGGAATATATAAAACAAAAATAAGAAAATAGTGATTACAAATTTTTAATTCTTACGCCCAGTATATCGATGCCCTTGAGATTATTAAAACCTGGACATAGGGAACGAACGTCAAGTAAATAAGTGTTGTATTTAATTTTAAGTGCCAGTAATACTTCACCTCCTCGCGTTTTATTACAAGCTTGAAAGTCCCTATCAGCGCGAAATACATCATATACATTTATATCCAACAGTTCGAAATTTGACAATCCCGCATGAGCCCATGTCTCGGGGAGAGCAATACAGTCATATTGGTCAAAGGGTGAATTAGTAAATAACTCATTCTTTTTTGTACCTAGTCCACGAACATTCTGATAATAGAACGACATAAAATAAGAGTTCTTAGCCATTGCTTTATCAATGTTTATCAATGTTTTTGTGGATAGCGCATGGTCGGAACTTAAAGGAGCTGATTGCTACCGAATACCTAAAATATTATTCCTGAACTTTGTAAGATTTTGTTGGAGGACGAAGCAATTTTTATTCCATGCTGCATGATTAGTATTAATTACTGAGTCTTTATTAGCCTTATTGAAGGTTAGGCAGTTGATACAACAAAGATCTTGTGATTTACACTCTGAGATGTTATGTTTTTGTGAACAACGCGGACAGATCACATGCTGGAGGGCACATTTATTTGACAGATGGTAAAAACCATTACATTTAAAACAGCGTCTCATTTCAATAGCATCAAAAATATTACAATAGCCATAGCCAACGAATAATTTACCCTGCCCCAATATATTACCATATGTAGACTTATCTACTTGAAGGATAGCCTGAAATTTATTGTTGTTTTTTTTTTTAAATGTGACACAGATACAACCTTACACTCACTGTTAGACACAATAACATTTTTATTCTGTGACATTAGAAAATTATGGACAGTTTCAGCATCTAATTCTTCCGTGACTTCATACACACGCGGGTGTAGAGTCGCCAACTCCACAACAACATACTTATCAGAGAGTCTTTCAGCAGCTAATTCTTTGAATTTTTGTGAGTTGTTTCTTGTGAGTCAGTAATATCACAAGAAACAACTCACAAAAATTCAAAGAATTAGCTGCTGAAAGACTCTCTGATAAGTATGTTGTTGTGGAGTTGGCGACTCTACACCCGCGTGTGTATGAAGTCACGGAAGAATTAGATGCTGAAACTGTCCAT
The DNA here is from genome assembly GCA_963675555.1 of Leptura quadrifasciata. Taxonomy (NCBI): domain Eukaryota; kingdom Metazoa; phylum Arthropoda; class Insecta; order Coleoptera; family Cerambycidae; genus Leptura; species Leptura quadrifasciata. Next base: position 200,426,641 of record OY776673.1, on the reverse strand, counting down.
AATTTTCTAATGTCACAGAATAAAAATGTTATTGTGTCTAACAGTGAGTGTAAGGTTGTATCTGTGTCACATTTAAAAAAAAAAACAACAATAAATTTCAGGCTATCCTTCAAGTAGATAAGTCTACATATGGTAATATATTGGGGCAGGGTAAATTATTCGTTGGCTATGGCTATTGTAATATTTTTGATGCTATTGAAATGAGACGCTGTTTTAAATGTAATGGTTTTTACCATCTGTCAAATAAATGTGCCCTCCAGCATGTGATCTGTCCGCGTTGTTCACAAAAACATAACATCTCAGAGTGTAAATCACAAGATCTTTGTTGTATCAACTGCCTAACCTTCAATAAGGCTAATAAAGACTCAGTAATTAATACTAATCATGCAGCATGGAATAAAAATTGCTTCGTCCTCCAACAAAATCTTACAAAGTTCAGGAATAATATTTTAGGTATTCGGTAGCAATCAGCTCCTTTAAGTTCCGACCATGCGCTATCCACAAAAACATTGATAAACATTGATAAAGCAATGGCTAAGAACTCTTATTTTATGTCGTTCTATTATCAGAATGTTCGTGGACTAGGTACAAAAAAGAATGAGTTATTTACTAATTCACCCTTTGACCAATATGACTGTATTGCTCTCCCCGAGACATGGGCTCATGCGGGATTGTCAAATTTCGAACTGTTGGATATAAATGTATATGATGTATTTCGCGCTGATAGGGACT